>OY992527.1:0-1232861 GCA_963921215.1 Scoparia ambigualis
TACAACACGACAATTGGTGAACATCCACAATAATTAAACTTAAACCTACAACAATAATAAAAGAATCTTAACAACTAGTATATTTACAAGACCGCCCAAATAGCGGACTCGACAACCCCAATTTGCAAATAATGTACAACACGGAATAACTATTTACAACTAAGCTATTTATCCTAATTCTCTTTTATTTACAGATTCGCGCCTGGACAGAACCCGACACCAGCTGCACCCACAAGGAACAGGTAAGCCTCTCTACGATTTACTAACCTATTTTCTATTTACAGATATCTGCACCAGGACGGAGCCCAGCACAGACTACACCCAGAAGGACCAGGTAAGTACCCCAGGAATGCCGTGGAGGGATTACGGCGGAATGAGATCCGCGTCTCTTCTCCGTCTCCTCCCACCTCTGGCTCTTCTCCTAGGAGCGACATCAGCGGCCTCCTCGCGAGCGCGCTCCGCCTCCTCTTTGAGGCCCACACATACTCTGGCGAACTTCGCCACCGCCCTCCAGTGGCTCTCACTCTCCAGCATCGCGGACACGACATCTGGAAGAGCGAGACCACCTCTTCCTCCCAACTCCAGCTCGAGTTCACGACGCTGCGAGTCAAAGGCGCCGCAGGCCTCCAGCGTGTGCTGCGCCGAGTCCTCAATGCACCCGCACTCGTGACACTCAGGCGTCTCTTCCCTGCCGATTCGGTACAGATACTTACCGAAGCACCCATGTCCGGTAAGTATCTGCGACAGGTGGTAGGAGAGGCTACCATACTCTCTATTGAGCCAGTCCGATAGGACCGGACGAACAGCCTCCACTGTCCGGATTCCTGCAGTGGGGGACCCCAACTGCTCCTCCCATACAAACACCGCCATCTCTAGGGCGTCCAGCCTGACCCTTCGCACTTCCTCAGGCGCCGGGCGCTCTCCATCAGCGCGCGTCGCCGTGCGGAACTCGAAGACCTCAGTAAGTACTTTGGCCTCGAGCTCCCACGGCACCAATCCCGCCAAGGCGGTGGCCGCCACGAAAGAAACCGTGCGGTACCCTCGGATTATTCTTATCGCAGCCACCCTCTGCGGCCTGCGAATAAGAGCCACATTTTTGTTGGTCAGAGCGTCTGACCAGACGGGAGCCCCATACAGGACCATGCTGCGAAGAACGCCAGCATATAGCCGGCGGCAGCTGTCCTTGGGACCCCCGACGTTCGGCAACAAGCGCGCAAGCGCCATAGCAGCCTTAATCACCTTGGGGACCAGCTCCACAAAGTGCGGGGTGAACGTCCATCTACTGTCTAGGGTCAGACCCAGGTACCGCATCTGGTACTGTACCCTAACGTTAACCCCGTCCACGCACACGTAAGCGTCTCTGGTTGGTTTACCCCTACGGGGGTAGAAGACCATGGCCTCGGTTTTGCCCAAGGCCACCTCCATTCCCAGCATCCTAATTCTCCGTATTGTCAAAGTGGCAGCCTTTGAAGCCACCCGCACCACATCCCGGTAGTCACCGCCACGCGCGGTGACCAGGGTGTCGTCTGCATAACAGACGACACCCATCCTGGGGAGGATTTCCCCCCTCAGGACCCAGTTATAACCCAAATTCCACAGGAGCGGCCCAAGGACCGACCCCTGTGGAACTCCGCAGGTCATACCCCGCGCGCAAATTAGCTCCTCTCCGTCCCTCCTGAACAAGATCTTCCTGCCCCGCAGGTAGTCTGCCAGGACCCGCCGCAGATATCCCGGGACCCTGTGAAACTGCAGAGCCCGATTTATACAGTCAAAGGGGAGGGTGTTGAAGGCATTCTCGATGTCTAACGAGACAGCCAACACCATCTCCCCTTTGTCGAAAGCCCTCTCCGTTGCCCTTTTCAGGGCTAGTACCGCGTCTACTGTGGACCTGCCTCGACGGAACCCATACTGAGTATCCTCAAGATTGGGCCCGTCGACGTCCAGATGCTCGAGGACGCGGTTGGCAATCACCCGCTCAAATACCTTGCCAACCTCGTCGAGCAGGACGATCGGCCTGTAGGCCGATGGCTGGTCCACGGGGCGACCGTCCTTTCTCAGAAGGCAAAGCTTGCCCGCCTTCCATATATCCGGGAATCTTCCCTGCCCGAGGCAGGAGTCCAGGAGACCCGTCAACCTAGGTCCCAAGCGTCCCAAGGCAATGCTCAACACCTTGGAATGCACGCCATCAGGGCCCGGCGCCTTCCTCCTCGATCGAAGACGGGCTGTGGCCACCTCCATCTCCTCGTCGGTGACTGGGGGGATGGAGCCCCCTCGCTCCACCACTTCCAAGGGCACAAATGGGGCCACTACAGGCTCCCGAACCGGAAACAACCCTTCCACGATCCGGCCCAGAAGCTCAGGACAGAAGGACTCCGTGGGGGGCGCCGAAGAGCGGTATCTCTTCCTAATGGCGCGATAAGGCCTTCCCCACGGATCCCGGTCCAGCTCCTCCAGGAACTCTCCCCAGGCGGCGGATTTGGCCCTTAGGATCTCCATCTGGAGATCCTTCCTCGCCGTCTTAAGCGCCGCATAAAGCCGGGCCTCCTCTTGCGGCGTGTGACGCCTGCGGCGGCAGTGCTGGTATGCACGTCTAGCCAAAATACTGGCGGTGCGGAGGGCGGCAATCTCCTGCGACCACCAGTATACAGCCCTTTGCTGCGGACGGTCTCTGGCCCTGGGCATACAGGCATCACTGACGCGCGTCAGACATCTCCTGAACTTCCTGGCCTGCACGTCCACATCTTCCGACTGCGGTGGGTCCGGAGACCAAGATTCCATTAGCGCAGCCTCGTCAGCAGCCTCCCTGTCCAGGCAGGTTAGGGCCCACCTTCTGAAGCGCTGCGTGCGCACACCTGCCTGCGGGCTAAGGTTAGCCAAAGGAGTGGAGGAGACCCGGATCCGCACGTACCTGTGGTCCGATAGCGTTTCTTCCTCCTCCAGAACTCTCCACTCCGACACCCGTGAGGCGAGAGTGGGGGTGGCAAAGGAGAGGTCCACAATAGACCCTCCCTGCCGCCTCACGCAGGTGTTGACATTCCCCACGTTGAGGAGAGCCAGGCCCGCCCCCACGGCGAACTCCTCCACCTCTTCCCCCCGACGAGTCGTCCTCGGGCTTCCCCACAAGGTCGACTTGGCATTCAAGTCCCCCGCTACTATAATCTGTAGCGGGGACAGCCGTCGCACCACACCGTGGAGGCGCTCCAAAAACACCTCAAACTCCCTAAGAGGGCGATTGGGGGAGAAATACACCCCCACAAGGGCCACCTCACCCCACAGGACGGCAACATACCCGGGCCCCTTCTCTCTGAGGGAGATAGGGGTCGAGCTGCTAACAGGCGTGGTGATCAGCACCAGTTTCCCCGTGTCCGCGATCCAGTTCGGACCCGAGGGGACCGAGTATGGCTCGGCCACGATCGCCACCCCTACCTGCCATTCCGCCATCTGCTGGATCAACAGATTCTGTGCAGCGACGGAATGGTTCAGGTTCGCCTGGATTATATCTAGCGGGCTTACTGGCATTGGGGTACCATTTGTTGCACCTCCATGGGCTCAGTTCTCTGAGCTTGCTCTTTGGTCTGCCTCCTGGCAGGGGCAGCACCCTTCACCATGGGGGGACAGCAGTTCCTGGACCCCATTACATGGTTGCTTTTCTTGCCAAGCCCATCGCAGATGTGGCACTTGGGCGCATCCGCAGGGCACTCCCCAACCTTGTGGCCCTCCTCGCCGCACCTGTAGCACAGGGCACTCCTGTCCACTACGCTCGGGCACAAGTGCTGGGTGTGCCCTATGCCCATGCATTTGAAGCATCTGGTGGGGAGCGGCTCCAGCGCCTCCACCCGAATCGAGGTCCACCCCACCGTTAGCTTGCCCTCTTCCGCCAGAACCTTTGCTACAGGGATGGGGCACTTGACCACCATCGATTTTTTGCCCCACGGATCTTCCCTGACGAACCCTGCCAGAAAAGAGCTCGTCGGAACCCCAGCTTTGCTGGCCATGGCTGCCACAACGCCCTCCTTCGTGACGAAATCGTCAAACCCTGACACTTTCAGGTCAGCCTTCTTTACCGGCCTGGCTATAACCGCATCCTCCCCAATTATCTCAACCAGCTTCTCGGCCAGGGCGTCCGCCATTGGACCGCTGGTTGAGCCCGGAACCACCAACATACGGCCACCCGAGGCCGTGTTCCTGGTCCTTATGGACTCCACCCCGATACTCGCCAACGACACCTTTTCCACGGCCGTCTGCATGACCGTGGCGTATGTTTTGCCTTTGGCCACAGCCTCAGGCTTGAGCTGCACCGTTATAGCAGACGACCTCTGGTTCGTCAGAACGTACTTCTTCACGGTCGAGACAGGGGGGGTCGAGCCGGTGTGCGGTTTCACGCCACCGGTGGGCCCCTGCTGTGCCGGCCCAGACACTAATTTACCTTCTCTTTTTTTTTCAGGTTTCTTCTTATTGCCTACCGGGCGCCAGGGATTCGCCAGGACTGAGGACGCGGCGGCGAGCGACGGCGACTGGTCGCGACCAGAACGCGGACCCGGACTACGACGACGGCCAGGACCAGAACTGGGACCAGCAGCAGCGCCAGGACCAGGGTAAGTACCTCCCGGACGTAAAGCGGGGAAGTTCCCCTCGCTAAAGTCGATAGGGGCCTCCTCGTACCCCAACGATCTCAGGAAAGAGTCCTCCGCATAAGAACCCTGATCATCCATTGTAAGATCAGCGGCCTCCCCCGCCTCCGCGGCGGCAGCAGCGGCGGCAGCAATAGCAGCACCCTTAGCCGCTTTCCTTTCATGATGCAGCGGGGGTCTGTAGTTCGGCTCTGGGGGGAGGCGCGACTTAATCCCCGCAAGCTTACCCTCCATCATGTTCCCCATTGCTTGGAGCAATTTGCTCAGGAGCGAATCCTCCATCTTCCCTACCATCTTCCCAACCATCTCCATGGTCTCCTCCCTCGAGCAAGGCGCACCCTGCAGAGCAGGGACTTGTTCTGAGGAAGGGGTATTGGGATGATACCCGTACGCAGTCCTTTCCAATTCCCTCCTGAGCTCTTTCCTCTCCTTATTCGACGCCTCGAAGTCCTTACTTATGGCGGTCATGCTCTTTTTTAACTGCTCTATTTCCTTCCTCAATTCGCGGGCATTAACCTCTGCCCTACGCATCGCCTCATCACGGGGCACACACAGCATCTCAATCGCGGTCTTTAACTCCGCGGCGCAAGTGTTAAGACTACCCTGAATTCCCCCTTTAAGATTGCCGGACTTGTTAGCCAGATCAGTAATTTTGGCCACATTGGCCATCGCCTTCTCCACTACATCCCCCATCAAGTCCCCCTCTGCATCCGCTCTAGCCTTAGCCTCCCTCTTACTCTGGTTGGTCTTCGCACCCTCTTTCGTCCCATTTCCCCTAAGGTATTGCGCTGCCTTCTCCTTCTCCCCCTTCCGGTCCTCCTTCCCAGTAGTCACCTCCTCCTCCGATTCAAGATCCGACATCCCCACAGATTCCACATCCGACTCACCCTCATCCACATAGATTGCGTCATGGACATCAGTCTCGAGTCGGTCCTTCTCGCGACCCTTCGCAATGGAGGTCTTTGCCCTAGCAACACCTACCGAGGTCCCCTTGACCTCCTTGCTTACGTTTTCCCCGTACCCGAGCTTTAAACCCCCCTTGGCTTCCACCTTCCCTTCATTGACTTCATTGGCGAGCCGTTTACGGGAGTCCCGTGCTCCACTTCCCCCTTCCGACCCCTCGTCCGACCCCGACTCTCTCGGCCTTTTAGACCTCTTGTTCTCACTCCCTGACGAAACAGCCAGTGCGGGTTTACCTCCCTTCTTCGTCCTGTTTGCCTTCCCGTCCTTCTTCCCATCAGTCTCCTCATGCTCCGAGCAAGACTCGTACCCAATACCCGAGCGCGACCTCTCCGAACCAGACCTCGATTGTACGCGGTCCGAACCACCTTTCTTCCTGGACCTAGTGCCCGGCATGGTGATTACCGGCTAAGCCCCAGAATTACGAAAAGTAACTAAAAACACCTTATAACTATAACAAAATATGTACACTTATGTCTAAACTTATGTCTAAACTTATTCCTAACCTACGCTCTAAAGATATACTACAATATGTACACCCAGCTTCAACTTCGGATTTCGACCCCCCCTTAGCCCGAGAAGAAGCAAAAGGTAAGTCGGACCCGAGAAGAAGTGGTCTGCAAGCCCATACAAATTTTCCGAAAACGGTCAAGCGTGATCGCTTTCTCAGAATTTCTTAGTAGAATTTTTGTGAATAAAATTCCCAAAAATTCCGAAAATCGCCAAAATTGAAAACCGACAACGGAACCCTGAGGGGTTTGGGCCCACCTACCCAGACACCCCGGAACCCCTAGCGAGGCGCCAAAGATGACTGAACGGCGGCCAAGACAAAAACCGACCAAATTTTCGGGGACAATTATATGGACGATTTGATTATAGTCGTCCAGATATAAGTTCCCCTAGCAACAAAAATCGAAAACAAAAATCGATGTATCTGATTTAGAAATCAGATGAAACCACCAAAAGATGCCTCCGGCTTTCCCACTATTTATCGATATTTTTAATATGCCCTAGATTTTTGGGAAGTATTTTTAAAATCGATTTCCGCAGGAGCGTTTTTTGGCAACAAAAAACGCGGGTATCCCCTCTGACAGGCCAAATGGCACTCAACCTAACCTAACCTAACCTAACCTAACCTAACCTAACCTAACCTAACCTAACCTAACCTAACCTAACCTAACCTAACCTTTTTTTTTTTTTTTTTTTTTTTATTGCCCAGAGGAATGCGTTACCGCATACCAAGGGCCCTGAAGGGGCCCCGGGTTATGTGGGGCTCGCCCGTCCGCCTTTCCACCTCCCACCGACTATATGGGGACGCCATTGTCCCCAGTCGGCTGCCAAGAGCTAAGCTCAAGGCTGGAAGGGGCGAAACGGAGGGGAATACCCACTAAACCCCTGGGGGACCAAACTCCGAAAACAGGTGAGCCGCGGGGCCTGTCCCTGAGGGAATTGAACCGCGGGATTCACCCGGCGCCCGTGTGACTGCACGCACCAGCCATAGGCGGAGCCAAGGCTGGCGCGCTCAGTCACGCGGGCACAGCGCGTCGCGACGTCTAGGAACCTCAGAAGGAGGACACCTCAATAAACCACATAGCCCGCGGGGACCATGCAGCCTAATCGCCCAAGGGGGCACGACTTTGAGTGGGGATGGGCGTGAAGAGAAACACTCCCACATCCGACCACTGACCAACCATCAACAACACAATTACACAATTGCAAATATATTTACACAGCAGCCCATTTATGTACGAGACAATATATGGTTTTTACAACTATATACAACAATAATATACAACAATTTACAACAATATACACCTATGCTAATTTTTTGTGTTTTTATTTTTATACTTTTTTTGTTTTCTCGTTTTTTATGTTTTTTATATAAAATGATAAAATAAACCCTATGCTAATATAAACAACAATTTGATTGGTGAACATCGACAATAATTAACAAGACTTATAGCTACAAGACTTATAGACTAGACTTATAACTACAACTACAACTAGAATGTACACAAATGTACAAAACTAACATAGAGGGTCAACACCAGCTTACCTAAAGCTGCATAATTGACCCATTTAACCCAACCAACCTACATTCTTTTGCAGATCAACGCCAGGATGGAGCCCGACGCCGACTGCACCCACAACGACCCAGGTAAGGATCCTATTTACAATATTTACATCTACTAATCTATTTTTCCTTCTTTTTACAGGTACTGCACCAGGATGGAACCCAGCACAGTCTACACCCAGAACAACCAGGTAAGTCAGGTTACGGCGGAAGGAGATCCGCGTCTCTCCTCCGTCTTCTTCCCCCTCTCGGTCTTCTACAAGGAGCAGCATTAGCCGCCTCCTCACGGGCTCGCTCAGCCTCCTCTTTTAGGCCCATGACCACGCTGGCGAACTCCGCGACCGCTCTCCACTGCCTCTCACCCTCTAGCATAGCGGAAACGACGTCCGGAAGAGCAAGACTACCTCTCCCGCCCAATTCCAACTCGAGCGTGCGCCGTTGTGAGGCAAAACCACTGCACACCTCCAATGTGTGCTGCGCCGAGTCCTCAGCGTGCCCGCACTCGTGGCACACAGGCGTCTCTTCTCTGCCAATCCTGTGCAGATACTTACCGAAGCAACCGTGCCCGGTAAGTATCTGCGACAGGTGGTAGGAGAGGCCTCCAAACTCCCTATCAATCCATTCCCGAAGGAGTGGTCGAATAGCCTCCACAGTCCTGACTCCCCATTCAGGGGACTCCAGCTGTTCCTCCCAGAGGTATACAGCCATCTCGTAGGCGTCTCCCCTGGCCCTCTGTACCTCCTCATACGCCGGACGCTCTCCATCAGCGCGCCTATCCGTGCGGAACTCGAAGACCTCGGTGAGTACCTTGGCCTCGAGTTCCCACGGGACCAAGCCCGCTAGGGCGGTGGCCGCCGCAAAAGAGACCGACCGATACCCCCGTATTATCCTCACCGCAGCCACCTTCTGCGGCCTGCGGATGAGGGCCACATTCTTGCGCGAGAGCGCGTCCGACCAAACGGGAGCCCCATAAAGGACCATGCTGCGAAGAACGCCGGCATACAGCCGACGGCAGCCGACCCTGGGACCCCCGACGTTTGGCAACAAGCGCGCCAGTGCCATAGCGGCCTTCATCACCTTAGGGACCAGCTCCACAAAGTGCGGGGTAAACGTCCACCTACTATCTAGGGTCAGACCCAGGTACCTCATCTGGTACTGAACCCTGACATTTACCCCGTCCACACACACGTATGCCCCTCTTGTGGGCTTTCCACCAGGGGGGTAGAATATCATGGCCTCGGTTTTGCCCAAGGCCACCTCCATTCCCAACAGCCGTATTCTCGATACGGTCAGAGTGGCAGCAATGGATGCAAGCCGCACCACGTCCCGGTAGTCATCGCTTCTCGCGATGACCAGGGTGTCGTCTGCATAACACAGGACACCCGTCCTGGGGAGGGAGACCCCCCTCAGGACCCAGTTATATCCCACGTTCCACAGGAGCGGTCCGAGGACCGACCCCTGTGGAACACCGCAGGCCATGCCACGAGCGCATATACGCTCCTCGCCGTCCTGCCTGTACAGGACACACCTGTCCCGCAGGTAGTCTTCAAGGACCCGCCGCAGATGCCAGGGAACCCTGTGGAATATCAGGGCCTGGTTGATACAGTTGAAGGGGAGGGAGTTGAAGGCATTCGCTATGTCCAGCGAGACAGCCAACACCCTCTCCCCCCTGCCAAAAGCCTCATCTGTGGCCCTTTTCAGGGCCAACACCGCATCAACGGTGGACCTGCCTCGACGGAACCCGTACTGAGTGTCCTCAATATTGGGCCCGTCGACGTCAAGGTGCTCGAGGACTCGGTTGGCAATCACTCGCTCAAATAATTTGCCAACCTCGTCGAGCAAGACGATCGGTCTGTACCCCGATGGCTGGTCCACAGGTCGTCCGTCCTTTTTAAGCAGGCACAACCTCCCCTGCTTCCAGATACCTGGAAATTTGCCCTGTCTAAGGCAACTGTTCATAAGGCCCAATAGTCTTGGGCCGAGGTGGCCCAGGGCAATGGCCAGCACCTTTGAGTGGACCCCGTCAGGTCCCGGCGCCTTCTTCCTCAGTCGGAGACGGACCATGGCAGCCTCCAGCTCCTCAGCGGAGACCTGTGGGATGGACTCCACACTCCTTGTCTCCACAACCTCTGGCGGAACAAAGGGAGCCGCCGCAAACTCCCGAGTGGGGAACAAACTCTCTACTATACGGCCCAGGAGCTCCGGACGGAAGGACTCTGTGGGGGGCGCCGAGGAGCGGTATTTCCTCCTAATGGCGCGATACGGTCTTCCCCAGGGATCCCGGTCCAACTCCACCAGGAACTCGCCCCAAGCGGCAGATTTGGCCCTCATTATCTCCATCTGGAGTTCCTTCCTCGCCGCCCTGTACTCAGCCCACAAACTGGCTACCTCCTCCGGCGTATGTCGTCTGCGGCGGCAGTGCTGAAGGGCACGTCTGGACAGAATGCAGTCGGAGCGGAGGGCCGCAATCTCCTGCGACCACCAATAGACGGCCCGCTGCTGTGGACGGTCCCTGGCCCTGGGCATGCATGCATCCGAGATGCGCACTAGGCATCCCCTAAACCGCCTGGCCTGCGCATCCACACTCATCGAAGGCGAGGGGTCCGGAGACCAGGTCTCCACCAACGCCGCCTCATCCGCCTTGTCCCTATCAAGGCAGGTCAGGGCCCACCTCCTGAACCGCTGAGTACGCACCCCCGCCTCCGGACGGAGGTCAGCCAAGGGGGTGGGGGAGATACGAAGCCACACATACCGGTGGTCCGATAGAGACTCCTCCCCCTCCATTACCCTCCATTCCGAGACACGTGAAGCGATAGCGGGGGTGGCAAAGGAGAGGTCAACAATTGACTCTCCCTGCTGCCGCACACAGGTGCTGACACTTCCCGTATTGAGGAGGACCAGACCCGCCCCAATGGCAAACTCAACCAACGCCTCCCCCCTAGGGCAGGTCCGGGGGCAGCCCCACTCAGTGGCTTTGGCATTAAAGTCTCCCGCGAACACAATTTGCCGCGGGGACAGCCGTCTCAACACGCCGTTGAGGCCATCGAGGAAGTCCTCAAACTCTCTGCGGGGTCGGTTGGGGGAGAAATATACCCCCACCAGGGCCATTTCACCCCATTCGACGGCGACGAACCCCGGTCCCCTTTCCCTAAGGGAGATGGAGGTCGAGCTGTTGGCGGGCGTGGTTACCAGCACTAGCCCCGACGTGTCCGATATCCAGTTCGGCCCCGAAGGAACCGAGTATGGTTCGGCCACAATTGCTACTCCAACCTGCCATTCCGTCATCTGCTGAATCAGAAGATTCTGCGCAGCGACGGAATGGTTCAGGTTCGCCTGGACTATCGTTAGCGGGTGTGCTGGCATTAGGGTCCCGTTTGCGATACCTCCATGGGCTCATTACGCTGAGCTGGCACCTTGGACTGGCTCCGCCATGAAGGGGGGGCACTCTTGACCGTGGGTGGGCGGCAAAACCTCGATCCCATAACGTGGTTGCTCCCCAGCTTCAGCTCCTCGCATATATGGCATTTAGCCTTTTCCACGGTGCACTCCGCGGCTTTATGGCCCTCCCCACCGCACTTGTAGCATAGGGCGCTCCTGTCTACTTTACTTGGGCACAAGTGCTGGGTGTGCCCTATGCCCAAGCATTTGAAACATCTCGTAGGGGTCGGCTCCAGGGCAATTATCTGGAGCGAAGAATACCCAACTACGAGACGGGCCCCTTCCACCAAGAGCTTTGCAGCCGGGATGGGGCACTTCACCACCACCGACCTTGCTCCCCATTGAGTCACTCGGATGAACCCTGCTGAAAGGGAACTCTTGGGGATCCCGACCTTGTCGGCCATGGCCGCCACAACGTCCTCCCCGGAGATGGCCTCATTCAGGCCCACTACTTTCAACTCAGCCATCCTCACTGGCCTGGCAACATTCGCCTCCTCTTTTAGGACCTCCGCGAGCTTGGCTGCCAATGCATCCGCTTTCGGACCATTGGTAGAGCCAGCAATTTCAATTTTGCGACCTCCCGAGGCCATTTGCCCGATCCTAACCGCCTCGAGCCCGACACTCGCCAGCGGACACTCGTTGATGGCTTTGTGAATGACCATCGCGTAGGTGACACCTCTGGCCTCAGCCTCAGGCTTGAGGCGCAGGGTTATGGCCGACGACCTCGGGGCCGTCAACTTTACCGCCTTCTTCTCCGTCGAGACAGTGGGGTTCTGACCAGTGTGCGGTTTCACGCCATTGACGGGACCCTGCTGTGCCGGCTGGGCAGCTGACACCTTGTTTTTCTTCTTTCCAGATTTCTTCACCACCTTGGCCCAATCCTTCGCCGGGACCGACGCGGCGGCAGCGAGCGACGGCGACGGGACGCGACCAGGACGAGGACCCGGACCACGACTACGACCAGGACCAGCAGCAGCGCCAGGACCAGGGTAAGTACGCAAGGCGGGGAAGTTCCTCTCACCCAAGTCGATAGAGGCCTCCTCATACCCCAACGATCGCAGGAAAGAGTCCTCCGCATAAGAACCCTGATCATCCATCGCAATAGCGGCGGCCTCCCCCGCCTCCGCGGCGGAAGCAGCGGCGGCAGCAGCAGCAGCAGCGCCCTTGGCCGCCCTCACCTCATGCGCCAGCGGTGGCCTGTAACTCGGCTCCGGGGGGAGGCGGGCCCTAATCCCGTCTAGCTTAGCATCTAGCATGTTCCCAACTACATGGATCAGCCTGCTCGTGACCTCCTCCTGGATTTCCTCTACCATTCCCCCAAACATTCCCCTAATTTCCTCCATCAATTGAGGGGCAAGAGCAGGTACGGGGGGCAGACGTGAAGAGGACTTGGCCTTGCCACCGTGCTCATTCCGCTCCCTGTTGCTCTCCTCGAAGGCTGCCCTGAACGCAGCCATCTCCGCCGTCAGTTGGTCCACTTTCGAAGACAACCTCTTGTTGTCAGCATTTAGCCGACGGACCTCCTCCGCCTCAGGCAAGCTCTTCAACCCTTTCACCATCGCAGCCAACTGGGCAGTGCTCTCGTTGATCTGCTTATAGATCTCCCCCTTAAGATTGCCAGACTTTTTGGCCATTGAGTTTATCAAGGCAATGCTGGCCTCTCCCGCCCTCAGCATAGCCTCCTTCGACTGCAAGAGCGTATCCGCTTCTGCAGCTGCCACCCTCTTCTCCTGAGCCGTGCGGTGCCGCACAGCACTTGCAGCAGTACCGTCCTTCCTACGGAACTCCTCCAACAATCCGTCGCCTGCGCCAGGCACAAACTCCACTTCACAGTCGCTCTCCAGGTCATCTTCGACCTCCGACCCATTGTCCGACTCCTCCAGAAAGTTAATGGAGACTGTGTCATCACCCTCCAGCTGATCCTTCTTCTTGCCCTTATAGTAGGATTTTTTGGCCTCCGAATATCCTGTCATGGTCCCAGAGCCAAATAACCTCACTTTCCCACTCTTGCCACCTCGCTTTGCAGCATTCTTGTCGTGCTCATCCGACGACTCGATTTGAGCGAGCACCCTCTTGCGCGGGCCCTTACTCGAGGCATTCTCTTCTCCAGACGGGCTCAAGTGACCCAGGGAGGTACCCTTTTTCCCTGTAGCCGGAGCGGTTTTACCCGCTTTCCGCGACCTGGTAGACCTCTTTGCAGGCCCCTCATCACCCGAACAACAGGACGAGAACTCCGACCCAGAGTCTCCATTCTCCACCTCAGATCGCGACCTCTCCGATCCCGATCTCGACGGCACGCAGTTCGGCTTGCCAGAACCACCACCTTTTTTCTTTTTCGGAGCCATAATGGCAACCGACAAAAACTCGCAAATTTACACTAATATACAACTTATATATTTACACTTATGTCTAAACTTAAGTCTAAACTTATTCCTAAACTATGCTCTAATAATATACAACGATATCTACACCCAGCCTCAACTTCGGATTCCGACCCCCCCCTAGCCCGAGAAGAAGCAAAAGGAAAATCGGGTCCGAGAAGAAGTGGTCTGCAACCCCATACAAAATTTCGAGAAAACGGTCAAGCGTGATCGCTTTCTCGAAATTTCGTAGTAGAATTTTTGTTGAAAAAATCCCCAAAAATTCCAAAAATCAACAAAATTGAAAAATTACAACAGAACCCTGAGGGGTATGGGCCCACCTACCCTGACACCCCGGAACCCCTAGCGAGGCGCCAAAGATGACTGAATGGCAGCCAAGACAAAAAACGACCAGATTTTTGGGGACAATTATATGGACGATTTGATTATAGTCGTCCAGATATAAGTTCCCCTAGCCACAAAAACCGAAAACAAAAATCGAAGTATTCGACCAAGAAATCAAATGAAGCCCTCAAAAGATGCCTCCGGCCTTCCTGCTATTTATCAATATTTTTAATATGCTCTAGATTTTTGCGAAGTATTTTTAAAATCGATTTCCGCGGGAGCGATTTTTCGACAACAAAATGCGCGGGTACTCCCTATGACAGGCCAAATGGCACTCAACCTAACCTAACCTTTTTTTTTTTTTTTTTTTTTTTTTTTTTCCCGGTGTAATCCCTGCTTATGGATTCCAGCCTCCAGAAGGGAGACTGGATATGTGGGACTCTCCCGTCCCTCTTTCCACGACGTAGTCGTCGGGCGAGAGGGAGGGGCCTACCCACTAATCACCGGGGGACCAAACTCCGAAAGCATAAGGCTTGAGGTGGCGGTCACGGGACCTGATCCACGGGGGAATTGACCACGCGAGAGCCACCCCGTCGCCGTGTGTTGGCCTATAACCACTGCAAGGCAGCCGTTACGCGCCAACACACGGCGACTTACGCGCACCGGCACTGCAAAACCAGCCCAATTAGGGGGCAGACACAAACGACATAGACAGACATGCCCGGCTTACCCGGGCATGCGGACACAACACGACCCATTTACGCTGGACACAACACGACACACACAGGACGAGAACATGCCCACGTCTTCGCAGGCATGCGCACAGACAACCACACCCATTTCCAGTTCGAGACTCCATTTGAGGGTCGCTCAAAGACAGCCGGACAGCACGACAACCTCGACCAGTTGGTCGTCTAGCCGTCTTGCCGCTCATCATTGCTTCCCGGGGAGTCAACGAACTGGTCCTACACAAACATAACAAGTATGAACAACCACAAATCACAACACGACACGACAACGACACTACAACGACACAACCCAGCCCAATTTGCTGGCGCGGGGCTCCCCGCATCCGCTCCGAGCAACCCGCCCCCCTTTCGGGGAGGCGCAACGTTGCTCATCATGGCTTCTGCATAAAGCCTCCGTGCCAGCTCCCCAACAACATCCACAAAGACCCGCACATTTACTGGTATGAAACCCTCCCGCTTCCGCTCCGAGCAAGGGGACACCCTCGGAATGGCGCCCCGTTGCTCATCATGGCTTTCACCTGGGTCCCATACCAGGTCCATGGAAGGACAACCACAATACAAACACTAAACTAGCAATCCGAACGCACAACACCAGACATTGGACAGCACAAAATGCTGTCCACTACCACCCGTATTTGTTACACAAAACATAGAACATAGAAAGAGACACTACAGGACAGCACTAACAATGCCGTCCATCGGACCCCTGGGCACTTGGGGTGGTATAATCAAATACCCATGCCAGTGCCCATCTTCCTATCAGACCAATGGGGACAAAGTCCTAAAACTAAACATGTACGTAAAATTAAACATAAACCCACAAATTTAATCCTAACAACAAACTAAGCTAACACAAATCATCGGGCGTCCGGCCGCCAGTGCAGAACCTGACCTCCGCCAGACGCCCGGCATCACCCTAAGGTGGATGGAGGTCTGCGTACCTCCGACGCCGCCTCCCCGTCCTCCTCCTCCTAATTGACGCAGCGTTGGCTGACTCCTCCCGGACGCGTTCGGCCTCCTCCTTGAGGCCTATGCACTCCGCAGCGAAGCCAGCCACCGCTGCCCAATTCTCCTCGCTCTCCACCATTGCAGCGACCACATCCGGCAGAGCTAGAGTGCCCCTTACTCCCAGGGACAGCTCCAGCGTACGCCTCTGTGACGCGAAGGCACTACACGACTCGAGGGTGTGCTGAGCCGTGTCCTCTTCTTCCCCGCAATGGTGACAGACCGGGGTCTCCTCCCTCCTAATCCTGTGCAGGTATCGCCCAAAGCACCCATGCCCGCTGAGCAATTGTGTCAGGTGGTAGGACGTCCCCCCGTGGGACCTATTTATCCACCCCTGCAACACTGGGCGGATAGCATCGATCGTGCGGGTTCCGGCTTCTGGGGTTGTGAGGTCCTCCTCCCATTGCCATACCGCCATGTCGTAAGCTACCCGCCTTGCCGCCTCGATTTCTACCTGCACAGGATTTTCTCCTCTAGCCCTCGCCTCCGCCCGGAGCTCGTAGACTTCGGTTAATACCTTAGCCTCGAGCTCCCACGGGATCATGCCTGCTATCGCCGTAGATGCCGTAAAAGAAACCGTCCGATAGCCCCGGATGGCTCGGATGGCCACTGTCCTCTGAGGTCTTCTTAGGTTGGCGATGTTTTTCCTCGAGAGGGAATCCGACCATACCGGGGCGCCGTATAGGGCCATGCTCTTAAGTACTCCGGCGTAGAGTTTACGGCAGCTATCGCCCGGCCCACCCATATTAGGCAAAAGCCTTCCTAAGGCCATTGCCGCTCCAACCAACCTCGGAGCCAGATTGGTAAAGTGCGCCTCGAAGCTCCATCGACTGTCTAATGTTAGTCCCAGGTATTTGAGCTGAGGCGCAACTCTGACGAGGACTCCATCCACCCTGACCCGGGCGTTGCTGGGAGGCCTGCCCCGAGGACCATGGAACAGTATGGCCTCGGTTTTCGGCAGGGCCACCTCCAAACCCAGCAGCCTGATCCGTGTGACCGTCAGCGTAGCGGCCGCCCCTGCCAGACGGGCGACTTCCTGGTAGTCACGGCCCCTTGCCGTGACCAGAGTGTCATCTGCATAGCAGATGACACTCGTCCTCGAGAGCAACTCCCCCCGAAGGACCCAGTTGTACCCCAGGTTCCAAAGCAACGGCCCAAGCACCGATCCCTGGGGCACTCCGCACACCATCTTATGTTCGCAGATTTGCGCCCCCCCCGGCTCAAGGAAGAGGACGGACCTGTCCACCAAGTAGTCCGCCACGAGTCTTCTCAGGTACCACGGGACTCTGTGGTACCTGAGGGCCTCCGTTATTGCGCTGAAGGGGAGGGTGTTGAACGCGTTGGCGATATCTAACGATATCGCCAGTACCCTCTCTCCCCTCCCGATGGCCTCCTCCGTCGCTCTCTTTAGCGTCATTATCGCATCAATCGTGGATCTGCCCCGTCGGAATCCAAATTGCGTCTCCTCTATATCTGGGCCCTCATTGCCCAGGTGCTCGATGATGCGGGACGCAATCACCCTTTCGAACAGTTTGCCCGCCTCATCGAGCAAAACGATTGGGCGGTAGGCAGACGGGGAGTCCGGCGGCCGTCCCTCCTTTCTTAGCAGGCAGAGCCTTCCCTGCTTCCAGACCCTGGGGAACCTCCCTTGCTGGAGGCAGGTGTCCAGCAGGTCCCTCAATTTGTCCCCGATGTGGTTGAGGGCAAGGGCCAGTACTCTGCCGTGCACACCGTCCGGACCCGGTGCCTTCTTTTTGAGGCGGAGGCGATCTACCCCTGCCTGCAATTCCCCATCCGTGACTCGCGGTATTGTTGCCGGGTCCACCTCCCCATCGTGTTCCGGGGCCACGAAGGGTGCCACCTCGAACACCCGGTTTGGAAACAGGGCGTCCACGATCCGGGATAGAAGCTCCGGCTCGAATGACTCAGTGGGGGGCGCCGAGTTCCGCATCCGGTTGCGGACTGATCGGTAGGGGCGCCCCCAGGGATCCCTATCAAGGTCGGCCAAGAACTCCTCCCATGCCGCCTTCTTGACCCTCAACACCTCGACCTTGAGGTTGAGCCGGGCCAGCTGGAGGTGGCTGTAGAGGTCTGCCTCCTCCTCCGACGTGTGCCTCCTTCTTCGGCACCTTTGGTACAGTCGCCTCGCGTGTACACAGGCGGCACGGAGGTCGGCAATACCCTGCGTCCACCAATATACGGCGCGTTGCTGTGGCCGGTCTCCAGCTCTGGGCATGGCGGCATCGCATATCCGCGTCATCGCCCCTTTAAATTCAGTCGCCCTTTCATCGGCGTCCATGTGAGCCGGCAGGGGCGGCAGCCATCCCTCTATCATCGCCGCCTCCAGTGCAGCGCCCCTGTCCAACTTCGTTAGCGCCCATCTCCTGAACCGCGCCGTTCGGACGCCCTGTTGTGGGGTGAGGCCAGCCATTGTGGGGCCGGATACCCTGAACAACACGTATAGGTGGTCGCTCAGGGTTTCCTGGTCGAGCACCTCCCAGCTGGTGACGCGCGCTGCTATGGCAGGGGTCGCGAACGAGACGTCCACGATGGACTCCCCCTGCCATCTTACGCACGTGCTGGTGGTGCCCCTATTCAGCACCACCAATCCCGCTTCGACCAGGAAGTCTTCCACGTCTTCCCCCCTGCTGGTGGTCGCAGGGCAGCCCCAGGTCCTCGACTTCGCATTCAGGTCGCCAGCGACAACAACCTGCAACGGGGCCAGTCGACGGACGACACCCTGCAGTCTATTTATGAAGTCGGCGAATTCGCTTCGACTGCGGTTGGGCGAGAAATATACCCCAACCAATGCGATGCCGCTCCATTTCACCGCCACGTATCCGTCCCCTCGCTCTTGCAGGGACATTGGGGCCGTACTGGAAGCAGCCGGAGTCGTGATCGCCACTTTCCCGTCTGCGGACCCCACCCAATTCGTCCTTGCAGGGATGGAATATGGCTCCGCCGCAATGGCCACCCCCACTCCCAACTCCGCCATTTGTTGGACCATAAGGTCCTGGGCATTGGCGGAGTTGTTTAGATTTGCCTGTAGGATGCCTTTAAGATGTGCTGACATTTGGTCCCGTTATTGTGACTTCCATATTCGTGGGCGCATCGCGCTCCTTTGCCGACGGGGGGCCCCTTGTCCATGGGGCCATTTTCGGCTTGGTGACAGGGGGCCTACATGTTCTCCCTCCCAGCTGGTGTTCATGTGGGAGTTTGGCCTCCTTGCAAACTATGCACATTGGCTTCTCCGCCGTGCAGTCCGCTGCTTGGTGCCCGGGGGCGCTGCATCTGAAGCACAGGGTGCTACGGTCTTCTTTAGAGTCACATGTATATTTGGTGTGACCCGCACCGTAGCACCTGTAGCAGCGGACCGGAAGATTTTCCAGGGCCACAACCTGCACCGATGCCCACCCAATGGTCAGGCGACCCGCGTCTGCCAGCACTTTGGCCTGTGCGACCGGGAGCCGGACCAGCATTGAATTGGTACCCCATGGTCCGGCTCGCATCTCTCCCGTGGCTATCATGTCCGACGGACAGCCCGTCTTGGCTACGATGGCCTCCTTCACTTTCTCCGTATTAATTCCCTCGCTCATACCCACGAGGCGGAGTTCCGCCTTCCGGTACGGCCGGCCTACTTCCGCCTCCTCCGCGATGACCTCTCGCAGTTTTGTTGCGAGTGCATCCGCCTTAGGTCCGCTGGTCACGCCCGGAATTTCCAGCTTCCGTCCTCCGGCCGCCGTATTGCGCATCCGCACAGACTCAAGCCCGACCTCCTGCAGATTGATGGCCCCAATCGCCTTCTCCATTACCGTGGCATACGTCGCGCCATTGGCCACGGCCTCGGGTTTAAGTGTGATCGTCACCACGGACGATCGCGGCGGCACCAGTTTGACCGCGGGGGCAGAACCCGCGGCCGCCGTCTTTTTTGGCCCATTGGCACCCTCTTTCGTGGCCGAAGCAGCAGCTGCAGCCTTCTTGGCCCTTGTCTTGGCGGCTTTCGACAGCTTCACTGTCCATTTTACGGCCGGTGTGCTTGAGGCCGCAGCCAACGCAGGGGAGGACGAGCGCACAATCTGTGCGACCCTGCTGGGTGCCCTCTGGGGCAGCGGTGGGTTTTCCCATATGGGCACAGACTCCCGGGTTAATACTGCAGGGGGGGCACGGGGGACTCTAGGGGGCCCTGCGGCCGCCCTGGCGTAACTGGCCTCAGCCCTACGCACATCGTGCGCCAGCGGCGGTCTCATGAGGGGCTCGTATGGATGCTTTCCCATCTCGCCCGTTTGCGCATTAAGCATCTCCTTTAGTGCCTGGCGCATTTCCTCCTTAAGGGATTCCATCATTTCCCCCATGTAGACGGAGATCTCCCTCTGGATGTCCGTGCCCTTGCGGGGCGGCCTCGGCTCTTGTTGGGATTCCTTAATGGCCTTGACCTCAGCCTGTAGGAATTCCACCTGGCGGCGGAGCCTGCGATTGTCGCTGATGGTCCTCTTGACTTCCTCGGGTGGGGACATTTCCCTAAGGGAGTCAATGCACTCGGCTATTTCCTTGAGCCCAATGTTTATGTCCCTTTTTACCGTGCCCTTCAGGTTCATGGACTTGTCGGCAGAGTTCTTCACCAACAGTAGGCTCTTTTCTGCCGCCTCCAGGATCTCCTGTTTGGATTGGAGCATCCTGTTGGTGGTCTCCGCCTCCTTCTCCTGGCAGGGGGCATTCGCGAACTGGCATTCCCCCAACGCCCTGTCCACCTCGCCTTTCTTATAGTAGGCCAAGGCCATCCCCTTTCCCCTTAAGGAAAATTTTTTCGTAGCGGGGCCTTTTCCCTTCTCTTCCTCTTCATCTTCTTCCTCCCCCCAGGAGTCTCTCGCAGCCCTTCTGGCTGCGGCAACCCCTATTGAGGTGCCCAGCTTCTCCACACGCTGGGCTCCTTCGCTCCGCTCGCCTGCGATCCTCTTGGCTCTACCCTTCGAGTTCATTTTACGCGCAGGCTTCTCCTGCGGTTCATTGTCCGTGGTGGACTCCCCATGCGGGCGCTTGCGGGTCTCCTCGAGGGCAATCCTCTTGGCTTTCTCCACCTCCCGCTTCCATGAACCATCCGAGTCCTCCGCACTATCGGACATCTTCGGATCAGGCCCGGACGACACCGGCTCATTAGCCCCCTTCTTGCTGGCCTTGGACATTATGAGTGATTATTTGGGCGAAGGAGCGCCCAAACAATCACCCGCGACACTTAGGATTTCAAAAAATTTTTTTTGTATGGGGACGGTGAAAAAAGTCTTCCTAAGGTGGCACTTTTCCCATACAAAATTTCGCGACTTAGGAAATTTCCGGAAAGTTAGGTTAGCCCGACTTTGAAGGAGCCGGGTTCACCCTTCCCGAACAAAAAACAAATAACAAATAGTGTGGGCCGATGCGGTCAGAACCGGCCTACAATACTCCACAAACAAAAATGACAAAAATGACAAACTGAATTTTTGACAAACACAACAATACAAAAAATTGGTCAAAATGACGACCTTTGAAAGAAAATTTACAACTACAAAACTATTCCCCAGATTGGGATAAAACCTAGCCTACACTAATTCTAAATAACCCTACTAACTATAAAAATGATAAAAACCAACACCTTAATCTATGAAAAATTAGAGAAAATTACAATTGAAAAAGGTAAACAAACGAAAAATTAAGTCTAGGAAAATTGAGAAACTAGCCTAAGAACTTAAAAATCTACAAAAAATATAAAAACCCAAAGAAAAAATTATGAATTTTCCCCACGAGGTACCTAATGGAAAGGCACCAATTCGTGGAGAAATTCGAGCCCAAAAACCAAAAAACAAAAAAGTAATAGCTAAACGAAAAAATTATGTATTTGGACGACAATTAGGTAGAGGTCCTATGCGATTAATGTGGATGTGATTTGGAAAAAACACAAGTGTTTTTTATTTTTTTCCACAAAAACCCCTGGACCAATACCTCAACACCCTCTATATTTTTCCCTAAACAATTCCAACAAATAGCAGGTAAAAATCCCAGATGCCTATGTCCTTTCTAGATAGGAAAGAAGGTCATAACCTAACCTAACCTAACCTAACCTAACCTAACCTAACCTAACCTAACCTAACCTAACCTAACCTAACCTAACCTAACCTAACCTAACCTAACCTAACCTTTTTTTTTTTTTTTTTTTTTTTTTTTTTTTTTTTTTTTTTTTTTGCCCAGGGAATGCTTGATGCATACCCGGACCCAGAAGGGGCCCGGGTTATGTGGGACTCGCCCGTCCGCCTTTCCACCTCCCACCAACTATACGGGGATCGCCATTGTCCCCAGTCGGCTGCCTTGGCTACTACCCCCAGGCTGGAAGGGGTGAGACGGAGGGGGATACCCACTAAACCCTGGAGGACATCTACCGAATCAGGTGAGGCCACGGTGCCTGTCCCTGGGGAATTAAACCGCGGGGCTCACCCGGCTGCCCGTGTGGCTGCGCGCGCCGACCCGAGGGCCGGCGCGCGCAGTCACACGGGCGCAACGCGACGACGCGACAACAAGTACCTCAGAAGGAGGACACCACGAAAGGCCACGCAGCCCAGAAGGGGCCACGCAACCTAGCGCCCTTTGGGCACAACCTAGGGGGGGTGTGGGGGTAGAATCCCACACCCGCACACAACCTAACTCAGCATGTACACGCCGACGGCGACATGCACACACTACAAACTATAAACACTATATACATCCTACAACTAATCTTTTTTCCCCGACATGTTTTTCCCTTTTTTCTATAAAAAACCTAAGCTAAAATATACAACTTAAAACTATAACCTAACAACTAGTATGTACATCACACAATATACAAGGCCCCTGTGCAGAAACAGATGGCCCACGACCCCAATTTACACAATTATATACAATTATATATACAACTGTACACTAATATTTTTTTTTCCCTTTCTTTCCAGATCGCGCCAGGATGGAGCCCAGCGCAGACTGCGCCCCGACGGACCCGGTAAGTACTCTACTTTATTTATTTATATAATAATCCCCTTTTCCCTTTTCAGTGAGCTGCACCAGGATGGGACCCAGTGGCGCACTCCATGGGCTCAACCGACTCTGGCTGGCTCGACCGACCTCTATGCTGACTACGCCATGTGGGGGGTACGCCCTTGACCGTGGGGGGGCTGCAGACCCTGGACCCCATGACATGCCTGCTCTCCAGCTTGTACTCCTCGCAGACATGACATTTGGTCTCCTCCGCGGTGCACCCCTCAATCTTGTGGCCCTCCTTGCCACACCTGTAGCAGAGGGCCCCCCTGTCTATCTTAGACGGACACAAATACCGGGTATGCCCAAAGCTCATACACCGGTAGCACCTCGTCGGGAGGGGCTCCAGGGCTTCCAGCTGGAGCGAGGCCCAGCCCACCAGGAGACTGCCCCCCTCCGCCAGGGTCTTCGCAGCGGGGATGGGGCACTTCACCACCGCCGTCTTGGTCCCCCATAGTCTCTCCCTGATAATCCCCACCGAGAAGGAGCCCTCGGGGATCTCGGCCTTGCTGGCCAAGGCCGCCACTATGGCCTCCTTGGATACTCCATCGTTTATCCCATGCACCCTCAATTCTGCCGTCCTTTCAGCCCGGCGGACAACCGCCACTCCTCTGAGGACCTCCGTCATCTTATTCATCAGGGCATCCGCCAACGGTCCGCTGGTGGAGCCAGCGACCTCTATCTTGCGGCCCCCCGAGACCATGCGAGTAATCTTAACTCCCCCCACTATCCCAACGCTAGCCAGCGGTACCTCCTTAATCACCCTCTCCATTACCTCCTCGTAAGTGATACCCCTGGCCACAGCCTCAGGCTCGAGCCTCATGATAAGCACCGACGACCTTGGGACCTTCACCGTGTACGGCTTTATGGTCGAGACAGGAGGGGTCGAGCCGGTGTGCGGTTTCACGCCACCGGTGGGTCCCTGCTGTGCCGGCTGAGCCGCCCTCAGTTGATCTTCTCTCCTCTTTTTCTTTGCAGCTTTCCTGCTCACCATCTGGGACCACTCATTCGCCGGGACTGCGGCAGCGGCGGCGAGCGACGGCGACGGATCACGGCCCGGACGAGGGCCCGGACGACGACCAGCAGGACCCGTACCAGCAGCGGCAGCCAGGTAAGATCTTTTACTTTCTCTAGGTTGGGGCAGGGGGGGGTAGCTCTCCCGGCCCAAGCGGATTATCTCCTCGTCATACATCTCCGCAAGGTAAGAGTCCTCCGCGTACTCCGCGTACTCCTCCATACCCGCGACATTGCCCACATTAGCGGCGGCAGCAGCAGCCTTGACGGCAGCGACACCGGCGGCGGCAGCGGCGGCAGCCTCACTAACTGCCCTCCTCTCGTGGGCCAACGAAGGCCTAGGCCTATGGTTCGGCTCAGGGAGAAGGCGATCCTTAATTCCCTCGAATCTATCGTCGAGCATTTTGCCGAACATTCTCCCCAAGGCCCGCATTAGCTTGCCATTGATCCCCTCCTCCTCCATCCACTCTAGCGTCTCCCTCGTCTCTCTCCCCTCGTCCCTCCCCTCGGGAGCCGCCTGCGGAACGGAGACGGGCGCAGGCTGAGGGCGAGAGGGGGGGGAGCCAGCCACCTCGAGCGCCCACTCATTCCACCTCCTATTCGACTCATCGTACGCCTCCTTATCCGAGGCTATCTGCTGTTTCATCTGCTCCATCATACTCTCCAACCTCCTATTATTTTCCACCAGCAGGCGCATCTCCTCGTCCTGGGGCCCTCTCATCGCTTCGAACGCGACCTTGAGATGCGCCGTGCAGGTATTCATCTCTCCCCAAGTAGTCCCCTTGATATTGCCGGACTTCCCCAACAACTCCTCCATTCGGCCGATACAGGCTACCGCGTGGTCAATGACTTCCCCCTTCGAGAGTGCGGAAGCAGCCTCTCTGGCTGCCTCCTCCCTTCTTTTCCTATTTCTAGGCACCTGCTCATCATCCTCCTTGCGAGACTCCGTCCTCCTTTTCCGAGCGTTATGCTCCTCCTCCACGCTGGAGTCCGTAACCAAGTCTACCTCCTCTGGCTCCTCTGTCTCCTCCATCTCCTCCGGCACCCTACCACCGTGAATAGGGCCCTCCTCATCAACCCTGTATCGGTCTGCCTCTTTGCCTACCTGTAAGGCCCTCTTCGCATCAGCCAGACCCCTCGAGGTCCCCGCCCTCTCCACACTCCTGGTGTTGTACGAGAGACGCACATGCCCAGTACCCTTCTCTCGATTCGCCTTCTTGGGGACTTGGCGGATCGTTCTTGCGATCTCACAATCAGGCTCCTCCTCCACCTGAGTAATCGGCCTTTTCCTGGGACCCCTTTCCCCATCCTGAGGAACCGAAGAGTCCACCGGGTTACTCTCCATCCCAGATAACGGCACCGGCGGCAGCGGCACCTTTTTACCCACCACCTTAGTGGCTCCCTTGACCTTCACGGCCCCCTCTTGGCTATCGCAGGATGCAAATCCCCCGCCACCCTCCGACTCACGCTCCGATTCAGGGCTGCGCGACTCTGCGCTAGACCCCGAACAGTCTCTATCCGATCCCTGCTTCTTACGGCACTTTTTGTTTCTCCCTTTCCCCATTGTCACTAGGACTTTAGGGATTTACACCTTAATTACACCTTATGTATACCCTTATCTATATACACTTATCTATTTACACTTATTACTAACCTTATATTTAATCTTAACCTATTTATTTACAGGAATGTACAACAGAAAAACGACCAGCAACCTCGACCCAGAATCTGCCCCACCCCACCGAGAAGAAGCGGCAGGTGAGTCAGACCCGAGAAGAAGTGCGGCGCAACCCAACCGTTTTCATACAAAATGTATGAAAACGGTCAAGGGCGATCGCCTTCTGCAAATTTCTCAGTAGAAATTTTATGAAAAATATTCACCAAAATTTTAAAAAACGACAAAAACAAAAACTAACTGCAGAACCCAGAGGGGTATGGGCCCACCTATCCGGACACCCCGGAACCCCTTGCGAGGCGCCAAAAATGCCCGAATGGCGGCCAAAACAAAAACAACCAAATTTTTTGGGGCCAATTATATCGACGATATAACAGTATCGTCTGGATATAAATGACCCGAAGTAGAAAAACCCAAAAAACAAAACGAAATATTCACAACAAAAAGCAAGAGATGCCCCCAAAAGACACCTCCGGAATTTACACAAATTATCGCTATTTTTAATATGCCGTAGATTTTTCGGAAGTATTTTTAAAAGCGATTTCCGCAAGAGCGATTTTTTCACGACGAGTGACGCGGGTACTCCCTCTGACCGGCCAAACGGCACTCAACCTAACCTAACCTAACCTAACCTAACCTAACCTAACCTAACCTAACCTTTTTTTTTTTTTTTTTTTTTTTTTTTTTGATTATCCTGGGGGAAATGCATTACGCATACCCGGGGCCCTCGCGTGGGGGCCCGCCCGGGTTATGTGGGACTCTCCCCCCACTCCCGCCTCCCCGTCCAGGCCCTGCGGCCTCGGCGGGGATTCGGGAGGAGGGGGGCATACCCACTAAAACCACCCAGTTATGCCCTCGTGCCCGGCAGCAAGCGAGTGCCGGGGCGGGACCATGTTAGCAATCGCCGCCCCAACCCCCATGACCGGTGGGACCAGTTGTCCCTCAATCAAGGCGACATAAGCTGCCGCCGCTGCCCCTTGGGACTCGACCTCCGGCCATTAGGCCTAAAAATCGTCCGAGAAAAACTCGCCGGAATCGAAGGATTCGGAGTCGGAGGGACGAAACCTCCCGACTCTCCGGGGTGGGCGCTTCTTCCGGGGGGGGCGCGACCTGACGGTCTCGTCCGAGGGCGCGTCATCGTCGGTCGCATCTGTCTTCCGGGGGGAGCGCGACCTGACGGTCTCGTCCGAGGGCGCGTCATCGTCGGTCGCATCTGCCACCTCCTCATAGTCCTCCCCCAAGCCTCTCCCTGTGCCTCTCGCCGGAGAGGCATTGGGGTTAGAGGTCGAGGGACCAGCTAGAGGGGGAGTCGGGGTCAGCGAGGCACCTGCCTCCAGCATCTCCACTTCGTCCACTGTTTCGGGCCGCCGCTGCGACACGGCCTTAGCAGACGGGCGCGCATCCGGTTTGGCGTCCCGCCCCCTTTTTACAGGGGGGGCGCACTTCCTGCTTCCCATCACATGGGCCGCCGGCTTTCCCGCATCTGCACAGACCGCACAGTGCGGCACGATCTGGGTGCACGCCACCATTTTGTGCCCCGGGAGGCCGCAGCGGAAGCAGGCCTCGCTGCGGTCAGCTTCCACGGGGCATCTTAGTCTGGCGTGACCCACGCCCATGCACCTGAAGCAGCGCAGGGGGCGTGGGTCAAGTAGGGTCACCAGAGGCGCCGACCAACACACCGGCAGCCTCTTTGCCGTCAACAGGCTCTGTGCCGCCTTTATCGGGCAGCGCACCGGAGCCGAGAACGAGCCATTTGGGCCGGCTCGAATATTCCCCACCCTAACCCGATCTTTCGGGCAGCCACCTCTGGAAGACACAGCCTCCACAATGTCTTCCGCCGTGACGACGTCGTCAAAGCCCGACAGGCGCACCTCCGCGCATTTTTCGGGCCTGACGACCGTCACGTCTTCCTGGAGGACCTCTCTGACTCGTTCGGCCAGCCGGTCTGCCGTCTCCGCACTATTGGCCCCTGGGACTTCCAGGAGGCGGGCACCAGTCTGGGATGTCCTTGACCTCAGCCCGGCCTTAATCCCAAGCTCGACCAGAGAGATCGAGCCCTTTGCCCTCCTGATAATGTCGGCGTAGGTCACCCCACGCTCGACCGCCTCGGGGGTCAACTTAATTACCACCGCCGTTGAGCGTGGGCACTTAAGTCGCCTTTTTCTCCTCTTCCCCTTGCCCGGCGCCGCTGGAGCGGGCTGGGGAGGGGGCGCTGTTCCAGGGGCAGGTAGGCGACCCGTGGTCGCAGCCGCTGCCGTGGTCGACTGACCCTTCCTTCGCCGCCGGCCGGTAGCCGTCGTCCAAGCCTCTTCGCCTGCGGGGGGCGTCGAGGTCCAGCTGGTGGTCTGCTGGGGTGGTGATGTGAAGGGGTTGGCGGGGGGTCCCGTCCTGGGGTGTTGGACATTCCTATGTCCAGTTGCCGGCGCAGGGAGGGGAGGGAACTCCTCCACCCTCACTTTTGCTCGCCCAGCCAAAGGCGGGCGCGTCCTCGCTAGAGGTGGGGCGCCGAGCGCCCGTGCCTCCAAGCCGTCTAGCCGGGAATTAATGGCCGCGATAGACACGCAAAGGGAGCTCTTCAGCTCCTTCATAGCGCCGAGGAATTGGGCCATCTCCGTCACAGGTTCCGAAGGAGGAGCAGGGGCATTCTCCACATGAGGGGACGAGCCTCTCCCGCCAGCCTCCCTCTTCAGGGCAGCCACTTCCTGCCGCAGCGCCTCCACTTCCTCAAGGAGCTTCGCGTTCGCGGAAGAGAGCCTCTCCGTGTCTTCCGATCTGCAGCGCGATGCCAGGTTTGACACCGCGCGCTGCAGTCCGTCTGTGGCGCTGTTGAGGGTGCGTTGGCATGCTCCATCGAGGCGTCCTGACCTCGCGGACACCTCTCGGATCGCCTGCGCGCACAACCGCCCCCTCTCCTGCACCTCCTCAGCCGATAGGCCATTGGGTTCCGCCGACCAAGGAACCTCTTCCTCGGTGGCTCTTTTTGCCGCCTCCTTTTTGGCGTCAGGGGCCTTGCGGGCCTCCTTCGCCTCCTTCTTTTTGGCCGCTTTGGCGGCACGTTTGGCCACGCGCTCGGCTCGTTGCCTGTCCGTTCTCTCCCGCATCTCCGCCACCTGTATCGGGAGGGTCAGCCCGGGCATGTCGTGTACATTATTCGCCACGAATTCGCCCATATCGCGAGCGAAGGTCGCGTAGGCGTACTCCTCATCGGCGGTGGTGTTACCCCATTCCGGGTCGCGCTCGAAGTCAGACACCGTGCGGTCGTCGTAGCCTGCTTTACGGATCGGTCTGGGAGTAGAGGTCTTCCCAGCCGTTCCCTTCCTTCCCCTACGGGCCGTCCCTATCTTCGCCCTGTTGGAAGCGGTCGACTCACAACCGGAGCTGTCGTCGGAGTCGACGCCCTCAATGTGCGGCCTTTTACGGCTGCCGCCGCCTTTCGGAATTCCGCTGGTCGAGCCAACGGACTCCCCTCCACTCTCCTGACCCTCTACTCTGCCACCACCCTCAGGGCAGTCCTCGGTAGCTGATTTAGCACCAACCAGCCCGGATACTGGTTGGCGGCGGGCGTCAGCCGCGTCGCACGACGATCTCCCAGTAACATAACTGGCACCTGAGGCCTGGTCGGGTACCTCAGGGCAGTCTTCGGTAGTCAATTTAACACATGGGGGCCCGGGTACCCCCATGCGCCGGGCGCTAGCCGGATCGCATCGCAAATTAATCTCTATTTCCGAACCTTGCATAGTGTTTCGGAAATAAAGGTTTCCATCCCCCTTTTGGTCGCTAATGGGTGGGCTGTTCGCCGCCCACCAACCCGTCCGAGAACGAACGGGCGCCCGTCGCCGCGCCCCGCAACGACGGAACCTTTGCGCTGAAACGGCGCCCAGAAGGGGCGCCGGACTACCCCATACCCCCCCGTGAATCGACGCCCAGAAGGGGCGCCGACTACCCCAAACCCCCCCCGTGTGACGACGCCCAGAAGGGGCGCCGTCAAGAACTCCCCTCAAAGCCGCTCTAGAGTGAGCGGCGAGCGTGCGACCCAGAGTGGGCCGCACGTGGAGATCCCCCCCGCAGGTCAGAGTGACCCGCTGTGCGGTCCAGAAGGGACGCGCGTTGAAGGGGGTGCGATGCCCAGAAGGGGCACCACCTACGTTATTCGGCGCCCAGAAGGGACGCCAGGGATTAGCATAGGGCCCCTTGTCCCACGCTGAACGTGGGCCGAGAGGCCTTACCCCAGGGTGCACCACGAGGAGGTTCCCAAATTTGCACCCCAACCTAACCTAACCTAACCCAACCTAACCTTTTTTTTTTTTTTTTTTTTTTTTTTACCCGGTGTAATCCCTACTTATGGATTCCAGCCTCCAGAAGGGAGACTGGATATGTGGGACTCTCCCGTCCCCCTTTCCACGACGTAATCGTCGGGCGAGAGGGAGGGGCCTACCCACTAATCACCGGAGGACCAAACTCCGACATGCATAGGGCTGAGCGGCGGCCGCGGGACCTGCCGTGGGTAATGACCGCGGGGCCACCCTGTCGCCGTGTGCTGGCCTATAACAGCTGCTTAACAGCTGTTACGCGCCACCACACGGCGACTACGCGCGCGAAGCACACCAAGGACGAACCCCCTTGAGGGGGGAGGACAACAAATAGATGGACTGACATGCCCGGCTTACCCGGGCATGCGGACCACACAACCACAGGCAACGTGCCCACGCCCTCTCAGGCATGCGCCCAGCCACACATTTACCAGGGTGGGGCTCCATTGTTGGGTCGCTCCGAGACAGCATGACGCCACGACGACCGGTTGGTCATCTAGCCGTCATGCCGCTCATCATGGCTTCCCGGGGAGTCCTCACACTGGTCCTACCCCAGACACACACGCACAACATGGAAACAAAAACACAACATTTACGACGCACGGCTACACACGATCAGCGGGCCCCAGGCACTTGGGGTGGTATCCGAAGATACCCATACCAGTGCCCGCTTCTGGGCCATCCGCTGGACGACAACACAAACACATTTACCCATACACGCATTTATTCATTCACACCACCTATTTACACTTCCCGAGGGAACCTCTACTCCGCGCTGGTGCCCGGTCCCGTCGGCACCTCGACCACGTCCATAGACGCGTCGTGCTCCTTCTCCTTCGCCGTCGCGGGGGGCCTCGCCCGTTGGGTCACTTTCGGCTTGGAGATTGGGGGCCTACATCTCCTTCCCCCCAGTTGGTGGTCACTGGGGAGCTTCGCCTCCTCACACACGACGCATTTGGGCGTCTCCGCCGCACATCCCGCCGCCCGGTGTCCCGGGGCGCTGCATCTAAAGCACAAAGTGCTACGGTCGGCCTTGTCACAAGTGTAACTTGTGTGTCCCGTACCGTAGCACTTGAAGCAGCGTACCGGCGGCTTTTCCATCACCACAACTTGCAGCGACACCCAGCCCATGGTTAATCGCCCTGCATCTGCCAGCACCTTGGCCTGCGCGATCGGGAGGGTGACCAACACTGTGTTGGTCCCCCATCGTCCGGCTCGGATCCCTCCAACGGAAACACGGGCCGCCAGACATCCAGTCCTGGCCACGATGGCCTCCCTCACTCCCTCGGGCGTCGCCCCGTCGGCAAGGCCCACCAGGCGCAGCTCGGCCTTTCTGTACGGCCTACCCACTTCGGCCTCCTCCGTAATGGCCTCCCGCAGTCTGTCGGCGAAGTTGTCGGCCTTGGTCGCACTGGCCGCGCCTGGTATCTCGATCTTCCGCCCTCCAGCAGCCGTCTTGCGTATTCGGACCGACTCCAGCCCGAACTGCTCCAGCTTGAAGGCGGCAGTCGCCTTCTCAATAACCGAGGCGTAGGTCGCACCCTTCGCCACGGCTTCCTCCCTCAACGTGATGGTCACCACTGATGACTTTGGTGGCACCAACCTTGCCGCGGGGGCAGAACCCGCGGTAGCCGCCCTCTTCGGCACGTTCCCTCCGGCGTTTGAGGCTCGGGCGGCCGCAGCCGCAGCCCTCCTAGCCTTCTTCTCGGCGCCTCTGGGGAGATGGACCCTCCACTCATTCGCTGGCGTGTTGGCCGCCGCTGCCAGGGCAGGGGAGGCGACCCGCATGTGCGGCACCGTCCTAGGCGCCACCTGGGGTAGCGGCGGGTCTTCCCCGACAGGGACAGGCTCATTCGGTGGGGCGCTGGGCCGTCCCGCAGCCATCTCGGCATAACTGGCCCCAGCCTTTCCTCCGTCGTGCTCTAGTGGTGGCCTCATGGGGGGCTCGCGTGGGAGGCGCCTCTCCATGGCGTCCATCCTTTCCGCGAGCATGCCTCCCAGGGACTCAAGGATATCCTTCTTTAGGACTTTCAGGACGTCCTTCTTGAGTCCCGCCAGTTCTGCGCCCAGGACATCCGCACCGGTCGGAGGGGGCGCCCGCACCACGTCTTTGAGCGTCGCGACCTCCCTCTTCAACTCCTCTATCTCCTTCTCGAGTTCAGCGCAGTACCCCGTGAGGCGCCTGTCCTCGTCCTCCGGGTTATTGTCTAAGTGGTTGACCGCCTCCAGACAGGCCCGGATGGTTCTGAGCCCATGGTTCATGTCCTTGCGGATACCCCCCTTCAGGTTGCCCGATTTCTCGATCGCTCCATCGAGCACCGCGACGCCCTCCTGCGCCCTTCTGACGACCTGTGGCTTAGGCAACCCGGCCGCCTCCGCGTAGTAGGGCAACATGCGCCTGTGCATCCTCGCCTTCTTCTCTCTCTTCACCTCGGCTTCGGTGGCCACCTTCCGCCTATGTAAGGTGCCCTCCTCGGTGATGTACACCTCATCCGCGGAGAAACTCTCCACGGAGGAGTCCCTCACGGCCCTCCTGGCCTCCTCCATCCCAATCGAGGTGCCCAGGACCTCCTTCTGCTGGCTCCTCTCAGGGGCAACCTTTTTGGGCCTCGCCCCCACTGCCGCTTCTATCTTCCGGCTCTGAGGCCCCGCGGCGGCGTGAACCGCCGGACTCCCCTTTCCGCCCCTGACCTCCTCCTCTGATGAGGAGAGAGAGATGGATGGCTCCCTCTGTGCCCTCTTCGCCTCTCCGCACCCCCCAGTCGCGACCCTTTTAGGCCTCGCCCCCTCGGCCGTCTTCCTCAGGGCGACCCCGCCAGAGCTACCACTCGAATCTATGCGCGAATCGAGCAACGAACGCTTCCGAGTCGCCTCAACGAGGTCGACCACCATCTTCTGCGTTTCACTCGCGGCTCGGACCCGCTCCTTCTCCACCTCGGCCGCCCAGTCAATATGACCGGCGCCACTACCACCGGGCACCGCCGGTTCCACGCCGCTCGAGCCATTAGCCCTCGCGAGCGCTTCACCGGACGCGTCCCCGGCATGTTTGTCCTTCCCGGACCTCGACCTCGTCACCACACCAGTAGCAGTTGCCACTGCAGGAGCCTGGTCGCTCGCTCCTGCAGGGCCTTCGGTAGTCAATTTCACACATGGGGGCCCGGGTACCCCCATGCGCCGGGCGCTAGCCGGATCACATCGCACAGTTTCCTTTATTTTCGAACCTTTCATGATCGGAAATAAAGGTTTCCATCCCCTTTTTTGGTCGCTAGGGGGTGGGCTGTCTGCCGCCCACCAACCCATCCGAAGACGGGCGCCCGTCGCCGCGCCCCGCAACGACGGCACCTTTGCAATGAAACGGCGCCCAGAAGGGGCGCCGAACTACCCCAAAACCCCCCCCATGTAACGACGCCCAGAAGGGGCGCCGTCAAAACTCCCCTCAAAGCCGCTCTGGAGTGAGCGGCGAGCGTGCGACCCAGAGTGGGCCGCACGTGGAGATCCCCCCCGCAGGTCAAAGTGACCCGCTGTGCGGTCCAGAAGGGACGCGCGTTGAAGGGGGTGCGATGCCCAGAAGGGGCACCACCTACTTTATTCGGCGCCCAGAAGGGACGCCAGGGATTAGCATAAGGTCCCTTGTCCCACGCTGAACGTGGGCCGAGAGGCCTTACCCCAGGGTGCACCACGAGGAGGTTCCCAAATTTGCACCCCAACCCAACCTAACCTAACCTAACCTAACCTAACCTAACCTTTTTTTTTTTTTTTTTTACCCGGTGTAATCCCTGCTTATGGATTCCAGCCTCCTGAAGGGAGACTGGATATGTGGGACTCTCCCGTCCCCCTTTCCTACGACGTAATCGTCGGGCGAGAGGGAGGGGCCTACCCACTAATCACCGGGGGACCAAACTCCGATAGCGTAGGGCTCTTAGGGTGGCGGTCACGGGACCTGATCCACGGGGGAATTGACCTCGCGAGGCCACCCCGTCATCCGTGTGCTGGCCTATAACTACTGCTTAGGCAGTCGTTACGCGCCAGCACACGGCGACTACGCGCGTACAGCACAACATAATATTTGCCCCAGAGGGGGGCGGACACAACACAAACAAGGACTGACATGCCCAGCTTTCCCGGGCATGCGGACGCCACACGACCACAAACACAAACTCACAGAACAGACAACAGAAAGGAACACGTGGACAAACATCCAGTGTACCCGGGGCACTTGGGGTGGTATGGCGACATACCCATGCCAGTGCCCCCCTCCTAACCAGTCAAGTTAGAGACGGAGTCTCAACTTGACTACTCCACACAAAACGAGAAGAAAAACAAACAACAACAAGAACAAAACATACAACAAAACATACAACACAAACAGGGCGGCGCCACCTTACGGTGGCTGGAGATCGGCGAATCTTCGCCTTCTTCTCCCCGCCCTCCTCCTCCTCATTGGCGCGGCGTTGGCTGACTCCTCCCGGACGCGCTCGGCCTCCTCTTTGAGACCCAAGCACTCCGCAGCGAATCCAGCCACCGCCGCCCAATTCTCCGCACTTGCCACCATTGCGGCTACCACATCCGGCAGAGCCAGAGTGCCTCCTCCCAAGGCCATCTCCAGCATACGCCTCTGCGGTGCGAAGGCACTACACTCCTCGAGCATATGCTCAGGAGTGTCCTCTTCTTGTCCGCAATGGTGGCAAACCGGAGTTTCCTCCCTGCCAATCCTATGCAGGTAGCGGCCGAAACACCCATGCCCCGTGAGGAGCTGGGTGAGGTGGTAGGTCATCCCCCCGTGTGACCTGCTAATCCACCCCTGCAACACCGGGCGGATAGCCTCGACCGTGCGGGTTCCGGCTTCTGGGGTTGTGAGGTTTTCCTCCCATTGCCACACCGCCATGTCGTAAGCTATCCGCCTTGCACCTTCGACCTCTGCCTGCGCAGGATTGTCCCCCCGCGCCCTTGCCTCCGCCCGGAACTCGTACACCTCGGTCAAGACCTTGGCTTCGAGCTCCCATGGAAGCATGCTCCCTGCGGCCGTAGCCGCCGCGAACGACACCGTACGGTAACCCCGGATGGCTCGGATGGCCGCTGTCCTCTGCGGTCGTCGCAGGCAGGCGACGTTCTTCCTAGACAGCGAGTCCGACCACACCGGGGCACCATACAGGGCCATGCTCCTCAGCACCCCCGCGAAGAGTCTGCGGCAGCTATCGCCGGGACCTCCGACGTTGGGCAGAAGCCTTGCCAAGGCCATCGCTGCTCCGACCACCCTCGGAGCGAGATTGGCAAAATGGGCCTCAAACCTCCAGCGGCTATCAAGCGTGAGTCCCAGATACTTTATCTGGGACTCGACCCCGACACGTACGCCAGCCACGCGGATATGTGCGCTCCTGGGGGGCTTGCCCCGGGGACCATGGAAGAGGATGGCCCCGGTTTTCGGCAACGCCACCTCCAGACCGAGCATCCGAATCCGCCTCACCGTCAGGGTTGCAGCCCTCTCCGCCTTCTTGGATACATCCTGGTAGTCACCGCCTCGCGCGGTGACCAGAGTGTCATCTGCATAACAGATGACACTCGTCCTAGGCAGTTGTTCGCACCTAAGGACCCAGTTGTATCCAAAGTTCCAAAGGAGCGGCCCCAGGACAGAACCTTGGGGCACCCCACACACCATATCGCGCGCCACAATGCGCGCCCCGCCAGGCTCCAGGAAGAGGACCGCTCTATCACGAAGATAGTCCTCAACGATCCTCCTCAGGTACCACGGTGTTCTGTGGTACCTCATGGCCTCCATTATCGCGCAGTATGGAAGGGAGTTAAACGCATTGGCGATATCGAGTGATACCGCCAACACCCTCTCCCCCCTCCCGATGGCCTGTTCGGTCGCCCTTTTGAGGGACAGGATGGCGTCCACTGTCGACCTCCCCCGGCGAAACCCGAACTGCGCGTCGTGCAGGTCACGACCCCCACTGCCCAGATGTTCCGTGATTCGCTCCGCAATTATCCGCTCAAAGAGCTTTCCGGCCTCATCGAGCAGAACGATGGGCCGGTAGGCCGACGGCGAATCTGGCGGTCTCCCATCCTTCCGAAGAAGACAGAGCCTACCCTCCTTCCAGGCCTTCGGGAACCTACCCTGCTGGAGGCAGGCATCCAGTAGCTCCCTCAGCCTGGGTCCGACGTACTTGAGGGCGAGGGCTAGCACTCCCCCGTGCACCCCGTCCGGGCCTGGGGCCTTCTTTTTGAGGCGGAGGCGCCGTGTCACTACCTCCATCTCCTGATCTGTGACCCGCGGGATGGTCTGCGGGTCCACCTCCCCGTCATGCTCGGGGGCAGTGAATGGTGTCTCCTCGGTCACCCGATCCGGAAACAACGCACTCACCACACTGTTTAGGAGTTCCGGCTGGAACGACTCGGTGGGGGGCGCCGAGCTCCGCATCCGATTCCGGACAAATCGGTATGGGCGCCCCCACGGGTCCCTATCCAGGTCGGCCAGGAACTCCTTCCAGGCTTCCTCCTTGGCCCTCATGATGGCCACCTTCAGCCGCCATCTGGCCAGGCTCAGTTGGCTGTACAGGTCGGCCTCCTCCTCCGGCACGCGTCTCCTCCTCCTCCTGCTCCTTTGGTATAGGCGCCTCCGATGGATGCAGGTGGTTCGGAGTCCGGCTATCTCCGCCGTCCACCAGTATACGGCCCGGCGATGTGGCCGTTCCCCAGCACGAGGCATGGCGGCGTCACAGACCCGTGTCATCGACTTTCGGAAGATGTTAGCCCTCAGGTCGACGTCCGTGGTCCCTGGCGATGGCAGCCAGCTCTCCACGATGGCCGCCTCCGTTGCCGCCTCTCTGTTCAGGCGCGTGAGGGCCCACCTCCGGAATCGCGCTCCTCGGACACCCTGCTGAGGGGTAGGGCCAGCTATTGGGGGGGTGGATATCCTGAACGACACATATAAATGGTCGCTCAGGGTCTCCTGATCCAGCACCTCCCAACTGGTCACACGTGAGGCTATGGCGGGGGTTGCGAACGTAACGTCCACGATGGACTCCCCCTGCCACCTCACGCATGTACTAGCCGTACCCCTGTTGAGAACAACCAGCCCGGACTGGACCAGGAAGCCCTCGACGACCTCTCCCCTGATGGTGGTCACAGGGCAACCCCAGGCCCTGGATTTGGCGTTGAGGTCGCCGGCCACTATTACCTGCCGCGGAGCCAGTCTGCGCACGACACCCTGGATCCTCCCGACGTACTCCTCAAATTCGCTGCGGCTGCGATTGGGCGAGAAGTAAAGCCCAACCAGGGCGATACTGCCCCAGTCGACCGCCACGTACCCCTCGCCCCGCTCTCGCAATGACAGTGGAGTCATGCCGGAGGTGGTCGGGATGGTGATGACCACCTTCTCGTCGGTGGATCCTACCCAGTTCATTCGCGCAGGGATGGAGTAGGGCTCTGCTGCGATGGCCACATCAATGCCCAACGCCGCCAGCTGATGGATCATGAGGTCCTGAGCATTGGCGGCGTTGTTGAGATTCGCCTGGAGAAAGACTTTATGTGGAGACATTAATAGGTCCCGGTGCCTGGTCTCCAATTTCCATCGGCGCTGCTGGTTGCGCCCTTGCCACTGGGGGGGCCCTTACCCAAGGGGCCACCTTCAACTTTGGCTTTGTGATGGGGGGTCTACAGGACCTCCCCCCTAGATGATGGTCGTGGGGGAGTTTGGCCTCCTTACATACGACGCAGAAGGCCTTCTCTGCGCCGCAGTCCGCCGCTCGGTGCCCTGGAGCGCTGCACCTGTAGCACAGGGTGCTACGGTCGGTCGTCCGGTCACACGTGTACTTTGTGTGACCCGTCCCGTAGCACTTGTAGCATCGGACCGGCAGTCTTTCCAGTGCTACAACCTGTATTTGGAGCCACCCGATGGTAAGGTGGCCCGCTTCCGCCAACGTCCTCGCATGCCCCACCGGCAGCCGGACCAACATGGAGTTCACCCCCCATGGTCCGGTCCGTATCTCACCCAGGCTGACGTGCTCGGGCGGGCATCCCGATTTTGCCGTTACTGCCGTGATGACCCTCTCCTTGGTGATGCCGTCGCCTAACCCCACCAGTCGGAGCTCCGCCTTACGGCATGGTCTGCCTACATCCGCCTCCTCCGCTACGACCTCACGGAGCCTTTCCGCGAGCCTGTCCGCCCTAGGGCCGCTGGTTGCTCCCGGTATCTCGAGCTTCCGCCCGCCCACTGCCGTGCTCCTCATCCGTACAGCCTCAAGCCCGAACTCCTGCAGTTGGATGGCGTCGACTGCCTTCTCCATGACGGAGGCATAGGTAACGCCTTTCGCCACGGCTTCGGGCTTTAGGGTAATGGTGACAACAGATGAGCGGGGGGGTACCAGTTTGGACACAGGGGAGCTCTTGGCGGCCGTCCCTTTCGCTGCCACCTTGGCGGCCTTGGCAGCCGCTTTAGCCCTCCTCCTGGCGTTATGGGAGCTTTTCAGCCTCCACTCCGTCGCCGGGGTGTTGGCCGCCGAAGCCAAAGCAGGGGAGGTCGGACGCGTTGTCGGGGGGATCCTCTCTCTGGGCGCCCTTTGGGGCAATGGCGGACTCTGATTAGGCATCCAGCTCGGGCCCGCCTCGGTCTGGGGGGTCTGGGGAGTACGGGGTCTGGGGGGTCCGACAGCCGCTTCGGCATAGGAGGCTCTGGCCCTCTGCTCGTGTGCCAAAGGGGGCCTTAGGGGGGGCGCTGGAAGAAGGCGACTCTCCAGCCCCTCAAACTTCGCGTTCATCATGTCCCCCAGCCGGCGGAAGAGGTCCCCTCCGTACGCCTCCATTCGATCGTCCATGGAGACGTGCACCTCTCTTTGGACATTCGTGGCCCTTGTCCGCAGCGTCCTGGTCTCCTGCTGGTCCTTCCTCAGGTCTTTGATCTCAGCCCTGATTAGGTCCATCTCAATACGGAGCCTTTCATTTTCCTTCCGGAGTCTTCGGACCTCCTCGGACGCGGGCATATCTTGGAGGGACTCCAGGCACCCACGCAACATCCGGACCCCTTCATTTATGTCCCTCTTTGTGGTCCCCTTTAAATTCCTGGAGGCGTCCGCACAGTGTTGCAGCTCCGCCAGGCTCTTCTGGGCCGTCGCGATGATATCGTCTTTCGACTTCTGCGACATTTGGGCCTTGTAATGCCCCCCTCCTTTCCTCGAGGACCTGGACACCGGTTCGTCCGTCTCCCGGTCCCCCGTCTCTTCAGCCTCCTTGAGGTATGTAGATGCGGGTACGGGTGCGGCCCAGTTCTTCCCTTTGAGAGCCCCCGCGGCCCCTTTCTTCGGCTGGGATTCGGGGTTGACCTCCTTCCTTGTATCCTCCTCGCTGTCGAGGGACATCGTGTCCCCGGAAGAATGACGGGCCCTAGCAAGACCGACCGACGTACCAAGAACCTCATTCGGCCGCTGTACCGGCTGTCTCCGCCCGGGCGGTATATTCTTGGCCCTACCACGCGCGGTTCCTTCGCTCGCGGGAACCTTCGCCTTTGACTTCGCCGTCTCCTCCTCCGTCGTCGAGGTGCTGGCGCCATCCCGCACCCTCTTGCGCGTTTCGATTGCCTGCCGCTTCATCCCATCTGTATGGGTCAAGGCAACCGGCCCACTCGACTCAGTCGGCCCACTCGACGCAACTGCCACCAACAGAGTGGATCCATCCTTCATGGCCATCCCATTCGGGCCCTCGGAGTATTCGACCGACTTGATCACTCCGTCTGCCACAACCCTCGTAGTCTTCCCTCTCGCTCGGGGAGCCGCAAATGTCGGCGTCGTCCCATGGGAACTCTCTCTCTCCCCCTCAGACCGGGCGCCCGAACGCAGCCCTGCCCTCTTCTTCAGGGGTGCTACCCCCACACTTCCAGAAGTATTGCCTGTCTCTAGGGCCTGGTCGCCTACCCTAGAGGGGCCTTCGGTAGTGGACTTCACACCAACCGGCCCGGATACCGGTTGGCGGCGGGCGTCAGCCGCAGTGCATGACGGTTTTCCAGTAGTCCCACTGACACCTGAGGCCTGGTCGCCTACCTCAGGGCAGTCTTCGGTAACTAATTTCTCACACGAAGTCCCGGATAACTTCGTGCGCCGGGCGTCAGCCGGATCGCAAGACACAATTTTCCCTTTCTCTGCCATGTTCATTAAAAGGGGGGGTTAGCAATTTTAGGGTTGCAATCCCCCTGGTCGCTAGGGGGTGGGCTGTTTGCCGCCCACCAACCCGTCCTAAAACGGGCGCCCGTCGCCGCGCCCCGCAACGACGGCACCTTTGCCCAAAGCGGCGCCCAGAAGGGGCGCCGAACTACCCCAACCCACCCCGTGTAACGACGCCCAGAAGGGGCGCCGTCAAAACTCCCCTCAAAGCCGCTCAAGAGTGAGCGGCGAGCGTGCGACCCAGAGTGGGCCGCACGTGGAGATCCCCCCCGCAGGTCAGAGTGACCCGCTGTGCGGTCCAGAAGGGACACGCGTTGAAGGGGGTGCGATGCCCAGAAGGGGCACCGCCTACGTTATTCGGCGCCCAGAAGGGACGCCAGGGATTTGCATAAGGCCCCTTGTCCCACGCTGAACGTGGGCCGAGAGGCCTTACCCCGGGGTGCACCACGAGGAGGTTCCCAAATTTGCACCCCAACCTAACCTAACCTAACCTAACCTTTTTTTTTCTATGTTTTAGTCGGAGAAAATGCTTCTCTGCACTGGCATGAGGCCTCGAGAGGAGAGTGAGAACCCCATGCACTGTCCGGGGCTGGAACCCATATGTCCCCACCCGCCCCCCGTGGGGGAACGGGTGAGTAAGGACATACGGGCCCGACCCGGTAAAAGAACCGACACCTTCCTTCCAGGCGCAGTGCGGCGCCACGGTACCATATATAAAATGCCCCGCGGACGCCGCAACGCCACGGACCCAGTTTTACCTGGGTCCCCCTCTCCTACGGAGCAGCCTGGTAGGTTCAGGCTGCCCCCAAACGGGAGGAGGGCCGTGCAATGCGGCCTAGTGCTCCACCACTAGGCCGCTGGTCCTCCTAGGGGGGGAGGAGGTTTCCCTCGTCCCCCCCCTCCGCTTCTTCCCTGTGTGGGACCGCGGCCCCACAACGTGTGGCCGCGGTCCCACACAGGGAACGCCGCTAGCCTATGCATCCTGTGCCAAAGGCACAGGGGCACTAGCCGGCACCGATCTTACGGGAGGAGGGCGGCGTTATACCGCCGCCCTCGACCCTCCCTCCGCCGGTTGCCCGGCCTCGCCCTCACTGGCGACCTCTGCCCGCTCTTGAGGGAGGAGGGCGGCTTTGGTGCCTCCCTCGACTCCCCCCCCCTCCGCCGGCTGCCCGGCCACGTCCGGCATTGCCGGCGACTCCGCCACCTCCATAGCGCCCACCTCAGCCACAGGCGGGGCCCGCGGCCAGGGGGCCCACTTCATCTTCGACCTAGGCGGACGACAGCTTCTCCCCCCCATGTGATGGTCATGGGGGAGCCCCGCCTCTCGGCAAACACCACAATCCGCCTTCTCCGCTCTGCACGTAGCCGCCTTGTGCCCCGCGGCGCCACAGCGGAAGCACAGCGTGCCACGGCCGGCCTCCGAGCTACAGGCGTAGCTAAGGTGGCCCAGGCCGTAGCATCTGAAGCATCGCATCGGGCCCCCGTCCAGGACCTCCACCCTCACATTTGCCCAGTCCAGGACGACGCTGGACTGCCCCGCCAGGAACTTCGCCGCCTCGACAGGCAGCCGGACCACCACGGAGCGCCGCCCGGAAGGTCCGGTCCGAACCGGCCCCACGGTCACTCGTTCAGGACTGCAGCTCGCCCCCGCAGCGACCGCCTCCTGGATCTCATCCCCCTCATATTCTACATCCGGGTTGAGACCCACGAGCCGGATCGCTGCCATCCGGCACGGTCTTCCGACCACCACATCGTCCGGTATGACCTCCCGGAGCCTCTCTGCCAGGGCGTCCGCCAGGGGCCCGCTGGAGTCACCCGGGACCTCAAGCTTTCGCCCACCTGCCGCGGTGTGCAACATACGCACGCCTCCCGCCAACCCAATTCCCCGCAGATCAACCCTCCGCATCGCCTCGCCCAAGGCCGAGGCGTAAGTCGCGCCCCTGGCCACCGCCTCCGGCTTCAGTGTCACCGTGACCACTGAAGACCGTGGCAGCTCCAGTTTAGGGGGGGGCCTCGCGCGCTCCACCCTCTTCGGCATATTGCCGTCCGTTCGTGTGGCCCGGTCAGCCAGGGCTTCCGCCTTCCCGGCCCTTCTCCTGGTCGCCTTTGAGGCGACGGTCCGCCATCCATCCGAAGCGGGCACCGGTCCCGCGGCCGGGCGTCTCGGGGGAGCGTCGGGGGCGCCACGGGCTCCAGCGGCTACCCCGGCGTAGCTCTTACCTCCATCTCCCGTCAACCTCCTCGGGGGCTCGGCTGGGAGGCGCCTCTCGATATTATCGAGGCGCCCTCCCAGAGCCTCAAGAAGCTCCCTCTTGAGGGCTTCGAGCTTCTCCTCCACGCCCGTCTGAGGGGCAGGGGGGGGGGGAGGAGGGGGCACCTGCGCGGCTGTCTTAAGCGCCTCGACCTCCCGCTCCAACTCCTCAATCCGATCCTCGAGAACCTCCTCCCGATCCGCCAGCTCGGTGTTCATGGCATCTTCCAGGTGCGTGTTTCGCTCCATTGCCGCCAACAAAATTTGGGTCCTGCGCTGAACCTCCTCGGCTTTATCGGCATCGAGGCCGAGCCCCTCCAGGAAGTCGCCGAGCGCGTCGCAGATGAAATTGCAGCACCCAACCGCCTTCATCACCAATCCCCGGCTATCCAAGCCATCAACCTCGTCCCAGAACTTCAGCAGAATATGGGACCCCTTCCGTGCCGTTCCTTTCTTTGCAGCGGGGGCCCCTGCATCAGAACTGCCGCTGCCGCTTGAGTCGGCTTTTGCGTCCGCAAGCGAGCGCTTCCGCGACTCCTCCACGATGTCCACAACCATTTTGGAGACCTCCGGGTCTTCCTCGGGTGCAGACCCACTCGTTCCGGAGCCGCTCCTCCGCGTCCCCTCGGCCGCCCGGTCGGAACGACCGGCGCCACTACCACCGGGCACCGCCGGTTTCACGCCGCCCGAGCCATTAGCTCGGGCGGACGCTTCCCCGGACGCGTCCCCGGCATCTCCGCCCTTCCCGGGCCCACCTCGAACTCCGCCCCTCTTGGGCAACACCCCACTCGGAGCACCAGTAGCATTTGCCACTGCAGGAGCCTGGTCTCGAACTCCTGCAGGGCCTTCGGAAGTCCACTTCACACGTGGAGGCCCGGTTACCTCCACGCGCCGGGCGCTAGCCGGATCGTATGGCATATTATTCTTCCTTGGCTTACCTTTCATGATGTTTGGACAATGAAAGGGTTTGCCATCCCCCTTGGTCGCTAGTGGGTGGGCTGTTCGCCGCCCACCAACCCGTTCGAGACGAACGGGCGCCCGTCGCCGCGCCCCGCAACGACGGAACCTTTGCGCTGAAACGGCGCCCAGAAGGGGCGCCGGACTACCCCAAACCCCCCCGTGTATCGACGCCCAGAAGGGGCGCCGACTACCCCAAACCCCCCCCGTGTGACGACGCCCAGAAGGGGCGCCGTCAAAACTCCCCTCAAAGCCGCTCAGGAGTGAGCGGCGAGCGTGCGACCCAGAGTGGGCCGCACGTGGAGATCCCCCCCGCAGGTCAGAGTGACCCGCTGTGCGGTCCAGAAGGGACGCGCGTTGAAGGGGGTGCGATGCCCAGAAGGGGCACCACCTACTTTATTCGGCGCCCAGAAGGGACGCCAGGGATTAGCATAAGGCCCCTTGTCCCACGCTGAACGTGGGCCGAGAGGCCTTACCCCAGGGTGCACCACGAGGAGGTTCCCAAATTTGCACCCCTAAAAGGAGGTAACTCCCTCGAAAGGGGAATCTATGCTTTCGCATAGAAATCCCTTTCCCCTCCGCAGTCGGTGGTGTCCCTTATCAGGGACACCACCGAGTGCTGCCACTACCCCTCAGGCTTCTCCTCTCGGGCTTTTATGTGGCCGCCACTACCCCTCAGGCTTTCCCTCTCGGGCTTTTAAGTGGCCTATGGCTAGTCCGAGTCGTACACCTCCGACTCCGAGGACTGCCTACGCGACCGCGCTTGAGACGGAGCGATCGTCGAGTCCGACGACGCGTCTTCCGCCTCCACCTCTTCAACCTCCCCCAACTCTTCCCCCGGGTCTCTCCCTGTACCTCTCGTCGGAGAGGCATTGGGGTTAGAGGATGGGAAAGGTTGCGTCGAGAGAGGGGCCTCTGCCTCCTCCATCTCGACCTCCACTGGTTCGGTCCGTCTCAGCGCGTCGACCATCGCTGCTGTGCGCGCCGCGGGGCTGACCCTCACCCTCCTTAGAGGGGGGACGCACGCCCGGCTCCCCATTATGTGGCCCGCAGGCCTCCCTCCGTCCGTGCAGACTGAGCACTGCGGCACCGCCCGCGTGCACTCCGTCGCTTTGTGGCCAGGAAGGCCACAGCGGAAGCAGTCAAGGCTGCGATCCACCTCCGAGGGAAACCTAACCTAACCTAACCTAACCTAACCTAACCTAACCTAACCTAACCTAACCTAACCTAACCTAACCTAACCTAACCTTTTTTTTCTTTGTTTTAGTCGGAGAAAATGCTTCTCTGCACTGGCATGGGGCCTCAAGAGGAAGGTGAGCACCCCATGCACTGTCCGGGGCTGGAACCCATATGTCCCCACCCGACCCCCCGTGGGGGGAACGGGTGAGTAAGGACATACGGGCCCGACCCGGTAAAAGAACCGACACCTTCCTTCAATGCGCAACGCGGCGCCGCGGTACCATGTTACTACGCCCCGCGGACGCCGCAACGCCACGGACCCAGCTTTACCTGGGTCCCCCTCTCCTACGGAGCAGCCTGGTAGGTTCAGGCTGCTCCCAAACGGGAGGAGGGCGCGTGCAATGCGGCCTAGTGCTCCTCAACACTAGGCCGCGGCCCTCCTAGGGGGGGAGGAGGTTTCCCTCATCCCCCCCCTCCGCTTCTTCCCTGTGTGGGACCGCGGCCCCACTCGTGAGGCCGCGGTCCCACGCAGGGAACGCCACCGACCTGTGACCGCCCGCGTCAGAGCGCAGGAGCGCAGGCCGGCCCCAATCTTGTGGGAGGAGGGCGGCGTTATACCGCCGCCCTCGACCCTCCCTCCGCCGGTTGCCCGGCCTCGCCCACACTGGCGACCTCTGCCCGCTCTTGAGGGAGGAGGGCGGCTTTGGTGCCACCCTCGACTCCCCCTCCCTCCGCCGGTTGCCCGGCCACATCCGGCCCTGCCGGCGACTCCGCCACCTCCATAGGCGCAACGGCGCCCCCCCTAGTCGCGGGCGGAGCCCGCGGCCAAGAGGTCCACCTCGCCCTCGTCGCTGGGGGACGGCACCACCTCCCCCCCATATGGTGGTTGTGCGGGAGCCCTGCCTCCCTGCACACACCACAGGCCGCCCTCTCGGCGCCGCAATCGGCCGCCTTGTGCCCGGGGGCACCACACCTGAAGCACAAGGTGCCACGGCAGGCATCTGAGTCGCAGGCGTAACTCAGATGCCCTACGCCGTAGCACCTGTAGCAGCGTGTCGGGCGCCTCTCCAGGGCCTCGACCCGCGCCCACGCCCAATCGAAGGAGACCACCTTGTGGTCCACCAGCTCCTTCGCCGCCTCTATTGGCAGACGCACCACTGCAGAGGTCCGACCGGACAGACCGGTCCGAATCGGCCCCACCGCCACCTGCTCGGCCCTGCAGGACGACGCGCGCGCGATAGCCCCCCCAATCTCTTTTGCCGCGTCCGCCATGTCCGGGTTTAGTCCCACCAGCCGAACCTCGGCCATCCGGACCGGGCTGGCCACCACAACCCCTTCCGGCACCACCTCCCTCAGCCGCTCAGCCAGGACATCCGCCTGGTCGCCGGACAAGCCTGGGAGCTCCAGCTTGCGGCCGCCCGCCGCGCTCCGCTGCACCTGGACGCACTCCCTGACGCCCTCCTCCAGGTTGGCCTTCCCCATTGCCGCATTCATGACGGCGGCGTAAGTCAGCCCCTTGGCCAGCGCCTCCGGCCCGACCGTCACCGTGACGGCTGGCGCCTTTGGCGGAACCAGTTTCACCTTACGGGGGAACCTAACCTAACCTAACCTAACCTAACCTAACCTAACCTTTTTTTTTTTTTCTTTGTTTTAGTCGGAGAAAATGCTTCTCTGCACTGGCATGGGGCCTCGAGAGGAACGTGAGACACCCCATGCACTGTCCGGGGCTGGAACCCATATGTCCCCACCCGCCCCCCCGTGGGGGAAACGGGTGAGTAAGGACATACGGGCCCGACCCGGTAAAAGAACCGACACCTACCGTCTGGAGCGTATAGTGGCGCCGCGGTTCCGTGTTAATACGCCCCGCTGGGCGCCACACGCTACGGACCCAGTTGTACCTGGGTCCCCTGCGCCAGGGGGGGAGCAGTCCGGTAAGTCCGACTGCTCCCAAGCGGGTGGAGGGCTTGTGCAATGCAGCCTAGTGCTCCTCTACACTAGGCCGCAGCCCTCCCGTGGGGGGGGAAGAGGGCGGCGCTATGTCGCGGCCCTCGACCCCCCCTCCGCCTGCGCTGGAGAGGAAGCGCCAGGATGTCCTCGCGCAACCTCTCCCTCCTCCACCACCTCCATACCCCCACCAGGGGTGGTGCCCTCTGCCTGCCGGGCTGTCCCCGGGAGGTCTGGCTTGGGCCTGACACTGGGGGGGCGACAATTGCTGCCCCCCATGTAGTGCCCATGCGGCCGGCCCGCCGCCTCGCACACCGCGCACCGCGTCTCCCTGGCAGTGCAGTCTGCCGCCTTGTGCCCGCTGGCCCCGCATCTATAGCAGGACTCCAAGCGGTCCACCTCCAGCGGGCACCGCGATCTCGCATGGCCAAGGCTCATGCACTTGTAGCAGTGCATGGGCCTTGGATCGAGGGCCTCCACCCTGGCCGAGCTCCATCCAACGAGCACCTTCCCTGCCTCCAGGACTTTCTTGGCCGCCTCTATCGGGACCCTGGCGATGCAGGAGCCGCTCCCTCCCGGCCTCCTCGCCACAGCCCCCGCGCGAACCTCATCTGCCGGGCAGCCCCCCGCTGCGGCCAGAGCCTCTGTCAACTCCGTGGGCTGGACGGACTCGTCCAGACCCACCACCCTTAGGCCCACCATTTTGCAGGGGCGTGCCACCCTGGCGATCCCCTGCAGCTCCTCCCGCAGTTTGGCCGCGAGCGCATCCGCCTTCTCCCGTCTCTCCTCCCCCGAGACCTCAAACATTCTCGCGCCCGTCATAGCGGCGGCGATGCGCATACCCCCTTCTATGCCCAGGTCGGGCAGGCTGATCGCCGCCTTTGCCCTGGCGATGACCTGGGCATAGGTCATTCCCTGGTCCGCGGCCTCGGGAAGCAGGGTCACCGTGACCGCTGCCGTCCTCGGCGGGCGGAGGGGGCGCCTCCTCTTAGTTGCCGGCTGGGCCGCTGCCTTGGCCGTCTTCGCAGGCGGGGCGGCGGGCGGGGGAGCGGGCGGGGCCTTCTTTTGGCCACGTTTGGCCACCGTTGTCCAGGCTGGCTGCGCCGGGGGGTCCGGGGCGCTGCTGGGTCCCGGCCTGGGGTCCTCATAGGGGTTCTCCACGGGGGGGACCCTCTCTGCCACCTTGCTGGGCGGCTTCCTCGCGGGCGGCTTTTTCGCTGGCGGGGCCTTCTTGCCCGGCTTCGCCGCAGGCGGCGGGGGCGGTCGGGCCGGCGGAGCCTCCTCCCTCCTATCGTCCGCCGCGAGGGGCGGGCGCAGGGGCACGGCCGGGAGCAGCCTGCTCTCCAGCCCCTCTATGCGGGCATTCAGCATCCCGCTGATCTGGGCCACAATGCGCGCCTGAAAGGCCTCCAGGAGCGCCGTCTCCCTGTCCTGCGATGGTGCCGGACGGCCCAGGATTGGGGACCTCTTCCGGGTACTGCGCGGCGTCCGGTCGACGGAGGTACGCCGCAGGGCCGCGATCTCGCTCTCCAAGACCGACATCCTGGCTTGGAGCCGCTCGTTCTCGGCGCGGAGACGCCTGGTCTCCTCGTCAAGTGTGGTTGCCGCCAGAGCCTCCGCCGCAAGGGAGATATTGCGGATGTGGGAGTGGGCCTCCTTCATAACGGTCCCCTTTAGGTTCCGGCTCTTCCTAACCAGGTCGGTGAGCCCGTCCACAGCGAAGTTCACCTGTGCGAGGTGATCCCCAGGGTGAGGCGCCTCCGCAGCCTCAGCAGGCACCTGATCGGCGGCCCCCGGCGGGAACTGCTCGGTCCGCGACCTCGTGACCGGGGGCGGGGACAGGCCGACCGTCTCCCGAACCCTGTCCACCACCATCTGCGCCTCCTCGACCTCCGCCTCATCTCCTCTGCGCTTCAACTCGCCGCGCGCCTTTGAGAGCCCTACGTAGGCCCCCACGCGGGAGCGGGAGCGGGGACGCCCACGGCTTGCGGTCGAGACCTTGGAAGGCCCGGCCAACGGCTCCTCGCCTCCCGAAGGGTCGGAGTCGGTGCACTCACGCACCCGCTTCCTACTCGCCAGGTCGCTTGCCAGCGTGGAGAACGTTTCGAAGGGGTTGGGGATGTCGATGACGGGCTTGACAGTCCCCGACCGGCCTCTCCTGACCGGAGTGGCAGCCCCGGCGGTGGCAGCTTCCTTCTCGCGGGCGGCAGCCTTCTCCCGCTCATACGCCTCCATCTCCGCAGATTTGCCGGACCAGCCGGACCTGACGTCCTCATCCAGGTCTAAGTCCAGGCTGTCGGAGCACGTCGTGTGGCCGTCATCGTGCTCGCCGTACCTTAGGCGCTCCAGCTGTCGCAGCATGTGCGCGTCGTCCACGAATGGGCCCAGCGCCTCTTTGACGTCCTCCCAATGGGACACCATGAACTCCTCTCGGCCCCTGGGCCCCCCCTTGGGCCCAATCTTGGGCTTGGCCTTAGACTTGGGTCCCCCCTTGGGTCCAGTCTTTGGCTTGGGCTTAGGCTTCCCCTTGCCCACCCTCGAACCGGGCACCGCCGGTTTCACGCCGCGGGAGCCATTAGCCCCCGCGGACGTTTCCCCAGTCGCGTCCCCGGCATGTCCCACGTCCTTCGCGGACCCTACACTCACCGGTAGCCTCCTGCCAGCACCCGAACCGGGCACCGCCGGTTCCGCGCCGCGGGAGCCATTAGCCCCCGCGGACGTTTCCCCGGTCGCGTCCCCGGCATGTTCCACGTCCTTCACGGACCCTACCCTCACCGGTAGCCTCCTATCGACATCAGAACCGGGCACCGCCGGTTCCACGAAGGGAGAGCCATTAGCCCCCTCCTTCGCTTCACCGGTCGCGTCCCCGGCATGTACTCCGTCCTTCTCGGACCCGTCTCCTTTGGGCAGTTTCGGCTTTGCAGCCCCTCTCCTGCTCGACCCGCCAGAACTGGCCGATCCACTCCTCCGACCCTTCCGCCCGTCGTCAGGCCCACCATCCCCGGCAGGCCTAGTACAAGGCCCTACCGGGGCGTCAAATTTCAAGGTAACTTTCTTATCCATATGATTCCCACGAGTCGGGGGCAACTAGATGACCACCCGCGCAGAGGCCCCCGAATGCGCAGGCTACCCTAGATACAGCTGAGGTCGGGAGGTATCAGCTGGTTGGTAACGGGTTTTCTCCCGGGGTGATTTTTGAGACTACCCTTGTCGCGGCCGGCCGGTTAAGGCAGGCCCTCGCCCCCCTCCCTGGACAGCTCCCCCACAGACGCCTCGAGTGGGATCATTGCCGCCCAGGTCAGGGACTACGATGCTCAGGGGCTGGCGTGAGGCCCCTGGTACACCCCTTTCGGGGTGCTCCCCATTCCCCCCCATGGCGCTAGCGGGTGGGCTGTAACGCCGCCCACCAACCCATCCGAAGACGGGCGCCCGTCGCCGCGTTTCCCAACGACGAAGCCTTTGCTTTCCCCCCCCCCCCATTGAAACGACGCCCAGAAGGGGCGCCGGACTACCCCGTTCCCCCCCGTGTAACAGCGCCCAGAAGGGGCGCCGTCAAACTCCCCTCAAAGCCGCTCAGAAGGAGCGGCGAGCGTGCGGCCCAGAGTGGGCACGCACGTGGAGATCCCCCCCGCAGGTCCGAGTGACCCGCTGTGCGGTCCATAGGGGACGCGCGTTGAAGGGGGTGCAGGCCCAGAAGGGGTCCTGCCTGTGCTGGGTTGTTAGCCGGCCAGTCTCAACACACCCTCCTCACATGGAGGAGGGCGTTGAGGCTGCCCGTTTCCAGGGTGCACCACGTGGAGGTCACCCAACTTCGCACCCCAACCTAACCTTTTTTTTTTTTTTTTTTTTTTTTTTTTTTTTTTTTTTTTTTTACCCGGTGTAATCCCTGCTTATGGATTCCAGCCTCCAGAAGGGAGACTGGATATGTGGGACTCTCCCGTCCCTCTTTCCACGACGTAGTCGTCGGGCGAGAGGGAGGGGCCTACCCACTAATCACCGGGGGACCAAACTCCGAAAGCATAAGGCTTGAGGTGGCGGTCACGGGACCTGATCCACGGGGGAATTGACCACGCGAGAGCCACCCCGTCGCCGTGTGTTGGCCTATAACCACTGCAAGGCAGCCGTTACGCGCCAACACACGGCGACTTACGCGCACCGGCACTGCAAAACCAGCCCAATTAGGGGGCAGACACAAACGACATAGACAGACATGCCCGGCTTACCCGGGCATGCGGACACAACACGACCCATTTACGCTGGACACAACACGACACACACAGGACGAGAACATGCCCACGTCTTCGCAGGCATGCGCACAGACAACCACACCCATTTCCAGTTCGAGACTCCATTTGAGGGTCGCTCAAAGACAGCCGGACAGCACGACAACCTCGACCAGTTGGTCGTCTAGCCGTCTTGCCGCTCATCATTGCTTCCCGGGGAGTCAACGAACTGGTCCTACACAAACATAACAAGTATGAACAACCACAAATCACAACACGACATGACAACGACACGACAACGACACAACCCAGCCCAATTTGCTGGCGCGGGGCTCCCCGCATCCGCTCCGAGCAACCCGCCCCCCTTTCGGGGAGGCGCAACGTTGCTCATCATGGCTTCTGCATAAAGCCTCCGTGCCAGCTCCCCAACAACATCCACAAAGACCCGCACATTTACTGGTATGAAACCCTCCCGCTTCCGCTCCGAGCAAGGGGACACCCTCGGAATGGCGCCCCGTTGCTCATCATGGCTTTCACCTGGGTCCCATACCAGGTCCATGGAAGGACAACCACAATACAAACACTAAACTAGCAATCCGAACGCACAACACCAGACATTGGACAGCACAAAATGCTGTCCACTACCACCCGTATTTGTTACACAAAACATAGAACATAGAAAGAGACACTACAGGACAGCACTAACAATGCCGTCCATCGGACCCCTGGGCACTTGGGGTGGTATAATCAAATACCCATGCCAGTGCCCATCTTCCTATCAGACCAATGGGGACAAAGTCCTAAAACTAAACATGTACGTAAAATTAAACATAAACCCACAAATTTAATCCTAACAACAAACTAAGCTAACACAAATCATCGGGCGTCCGGCCGCCAGTGCAGAACCTGACCTCCGCCAGACGCCCGGCATCACCCTAAGGTGGATGGAGGTCTGCGTACCTCCGACGCCGCCTCCCCGTCCTCCTCCTCCTAATTGACGCAGCGTTGGCTGACTCCTCCCGGACGCGTTCGGCCTCCTCCTTGAGGCCTATGCACTCCGCAGCGAAGCCAGCCACCGCTGCCCAATTCTCCTCGCTCTCCACCATTGTAGCGACCACATCCGGCAGAGCTAGAGTGCCCCTTACTCCCAGGGACAGCTCCAGCGTACGCCTCTGTGACGCGAAGGCACTACACGACTCGAGGGTGTGCTGAGCCGTGTCCTCTTCTTCCCCGCAATGGTGGCAGACCGGGGTCTCCTCCCTCCTAATCCTGTGCAGGTATCGCCCAAAGCACCCATGCCCGCTGAGCAATTGTGTCAGGTGGTAGGACGTCCCCCCGTGGGACCTATTTATCCACCCCTGCAACACTGGGCGGATAGCATCGATCGTGCGGGTTCCGGCTTCTGGGGTTGTGAGGTCCTCCTCCCATTGCCATACCGCCATGTCGTAAGCTACCCGCCTTGCCGCCTCGATTTCTACCTGCACAGGATTTTCTCCTCTAGCCCTCGCCTCCGCCCGGAGCTCGTAGACTTCGGTTAATACCTTAGCCTCGAGCTCCCACGGGATCATGCCTGCTATCGCCGTAGATGCCGTAAAAGAAACCGTCCGATAGCCCCGGATGGCTCGGATGGCCACTGTCCTCTGAGGTCTTCTTAGGTTGGCGATGTTTTTCCTCGAGAGGGAATCCGACCATACCGGGGCGCCATATAGGGCCATGCTCTTAAGTACTCCGGCGTAGAGTTTACGGCAGCTATCGCCCGGCCCACCCATATTAGGCAAAAGCCTTCCTAAGGCCATTGCCGCTCCAACCAACCTCGGAGCCAGATTGGTAAAGTGCGCCTCGAAGCTCCATCGACTGTCTAATGTTAGTCCCAGGTATTTGAGCTGAGGCGCAACTCTGACGAGGACTCCATCCACCCTGACCCGGGCGTTGCTGGGAGGCCTGCCCCGAGGACCATGGAACAGTATGGCCTCGGTTTTCGGCAGGGCCACCTCCAAACCCAGCAGCCTGATCCGTGTGACCGTCAGCGTAGCGGCCGCCCCTGCCAGACGGGCGACTTCCTGGTAGTCACGGCCCCTTGCCGTGACCAGAGTGTCATCTGCATAGCAGATGACACTCGTCCTCGAGAGCAACTCCCCCCGAAGGACCCAGTTGTACCCCAGGTTCCAAAGCAACGGCCCAAGCACCGATCCCTGGGGCACTCCGCACACCATCTTATGTTCGCAGATTTGCGCCCCCCCCGGCTCAAGGAAGAGGACGGACCTGTCCACCAAGTAGTCCGCCACGAGTCTTCTCAGGTACCACGGGACTCTGTGGTACCTGAGGGCCTCCGTTATTGCGCTGAAGGGGAGGGTGTTGAACGCGTTGGCGATATCTAACGATATCGCCAGTACCCTCTCTCCCCTCCCGATGGCCTCCTCCGTCGCTCTCTTTAGCGTCATTATCGCATCAATCGTGGATCTGCCCCGTCGGAATCCAAATTGCGTCTCCTCTATATCTGGGCCCTCATTGCCCAGGTGCTCGATGATGCGGGACGCAATCACCCTTTCGAACAGTTTGCCCGCCTCATCGAGCAAAACGATTGGGCGGTAGGCAGACGGGGAGTCCGGCGGCCGTCCCTCCTTTCTTAGCAGGCAGAGCCTTCCCTGCTTCCAGACCCTGGGGAACCTCCCTTGCTGGAGGCAGGTGTCCAGCAGGTCCCTCAATTTGTCCCCGATGTGGTTGAGGGCAAGGGCCAGTACTCTGCCGTGCACACCATCCGGACCCGGTGCCTTCTTTTTGAGGCGGAGGCGATCTACCCCTGCCTGCAATTCCCCATCCGTGACTCGCGGTATTGTTGCCGGGTCCACCTCCCCATCGTGTTCCGGGGCCACGAAGGGTGCCACCTCGAACACCCGGTTTGGAAACAGGGCGTCCACGATCCGGGATAGAAGCTCCGGCTCGAATGACTCAGTGGGGGGCGCCGAGTTCCGCATCCGGTTGCGGACTGATCGGTAGGGGCGCCCCCAGGGATCCCTATCAAGGTCGGCCAAGAACTCCTCCCATGCCGCCTTCTTGACCCTCAACACCTCGACCTTGAGGTTGAGCCGGGCCAGCTGGAGGTGGCTGTAGAGGTCTGCCTCCTCCTCCGACGTGTGCCTCCTTCTTCGGCACCTTTGGTACAGTCGCCTCGCGTGTACACAGGCGGCACGGAGGTCGGCAATACCCTGCGTCCACCAATATACGGCGCGTTGCTGTGGCCGGTCTCCAGCTCTGGGCATGGCGGCATCGCATATCCGCGTCATCGCCCCTTTAAATTCAGTCGCCCTTTCATCGGCGTCCATGTGAGCCGGCAGGGGCGGCAGCCATCCCTCTATCATCGCCGCCTCCAGTGCAGCGCCCCTGTCCAACTTCGTTAGCGCCCATCTCCTGAACCGCGCCGTTCGGACGCCCTGTTGTGGGGTGAGGCCAGCCATTGTGGGGCCGGATACCCTGAACAACACGTATAGGTGGTCGCTCAGGGTCTCCTGGTCGAGCACCTCCCAGCTGGTGACGCGCGCTGCTATGGCAGGGGTCGCGAACGAGACGTCCACGATGGACTCCCCCTGCCATCTTACGCACGTGCTGGTGGTGCCCCTATTCAGCACCACCAATCCCGCTTCGACCAGGAAGTCTTCCACGTCTTCCCCCCTGCTGGTGGTCGCAGGGCAGCCCCAGGTCCTCGACTTCGCATTCAGGTCGCCAGCGACAACAACCTGCAACGGGGCCAGTCGACGGACGACACCCTGCAGTCTATTTATGAAGTCGGCGAATTCGCTTCGACTGCGGTTGGGCGAGAAATATACCCCAACCAATGCGATGCCGCTCCATTTCACCGCCACGTATCCGTCCCCTCGCTCTTGCAGGGACATTGGGGCCGTACTGGAAGCAGCCGGAGTCGTGATCGCCACTTTCCCGTCTGCGGACCCCACCCAATTCGTCCTTGCAGGGATGGAATATGGCTCCGCCGCAATGGCCACCCCCACTCCCAACTCCGCCATTTGTTGGACCATAAGGTCCTACCCCAACCTAACCTTTTTTTTTTTTTTTTTTTTTTTTTTTTTTTTTTTTTTTTTTTTTTTTTTTTTTTTTTTTTTGGATTGGGGAAAATGTGTTGTACACTGGCCATGCGCACCCAATGGGCTTGGGATGACGCATGGCACGGAGAGGGACTCGGGGCCACATGTCCCCACCCGCACCCATTCGCCCCCTCGTGAGGGAGCGGATGGGTCAGGTGAGTTAGGACTAGTGGCCCCACCCCATAAAAACCCCAATGCTTGCCCGCACACCGATAGCGGAACCCGGGGCCGCGTGAGCAATCTCCGGGAATCCGCCTACGGGATGGCCAGTCGGACCTGGCCACCTGCAGAGGTGGTGGGAGCCGGCAAGCGGGCTCCCACCCCGACGGGGATAGAGCGGTGCAATGCGGCTGAGTAGCCCATCTACCCAGCCGCTGCTCTATCAGGGGGGGAGGAGGTTTCCCTCGACCCCCCCCTCCGCCTCTTCCCTGTGTGAGCAGGGAATGCACCGACTCGTGCGGCCTGTGCCGAGGCGCAGGGGCACGATTCGGTCCCGGTCTAACGGGAGGAGGGGGCGCTATACCGCCGCCCTCGACCCTACCTCCGCCGGTTGCCCGGCCTCGCCCGGCAATGCCGGAACCTCCGCTACCTCCATCGGAGCAACGCTCTCCCTTGCCACGGCGAGGGACCTTGACCAAGGGACCCTCGCTGGCTTAACTACCGGGGGCCGGCAAGCCCTCCCTCCAAGTTGGTGCTCATATGGGCGCCCGATCTCCTTGCACAACCCACACTCCGCCTTCTCCGCCTCGCAGTTCGCCGCCATGTGCCCCGGGGCACTGCATCGGTAGCAGAGGGTGCTACGGTCGGCCTTCGAGTCACACTCGTACTTCGTGTGACCCGACCCGTAGCACCTGTAGCACCTCACAGGCATCCTCTCCAGCACCACCACCTGTGCCTGTACCCATCCAATGGTCAAGGAGCCCGCCTCCGCCAACCGTTTCGCCTCCGCAGTCGGAAGACGGACCAGCATAGTGTTCCGGCCCCACGGGCCGGCCCTCAACACCCCCAGAGATACTCGGTCCGGGGAGCACCCAGTCTTCGCCACGACGGCCTCCACCACTTTGTCGGGTTTGACGTCCTCGGCCAGACCCACCAGGCGCAACTCGGCCTTACGGTACGGGCGCGCAACCTCCGCATCTTCCGCCAACACCTCGCGCAACCTCGTCGCGAGCGCGTCCGCTTTAGGCCCGCTAGAGACTCCAGGTATCTCTAGCTTCCGCCCTCCAACCGCCGTGCTGCGCATCTTGACCCCCTCCAGGCCCAGCGTCTCCAGCTGGATGGCGCCGGCTGCCCTCTCCATTATCGAGGCATATGTCTCTCCCCTCTCCACGGCCTCCGGCTTTAGGGTCACCGTCACGACCGACGACCTTGGAGGCACCAGCCTAGCTGCGGGGGCAGAACCCGCAGCAGGCGCCCTCCTCGGCACACCTCCTCCTACATTTTGGGCCCGGGCGGCCACCGCCGCGGCCTTCTTGGCCCTCCTCCTGTCGCCCCACGACAGTTGGGCACTCCATCCGTCGGCCGGCGTATTGGACGCCGCCGCCAAACCAAGGGAGGTCGACCGTACTTGCGGCGCCATCCCGGGCGTCTTCTGGGGCAGTCCAGCGGCTGCCGCGGCATAGGTGCCACTCCGTCTTTCATGCGCCAGTTGCGGCCTGACGGGAGGCTCAGCTGGGAGGCGACTCTCGATGCTGGCCAATCGCCCTCCCAGCGACTCCAGCACGTCCCTCTTTAGGGCCTCCAGCAGGTCCTTCGTCGAAGGAGCGCCCTCCTCGCCGCTGCGGGGCGGCACGTCCCCTGCGGCGGCCTGCGTCGCCGCATCCTTCCTTGGAGGAGCCTCCCTCTCCCCGCTGCGGGCCGGTCTGGGCGCCTGTTGCGCCTCCCTCACGGCCTTGACCTCGGCCCGCAGCGATTCCACCTCTAGGCGGAGCTCTTTATTTTCCCTCCGGAGGCCCACAACATCCTCCGAGGGTGTCATGAAGAGCGCCTCTACGCACCCCATGACGCACTTGAGCCCATCCCTCAAGTTCGGTTCGCCCCTCGATGCCTCGGGAACCAGCCTCGACAGGGCGTCCAGGCACTCCATTGCGAACTCCGCTACATCCTCCCTCGACTTTCCAGCCAGGGCCTCCCGGGAGCCATTCCCAAGCTCACCCCGGCGAATCCTCACGCGAGCGGGTTCCCGGGCGACCTTCTTCACCCCTTCGGCCCTCCCCTTGCGGAGCCCGGTCGACTCGTCGCTTGAGTCGATTCGCGCATCGACCAGCGCGCGCTTCCGCGACTCCTCCACCAAGTCCTCCACCATTCGCGAGCAGTCCGGGTCGGATGCGGACCCATCCGTTCCAGACCCCCTCTCCTGCTCCATCTCGGCCGCCCAGTCGAAACGACTGGCGCCACTACCTCCGGGCACCGCCAGCTCCACGCCGCCCGAGCCATTAGCCCGAGCGGACGCTTCCCCGGACGCGTCCCCGGTCTCTACGTCCTTCACGGACCCACCACGACCCCCGCCCCTCCTGGGCCTCCTACGACCACCACCAGCACCAGTAACATTCACCGCTGCAGGAGCCTGGCCACGCGCTCCTGCAGGGTCTTCGGTAGTAAATTTCCCACACGACGTCCCGGATAACGTCGTGCGCCGGGCGCCAGCCGGATCACATGGCAAACCAACCTTCTTATTTGCAGACATTTCATACGAAGGGGGGGGATAGCAATTTGTGGGTTGCGATCCCCATTGGTCGCTAGGGGGTGGGCTGTTAGCCGCCCACCAACCCGTTCGAAAACGGGCGCCCGTCGCCACGCCCCGCAACGACGGCACCTTTGCCTGAAACGACGCCCAGAAGGGGCGCCGAACTACCCCGAACCCACCCCGTGTAACGACGCCCAGAAGGGGCGCCGCCTACCCCAAAACCCCCCCCAGTGTGACGACGCCCAGAAGGGGCGCCGTCAAAACTCCTCTCAAAGCCGCTCGGGAATGAGCGGCGAGCGTGCGACCCAGAGTGGGCCGCACGTGGAGATCCCCCCCGCAGGTCAAAGCGACCCGCTGTGCGGTCCAGAAGGGACGCGCGTTGAAGGGGGTGCGATGCCCAGAAGGGGCACCACCTACATTATTTGGCGCCCAGAAGGGACGCCAGGGATTAGCATAAGGCCCCTTGTCCCACGCTGAACGTGGGCCGAGAGGCCTTACCCCAGGGTGCACCACGAGGAGGTTCCCAAATTTGCACCCCACCCCAACCTAACCTAACCTAACCTAACCTAACCTTTTTTTTTTTTTTTTTTTTTTTGACCCACGGAAAATGCATTTACGCACACCCACCTGACAGAGTGCCCGATGAGTGATTACGGACTCGCCCTTGCGGGAATACCGTATAAAAACCGTGGGGGACCCGTCCGAAAACAGGGGAGGCCACGGTACCTACCCTAGGGCATTAAGCCGCGAGCCTCCCCCGGCTGCCGGAGCAGCAAACGCGCAATGCGACGACAAATTGACCTCAGAAGGAGGAGTACGACAAAGTGATGTGACCTCAGAAGGAGGACCACGACAATGTGATGTGACGAGAGGACGCCCTAAGGCACGACTCTGCCCTAAGGCCCGACTCTGCCCGTAGGCACGACTTTGCCCTTAGGCACGACAAGTTGGAGTGATGTGAGACGCGACCTCAGCCCGTGAGGCACGACTTTGCCCTAAGGCCCGACAAATTGACTTCTTTCTTCTTTCTTCTTTTCTTCAAACCCCCCCACGCAACCCACAGGCGAGGCCCGAGCTGCCAGCCAGCTGGGAGACCTGCCGAGCGCCGCTGCGGAATCGGAAGTACCGGCGGCTTTCCCAGGCGGCTGGTACTAACCGCCACCAAGCCCGACACCACAGTAAGACGCCCCGGCCACCATACTTTCCGACACCCAAACCCCAACCCATGAGTCACGTCCCCCTGCCCTGAGGCACGACAAGGTGACTTCTTTCTTCTTTTCTTCAAACCCCCCCACGCAAACCACAGGCGAGGCCCGAGCTGCCAGACAGCTGGGAGACCTGCCGAGCGACGACGTATAATCGGGGGAATCCCGACGGCTGTCCCGCTCACCGGTAGGCCGCCGGGCCCACACCGCCGTACGACGCCCCGGCCACCATACTGTCCGACACCCAGACCCCGACCCATGAGATCACGTCCCCCTGCCCTGAGGCACGACAAATTGACTTCTTTCTTCTTTTCTTCAAACCCCCCACGCAAACCACAGGCGAGGCCCGAGCTGCCAGACAGCTGGGAGACCTGCCGAGCGACGACGTATAATCGGGGGAATCCCGACGGCTGTCCCGCTCACCGGTAGGCCGCCGGGCCCACACCGCCGTACGACGCCCCGGCCACCATACTGTCCGACACCCAGACCCCGATCCATGAGATCACGTCCCCCTGCCCTGAGGCACGACAAATTTACTTCTTTCTTCTTTTCTTCAAACCCCCCACGCAACCCACAGGCGAGGCCCGAGCTGCCAGCCAGCTGGGAGACCTGCCGAGCGCCGCTGCGGAATCGGGAGTACCGGCGGCTTTCCCAGGAGGAGGCTGGTACTAACCGCCGCCAAGCCCGACACCACAGTAAGACGCCCCGGCCACCATACTTTCCGACACCCAGACCCCAACCCATAAGTCACGTCCCCCTGCCCTGAGGCACGACAAGGTGACTTCTTTCTTCTTTTCTTCAAACCCCCCCACGCAAACCACAGGCGAGGCCCGAGCTGCCAGACAGCTGGGAGACCTGCCGAGCGACGACGTATAATCGGGGGAATCCCGACGGCTGTCCCGCTCACCGGTAGGCCGCCGGGCCCACACCGCCGTACGACGCCCCGGCCACCATACTGTCCGACACCCAGACCCCGACCCATGAGATCACGTCCCCCTGCCCTGAGGCACGACAAATTGACTTCTTTCTTCTTTTCTTCAAACCCCCCACGCAAACCACAGGCGAGGCCCGAGCTGCCAGACAGCTGGGAGACCTGCCGAGCGACGACGTATAATCGGGGGAATCCCGACGGCTGTCCCGCTCACCGGTAGGCCGCCGGGCCCACACCGCCGTACGACGCCCCGGCCACCATACTGTCCGACACCCAGACCCCGATCCATGAGATCACGTCCCCCTGCCCTGAGGCACGACAAATTGACTTCTTTCTTCTTTTCTTCAAACCCCCCACGCAAGCCACAGGCGAGGCCCGAGCTGCCAGACAGCTGGGAGACCTGCCGAGCGACGACGTATAATCGGGGGAATCCCGACGGCCGTCCCGCTCACCGGTAGGCCGCCGGGCCCGACACCACAGTAAGACGCTCCGGCCACCATACTGCCCGACACCCAGACCCCACCCAGGGCCACGACCCAAAACCCCGAAGGGGACATCATCAATTTCTTCCTCTTCAAACCCCGGGGGGTACATCCTCATCTGACATCAATTTCTTCCTCTTCTTTTTTTTTTCAAACCCCCACGCAAGCCCCAGACGAAGCCCGAGCTGCCAGGCAGCTGGGAGACCTGCCGAGCGACGACGTATAATCGGGGGAATCCCGACGGCTGTCCCGCTCACCGGTAGGCCGCCGGGCCCGACACCACAGTAAGACGCTCCGGCCACCATACTGCCCGACACCCGGACCCCACCCAGAGCCACGACCCAAAACCCCGAAGGGTACATCATCAATTTCTTCCTCTTCAAACCCCGGGGGGTACATCCTCATCTGACATCAATTTCTTCCTATTCTTTTCTTCAAACCCCCACGCAAGCCCCAGACGAAGCCCGAGCTGCCAGGCAGCTGGGAGACCTGCCGAGCGACGACGTATAATCGGGGGAATCCCGACGGCTGTCCCGCTCACCGGTAGGCCGCCGGGCCCGACACCACAGTAAGACGCTCCGGCCACCATACTGCCCGACACCCAGACCCCACCCAGGGCCACGACCCAAAACCCCGAAGGGTACATCATCAATTGCTTCCTCTTCAAACCCCGGGGGGTACATCCTCATCTGACATCAATTTCTTCCTCTTCTTTTCTTCAAACCCCCCACGCAAGCCCCAGACGAAGCCCGAGCTGCCAGGCAGCTGGGAGACCTGCCGAGCGACGACGTATAATCGGGGGAATCCCGACGGCTGTCCCGCTCACCGGTAGGCCGCCGGGCCCGACACCACAGTAAGACGCTCCGGCCACCATACTGCCCGACACCCAGACCCCACCCAGGGCCACGACCCAAAACCCCGAAGGGTACATCATCAATTTCTTCCTCTTCAAACCCCGGGGGGTACATCTCCATCTGAAAGAAATTGATGAGGAAGGGTACCTCATCAATTTCTTCCTCTTCTTTTCTTCAAACCCCCCACGCAAGCCCCAGACGAAGCCCGAGCTGCCAGGCAGCTGGGAGACCTGCCGAGCGACGACGTATAATCGGGGGAATCCCGACGGCTGTCCCGCTCACCGGTAGGCCGCCGGGCCCGACACCACAGTAAGACGCTCCGGCCACCATACTGCCCGACACCCAGACCCCACCCAGGGCCACGACCCAAAACCCCGAAGGGTACATCATCAATTTCTTCCTCTTCAAACCCCGGGGGGTACATCCTCATCTGAAACAACCGCACGTAGAGATCCCCCCCGCAGGTCCGAGTGACCCGCTGTGCGGTCCAGAAGGGACGCGCGTTGAAGGGGGGTGCGATGCCCAGAAGGGGCACCACCTACGTTATTCGGCGCCCAGAATGGACGCCAGGGATTAGCATAAGGCCCCTTGTCCCACGCTGAACGTGGGCCGAGAGGCCTTACCCCAGGGTGCACCACGAGGAGGTTCCCAAACTTGCACAACCTAACCTAACCTAACCTAACCTAACCTAACCCAACCTTTTTTTTTTTTTTTTTTTTTTTTTTTTTCCCAGGGAATGCTTGATGCATACCCAGACCCAGAAGGGGCCCGGGTTATGTGGGACTCGCCCGTCCGCCTTTCCACCTCCCACCAACTATGCGGGGACGCCATTGTCCCCAGTCGGCTGCCTTGGCTACTACCCCAAGGCTGGAAGGGGTGAGACGGAGGGGGATACCCACTAAACCCTGGAGGACATCAACCGAATCAGGAGAGGCCACGGTACCTGTCCCTAGGGAATTAAAACCGCGGGGCTCACCCGGCTGCCCGTGTGGCTGCGCGCGCCGACCCAGGGGCCGGCGCGCGCAGTCACACGGGCGCAACGCGACGCGACAACAAGATACCTCAGAAGGAGGACATCACTAAAGGCTGTGCGGCCCAGAAGGGGCCACGCAACCTAGCGCCCCTTGGGCACAACCTAGGGGGGTGAGGGGGGTAGAATCCCCCACCCGCACACGACCTAACACAATGTGCACACACACAACACCGTATGTACACACTATACACTATATACAAAATTCTTCCTAAACTAATCTTTTTTTTTTTCCCGACGTGTTTTTCAATTTTTCTATAAAAACCTAATCTAAAATATACAACTTAAAACTATAACCTAACAACTAGTATGTACATCACCCAATATACAAGGCCCCTGTGCAGAAACAGATGGCCCACGACCCCAATTTACACAATTTATATACAACTGTACACTAATATTTTCCCTTTCTTTCCAGATCGCGCCAGGAGCAGCCCAGCGTCGACTACGCCCCGACGGACCAGGTAAGTACTACTTATTTATTTACAATAATCCCCTTTCCCTTTTTTTTTAGTTAGCCGCACCAGGATGGGACCCAGTGGCGCACTCCATGGGCTCAACCGACTCTGGCTGGCTCGACCGACCTCCATGCTGACTCCGCCATGTGGGGGATACGCCCTTGACCGTGGGGGGGCTGCAGACCCTGGACCCCATGACATGCCTGCTCACCAGCTTGTACTCCTCGCAGACATGACACTTGGTCTCCTCCGCGGTGCACCCCTCAATCTTGTGGCCCTCCTTGCCACACCTGTAGCAGAGGGCCCCCCTGTCTATCTTAGACGGACACACATACCGGGTATGCCCGAAGCACGTACACCGGTAGCACCTCGTCGGGAGGGGCTCCAGGGCTTCCAGCTGGAGCGAGGCCCAGCCCACCATGAGAGTGCCCCCCTCCGCTAGGGTCTTCGCAGCGGGGATGGGGCACTTCACCACCGCCGTCTTGGTCCCCCATAGTTTCTCCCTGATGATCCCCACCGAGAAGGAGCTCTCGGGGATCTCGGCCTTGCTGGCCAAGGCCGCCACTATGGCCTCCTTGGATACTCCATCGGTTATCCCGTGCACCCTCAATTCTGCCGTCCTTTCAGCCCGGCTGACAACCGCCACTCCTCTGAGGACCTCCGTCATCTTGTCCTTCAGGGCATCCGCCAACGGTCCGCTGGTGGAGCCAGGGACCTCTATCTTGCGGCCCCCCGAGACCATGCGAGTAATCTTAACTCCCCCCACGATCCCAACGCTAGCCAGCGGTACGTCCTTGATCACCTTCTCTAATGTCCCCTCGTAGGTGATACCCCTGGCCACAGCCTCAGGCTCGAGCCTCATGAGAAGCACCGACGACCTTGGGACCTTCACCGTGTACGGCTTTGTGGTCGAGACAGGAGGGGTCGAGCCGGTGTGCGGTTTCACGCCACCGGTGGGTCCCTGCTGTGCCGGCTGAGCCGCCCTCAGTTGATCTTCTCTCCTCTTTTTCTTTCCAGCTTTCCTGCTCACCATCTGGGACCACTCATTCGCCGGGACTGCGGCGGCGGCGGCGAGCGACGGCGACGGATCACGGCCCGGACGAGGACCCGGACGACCAGCAGGACCCGTACCAGCAGCGGCAGCCAGGTAAGATCTTTTAATTCCTCTAGGTTGGGGCAGGGGGGGGTAGCTCTCCCGGCCCGCGCGGATTGTCTCCTCATCATACATCTCCGCAAGGTAAGAGTCCTCCGCGTACTCCTCCATACCCGCGACATTGCCCACATTAGCGGCGGCAGCAGCAGCCTTGACGGCAGCGACACCGGCGGCGGCAGCGGCGGCAGCATCACTGATCGCCCTCCTATCATGGGCCAACGGAGGCCTTGGCCTATGGCTCGGCTCAGGGAGAGGGCGATCCCCGACTTTCTCCAATCTAGCATCGAGCATTTCCCAGATCTCGCTTCCCATTTCCTTTCCCATTTCCTTTACGGCCCACATGATGTTGTTGTTGAGCCTCACCTCCATCCGCTCTAACATCTCCCTCGTCTCTCTCCCCTCGTCCCTCCCCTCGGGAGCCACGGCCGCCTGCGAAACGGAGACGGGCGCAGGGAGAGGGCAAGAGGGGGAGGATCCGGTCTCCCCGAACCCCGGCTCACTCCACCTCCTATTCGCTTCCTCATACTCCACCCTACACGAGGCCATCTCCCGCTTCAACTGCTCCATCATCTTCTCCAACCTCCTGTTGTCCTCCGCCAGCAGGCGTATTTCCTCATCCTGAGGCCCTCTCATCGCTTCGAGCGCGACCTTGAGCTGCGCCGTACAGGCATTTATTTGTCCCCAAGTTGTCCCCTTGATATTACCGGACTTCCCCACCAATTCCTCTATTAGGTCGATACTGACTATCGCTTGGTCTATTATTTCCCCCCTCACGAGTGCAGAAGCAGCCTCTCTGGCTTCATCCTCCCTTCTCTTCTTGCTCCTTGACCCCTGTCCCTGTTCCTCATTATCCTTGAGGAACTTCGCCCCCCTCCTCTGACCGTTATGCTCCTCCTCCTCAAACGAGTCCGATACCAAATCTACCTCCTCTGTTTCCTCCATTTCCTCCGAGACCCTACCACCATGAATAGGGCCCTCCTCATCAACCCTGTATCGGTCTGCCTCATTGCCTACCTGTATGGCCCTCTTCGCATCAGCCAGACCCCTCGAGGTCCCCGCCCTCTCCACACTCCTGGTGGGGTACGAGAGACGCACCTGTCCAGTACCCTTCTCTAGGTTCGCCTTCTTGGGGACTTGGCGGATCGCCCTTGCAATCTCCCCATCAGCCTCCTCCTCCACTTGAGTAATCGGCCTTTTCCTGGGACCCCTTTCCCCATCCTGAGGAACCGAAGAGTCCACCGGGTTACTCTCCGTCCCAAATAACGGCACCGGCGGCAGCGGCACCTTTTTACCCACCACCTTAGTGGCTCCCTTGACCTTCACTGCCCCCTCTTGGCTATCGCAGGATGCATATCCCCCGCCACACTCCGACTCACGCTCCGATTCAGGGCTGCGCGACTCTGCGCTAGACCCCGACCAGTCTCTATCAGATCCCGGCCCCTTGCGACCCTTTTTATTTTTCCCTTTCCCCATTGTCACAAGGACTTTAGGGATTTACACCTTAATTGTAATATATTACACCTTATGTATACCCTTATCTATTTACACCTATCTATTTACACTAATTACTAACCCTATGTCTAATCTTAACCTATTTATTTACAGGAATGTACACACGCAAGCAACCAGCAACTTCGACCCAGAATCTGACCCCACCCCACCGAGAAGAAGCAGCAGGTAAGTCAGACCCGAGAAGAAGTGCGGCGCAACCCCATACAAAATATATGAAAACGGCAAAGCGTGATCGCCTTCTCAATTTTTCTTAGTAGAATTTTTATTTAAAAATTCTACTAAAACTCAAAAAATGAACAAAACCAAAAACAAACAACAAATACCTGAGGGGTATGGGCCCACCTACCCGGACACCCCGGAACCCCTAGCGAGGCCCCAAAAATGCCCGAATGGCGGCCAAAACAAAAATTTCCCAAAAACAAAAACTGTACCTTGACGACAAAATCGTCGAGATAAGTCGAATTTCGAACAAAATTTGAAAACAAAAACCTAAGTATGAACTCTAAAATTAAAATGAGACTACCAAAAGATGCGTCCGGATTTACTACTATTTATCAAAGCTAACAACTATTTTATTTTTCAAAACTACTATTTTTTAAGACGGTTTCCGCAAGAGCGATTTTCGACCAACGAGTGACGCGGGTACTCCCTCCGACAGGCCAAACGGCACTCAACCTAACCCAACCTAACCCAACCTAACCTAACCTAACCTAACCTAACCTAACCTAACCTAACCTAACCTAACCTAACCTAACCTAACCTAACCTAACCTAACCTTTTTTTTTTTTTTTTTTTTTTTTTTTTTTTTTTTTTTTTTTTTTTTTTTTTTTTTTTTTTTTTTTTTTTTTTTTTATAGTGGAGGAAATGCCTTACGCATACCCGGGGCCCTCACGTGGGGGCCCACCCGGGTTATGTGGGACTCTCCCCCCAACTCCCGTTTCCCCGTCCAGGCCCTGCGGCCTCGGCGGGGACTCGGGAGGAGGGGGGCCTACCCACTAAAACCTCCACTACACACCATCGTGACCGGGTGAGAGCCGACGCGGGACCGGCCATAGGCACTCTGCCGCCCCTGCTCCCTGGTCGCGGGCTGTTAAGCCCCCGGTCAGGTGGCACTGTGTGCCACAAATCCCCTCAGGCTATCCTCTCGGGCTATGGTGTGATGTGTTCAGCACTCGGTGTCGGCGATGGGCTGTGCCTGGACGTGCGGAGCAAGCTCGACGTGACGTCCGGAAATTCATCCCCATCCAGCCCGGTATCTCTCGAAGGAGAGATATTGGGGCTGGGTATTGGGGAGTAAGCGACCTCCCGAGATGCGGGGGCACTGGTCGAAGCCACGGCCTCCTCCAGCATCTCGGCTTCCTCGACCTCCGGTCTCCGCTGCAGCGCCCTCTGCGCGCGCGGAATAGTCCGGGGAACCTCGTCCCTCACCCTTTTCAGGGGGGGGTCACACCTCCGACTGCCCATAACATGGGCGTAGGGTCTTCCGGCATCCTCGCAGACGGCGCAATATGGCTCCGTCGCCGTGCATGTGGCCATTTTATGGCCTGGTAGGCCACAACGGAAACAGAGTCCGCTGCGGTCCATCCCCGTACATCTCGTCCTCGCGTGACCCACGCCCATGCACTGAAAACAGCGCAGTGGGCGGGGGCCAAGGACCATCACCTTCCCCGTGTTCCAATGAAGGACCAGCTTTCCCTCGTTGCCCAAGGTCCTCGCCGCCATAATGGGGCAACGGACCAACGCGGAGAACGTGTGATTTGGGCCTGGGCGCAGCGCCCCCACCTTGACGCGCTCGATTGCGCAGTTGCCCTTCTGTGCCACCGCCGCAGCGATGTCCTCATTCGTGATTGTGTCGTCCAGGCCCGAGATGCGCACATCTGCGCTCTTCTCGGGTCGGACGACATCAGCCACGTCCGCAACCACATGCCGAATTCTCGCGGCGAGTGTGTCGGCCAGCGTGGCGCTCTCTGCGCCCGGCACCTCGATCAGCCGCGAGCCGTTCTGGGCAGTGCGCATCCTCAGGCCGCTGACGCCGATCTCCGCCAGGTCTATGGCGTCGATAGCCCTCTTTAAAGTTTGGGCGTAGGTGACTCCTCCCTCAACTGCTTCGGGTCGCAGTTTGATTGTCACGGCTGTGGACCTAGGTCTCTTCAGCCGGACTTTCTTTGCCCTCTTCAGCGGGGCGGCGGGACGAGCCGGCCCCGGGGGGATCCTCAGGTCGGAGGCGGGCGTGCGACCGTCTGTCGCAGCAGGCGCCTTGCTCCGCTTGGTGTTTCTCCGCCGTTTGCGGGAGGCCGCAGTCTTCCATTCATCGGCCGCGGGAGCCGTAACCGATGCCCTGCTTGTGGTCGGGTCGGGTTGGGTCGTCGAGGGCGCCAGAGCACGCGTGCTCGACGGCGGAGCCGCTCCGGGCGAGGGGAGAGTGGGAAACTCCTCCCGTCTCCTCCGATCCGCCGCTAGAGCCGGGCGCCTCCACTCAGGCCTTTCAGAGGCCAGCCTGCTCTCTAGGCCGCTCATGCGCGAGCCCAGGTCTACAATCGCCGCGTTGAAGGTCCTCGACAGCTCCTTCAACGCGACAACCGCTTCTTCCGCGAGTGGGGGGGGAGCGGGGGTCTCCCTTATTGGGGACTGACGCTCGGCCAACATTTGGCGCATGGACGCCACCTCCGCCCTGAGCGACGCGACCTCGCGCTTTAGTTGGGCGTTGGCGCGGTCCATGCGCTCAACCTCCTCGGATGCGGAGCGGGAAGTGAGGTTTGCCAAAGCCCGCTGGATGTTTAAGCATGCCTCATTTAGGGTCCTTTGGCTGGTACCCTTGAGGTGCCCCGATTTCCGAGACACCTCTTGCACGGCGCGCATACACAGGAGACCCCGCCTGTATACCTCGTCAGCCGTCATGCCCTCAGCCTCGGCAGACCATGGGATTCTTTCGGCGAGGGCCTTAGCCGTTTCGGTTTCCTCATCGTCCTGGCAGGCCAGAGCTGGGTCCCCTTCCCTTTCCTGAGCGGTCTCGGCTCTTGCGGCCCTAGCGGCCCTTCTCTCCTCCTTTGCCTCGAGCGCAATCTGGCGGTCCGTGCGTCGAGCCTCATGGGCGTAAAGCTCCGCCTGCGTCTCATAGGCCGTCCGAGCCGCCGGGTCGACGGATTCGTCCGACATCTCCTCCCAACCAGACAGAACTGGTTCCTCCGATCGGCTCGGGAAGCCCAGCGTCAGGCCTCCCTTCGCCCTACCTCGTCGCGCCGAAGACACCTTCGGTGCTGCGGATGTCCTCGACTCGTCCCCGGACCGGTCTTCGTCGGGGGTCTTCTTCGGGGCGGCGGGTCGCTTTCGGCCCTTCGCCGACTTCTTCTCGGCGGCTCTTCGCTCCGCCTCTTGGGCGGCTCTTCGCTCCGCCTCTTGGGCGGCTCTTCGCTCCGCTTCTTCGGCAGCGAATCGCGTAGCAGCCAATCGCACCCCAGCGTTTCGCTCCAGCAACTGCTTCGCAGCATCGCGAAGCATCTGCTTCGCCAGTTCTTCCTTTTCCTTCGCGGAAAGACTCCCACTCTCTCTTCCAGAGGCATTACTGGTCCCTGAGGCCTGGTCGCCTACCTCAGGGCAGTCTTCGGTATCCAATTTCTCACACGAAGCCCCGGATAGCTTCGTGCGCCGGGCGCCAGCCGGATCACATGGCAGACACACTTTCTTTGGCTTACCTTTCATACTGTTTACGGAAATGAAAGGGTTTGCCATCCCCCTTTGGTCGCTAGAGGGTGGGCTGTTCGCCGCCCACCAACCCGTCCGAAAACGGGCGCCCGTCGCCGCGCCCCGCAACGACGGAACCTTTGCGCTGAAACGGCGCCCAGAAGGGGCGCCGGACTACCCCAATCCCCCCCGTGTAACGACGCCCAGAAGGGGCGCCGACTACCCCAAACCCCCCCGGTGTGACGACGCCCAGAAGGGGCGCCGTCAAAACTCCTCTCAAAGCCGCTCAAGAGTGAGCGGCGAGCGTGCGACCCAGAGTGGGCCGCACGTGGAGATCCCCCCCGCAGGTCAGAGTGACCCGCTGTGCGGTCCAGAAGGGACGCGCGTTGAAGGGGGTGCGATGCCCAGAAGGGGCACCACCTACTTTATTCGGCGCCCAGAAGGGGCGCCAGGGATTAGCATAAAGCCCCTTGTCCCACGCTGAACGTGGGCCGAGAGGCCTTACCCCAGGGTGCACCACGAGGAGGTTCCCAAATTTGCACCCCACCTAACCTAACCTTTTTTTTTTTTTTTTTTTTTTGTTTCCCCGGGAGAAATGCGTTACGCATACCACCGCGCCGGGGCAACGCGGTGGTTATGTGGGACTCCCCTCCTCTGAGATGGTAGATGAGGAGGGTTTACCCACTAAAACTCCCGGGCACTCTCCGTCTTCCGCATAGGCTGAGACCCGGTTACCATCGGTCGTAGTAGTCCACGAATCAGCGGCGGGGTCCTTTCGGACACACCTTGCAAGTCCTTGGACTTGCTCGGACGGCAACTACCAAACCTCAAGATGAAAGAGGTAGGTGTTGCCGTTTTCCCCACAGAGAGGCCTGGCGGGGGGGGCTAGTGGGATGCTCCGATTCCCTCCCCCGCGTCAGGGCTAGGACGGGTGCAGTTGGCCGTGCACGCGTCGTCTTCTACCAGTGCGCCGGCGGCGTGAAGCGCCGGACAAGGGATCGTCTTCCCTCGCACGTTCGTCCACCTCCTTGCGAGTGATGGTAGCTTCGCAGAAGGAGGCGACGGCATCCCATGACCTTTTGTTGGAGACCATAGCCTTGACTATGGCCTCTAGTGACAGGTCATTGCCGATTACAGCCCGCAGGTCTTGGCGCGGCTGTTCCAACTCCCTACACGTCATCAGTGTATGCGGCACGGTGTCGTCAGCTGCACCGCACTGATGGCAAATTGTGGTCTGCTCACGTCCGATCTTACACAGGTAGTTGCCGAAGCAACCGTGACCAGTTAATACCTGTGTCATCCGGAACGTGAGAGACCCCTCCTTGCGACACACCCATTCTTGAAAAATGGGTCTGATCGCCGCGACGGTCATCAGACCTGCTTTCGGAGATTGTAGTCTCTCCTCCCAGAGACGCGTCGCGGATGTTTGTGCGCGCGTTCTCCATCTCGTCACCTGCTCAGGCATGGGTCTGTTTCCCAAGTTCCTGGCTTCTGCTACCCGCTCATAGACTGCGGTTAGTACGTCCGCCTCCAGGTCCCACGGAGGGGTACCCGCCAACAGAGTGGCCGCCTCAAACGAAATTGTGCGATAGCCACGAATTACCCTGATAGCCATGACCCGCTGAGGTCTACGAAGCAGATCTTTGTTCTTGGCTGTCAGGGCGTCCATCCACACCGGTGCCCCATATAGGGCCATGGACCGTACAACTGACGTGTACAGCCTCCTCGCACTGCCGCTTGGACCACCTAAATTTGGTAGCAAGCTGCCAAGAGCAGCCGCGGCTTTCACTAGTTTCGGCGACTGTCGAGTGAAATGCTCGCCGAAGTCCCACTTACTGTCAAGTGTAAGGCCGAGGTAGCGCATACACTGACTTATTTCGATCCGGACGCCACTGATGACTAAATGGGCGTCCGTGGGAGGCCTTCTCCGAGCTCCGTAAAAGAACAGAGCCTCTGTTTTTTCAAGGGCGACACTAAGCCCCAGAGATCTAATCCTGCGGACCATGAGGGACACCCCCGCAGTGGCCAACCTAGTTGCCTCGCGGAAATCACCGGCACGGGCCGTCACGAGCGTATCATCTGCGTAGCATACCACGCTCAAACCTCTCAGCAAGGCTCCTCTCAGTGCGTAGTCGTAACCGATGTTCCACAGGAGCGGTCCGAGAACCGACCCCTGTGGGACACCGCACGACACCAATCTACTATGGACGGAACCATCACGACCCTGATACACAACACGCCTCCCCCTGAGGTAGTTGTTAATGATGCGCAAAATGTAGGGGGGCACTCCGTGAAATCGGAGCGCTTGCCCAATGCACTCAAAGGGGAGCGTGTTGAATGCATTGGCGATATCCAAGGACACCGCCAATACTACGTCTCCTTGCGCTGTAGCTCGTCTCGAAAGCGCCTTTACATTTAAAATTGCGTCTACCGTGGAACGCCCCTCTCTAAACCCATATTGGCACGGCGCTAAGTCTGGGCCAACCGCATTAAGATGGCGAACAATGCGGTTTGAGAGAACACGCTCAAACAACTTTCCGGCCTCATCTAAGAGTACTATGGGCCGGTAGGCCGACGGTGAGTCCATGGGACGTCCCTCCTTTTTTAGTAAAACCAATCGCCCGGTCTTCCACTTAGTGGGGAATTGTCCCGACGAGAGGCAAACATCGAGCAGCCGACGAAGTTGCTCCTCCATTACCTCCTCTGCGACAACCCATGCACGACCCGGGATGCCATCAGGTCCAGGTGCAGTCTTTTTGGCCTTCAACCTCAAAAATGCAGCCCCCATCTCACCAGCCGTCACCGATGGTATGTTGACGTCAGCATGAGAGATAGTCAGTGGGGGCTCCATCCTGGGAGGCACAAATTCAGCACGCTCCGGAAAGAGGGAGGCCACGATAGACTCCAGCAAAGCTGGCTCGAGTGATTCAGTCAAGGGGGGCCCGATATTTCGCAGTTTTCCACGTATCGAGCGATACGGGCGCCCCCACGGATCACGATTTAGCTCATCGAGCATCTCCTCTCTGGCCCGGTCTTTGGCCTCGCAAATCGCAATTCCTATTGCCTTTTTGGCCTCTTTGTAGGCCGCATGGAGTACTAGCTCCAGAGCCACATCCCGCCTACGCTTTCTACGTTGCCGCAAGTATGCGTACCGCGCCACAATGCAGTCTTCGCGTAGGTCTGCTACTTCTTGTGACCACCAATAAACCTCTCGTTTAGGCGAGCGCCGCTTGACTCTAGGCATTGCAGCATCGCAGACCTCAGTCATTGCACCATCGAGACATTGCGCGCCATCGTCAGCTTGGGACAGTCGACTTGCTGGCATAAACCACGACTGTACTATGGCCGCTTCGACCAAAAGTTCTCGGTCCATCTTTGATATGGCCCAACGCGGAAAGGGCACATTTTGGGAAGAAGAACGAACTCTAGCAGCTGCCTGGGGGGTGGAGATGTCAAATCGGATGTAAAGATGATCTGACAAAGTCTCCACCCTTTCCAGGACCGTCCAACCGGACACTCTCGAGGCGATGGCAGGGGAGGCGAATGACAGGTCCACTATGGATCCGCCCTGAAGGCGGACACAGGTATTCGCGTTGCCCCGATTAAGAAGGCAAAGGCCAGATGAAACGGCCCACTCCTCTACAGCATCGCCCCTTGGGTTAGAAGAAGGACAACCCCACATCGTGGATTTGGCGTTGAAGTCGCCTAACACCATCACCTTTGAGGGTGAGGCTCGCCCGACAGCAGCACCAAGACAACCCAAAAACAATTCAAATTCCGCCAAAGTTCTATTGGGGGAGAAGTACACCCCGAACAGGATTACCTCCCCCCATTTCACTCCTACGAAACCCGATCCCCTCTCAAAGGTTGAAAATAGCGATGTAGGCGCCGAACCACCGACCACCGCTACCACACCATCCATATCCGCAGCCCAATTACTCCGCGAGGGTATATAATAAGGCTCGGAGGCCACCGCAATCTCAATTGCCATTTCGGCCAATGCCTGGACAAAAAGGTCTTGCGCACCAGCCGCGTGGTTGAGATTGACCTGGAGAATCTTTGTAGGCGTGTTAGACATTGTTGATCTCTGTAGGGACCTCTAGTGGCGCATGCTGGGCGCTCGCAGAAGACGGGGGGGCTGCCGCTTTTTTAGCGGTCGCCCTCGCTCTTCTACTCCTTGGTGGGGTGCAGGACTTGCTCCCCACGATGTGGTCTGCAGGCCGTTTGGCCTCTGCGCAGACGGGGCAATGGTGCTTGGCCGAGCATGACGCGGCTGTGTGGCCAGCCTTACCGCAGCGGTAGCATAGCCCGCTGCGGTCAATCTGACCCGTGCACCGCGCACGGGTGTGCCCCTTTTCCAGACACCGGTAGCAACGTAGCGGCCGTGTGTCTAGAGCCCGCACCTGAACGAACCCCCAGCCAACCTTGACCCTACCGGCGTCGAGTATCACCTTGGCGGCGGCCACAGGGCACTGCACAAATATTGTGCCCATACCACCTGGACCACGCCTAATTTCACCAACCCTGACCGATTCTGTAGAGCAGTTTCCGGCTTTGGCGACCGCCTCCTGGATGTTTGAGGGGGTTGTAGAGTCCTCAATATACGATATACGCAGATCTATGCGCTTGGTGGGCCGAGAAACTTTGACGGCCTCCCCTAGAGCGTCCCTAAGCATGCCTGCGAACTGATCAGCCTGCTCAACTGTTGCCGTACTCGGGAGGTGCAGGATGCGAGCACCTGTCACCGCCTGCCGGAATCGAATGCTTTCCATTCCGAGGTCCTCCGGGTTCACGCACTCCCGGGCCTTGAGCAGAATACTTGCGTACGTGACACCCCTTTCCTTAGCCTCGGGTTGGACGGTAATGACTACCGCCTGAGTGCGTGGAGCCTGTAGTTTAGGCTTCTTTTTAGGCTTCGCCTTTGGCTTCTCCTTGGGCTGTAGCTGAGAAGCAGCCTTCCTCCTTGCCTTTCGGCCGCCGTTCACCTTTGTCCACCCCTCCTCCTCAGGTGTCTGTGAGGTGGATTGCTTTGGGGCTGGTGCTGCCTTGGCACCAGGTGCTGAAGAGGCAGATGCAGGAGCGGTTTTAGCTCCTTTTTTGCCCTTTTTAGGGTTCGCGCTTGTTTCAGAAGGCCCCGCTTTAGATGTTGATGGAGCGGGCTGAGTTGGCTTTCCCTTATGCGCCTTGACAGGGGGCACAGAAGCCTTCGTCACAGACGCAAACGTCTTCTTCGCCTTATTTTTGGCGTCAGCCGCAAGCGGCGGACGCAACCCTGGCTCCTTAGGAAGCCGCGCCTCAATAGACTCGAGCCGGGTAGAGAGCAAGGATCCCACCTGGCGCATCACCTCGCTCATCATCGATTGGTCTATATTCGGGACAGGGGCATGTTGTTCAGCCCTGGCATTGGGTTTTGCGGTTTTTCGCCTATCAACTCGCTGAGCGAGGGGCTGTTCCGAAGGTTCCGGACAGGGAGGCGATTCCCACGCCATGTCAATATCAGAGGGATGCTCAGAAGCATCTCGATGAATTGCAGCAACCGGGGCCGAAGTGACCGTGGCCAAAGTGACCGTGGCTGCCGATTGCTGCTTTAAGCTTTCGACGGTCGCCTCCAAGAGGGCCATCTTCTCCTTCATCTGTCGGACTTCCGCACTGAGGCGCTGATTGTCTGCCCTAAGTGCAGTGGTCTCGTCCGACAGGGTATGGTTACGCAGTCTCTCAAAATTTGCCTGATAGGACGCGGCAATGTCCTTCAGGGTCTTTATGTATGTGCCCTTCAAGTTTCCCGACGTTTTAGCGATTTTAATTATCGCGGCACAGTCCTCCTCCACCTGTTTCCCAACGATTTCGGTGGTCGCCTCTTGACCGATGTTTGGGTCAGAGTCAATAGCCTTCAACCTAGCGGCCCTAGTTTGATTTAGCTGACGAGACTGATCTGCCATTTCGATTTCAGCCTCCAGCTCCATCTCTCTTCTTGTGGCCTCGACCAGCGCATTCTTGGCCTTGGCCAGCCCTACAAACTCCCCGGTTGTTGGGGGTCTTCCACGACCCTTGCGGGAAGAAGACTTCTTTTGAACTGAGCAAGCCGAGTCGTTGTCTGACTCAGAAGACAGGGTTACCCGGCCCCTTTTACCTCCAGATCTATCCGTTAAGGTGGTCACCGAGGAATCGGACTCCTCCCCAGCCGACAAGAAAACCGTGTCCACCACTTGCGGTGTGTCAGCAGCGCGCCGTCGATCGACACTTTTGCTTCGACTGCGCGCACGATTACCTGCCAGTTCAATACGCGTCAAAGACACGCTTAAAACTCGCCCCCTAGCCGACGATCTCAACGTCCTTTCGCCGGCTTCGTCTCTGCCTTTTCCTCTACTGGGCCTAATGCCACTGGACTCGAAGTTCGAGTCAGTTACGCCCGCGTTATGTTGTTCCACGACAGGCCTTGTACAAGGCCCTGCCGACTTCACCGATTCGTCAAAAGATTTTTGTTTTAGTGCATCCATAATTGATCCCACGAGTAGGGGGCAACTAAAGGACCACCCGCGCAGAGGCCCCCGATACGCAGGCTACCCTATCTACTCCTGAGGTCGGGAAGTGTCAGGAGGTTGGTGACGGGTTTTCTCCCGGGGTGCTTTTATAGACTACCCTTGTCGTGGCCGGCCGGTGAAGGCAGGCCCTCGGTCCCCTCCCCCGCAGCTCCCCCACAGACGCCTCGAGTGGGCTCATCGCTGCCGGTTCGGGGATTACGATGCTCAGGGGCTGGCGTGAGGCCCCTGGTACACCCCTTTCGGGGTGCTCCCCATTCCCCCCCATGGTCGCTAGCGGGTGGGCTGTATCGCCGCCCACCAACCCATCCGAAGACGGGCGCCCGTCGCCACGTTTCCCAACGACGAAGCCTTTGCGATGAAACGGCGCCCAGAAGGGGCGCCGGACTACCCCATCCCCCCCGTGTAACGACGCCCAGAAGGGGCGCCGTCAAAGCTCCACTCAAAGCCGCTCGAGAGTGAGCGGCGAGCGTGCGACCCAGAGTGGGCCGCACGTGGAGATCCCCCCCGCAGGTCAAGTGACCCGCTGTGCGGTCCAGAAGGGACGCGCGTTGAAGGGGGTGCGATGCCCAGAAGGGGCACCACCTACGTTATTTGGCGCCCAGAAGGGACGCCAGGGATTTGCATAAGGCCCCTTGTCCCACGCTGAACGTGGGCCGAGAGGCCTTACCCCAGGGTGCACCACGAGGAGGTTCCCAAATTTGCACCCCCACCTAACCTAACCTAACCTTTTTTTTTTTTTTTTTTTTTTTTTTTTTTTTTTTTTTTTTTTTTTTTTTTTTTTTTTTTGACTGGGGAAAATGTGTTGAACACAGGCCATGCGCACCCAATGGGCTTGGGATGACGCATGGCACGGAGAGGGACTCGAGGCCACAAGTCCCCACCCGCACTCATTTACTCCTCCGGGGAGGAGCAGATGAGTCGGGTGAGTCAGGACTAGTGGCCCCACCCAATAAAAACCCCAGTGCTTGCCAGCAGTCCCGCTAGCGGAGACCCGGGGCCGTGTTAACAATCTCCGGGAATCCGCCAATGCGGGTTGGCCAGTCTTACCTGGCCTCCTGCAGAAGAGAGGTGGGAGCCGACAAGCGGGTTCCCACCCCGACGGGGATAGAGCGGTGCAATGCGACTAGGCAGCCCATCCACCTAGCCGCTGCTCTATCAGGGGGGGAAGAGGTTTCCCTCGACCCCCCCCTCCGCCTATTCCCTGCGTGAGCAGGGGAGACACCGGCTCGTGTGTCTGTGTCGAGACGCAGGGGCACGAGTCGGTCCCGGTCCAACGGGAGGAGGGGGCGTTATACCGCCGCCCTCGTCCCACCCTCCGCCGGTTGCCCGGCCGTCGCCCTCACTGGCGACCCCTGTTCCGCCGGTTGCCCGGCCGTCGCCCTCACTGGCGACCCCTGTTCCTCCGCCGGTTGCCCGGCCACGTCCGGCCCTGCCGGCGATTCCGTCACCTCCATGGCGCTCTCCCTAGCCGCAGGTGGAGCCCGCGGCCAGGGAGCCCACTTCATCCGCGTCACCGGGGGGCGACAGCTCCTCCCACCCATGTGGTGCTCGTGCGGGAGCCCCGCCTCCCTGCACACGCCACAGGCCGCCTTCTCCGCGCCACATTCCGCCGCCTTGTGCCCAGGGGCACCGCACCTGAAACACAGCGTGCCGCGGCTGGCCTCCGAGCTACATGCGTAGCTCAGGTGGCCCACGCCGCAGCACCTGTAACATCGAGTGGGGCCCCTATCCAGGACCACAACTCGCGCTCGCACCCACCCAATCACAACGTGGCCGGCCATCTCCAAGTGCTTCGCTGCCGCGACCGGGAGCCGGACCACCGCGGAGCACAGACCAGTAGGTCCGGTTCGCAGCGGCCCCACGGTCACCTGTCCAGGAGCGCAGTGCGTTCCGGCAGCAAGCACCTCCGCCACACGCTTGGCTCCATCCGCCGCCTCAGGGATAAGGCCCTCGAGCCGGACCTCGGCCATCCGACATGGTCTGTGGATCTCCACGCCCTCCGGCACAGCCTTTCTGAGGCGATCCGCCAGAGTGTCCGCCACAGGGCCGCTGGACTCGCCCGCAATCTCCAGAAGCCGACCACCCGCAGCGGACTGCCGCACCTGAACCCCCCGCAACCCGAGCTCCTCCAGGTCGATGTTGGCCATGGCGCCATCCAGCACCGAGCGGTAGGTGAGCCCCCTCTGTACCGCTTCCGGCTTCAGTACCACCGAGACCGCGGACGATTTCGGCAGCTCCAGCCTGGGGGGGGGCCTCGCTCTCCTGGGCTCTCTGCCTCCTGCGGGTGGGGCCCGGTCCGCCGCAGCCTTGGCCCTCCTGGCTCTTCGCTTGCCCGCCTTCGAGGCGGCGGTCTCCCATTTCGCCGGCGGCGCGGCCTGGCCCCTCATGGGAGCGCCGGGGGCGCCATGGGGTCCGGCGACCGCCCCGGCGTAGCTCCTCCCTTCATTCGCCGCGTCGCCCGCCGGTGGCGGCCTTGCGGGGGGCCCAGCTGAGAGGCGCCTCTCGATGTTATCGAGGCGCCCTCCCAGGGGCTCGAGAACCTCCTTCTTTAGGGCCTCCATGATTTCCTCCACGCTCGTCCGGGAGGGGTGGGGGTCGACGGGGAGGCGACCCTCGATGCTGGCCAGACGCTCCGCCAGCAACTCCACCTCATTTTTCATGGCCTCCATCATGGCGACGACCCTCGTGTCCCTATCGTCCTTGACTTCGAGGCGGACCCTGGCTAGCTCCAGCCGGAGCGCCTCGTTCTTCTCCTTTAGAACCGCGATTTCGCACTCCAAGGGCTGGACTTCGTTGTAGAGGGACTTCGTGGTCTCAGTCAGCACCGCCAACGAGTTCTTAAAATCGAGGATGTCACTCGCGCTGAGCTCCTCGCCCGTCTCCTCCACATCCAACAAGGCACGCAACAGGGACCTCGCGTGTTCGCCCGCCTCCTCGTACGCTTCTCTCCTCGACATCGAGGCGACTATCCTCCGGACGTCGGACGAGACCCTCACTGGCAGAGGGGAGGGTTCCCGAGTGGCCCTCTCTCCTACACCGCCTTTACCCTGCTTCACGACGCGCTTAGTGGGCCTTTCGCCTTTGTCCGAGCGCAACCCGTCGTCCAGCGAGCGCTTCATCGAAGCGGGATCCACCTCCATCTCATCATCACCCTCGGCCGCCCGGTCGGAACGACCGGCGCCACTGCCACCGGGCACCGCCGGTTTCACGCCGCTCGAGCCATTAGCCCGAGCGGGCGCTTCCCCGGACGCGTCCCCGGCCATCTTGTTCTTCGCAGACCTCCCTCTACGAACCGCGCCCCCCTTGGGCAAACTCCCACTACCAGCACCAGTAGTATTAACCACTACAGAAGCCTGGTCTGGAACCTCTGTAGGGTCTTCGGTAACCAATTTGTCACACGAAGCCCCGGGTAGCTTCGTGCGCCGGGCGCCAGCCGGATCACATGGCAGAACACTCTTCTTAATGGAACCTTTCATGATGAGTAGGAATAAAAGGTTCCAATCCCCTTGGTCGCTAGGGGGTGGGCTGTTCGCCGCCCACCAACCCGTCCGAGAACGAACGGGCGCCCGTCGCCGCGCCCCGCAACGACGGAACCTTTGCGCTGAAGCGGCGCCCAGAAGGGGCGCCGGACTACCCCAAACCCCCCCGTGTATCGACGCCCAGAAGGGGCGCCGACTACCCCAAGCCCCCCCCGTGTGACGACGCCCAGAAGGGGCGCCGTCAAAACTCCCCTCAAAGCCGCTCAGGAGTGAGCGGCGAGCGTGCGACCCAGAGTGGGCCGCACGTGGAGATCCCCCCCGCAGGTCCGAGTGACCCGCTGTGCGGTCCAGAAGGGACGCGCGTTGAAGGGGGTGCGGTGCCCAGAAGGGGCACCACCTACTTTATTCGACGCCCAGAGGGGACGCCAGGGATTAGCATAAAGCCCCTTGTCCCACGCTGAACGTGGGCCGAGAGGCCTTACCCCAGGGTGCACCACGAGGAGGTTCCCAAATTTGCACCCCAACCTAACCTAACCTAACCTAACCTTTTTTTTTTTTTTTTTTTTTTTTTTTTTTTTTTTTTTGTTTCCCAGGGAAATGCTTGATGCATACCCGGGCCCTGAAGGGGCCCGGGTTATGTGGGACTCGCCCGTCTGCCTTCCCCCTTCCACCGACTTAATGGGGACATCTTCGCCCCCATCGGCTGCCAAGGGCTAATCCCGAGGCTGGAAAGGGTGAGACAGAGGGGGATACCCACTAAAACCCTGGAGGACGACAATCCGATCAGGGGAGGCCACGTTACCTACCCTTGGGCATAAGACCGCGGATCTCCCCCGGCTGCCCGTGTGTCTGCGAGCGCCGGCCCAAGGGCCGGCGCTCGCAGCCACACGGGCGCAAACGCGACGCGACGACAAGGAGGCTCAGAAGGAGCACAACTAAGGCTTCCGCCCATAGGGCACGACTTATACTCATTCATCACACACATACATCCAACCTCATTAAGACAACCTCATTCATACATCCTCAACGCACATGTACATGCGCACGGCGACATGTACACACACACTTACGACTATACAAAATACACAATACAACTATAATACAAAAATATACAACTAATACTAATCTTTTTTCCCCGACATGTTTTTCCAATTTTCTATAAAAACCTAAGCTAAAAATATACAACTTAAATCTATAAACCTAACAACTAGTCTGTACAATCAAAATGTACACCGCTATACAATTCCTTTCTAGGTCACGCCAGGATGGAGCCCAGCACAGACTACGCCCCCGACGGACCCGGTAAGTACGCTATTTACTATTTACATTAAACTTCTTTTTTCCCCCCATTTAGGTAGCCGCACCAGGATGGGACCCAGATGCAAACTCCATGGGCTCAGCGTCTTGCGATCTACCACCTGGTTGACTCCGCCATGTGGGGGATACGCCCCTGACCGTGGGAGGGCGGCAAGCCCAGGACCCCATTATGTGGTTGCTCTCTCTGTCGTGCATACCGCAGACGTGGCACGTCGGCTTTTCCACGATGCACTCTCCGATTCTATGACCCTCCTTGCCACATCTGTAGCACAGGCCACTCCTGTCCTCCTTTTTTGGACACCACAGCCTAGTATGCCCGAGGCACATGCATACGTAGCATCTGGTGGGGGCCGGCTCCATGGCCGTCACCTGTAGCAAGGAGTAACCCACCACCAGATGTCCCTCTTCAGCCAATGCCTTCGCCGCAACGATAGGGCACCTCACCACCGCCGAACCCGATCCCCATTCCCCTCTTCGTATGGGCCCCACTGAGACCGAGCTCGCCGGTATCCCCACTTTGGCAGCAACAGCCGCCACCATCCTCGCACTCGTCGCACTCTCGTTGAGGCCGGTCACCCTCAGGTCAGCCATTCTGACTGGCCTGGCAATGACCACCTCCTCCTTTAGTGCCTCCGCCAATTTGGCCGCAAGGGCATCCGCCTTTGGGCCGCTGGACTCTCCAGCGACTTCAAACATTCGGCCCCCCGAGGCCGTATGTCTGACTCTAACAGCCTCAAGCCCGACGCTCGCCAGCGGCACCTCGCTGTGGGCCTTCTCGAGGACCATGGCGTAAGTGACGCCCCTGGCGACAGCTTCAGGCTTGAGGCTCAACGTGATTGCTGACGATCTCGGCGTTGCCAGCCGATAGGGCTTCTCGGTTGAGACAGGGGGGGTCGGACCAGTGCGCACTACCTCGCCACTGGGAGGCCCCTGCTGTGCCACTCGAACATCATTTTCTTCTTTCCTTCCAGACCTTCTCCTCTTCGCAGCCCCCACCTCGACCCAGTCGTTCGCCGGGACCGACGCAGCAGCGGCGAGCGACGGCGACACGTCGCGCCCCGGACGAGGGCCCGCCGGACCCCGACCACGGCCAGAACCAGCAGCAGCAACCTCGGGACTTTGGTAAGTCACTCTTGGGCGGGGCAGGGGGGGGAAATCCCCACCCTCTCCCCGTCTATCCTTCTCTGACCTCGACGAGAGGCGCAAGCCCTCCTCGCTCAGGCTGCCCTCCATCGCACCAACGTCAGCCACAACCTCGCCAGCAGTAGCAGCAGTAACAGCCGCCGGCCCAACCGCCTGACTCAGCTCCCGCGAGAGGCGAGCCCTGAACCCATCCAGCTTCTCGTCCATCATCGTACCCCAAACCTGGGACATCCCCCCCAACACTCCCCTGAGGTCTTCCATTGTGAGAGCAGGTACAGGAACCGGCCCCAGCTCCGACCCCGACAACGGGGAAGGGGGGGGAGGCCTGTCCTGGATTTGCTCCAGCTGCCCCTTCAGGGCCCGTTTCTCCTTCGAGAGCCGTCTTACTTCCGCCATGGCTAGATCCATCTGCTTCTCCCCATCCGCGATCTGATCCGAGAGACGGATCGACTCGTCGTCATCGATATAAATCTTAGTCTCCAGCGCCTCCAACAAAACGACCATGTTCTCAAAAAGAGGCCCCAGTGCCTCGCACAAATGCCTCTGCAGTCCACCACCCTTCTCCACTTTTTCGCATACTCTCTTAATTGTGCCACGCAAAAGCTGGCACAATTTCCCCTTTTCTTGCTCAAGCGCCTCTTCCAACTCCAGAGACTTCCCGCCTTTCATCGCCCTTCGGGCATCCTCAAACCATTCGGTGAGGGTTCTCGTGTCCGACACCTTCGCCCCAACATCCGACTTTCCACTTCCGGAACTACCATCTTTTCTCCCTTTGCCCGGAGCCATGATGGCACCCGACAAAACTCATAAAATGTACACTATGACACAACCAATATATATACACTATTTATTTACACTTACAACTAACCTTATGTATACTCTTAATCTATTTATTTACAACAAAAACACCCCCCAACACTTCGACCCAGAATCTGCCCCCACCCCACCAGAAGAAGTGAAATGAAAGACAGACCCGAGAAGAAGTGCGGCGTAACCCTATACAAAAAGTACGAAAATGGTCAAGGGTGATCGCCTTCTTGACGAATTTTAGTAGAAATTTTGTTTAAAAAATTTCTAAAAAATCGAAAACAACTAAAAAATTAAAATTTAAAACGGAACCTGAAGGGTTATGGGCCCGCCTACCCGGACACCCCGGAACCCCCTGCGAGGCGCCAAAAATGCCCGAGTTACGACCAAAACAAAAAACAGCCAAATTTTTTGGGCCAATTATATTGACGACGCAATAATGTCGTCTGGATATAAGTGACCCAAACAACTAAAAACGAAAACAAAAGTAGAAATATTAACTCAACAAATAAAACGAAAAGCCTAAAAGATGCCTCCGGATTTCCCCCTAATTAACAGTATTTTTAACCCCCCAATATATTTTTCTTTCTATTTTTAAAATCAATTCCCGCAGGAGCGATTTTTGGACAACAATGTGCGCGGGTACCCTCTTCGACTGGCCAGAAGGCACTCAACCTAACCTAACCTAACCTAACCTAACCTAACCTAACCTAACCTAACCTAACCTTTTTTTTTTTTTTTTTTTTTTTTTTTATAGTGAAGGAAATGCCTTACGCATACCCGGGGCCCTCACGTGGGGGCCCGCCCGGGTTATGTGGGACTCTCCCCCCAACTCCCGTTTCCCCGTCCAGGCCCTGCGGCCTCGGCGGGGACTCGGGAAGAGGGGGGCCTACCCACTAAAACCTCCACTACACACCATCGTGACCGGGTGAGAACCGAGGCGGGACCGGCGTAAGCACTCTGCCGCCCCAGCTCCATGGTCGCGGGCTGTTAAACCCCCGGTCAGGTGGCACTGTGTGCCACAAATCCCCTCAGGCTATCCTCTCGGGCTATGGTGTGATGTAATCATCAGCACTCGGCGTCGGCGATGGGCTGTGCCTGGACGTGCGGAGCAAGCTCGACGCGACGTCTGGAAAGTCGTCCCCATCCAGCCCGGTATCTCTCGAAGGAGAGATATTGGGGCTGGGAATTGGGGAGTGTATGACCTCGTGAGATGCGGGGGCACTGGTCGAGGCCGCGGCCTCCTCCTGCATCTCGACCTCCTCCACCACCGGTGGCCTCCGCTGCTGCGCCCTCTGCGCTGGCGGAATGGTCCGGGGAGCCTCGTCCCTCACCCTTTTCAGGGGAGGGTCACAGCGCCTGCTACCCATGACGTGGGCGTAAGGCCTTCCCGCATTTTCGCAGACGGAGCAATAGGGCTCCGTCGCCGTACACGTGGCCATCTTGTGGCCCGGCAAGCCGCAGCGGAAGCATAATCCGCTGCGGTCCATCTCAAGAGGTGTGCACCTCGTCCTCGCGTGGCCCACGCCCATGCACCTAAAGCAGCGCATTGGGCGGGAGCCAAGAACCGTCACCTTGGCGGTGTTCCACCCCAGGAACAGCCTCCCCTCTTTACCCAGAGTCTTCGCCGCCAGAATGGGGCATCGGACTAGTGCCGAAAAGGACTGGTTTGGGCCCGGGCGCAGCGCCCCTACCTTCACGCGCTCGGCAGCGCAGCCACACTTGAGGGAGATCGCCGCCGCGATGTCCTCGACCGTGGCTGTGTCGTCCAGGCCCGAGACGCGCACGTCGGCGCTTTTCTCGGGTCGGACGACATCAGCCACATCCGACACTACCTGCCGCAACCGCTCAGCAAGCCTATCGGCCAACTGGCCGCTATCCGCGCCCGGAACCTCGATCAGGCGAGAGCCGTTCTGGGCGGTGCGGGTCCTCAAGCCTGTGACGCCAACCTCGGCAAGGTCGATGGCATCAATTGCCCTCTTGAGGGTTTGGGCGTACGTGACGCCCCCCTCTGCGGCTTCTGGCCGCAGCTGAATGACCACGGCTGTGGACCGTGGCCTCTTCAGTCGGATCTTCTTCGGGGCGGGACGAGCCAGCCCCGGGGGGACCCTCGGGTCGGAGGTGGGCGCGCGACCGTCTGTCGCAGGAGGCGCCTTGCTCCGGTTCTCTCTCTTCCGCCGTCTGCGGGAGAAAGTCTTCCACCCATCGGCCGCTGGAGCCGCACCCGCTGCCCAGCTGGTGGTCGGGGCTGGTTGGGTCGTCGGGGGCGCCGGAGCACGCGTGCTCGACGGCGGAACTGCTCTGGGTGAGGGGAGAGGGGGAAACTCCTCCCGTCTCCTCCTGTCAGCCGCAAGAGGCGGGCGTTCCCTCTCGGGCGAGTCCAGCCTGCTCTCTAGGCCCGCGATTCGCAAGACTAGATCCGCGATCGCCGCGTTGAAGGTCCTCGAGAGTTCCCTCAACGCGACAACCGCTTCTTCCTCCAGTGTGGGTGGAGCGGGAGTCTCCCTTACTGGGGACGGGCGCTCGGCCATCAATTGGCGCATGTGGGCCACTTCAGCCCTGAGCGCCTCAACTTCTTCCCTTAATTGGGCATTGGCGCGTCTCTCCTCCGCTAATGCCTTTGCCGTCTCCCTCTCCGCCTTGGCGGCTTCGGCCCTCTTGACCTTCTCCCACTCGATGGTCCCACGCGCATCTTCCCTGCGACGGATCGCCCGCATAGACGACACGGACGAACCAGAATCGTCCGTTTCGAAGTCCTCGCCGCTCGACGAAGGCACCCCCGTCGACCCCTCCCAATCAGGCATTTCTTTCTCCTCCGAGCGTCCAGGGAAGCCGAGCGTCAAGCCCCCTTTCGCCCTTCCTCGCCGCGCCGTATGGACTTTCGGCGCTGCGGACACCCTCGACTCGTCCCCCGACCGATCCTCGTCAGGGACCCTCTTCTCTCCGACGGGTCGCTTGCGACTCTTCGTCGCCTCCTTCGCGGAAAAGCCAGGATCTGGCTCCATCGCCATCTTCTCCTCTCTCGCCTTTTGCGCGTGACTGCGAAGACACCTTAGGGCTCTACTCGCAAATTCACTCCTCGAGAGATCCTCCACCCTCTGCCTTCCAGGGGCATTACTGGCACCTGAGGCCTGGTCGCCTACCTCAGGGCAGTCTTCGGTAGTCAATTTAACACCCGCAGGCCCGGATACCTGCGAGCGCCGGGCGTCAGCCGGAGCGCAAGACACACTTTTCCCTTTACGCGGCATTTCATATAAAGGGGGGGGGGGTAGCAATTTTGGGGTTGCAATCCCCCTGGTCGCTAGGGGGTGGGCTGTAAGCCGCCCACCAACCCGTCCAGAGACGGGCGCCCGTCGCCGCGCCCCGCAACGACGGCACCTTTGCATGAAGCGGCGCCCAGAAGGGGCGCCGAACTACCCCAATCCCACCCCGTGTAACAGCGCCCAGAAGGGGCGCCGTCAAAACTCCCCTCAAAGCCGCTCAAGAGTGAGCGGCGAGCGTGCGACCCAGAGTGGGCCGCACGTGGAGATCCCCCCCGCAGGTCAGAGTGACCCGCTGTGCGGTCCAGAAGGGACGCGCGTTGAAGGGGGTGCGATGCCCAGAAGGGGCACCACCTACGTTATTCGGCGCCCAGAAGGGACGCCAGGGATTTGCATAAGGCCCCTTGTCCCACGCTGAACGTGGGCCGAGAGGCCTTACCCCAGGGTGCACCACGAGGAGGTTCCCAAATTTGCACCCCAACCTAACCTAACCTAACCTAACCTAACCTTTTTTTTTTTTTTTTTTTTATAGTGGAGGAAATGCCTTACGCATACCCGGGGCCCTCGCGTGGGGGCCCGCCCGGGTTATGTGGGACTCTCCCCCCAACTCCCGCTTCCCCGTCCAGGCCCTGCGGCCTCGGCGGGGACTCGGGAGGAAGGGGGCCTACCCACTAAAACCTCCACTACACACCGTCGTGACCGGTGGGAGCCGGGCGGGAACACGGTAGTGATTCACCCGCCCCAACCCCCTGGTCGCGGGCTGTTGAGCCCCCGGTCAGGTGGCACTGCGTGCCACAAATCCCCTCAGGCTATCCTCTCGGGCTTGGTGTGATTAACTTAGCACAAACTCGGCGGCGGCGATGGGCTGCGCCTGGACGCGCGGAGCGACGTGCTCAACGCTGCGTCCGGAAAATCGTCCCCGTCCAGCCCGGTATCTCTCGAAGGAGAGATATTGGGGCTGGGAATCGGGGAGTAAATGACCTCCCGAGATGCGGGGGCACTGGTCGAAGCCACGGCCTCCTCCAGCATCTCGGCTTCCTCAACATCTGGTCTCCGCTGCGCCCTCTGCGCATTGGGATGTCCCAGATTAACCCCGTCCCTCACCCTTTTCAGGGGAGGGTCGCAGCGCCTACTGCCCATGACGTGGGCGTGGGGCCTTCCAGCATCCTCGCAGACGGCGCAGTAGGGCTCCGTCGCCGTACATGTGGCCATCCTGTGTCCTGGCAGTCCGCACCGGAAGCACAGCGCGCTTCGGTCAAACGCCGTGCATCTCGTCCTTGCATGACCTACGCCCATGCACCGATAACAGCGCATTGGGCGTGGGCACAAAACCGTCACTTTTGCTGTATTCCAGCCGATGTGCAGCCTCCCCTCTCTGCCCAAGGTCTTCGCCGCCGGAATGGGGCATCGGATTAACGCCGAGAACGTCTGGTTCGGGCCCGGGCGCAGCGCCCCCACCTTTACGCGCTCTGCAGCGCAGCCACATTTCTGGACAATCGCCGCCGCGATGTCCTCGACCGTGGCTGTGTCATCCAGGCCCGAGACGCGCACGTCAGCGCTTTTCTCGGGTCGGACGACGTCGGCCACATCCGACACCACCTGCCGCAACCGCTCAGCAAGTTTATCGGCTAGCTCGCCGCTATCTGCGCCCGGAACCTCGATAAGTCGAGAGCCGTTCTGGGCGGTGCGGGACTTCAGGCCTGTGATGCCTTCGTCGGCCAGATTTATGGCCTCGATAGCCCTCTTTAGGGTTGAGGCGTAGGTGACGCCTCCCTCTATGGCTTCAGGCCGCAGCTTAATAACCACGGCCGTAGACCGTGGCCTCTTTAGGCGGACCCTCTTTGCCCTCTTCTTCGGGGCATCGGGCGGCCCCGGGGGGACCCTCGAGTCGGAGGCAGGCGCGCGACCGTCTGTCGCACCAGGCGCCGCGCTCCGGTTAGCCCTCTTCCGCCGTTTGCGGGAGAAGTGCGTCCACATATCGGCCGCGGGAGCCGCAACCGATGCCCCGCTGGTATTCGGGTCGGGTCGAGGCGCCGGAGCACGCATGTTCGACGGCGGAGCCGCTCCGGGCGAGGGGAGAGGGGGAAACTCCTCCCGTCTCCTCCGATCAGCCGCACGGGGCGGGCACATCATTTCTGGCCTTTCAAGGGCCAGCCTACCCTCTAGGCCGCTGATGCGCGAACCTAGGCCCTTGATCGCCGCGTTGAAGGTCCTGGAAAGTTCCCTCAACGCGACGACCGCTTCCTCCTCTAATGGGGGTGGAGCGGGAGTCTCCCTTATTGGGGACGGGCGCTCCTCCAACACCTCGCGCATGTGGACCACCTCCGCCCTGAGCGCTTCCACCTCCTCCCTCAACTGGGCGTTGGCGCGCCTCTCCTCCGCTAACGCCTTCCCCATCCTTTCTTTCGCCTCGGTCCATTTGGCGTTGTGGGCCTCGAGCCTGGCGCGGATCCTCAATTTTTTCGCCTTGTATTTTTCTGCCGTGAGGCGTTCAAGGCTCTCATCCTCCGAGTCGGAAAAATTGGGGTCAGGCTCGGGGAGACTACCCCGGGCAGACCCATCCCGAACGCTCGGGAAGCCAAGCACCAGGCCTTGACCCAATGCTCGGCCTCGCCGCGCCGAAGAGATCTTCGCGGCGGCGGTCACCCTCTCTTCATCACCCGACCGATCTTCGTCGGGGACCTTCTTCTGGCCGACGGGTCGCTTTCGACTCTTCGTCGCCACCTCCGCGGAAAAGCCCTCTGGCTCCATCGCCTCCACCACCTTTCCACTCCGCAACACTTTCCCCCTCCCAGACTCGGGCGTGCCAACAGAGCCCTCACTCCTTCTTCCAGGAACATTACTGGTCCCTGAGGCCTGGTCGCCTACCTCAGGGCAGTCTTCGGTAGTCAATTTAACACATGGGGGCCCGGGTACCCCCATGCGCCGGGCGCCAGCCGGATCACATGGCAAACTCATTTCCTTATGCTGACCTTTCATATTATGGAAATGAAAGGTTTGCCATCCCTTTTGGTCGCTAATGGGTGGGCTGTTAGAGCCGCCCACCAACCCGTCCGAGGACGGGCGCCCGTCGCCGCGCCCCGCAACGACGGAACCTTTGCCCTAAGCGGCACCCAGAAGGGGCGCCGAACTACCCCATTCCCCCCCCGTGTAACGACGCCCAGAAGGGGCGCCGTCAGAGCTCCCCTCAAAGCCGCTCTGGAGTGAGCGGCGAGCGTGCGACCCAGAGTGGGCCGCACGTGGAGATCCCCCCCGCAGGTCAGAGTGACCCGCTGTGCGGTCCAGAAGGGACGCGCGTTGAAGGGGGTGCGATGCCCAGAAGGGGCACCACCTACTTTATTCGACGCCCAGAAGGGGCGCCAGGGATTAGCATAAAGCCCCTTGTCCCACGCTGAACGTGGGCCGAGAGGCCTTACCCCAGGGTGCACCACGAGGAGGTTCCCAAATTTGCACCCCAACCTAACCTAACCTAACCTAACCTAACCTAACCTTTTTTTTTTTTTTTTTTTTTTTTTTTTTTCTTTAGAGTGGAGGAAATGCATTACGCACGCGCATGGGACTCTCCCCCCAACTCCCGCTCCCCCGTCCAGGCCCTGCGGCCTCGGCGGGGGTTCGAGAGGAGGGGGGCATACCCACTAAAACCTCCACTGCTCTCCAGCAAGACCCGGGGGAAAGTCGAGGCGGGACCGGCCATAGGCACTCTGCCGCCCCGACTCTCTAGGCCATTGGTTCAAGGGAACCCCCGAACCGAATGCACCCCTTGTGCAACGAGACCCCTTGAGGTCACCCTCACGGGATTCGACCCGACAGCTCCTGAGCTGTCAAGTCGAACTCTATCTCATCACTTGTGCTGGAGAGGCGGCGAGCGCCCGGATAGTCCGATCGCTCGCCGCGCCCTCAAACTCGTCCGCATCGCTCGACCCGATTTCTCTACCTCACGAGACCTCAGGGCCGAGCGAGGGAGAGTTTCCCTCACGTCTTTGCCGAGTCGCAGAAGGCCGGACGCACGCCGGGGGGTCACAGCCACCTGCATCACAGCCTCAGCCGAGTACCAGGGCCGATCGCACGCCCGGGGTCCCGACCTCCCGCAACTCAGCCTCCTCAAAAGTGTGCTGACGCTCGGACGCCACGGGTTGCTAGATCCGTCACCCTCTTCAGGGGAGGATCGCACCTCACGCTTCCCATGATGCCATGAGCTCAGCCCACGCCCTCACAAAGAATGCGGATACCTCCGCGCGGCAGCGGCTCGGACGCCACGGAAAGCGAGATCTCTCACCCACTCAGGGGAGGATCGCATGCTTCCCACGACGTCCAAGCGCCCCCGCGCCCTCGCATTCTGCTACCTCCACGCGGCAGCGGCTCGGACGCCACAGGTTGCTAGATCCGTCACCCTCTTCAGGGGAGGATCGCACCTCACGCTTCCCGTGACGCCATGAGCTCCGCCCACGCCCTCACCCGTGCGACCTGAGAACCCTTAAGGGGCGGCCGTCTTTCGAAACGGCGTCCAGAAGGGACGCCGAGCAAAACAAAGGACGACGCCCATAAGGGCGCCACCAATTTACCCCCCACAGGCCCAGAAGGGGCAAGGGGAGGCTGTGGGCCCAGAAGGGGCACCACCAACCTTGTGCAGGCCCAGAAGGGGCACCGCCTACATTATTCGACGCCCAGAAGGGGCGCCAGGGATTAGCATAAAGCCCCTTGTCCCACGCTGAACGTGGGCCGAGAGGCCTTACCCCAGGGTGCACCACGAGGAGGTTCCCAAATTTGCACCCCAACCTAACCTAACCTAACCTAACCTAACCTAACCTTTTTTTTTTTTTTTTTTTTTTTTTTTTTTTTTTTTTTTTTTTTTTTTTTTTTTACCCAGGGAATGCTTGATGCATACCCAGACCCAGAAGGGGCCCGGGTTATGTGGGACTCGCCCGTCCGCCTTTCCACCTCCCACCAACTATGCGGGGACGCCATTGTCCCCAGTCGGCTGCCTTGGCTACTACCCCAAGGCTGGAAGGGGTGAGACGGAGGGGGATACCCACTAAACCCTGGAGGACATCAACCGAATCAGGAGAGGCCACGGTACCTGTCCCTAGGGAATTAAAACCGCGGGGCTCACCCGGCTGCCCGTGTGGCTGCGCGCGCCGACCCAGGGGCCGGCGCGCGCAGTCACACGGGCGCAACGCGACGCGACAACAAGATACCTCAGAAGGAGGACATCACTAAAGGCTGTGCGGCCCAGAAGGGGCCACGCAACCTAGCGCCCCTTGGGCACAACCTAGGGGGGTGAGGGGGGTAGAATCCCCCACCCGCACACGACCTAACACAATATGCACACACACAACACCGTATGTACACACTATACACTATATACAAAATTCTTCCTAAACTAATCTTTTTTCCCCGACATGTTTTTCCCTTTTTTTCTATAAAAACCTATGCTAAAATATACAACTTAAAACTATAAACCTAACAACTAGTATGTACATCACACACTGAACCTAACCTAACCTAACCTAACCTAACCTAACCTAACCTAACCTAACCTTTTTTTTTTTTTTTTTTTTTGTTACGCGAAGAAATGCTTTTACGCATTCCCCCGGCACTGGAGCGAGCCGGGGGATATGTGGGACTCGGCGGATAGAAATGCCCATACCCACTAAAACTCCGCGATGATCCACCTTCCGCTCACAGCGCGGCTCCGGGCATTCCACTAGGGACTCAACCGCAGCCGCGCCTCGATGTGGCGGACACCTCAGCAGGTGCACTCCTTCACGTCTCCACGGACGTGTTGAGGGGGGGGCCCGGATCATTAAGACCCCCCTCTATCCATCTTGCGAACCCTTCTGTGGACGTAGGGCTCTCCATGCCCGTACGCCCACGGGTTCGCTGCAGAGGGGACCAGAGCTGGGCAGAACCACGCCTCCGAATCCCCTCTACTCACCTGTGACCCTGCCAGGTCAGGTGTTGCTCTGCGTCCCCGGATGTTTTTGGGGAGCAGAAGGTTTGGCCGACTTAGTTGGTCTGCCGGCCTTACCTTTCTTCCTCTTGGGAGGAGCGCAAAGCCGACTGCCCATGCTGTGCTCCGCGGGTTTCCCCTTTTCGGCGCAGATGGGACAGTTTGGCTTCTTCGTGCAGGTGGCGGCTATGTGGCCGGGCGTACCGCAGCGGTAACAAAGTTTACTGCGGTCCGTCGGCGCCGTGCAAAAGGCCTGCACATGGCCTCCCTCCAGGCAGCGGAAGCATTTCCTGGGCTTAGCGTCCAGCATGTGTGCACGTGCCAGACCCCACCCGATTTGGAGCTTTCCGCCGCCTTCAACCAACATGTTTTTGGCCGACGTGGCTAGGCATCGCACCCAAACGGTGCCCTTCCCGCCAGCCCCACGTCTTATCTGTCCGACCAGAATGGTCTCCGGAGAGCAAACCCCCTTCTCCGCCACAGCGGAGGCGACGTCCGTCTTCGAGACGGTTTCGGCGAGGCCAGAAATCCGAAGGTTGACCGATTTTGTTGGTCGTGCCACATCGAAGATTTCGGGCATGGCGCTCCGGATAAGGCCGGCCAGAGTGTCAGCGTTCTGGGAACCCAAAGCGCCTGACATCTCCAGCAACCGCGAGTCAGTCGCTGTCCTCCTGATGCTGGTAGGAGGAGGAAGGTTGTGCTCGTGGAGCTTAATGCTTTCCCTAGCCCTGATAATGGCCGCCTCATAGGTCATGCCTTGCTTTGCGGCCTCAGGGCGTAGGGTCAGCACGACTGCTGCGGTTTTTGGTGGGCGGAGCTGCTTCTTCAGCCTTACCCGCTTCTTCTTGGCCATAGGAGTGGCAGCCGGTGGTCGCGCCGCTACTGGCTTAGGGGGAGCTGGGTTACGCGCCTTATTTGGCGCTTCCTTCCCCTTTCCTTTCTTGCGCCCCTTGCGCTCGACACGCGACCACCCTTCCTCGGGCGGCGGTGGAGCAGACGCAGAAGCCGAAGGCTTGGCACTTTTGCTGGCGGCGGGATGACGTTTGCCAGCCTTTGAAGTGCTGGGCAAGGCGGCAGGATGTTGTTCGCCAGCCTTGCCCTTAGATGTTTTAGCCTTCGGCGCCTTTTTGACCTCCCCTTGTTTGGGAGGATCAGCCGGAGTAGCTTTGCTTTTGTCGCGCCCAGGTCCGTCTTTAGGTGACGGCCGCAATGCCAGACCGACGGCCGGAACACGCTGTGGCAGTACTGATGGCGACTCCGACGACGCTGGACCTAGTCTAGCGTCCAACAACAGGCCTACCTGACGTAAAATCTGTTGTGTAAGGGCCTCGTTGGTAGCTGGAGATGCATACTGGCTCGCAATGCGAGCAGCCTCCGCGCGCGAAATTGTCCCGTCAGCCATCGCACTCCGCGCAGCTGGTGATGCGGATTGCGCTGACGGAAGCGCAGATGCCTCTCCCTCGAAGAAGCGAGTCCCGGCAGATGTTCGCCGGGCCTGCTGGCTGTTGGTCTCGAGGGAGGCCTTAAGTTCAGCTACCTCCTTTTGTAGCTCCTCCATCCGCGCGTAAAGGCGGGTATTGTCGGCTTGCACTCCTGCTGTCAATTCTCGCAGTGCACGGTTGTCCGCGTGAAGACCGACATTTATTTCTCGCAGAGCGAGATTCTCTTCTGCGCCTGGAAGTGACCGAAACACTTCCGAGGCATCGCGAAACATTGCAACCGCCTCATTCAGCGACCGCTGGAATGTGCCCTTCAAATTGCCAGAATTACTAGCTACAAAGGACACTATGTCGCCAGCGTCAGCGCACTTTTTCGCGCTGTCAGCCGCTGCCAGTTTCTTGGCTTGTGCTTCATCCTTACAATTGGCCCTCTCCCCGTCCCGAGCTGTTGCCCGTTCTCGGGACTCTCGCAACATCATTGCGACCTCCTGCTCCGCATCGAGCTGGAGCTCCTCCCTTCGCTTTTGGCGAGCACGCTCAAGCTCGTTGCGAGCCGCAGCCAGCGGGTTGTACTGCCGGCCTCTTTTCGGGAAATGCCCTCTCCCGGGCCATTCCCTCGCTGTAGCGGACCACGAGGCCTCCGAATACAGCGACTCGTCATCGGAGTCCACCAAAGATACTGGCGGCGGAGCTCCGTTATTGCGCGGAATGGTGGAATCCACCGGGGCGTGGATGTTATGCCCCGGTTTCTCCCTTTCGCGCCGAAGGGCACTACGGGTGACTCTCGGCGATGAATAGTCGATAGCCGCACCGAGGCCTGTTCCAACCTTGTCCCTTCCGGAACCAAAAACGACCGAACCGGTCTCAGCCGCCTGGCAGATCTGCCTGTCCGCCCAGGACATTCCAACTCTTAGAACCTTAGTTCCGTCGCCCTTCAAAGGCTCACTTCCTACACTAGCTTCGCTAGAATCCACGGCAGGCCTTGTACAAGGCCCTGCCGACTTCACCTTACCATCTAAATTTGGGGTTTTGGACATCTTGATTGTTGTTCCCACGAGTATAGGTGCAAATAAAGTGTCCACCCGCACAGTGGCCCTATATGCGGGTAACCCTATATACAGTTGGTGTCGGGTAGTGCCAACAGGTTTTATAGAGGTTTCTCTCTGGTTTTATTGTGTGTCCTTCACGCGGCCGGCCGGCTAAGGCAAGCCCTCGTTCACCTATTCCAGAACGCTACCCCACAGACGCCTCGAGTGGGGGTCGTTGCAGGACCGAGACAGGCTACGACGCTCAGGGGCCGGCGTGATGCCCCTGGTACACCTCTTTCGAGGTGTTCCCCTTTCCCCCCCATTGCGCATGAAGCGCCCTACGCGCATGAAGCGCCTCCGCGCATGAAGCGCCCTCGACTCTGAGACACAACACCGCGCATGAAGCGCCCACGACTTAAAATCCCTAGACTACACCCCCCCTGACGGCCCCAGAGTGGGAACCGCCATTCCCAATTTCCCCCCACCCCCCGCAGGCCCAGAAGGGACCTGCCTATGGTGCGGTCCAGAAGGGACACGCCTAGGGGGGCTGCGGGCCCAGAAGGGGCTCCGCCTAATGCGCTGGGTTGTTGGCTATAGAGTTCCAATGCCTCTTTCGAAGTATTAGAACCCTATAGGAACCAGGGAGCGCCAGGACCGACTTCATCGTTCGCCCCCAACAAATCAGAAGCGACAAATGAGAGTCAGCCACACGAGGAGGCCACCCAACACGCATCCCCAACCTAACCTAACCTTTTTTTTTTTTTTTTTTTTTTTTTTTTTTTACGTAGTGAAATGCCTTTACGCATCCCCCCCGGCCTGGAGCGACCACGGGGGGTATGTGGGACTCAGCTGGATCGAGTTAGCTACTACCCACTAAAACACTACGATGTCCCTCTTCCGCTCACGGCGTGGCCCCGGGCAATCCTCTAGGGACTCATCCACAGCCGCGCCTCGATGTGGCGGCCACCGTGACGGTGCACACCCACACGTCTCCACGGACGTGTTGAGGGGGGGCCCAGGACATTGAGACCTCCCTCCACCCATCTTGCGAACCCTAAGTGCTGACGTAGGACTCTCCCTGCCCGTACGCCCGCGGGTTCGCTGCAGAGGGGACCGGAGCTGGGCCAGAACCACGCCTCCGAATCCCCTCTATTCTCCTGTGATCCTGCCAGGATCACTGCGTCCCCGGGTGTTCTTGGGGAGCATGTGAAGGTGCGGCCGGCTTAGATGGTCTGCCGGCCTTCTCCTTCTTTCTCCTTGGAGGAGCACAAAGCCGACTGCCCATGCTGTGCCCCGCGGGTTTCCCCTTCTCGGCGCAAATGGGACAGTTAGGCTTTGCTGAACAGGTGGCGGCTTTGTGGCCGGCGATACCGCAGCGGTAACATAATTTACTGCGGTCCACCGTCGCCGTACAAAACGCCTGTATGTGGCCTCCTTCTAGGCAGCGGAAGCACTTCCGGGGCTTTGAGTCTAGCAGATGTATGCGTGCCAGACTCCATCCGATCCGAAGCTTTCCGCCGCCTGCGTTCAAGGCTTTTTTCGCCGACGTCGCTGGGCACCTCACCCATACAGTGCCCATTCCGCCAGCTCCACGCCTCATCTCCCCGACCAGAATGGTCTCTGGGGAGCAATCACCCTGCTCTGCAACCGCAGAGGCGACGTCCGTCTTGGTGACGAAATCGTCGAGGCCTGTGATCCGGAGGTCGGCAGATTTTACGGGCCGTGCCACTTCGAAGATATTGGACATGGCTCCCCGGATCAGGCCAGCTAAAGTGTCGGCATGCTGGGAACCCAGCGCGCCCGACATTTCCAGCATACGAGCCCCTGTCGCAGTCCTCCTGAGTGACGGTGTTGGGAGGTTGTGCTCATGGGGCTTAATGCACTCCATCGCTCTGATTAAGGCCGCCGCATAGGTCATGCCTTTCTTTTCTGCCTCAGGGCGAAGGGTGAGAACTACTGCCGCCGTGCGGGGCGGGCGGAGCTGCTTTTTTAGCCGCTCCCTCTTCTTCCTCCTAGCCGGGTTGGCAGCGGGTGTTCGTGCTGCCGCAACCGGTGGTTTCGAAGAAGGTGGGGGCGCCTTAGACGCTGCCCCCTTCTTAGCCGACTTGCGCTTCTTCTTTGCAACCTTTGTCCACTCGGTCTCAGGTGGAGCCTGTTGCGGCGCTACAGATGGCACTGTAGTAGGGGTTTTAGGTACAGCGGCTGGATGTTGTGCGCCAGCTGTTTTTGTCCCCTTTTTCGGTGCCTTCTTTTTTCCCTTGCCCCCTTTGGGGCCCTTACCCGGTGCGTTGGGCTTAGTGTGGTCCTGGCTGCCAGGAGAAGGATGTTGTGTCTCACTGACAGTAGGAGCCCTTTGCACCGGTTCCGAGTTATGCTCGGACGCTGGACCAAGGCGATCGTCCAGCACCTTCGTCACATGCTGGAGGACGGTAGTCAGCATGGACTCTGTTGCAAGCGGAGACGGCGGCGGCGGTGTGAAAGAACGCCGAAATCCGACCTCTGCGCGAGTGGGTGAACCGGTGTCAGCGCCCTGCCGAGATGGTGTAGCAGAGCGTGGAGCAGGAAGCGCAGTGGGGGCGGTCTCATAAGAGGCTCTTAGTTCCGCCATCTCCTTTTCCAACGCGGCCAACCGCGCGTGCAGGCGGGTGTTGTCTGCCTGCAGGCTGGCCGTCAGCTCCCTCAGCGCGCGGTTGTCATAGTGAAGGCCGCCGTTGATCTCACGTAACGCCAGGTTCTCCGCGGCGTTGGGGAGCTTGCGAAACTCCTCCGAGGCCATCTTGTAAATTTCGACGGCCTCGTTAAGGGACCGTTGGAATGTCCCTTTAAGATTCCCCGAGTTACGGGCGACATACGACACTATGTCGCCTGCATCCAGAACTGCTTTGGAGCAGTCTTCTGCCGCCATGGCATCTGCTTGCGCCTGGTTTTTGCAAGCAGCCCTTTTCTCCCCTCGTGCTGCACGCCGTTCTTGGGCCTCACGGCACATGAGCTCCGCTTCTTGCTCGGCATCGAGATGGAGTGCCTCGCTGCGTGCAAGGCGTGCAAGCTCCAACTCTCTGCGGGCTGCAGCAAGGACATTATACTTGCTGCCCTTCTTCGGTGCGTTTCTCGTAACCTCCACGTCGGAGTAAATTTCTGAGTCGTCGTCGGAGTCGATGACTGACTCAGGTGGTCGTTGCACTCGCTCACTCTCACGAGGGATATTCGAGACGGAAGAGGCATCGCCGGTGTAGCCTCTTCTGTCTTCCTCGCGTCGCCTAGCTCCACGCGTGAACCTAGGCGAATTGCCCTCGACTGCCGCTCCAAGGCCAGTCGCTCCCTTGTCCGCTCTGGTCAAAACTACGCCAGATGTTGTGGCCGCCTCGCATATCTGCCTGTCCGCCCAGGACAGACCCACACTCAGAACCTTCTTCGTTCCACTGCCCTTCAAGGGCACGCTTCCTCCACTTCCAGAGGCATTGCCACACTCTAGGGCCTGGTCGCCTACCCTAGAGGGGCCTTCGGTATCCAATTTCACATCTACGGACCCGGGTACCCGTAGACGGCGGGCGTCAGCCGCAGCACAAGACATAACCAAATCGCTCTTGTCGGACATTTCATTTACGATTTGGGGGTTAGCAATTTTTGGGTTGCGATCCCCATGGTCGCTAGGGGGTGGGCTGTAAGCCGCCCACCAACCCATCCGAAGACGGGCGCCCGTCGCCGCGCCCCGCAACGACGGCACCTTTGCGTGAAGGGCGCCCAGAAGGGGCGCCGACTACCCCGTTCCCACCCCGTGTAACGACGCCCAGAAGGGGCGCCGTCAAAACTCCCCTCAAAGCCGCTCTAGAGTGAGCGGCGAGCGTGCGGCCCAGAGTGGGCACGCACTTGGAGGTGCAGGCCCAGAAGGGGCACTGCCTACTTTATTCGACGCCCAGAAGGGGCGCCAGGGATTTGCATAAGGCCCCTTGTCCCACGCTGAACGTGGGCTGAGAGGCCTTACCCCAGGGTGCACCACGAGGAGGTTCCCAAATTTGCACCCCAACCTAACCTAACCTAACCTAACCTTTTTTTTTTTTTTTTTTTTTTTTTTTTTGCCCAGGGAATGCTTGATGCATACCCGGGCCCAGAAGGGACCCGGGTTATGTGGGACTCGCCCGTCCGCCTTTCCACCTCCCACCAACTATACGGGGACGCCATTGTCCCCAGTCGGCTGCCAAGGCTAACCCGAGGCTGAAAGGGGTGAGACGGAGGGGGATACCCACTAAACCCTGGAGGACATCTACCGAATCAGGTGAGGCCGCGTTGCCTGTCCCTGGGGAATTGAACCGCGGGGCTCACCCGGCTGCCCGTGTGGCTGCGCGCGCCGACCCGGAGGCCGGCGCGCGCAGTCACACGGGCGCATCGCGACACGCGACAACAAGATGCCTCAGAAGGAGGACACCACTAGAGGCTGCGCAGCCCTGAAGGGACCACACAGCCTTTCGCCCAAAGGGCACGACTTGTAGGGGGGGGGGATTACCCCACCCGTGACACACACACACACATACAACAAACAACTATCCAAATATACACATTTACAAAAATTTACACCTATGCTAATGTTTTTTTGTTTTTAGTTTTATGTATTTTTTTGGTTTCTTCTTTTTGTTTTTTATATAAAATCCCTATGCTAGTATATACAACAGTTTTATTCGTGAACACAACAATAATTAGATCCTAACACTAAACTACAACTAAGACTTAACTACAACACTATACTAGATACACTATACACAAGACCACTGTACAGAAACAGATGGCCCACGACCCAATTTACAAAATTATTTACAACTGTACATTAACACTTCCTTTCTTTTCCAGCTCGCCCAGGATGGAGCCAGACGCCGACTGCACCCCGACGAGTCAGGTAAGCACCCTTCTTTCTATTTACAAAAACTTAACCCTACTAATCTATTTCTCTTTATTTACAGGTATAATCTACAGCACGGACTACATCTGGAGCAGACCAGGTATGTGCCCGACAAGCCAGGTCTGGACTACGGCGGCAGGAGATCCGCGTATCTCCTCCGTCTCCTTCCTCCTCTGGCTCTTCTACTCGGGGCTGCGCCAGCCGCATCCTCGCGGGCACGCTCCGCCACCTCTTTCGCCATTATGCAGGCCCTGGCAAACTCTACCACCGCCCTCCAATTGCTCCTGCTCTCCAGCATCGCCTCCAGGACTTCTGGTAGCGCCAGACTGCCCCTTACGCCCAACTCCAGCTCGAGCGTGCGGCGTTGCGCAGCAAACGCACTGCACGTCTCCAGGGTGTGACGCGCCGAATCCTCGTCATCCCCACACTCGTGGCATTCGGGCGTCACTTCCCTGCCAATCCTGTGCAGATACTTACCGAAACAACCGTGTCCGGTAAGTATCTGCGTCAGGTGGTACTGCAGGCTCCCATGCTCTCTATAGAGCCATCTCATGAGCACCGGCCGGACAGCCCCAACGGTCCGATGCCCTGCAACAGGGGTCTCCAGTTGCTCCTCCCACTCGACAAGCGCCACCTCATACGCGTCACGTCTGGCCGCCTGCACCTCTTCGTGCGCCATTCGCTCTCCGCTTGCACGACTCTCCGCGCGGAGCTCGAAGACCTCGGTGAGTACCTTGGCCTCGAGCTCCCACGGCATCATGCCTGCGAGGGCAGTGGCAACCACAAATGCCACTGTACGGTATCCCCGTATGGTCCTCGTGGCAGCTACCCTCTGCGGCCTCCTGATGAGGGCCACGTTCTTCCGGCCCAAACTGTCCGACCAGACGGGGGCCCCATACAGGACCATGCTGCGAAGAACGCCGGCATACAGCCTGCGGCAGCTGGTCCTGGGACCCCCGACATTTGGCAGCAGACGCGCGAGCGCCATTGCGGCCTTTTGTACCCTCGGCACCAGCTCCTCAAAGTGCGGGGTGAACGACCACCTGCTGTCCAGAGTCAAGCCCAGGTACCGCATCTGGAACTTGACTCGGACGTCCACCCCATCGATGCACACAATCGCCTCCCTGTCGGGTTTCCCCCGGGGGGGGTAGAAGACCATGGCCTCGGTTTTACCCAAGGCCACTTCCATCCCCAGCCACCGTATTCTCCGTACGGTCAGAGTGGCAGCCTCCGATGCCAGCTGCACCAGCCGCTGGTAGTCACCGCCATGCGCGGTGACCAGGGTGTCGTCTGCGTAGCATATTACACCCGTCCTGGGGAGGGAGACCCCCCTCAGGACCCAGTTATACCCCAGTAACCACAGGAGCGGTCCGAGGACCGACCCCTGCGGGACACCACAAGTCATTCCCCGGGCGCGTATTCGCCCCTCTCCCTGTTGCCTGTACAGGATGCGCCTGTTCGTCAGGTAGTCCCCCAGGACCCGGCGCAGGTACCAAGGCACCCTGTGGAACACCAACGCCTGGTTGATACAATCGAAGGGGAGGGTGTTGAACGCGTTGGCTATGTCCAACGAGACAGCCAACACCCTCTCCCCTCTGCCAGTGGCCTCCTCCGTCGCTCTTTTCAGGGCCAGCACTGCGTCGACCGTGGACCGGCCCCGACGGAACCCGTATTGCGAGTCCGCGATGTTGGGTCCGTCAGCGTCCAAGTGCTCGATGACTCGGTTGGCAATCACCCGCTCCAACAGCTTGCCAACCTCGTCTAGGAGGACGATCGGCCGATAGGCCGATGGCTGGTCCACTGGGCGCCCGTCCTTCCTCAGCAGACACAATCTACCCCGCTTCCACTCTGCCGGAAACCTCCCCTGCCTGAGGCATGAGTTTATCAGACCCATTAGTCTGGGGCCGAGGCGACCCAGGGCGATGCCCAGCACCTTTGAGTGCACGCCGTCGGGTCCCGGCGCCTTCCTCCTCAGTTTTAGCCGAGCCGTGGCTACCTCCATCTCCTCGACGGTCACCTGGGGGATGGAGTCCACGTCCCTCGACTCTACTACCACCGGCGGGTCAAAAGGAGCTGCCACAAACTCCCGGGTGGGGAACAGGCCCTCCACTATCCGTCCCAGGAGCTCCGGGCGGAAGGACTCCGTTGGGGGCGCCGCGGAGCGGTACCTCTTCCTTATGGCGCGGTACGGCCTCCCCCATGGGTCCCGATCCAGTTCCGCCAGGAACTCCCCCCATGCAGCCGACTTGGCCCTGAGGATCTCTTTTTGGAGGTTCTTCCTCGCCTCCCTATGCTCGGCGAACAGTCGAGCAACCTCCTCCGACGTGTGGCGCCTGCGCCGGCAATGCTGTAGGGCAAGCCTGGTCGCTATACTGGCGGTGCGGAGGGCAGCGATCTCCCGCGACCACCAGTATACTGCTCGCTGCTGCGGGCGGTCCCTAGCCCTGGGCATGCAGGCGTCCGAGACCCTCGTCAGGCATCCCCCAAAACGCCTCGCCTGCTCGTCTACATCAGTGGAGGGCGGGGGGTCTGGGAGCCAAGTCTCCCACAGCGCCGCCTCCTCCGCCGCCTCCCTGTCCAGGCAGGTTAGGGCCCACCTCCTGAACTTCTGCGTGCGCACCCCCACTTCCGGGCGGAGGTCCACTATAGAGGAGGAGGAGACTCGGAACCACACATACCGGTGGTCTGACAATGTCTCCTCCTCCACCAACACCCTCCAGTCCGAGACCCGGGACGCAATCGCAGGGGTGGCGAAGGAGAGGTCCACCACTGACTCTCCCTGTGGCCTCACGCAGGTGGAGACGCTCCCCTCATTGAGGAGGACCAGTCCCACTCCTATGGCGAACTCCGTCAGCGCCCTCCCCCTGCTGGTAGTCTGGCGGCTGCCCCACATGGTAGACCAGGCGTTCAGGTCCCCCGCCAGGATCACCTGAAGTGGGGACAACCGTCTCACCACCCCGTGCAGGCTCCCCAGGAACACCTCGAATTCCCTAAGGGGACGGTTGGGGGAGAAATACACCCCCACCAGTGCCACGTCACCCCAAGTGACGGCGACGTATCCGGCCCCCCTTTCCCTTAGGGAGATGGGGGTCGGGCTGTTGGCGGGCGTGGTGACCAGCACCAGCTCCCCGGTGTCGGCAATCCAATTTTGGCCCGAGGGGACCGAGTATGGCTCGGCCACAATTGCCACTCCCACCCGCCACTCCGTCATCTGCTGCACCAAGAGATTCTGTGCAGCGACGGAGCGGTTAAGGTTCGCCTGAAGTACTGTTTGCGGTTGTGCTGGCATTAGGGTCCCGTTTTTTGAACTTCCATGGGCTCTGTTGGAGCCTGTACTCTTGCCCGCCTATTCCAAGCCGGGGGGGCACCCTTGACCACGGGGGGGCTGCAGACCCTGGATCCCATGACATGCCCACTCTTCTGTTTGTGCCCCTCACAAACATGGCACTTGGCCTCCTCCGCGGTACACCCCTCAATCTTGTGACCCTCCTTGCCACACTTGTAGCAGAGGGCCGACCTGTCCACTTTGGACGGACACAGGTACTGGGTGTGCCCGAAGCACATGCACCGGAAACATCTCGTCGGGAGGGGCACCATGGCTTCCAGCCGGAGCACAGACCAGTCCACCTGGATACGGCCCCCCTCCGCCAGGGTCTTCGCAGCGGCGACGGGGCACTTCACCACCACCGTCCTATCCCCCCATTGACCTTCTTTGACGAACCCCACCGAGAAGGAGCTCTCGGGGATTTCGGCCTTGCTGGCCAAGGCCGTAGCTATAGCCTCCTTGGATATCCCCTCGATTACCCCATGCACCTTCAACTCTGCCGTCCCTTCAGCCCGGCGGACTACCGCTACTCCTCTGAGGGCTACCGACACTGCAGCCGCCAGGGCATCCGCTTTCGGTCCACTATCGGGACCAGCGATTTCTATTTTGCGGCCCCCCGAGGCCGTTCGAGTGATACTAACACCCCCCTCTATCCCAACGCTAGCCAGGGGTACCTCCTTCATTACCTTCGTCATTATCTCCTCGTAGGTGGTGCCCCTGGCCTCAGCCTCAGGCTCGAGCTTCATAAGAAGCACCGACGACCTCGGGACCTTCACCGTGTACGGCTTTGTGGTCAGGACAGGGGGGGTCGGGCCGGTGTGCGGTTTCCCGCCATCGGTGGGCCCCTGCTGTGCCGACTGAGCCGCCTTTAATTGAGCTATTCTCCTCTTTCTTTCAGATTTGGTCTCCTTCTGGGACCACTCGTTCGACGGGACTGCGGCAGCGGCGGCGAGCGACGGCGACGGATCACGGCCCGGACGAGGACCCGGACGACGACCAGCAGGACCCGTACCAGCAGCGGCAGCCAGGTAAGTCTTTTTAATTTCTCTAGGTTGGGGCAGGGGGGGGTAGCTTCCCCGGCCCATGCGGTCTGTCTCCTCCGCATACAACTCCGCGAGGTAGGAGTCCTCCGAGTACTCCTCCATACCCGCGGTGTTGCCACCATTAGCGGCGGCAGCAGCAGCCCTGGCAGCAGCGACACCGACGGCGGCGGCGGCGGCAGCATCATTGATCGCCCTCCTCTCATGAGCCAACGGAGGCCTGATCTCATGGTTCGTCCCAGGGAGAAGGCGATGCTCGATTCGCTCGAGTCTGGCATCGAGCATTTCTCCCACGGCCCGCAATAGCCTAGCGTCTCTCCTCTCCTCCTCCATCCGCTTTATCTCCTCCCTCGTCTCTCTCCCCTCTTCCCTCTCCTCCCTCCCCTCGGAAGCCACGGCCGCCTGCGGAACATCGACGGGCGCAGGGCAAGGGCGGGAGGGGGAGGATCCGACCACATCGAGAGCCCACTCATTCCACCTCCTATTCGACTCCTCAAACGATTGCTTATATGAGGCATTCTCCCGCCTCGTCAGCTCCAATACGTTCTCCAACCTCTTCTTGTCTGCCGTCAGCCGGCGTATCTCCTCTTCCAGGGGCACGCTCAACACACCGACCGCGGCCCTGATCCGCTCCGCGCAAACATTCACCCTTCCCCAGACGGTCCCCTTGACATTACCGGACCTCTTTACCAAATCCTGCATTTCATTGGTATCGGCAACCACTTGCTCTAACAACTCCCTCTTCGCAAGCGCGGAAGCAGCCTCTCTGGCTGCAGCCTCCCTTTTCTTCACCCTTGGCGCCTGTCCCTCATTCCCCTTAAAAAACTCCGCCCCCCTCCTCGGAGTGTTATGCTCCTCCTCCACGTCCGAGGTCAGATCAAAACCCACCTCCTCTGTCTCCTCCATCTCCTCCGAGACCCTACCCCCATGAATCGGGCCCCCGTCATCAACCCTGTGTTGGTTTGTCTCATCGAATACCTGCATGGCCCTCTTCGCATCAGACACACCCCTCGAGGTCCCTGTTGCCCCCGAACTCTTGGAGGTGTACACGAGATGCACCTTGCCATCCTTCTCCAAATGAGCCTTCTTGGGGGTTTGGTGGATCCCCTTTCTTATCTCGTTCGAGATTTCCCAATCAGCCGGCTCGTCCACCTGAGTAATCGGCCTCTTCTTAGGAACCCTTTCCCTTTCCCCTTCTTGAGGAACCTCAGAGTCTAACTCAAGAAGACTCTGAGTACTCTCCGTATTCATCGACCCAAAATTCGCCTCCGGCACCGGCGGCCGCGGCCCCTTCTTTTCCACCCCCTTGATGGTTTTCTCGTCCTTCCCGGTCACCTCTATGCTATCGCAAGATGCGTATCTCCCGCCACGAACCGACCCTCGCTCCGACCCAGAACTGTGCGACTCTACGCTAGATCTCGACCTGTCTCTACCAGATCCAGTAGATCCCCCAGCTCCCGGTCCCTTACGACCCTTTTTCTTCTTCCCGGTCCCGCCAGCCATTATCACTAGCGATTCCCAAGAATTTACACTTATATTATTTATTTATACACTTATCTATATACAACTATCTATTTACACTTATTACTAACCTTATGAATAATCTTAATCTATATATTCACAGGAATGTACACAAGCAGACGACCAGCAACTTCGACCCAGAATCTGCCCCCACCCCACCGAGAAGAAGCGGCAGGTAAGTCAGACCCGAGAAGAAGTGCGGCGCAATCCCATACAAAAAGTATGAAATCGGTCAAGCGTGATCGCCTTCTCAGATTTTTTTAGTGGAATTTTTGTGAAAAAATTCCACTAAAATTCAAAAAATGAACCAAACTAAAAACAAACAACGGAACCCAGAGGGGTATGGGCCCACCTACCCAGACACCCCGGAACCCCTATCGAGGCCCCAAAAATGCCTGAATGGCGGCCAAAACAAAAAACGTCCAAAATTTCGGGGACAATTATCTGGACGATATAGCAATGTCGTCCAGATATAAGTCACCCTAACAACAAAAAACGAAAATAAAAATCAACCTATAAGTTTTAAAAATACAGTGAGGCCACCAAAAGTTACCTCCGGCTTTCCCACTATTTATCCGTATTTTTAATTTGCTGCTGATTTTCTCCTTCTATTTTTAAATCGAGTTTCCGCAGGAGCGATTTTTTGGCAACGAGTGACGCGGGTACTCTCTCCGACAGGCCAAACGGCACTCAACCTAACCTAACCTAACCTAACCTAACCTAACCTTTTTTTTTTTTTTTTTTTTTTTTTTTTTTTTTTTTTCCCAGGGGAATGCGTTACGCATACCGAGGCCTTGAAGAGGCACCCGGTTATGTGGGGCTCGCCCGTCCGCCTTTCCGCCCCCACTGACCAGGAGAGAGGCCCCTAGTCAGCTGCCAGGTAGGACCCGGCTGGGAGGGCGAGACGGAGGGGGATACCCACTAAACCCCTGGGGGACAACAATCCGACAGCATAAGGCTGAGGTGGAACACGGTACCGACCAAAAGGCATTGAACCGCGAACAACCTAACCTAACCTAACCTTTTTCTTTGTTTTAGTCGGAGAAAATGCTTCTCTGCACTGGCATGAGGCCTCGAGAGGAGAGTGAGTACCCCATGCACTGTCCGGGGCTGGAACCCATATGTCCCCACCCGCCCCCCCGTGGGGGAAACGGGTGAGTAAGGACATACAGGCCCGACCCGGTAAAAGAACCGACATCTGCCCTCAGGAGCGTATAGTGGCGCCGCGGTTCCGTGTTACTACGCCCCGCTGGGAACCTAACCTAACCTAACCTAACCTAACCTAACCTAACCTAACCTAACCTTTTTTTTTTTTTTTTTTTTTTTTTTTTTTTTGTTTCCCCGGGAGAAATGCGTTACGCATACCACCGCACCGGGGAAGTGCGATGGTTATGTGGGACTCCCCTCCTCAAAGATGGTAAGCGAGGAGGGTTTACCCACTAAAACTCCCGGGATTCTCCGACATCCGCTCGGCAGGCGCCTGGTAACTGTTTACCACTGGTCCACACGCCTGCGCGGGGTCCCGAAAGACACGCCTTGCAGTAGAACTGCAACAGCGGCGACCTCAGCGCGAGGCCACCACCACCCCTCGGAGACTGTCCAGCGGGGGTCCATGGGAATTCTCCCGTCCCCCCCGCCTATAGACTAGGACGGATGCAGCAACCCGTGCAACCGTCTCCGGCGACCTGGTCTTGCGAACCCCAAGTGCGGGCGTAGGACTCTCCCTGCCCGTACGCCCGCGGGTTCGCTGCAGAGGGGACTGGAGCTGGGCCAGAACCACGCCTCCGAATCCCCTCTACTCTCCTGTGATCCTGCCAGGATCACTGCGTCCCCGGATGTTCTTGGGGAGCAGGAGCAGCCGGTTTAGATGTTCGGCCGGCTCTCCTCTTTCTCTTGCTTGCCGGATTGCAAAGCCTGCTGCCCATGCTGTGTCCTGCGGGTTTTCCCGCCTCAACACATATTGGGCAGTTAGGCTTCGCAGAACAGGCAGCGGCTATGTGCCCGGCGGTACCGCAGCGGTAGCAGAGTTTGCTGCGGTCCGTTGGAGCCGTGCAGTTAGCCTGCGTATGTCCGGCCTCCAGGCAGCGGTAGCAGCGCCTTGGCTTGGAGATCAGCAACTTTACATGTGCCCAGCTCCAGCAGACGGGCAACCGGCCTGCGTCTAAGACGGCCTTGGCCGACGCGACAGGACACCTCACCCAAACAGTGCCCTTCCCGCCGGCCCCTCGTCTTATCTCCCCGATGAGTATACTCTCCGGGGAACATCCACCCTTCTCCGCAATGGCGGAGGCCACATCGGTCTTGAGGACCGTCTCCTCCAATCCGGAGATGCGCAGGTCCGCGGTCTTATTGGGCCTGGCCACGACGAAGACGTCGGGCATCGCATCCCGGATTAGCCCAGCTAGCACATCGGCGTTAGCGTTTGCCGCTGGCCCCGACATTTCCAACATCCTGGATTCCGTTGCGGTTTTCCTCATATTGGAGGGCGCCGGGATGTTGTGTAGGTGCGGCGTAATGCACTCCCTTGCCTTAATTAAGGCTTCCGCGTAGGTCATGCCCTCCTTTGCCTTTTCGGGTCGCAGAGTTAGCACTACCGCTGCTGTTCGCGGTGGGCGAAGCTGCTTTCGCAGTCGTTGGCGTCTACGTGCCTTTGCAGGGGCGGCAGCGGATGGTCGTTCTGCCGCCGGCTTGGAAGGAGTTGGGTTAGGCGCCTTTGGCGCTCTCTCCTTCTTTCCTTTCTTGCGCTTACGCTCGGGTGATGGCGGAGCTGGCGCAGGGGCCAAAGGCGGAGCACTACTGGTGGCGGCAGGATGGTGTTTGCCAGCCTTTGAAGTGCTGGGCAAGGCGGCAGGATGTTGTTCACCAGCCTTGCCCTTTGGTGTTTTCGCCTTCGGCGCCTTCTTGACCGCCCCCTTCTTAGGGCGATCGGCCGGAGCGGCCTTGAATGCGACATGCCCAGGTCCGTCCTTAGGTGTCGTAGGTAATGCTGCACCGACGGCCGGGACACCTTGCTGTGGGTCCGCTGAAATATCCGGCGTTGACGCAGGACCAAGCCTGGCGTCAAGCAGCAGGCCTACTTGTTGCAGTAGCTGCTGCGCGAAGGCCTCATTAGCCTTGTCAGCCTCGGGAGGAGGCGGCTCCGGTGGTTTTTGTTGAGACCAACGGTTGGCGATGCGTGAAGCACCCGCGCGCGTGATGGTGCCACATCGAACGCTTTCCGAAGACTGCGAAGGTGCGGGGTCCTCGACCTCGAAGCAGGACTCGGCAGATGTTCGCCGGGTCTGCTGGATGGTAGATTCGAGGGAGGTCTTCAACTTAGCCACCTCGTCCCTGAGCCTCGCCACCTCGGCGTGCAGACGGGTATTGTCCGCCTGCAGTCCTCCCGCTAGCTCACGCAGAGCGCGGTTATCCTGGTGAATTCCCTCGTTGATTTCACGCAACCCTAGATTTTCTCTTGCGGTAGGGAAACTGCGAAATTCATCCGCAGCCAACTTCACCATCGCGACCGCTTCGTTGAGGGACCTTTGAAAGGTCCCTTTGAGGTTACCCGAGCGACCGGCAACGAACGAAATAATGTCACCAGCCTCGGCGCACCGCTTCGATACGTCTTCCGCTACCAGGGATTCAGCCTCCTCCTGGTTTTTACATTCGGCCCTCGCCTTGACCCTAGCCAACATCCGCTCTCTGGACTCACGGAGCATGAGTTTTACCTCCTGCTCCGCATCCAACTGGAGCTCTTCCCTCCGAGCATCTCGAGCGCGCTCTAGATCACTCCGCGCCGCAGCCAATGCAGAGTACTGAGCTCTCTTAGGTCTCGCTGCAGCTGTTCCCTGCGCGATATGACAATCCGCCTCGGAGAACAGTGAGTCGTCGTCGGAGTCGACCAAAGATGTTGGCGGCAGAGCTCCGACGTTACGTGAGCTGGTGGAAGTCGCCGAGGTGTCGGTGTTGTACCCCGGCTTCTCCCTATCTCGCTTCATGGAACCTCGGGTGACTCTCGGCGACGAATCGTCGACAGCTACACCGAGGCCCGTAACCACCTTGTCCCTTCTGGACTGCAAAACTACCGATCCGGTAGCGGCCGCCTGGCAAATCTGCCTGTCCGCCCAGGACAGACCCACACTCGGAACCTTCTTCGTTCCACTGCCCTTCAAGGGCACGCTTCCTACACTTCCAGAGGCATTGCCACACTCTAGGGCCTGGTCGCCTACCCTAGAGGGGCCTTCGGTATCCAATTTAACACCAACCAGCCCGGGTACTGGTTGGCGGCGGGCGTCAGCCGCATCGCATGACAAACGCACTTCATTGGACGACATTATTCATTACGATTTGCAGTTTACGTCAAGCTGACGGCCTTGATTACCCGTAAGGCTCGGCGGTTTAACGGGTGGGCTCCCGTGCTTTAACATGCTATACCCCATGAAGGCTCTTAGAAAATACTCCCGGGTCAAAGCCCCCATGCCCAGAAGTTCCTACATACCCACGGAGGACGGAAGGTGTCCGCGGGGTTTTAACGACTTTTCCTTGTCTTCGCCCGAGTGGGCTGCCGGACTGAACGAATTGCAACTACCTAGATACGCCGAACGAAGATCGTTGCCGCAACCGGACAGAACCGGCGACATCTGCGAGAGCAGCGAACAAAGGTTGACGTGACGCCTTTGCAATACTATCTTGCGCATGAAGCGCCCCTAAACTACACCCCCCCCTGGCGGCCCCAGAGTGGAAACCGCCATCCCCATTTTCCCCCCCACCCCCCGCAGGCCCAGAAGGGACCTGCCTATGGTGCGGTCCAGAAGGGACACGCCTAGGGGGGCTGCGGGCCCAGAAGGGGCTCCGCCTGTGCGCTGGGTTGTTGGCTATAGAGTTCCACTGCCTCTTTCGAAGTATTAGAACCCTATAGGAACCAGGGAGCGCCAGGACCGACTTCCACCGTTCGCCCCCAACTGATCAGAAACGAAAAATGGAAATCAGCCACACGAGGAGGCCACCCAACACGCACCCCAACCTAACCTAACCTAACCTAACCTTTTTTTTTTTTTTTTTTTTTTTTTTTTTTTTTTTTTTTTTTTTTTTTTTTTCTTTAGAGTGGAGGAAATGCATTACGCACGCGCATGGGACTCTCCCCCCAACTCCCGCTCCCCCGTCCAGGCCCTGCGGCCTCGGCGGGGGTTCGAGAGGAGGGGGGCATACCCACTAAAACCTCCACTGCTCTCCAGCAAGACCCGGGGGAAAGTCGAGGCGGGACCGGCCATAGGCACTCTGCCGCCCCGACTCTCTAGGCCATTGGTTCAAGGGAACCCCCGAACCGAATGCACCCCTTGTGCAACGAGACCCCTTGAGGTCACCCTCACGGGATTCGACCCGACACCTCCTGAGCTGTCAAGTCGAACTCTATCTCATCACTTGTGCTGGAGAGGCGGCGAGCGCCCGGATAGTCCGATCGCTCGCCGCGCCCTCAAACTCGTCCGCATCGCTCGACCCGATTTCTCTACCTCACGAGACCTCAGGGCCGAGCGAGGGAGAGTTTCCCTCACGTCTTTGCCGAGTCGCAGGAGACCGGACGCACGCCGGGGGGTCACGGCCACCTGCATCACAGCCTAAGCCGAGTACCAGGGGCCGATCGCACGCCTGGGGTCCCGACCTCCCGCAACTCAGCCTAATCAAGAGTGCGCGGCAGCGGCTCAGACGCCACGGGTTGCTAGATCCGTCACCCTCTTCAGGGGAGGATCGCACATCACGCTTCCCATGACGCCATGAGCTCAGCCCACGCCCTCACAAAGAATGCGGATACCTCCGCGCGGCAGCGGCTCGGACGCCACGGAAAGCGAGATCTCTCACCCACTCAGGGGAGGATCGCATGCTTCCCACGACGTCCAAGCGCCCCCGCGCCCTCGCATTCTGCTACCTCCGCGCGGCAGCGGCTCGGACGCCACGGGTTGCTAGATCCGTCACCCTCTTCAGGGGAGGATCGCACTTCACGCTTCCCGTGACGCCATGAGCTCCGCCCACGCCCTCACAAAGAATGCGGATACCTCCGCGCGGCAGCGGCTCGGACGCCACGGAAAGCGAGATCTTTCACCCACTTAGGGGAGGATCGCATGCTTCCCACGTCGTCCAAGCGCCCCCGCGCCCTCGCATTCTGCTACCTCCGCGCGGCAGCGGCTCGGACGCCACGGGTTGCTAGATCCGTCACCCTCTTCAGGGGAGGATCGCACCTCACGCTTCCCGTAACGCCATGAGCCCCGCCCACGCCCTCACCCGTGCGACCTGAGAACCCTTAAGGGGCGGCCGTCTTTCAAAACAGCGTCCAGAAGGGACGCCGAACAAAACAAAGGACGACGCCTATAAGGGCGCCACCAATTTACCCCCCACAGGCCCAGAAGGGGCAAGGGGAGGCTGTGGGCCCAGAAGGAGCACCACCAACTTTGTTCGACACCCAGAAGGGGTGCCAGGGTATTCGCGTAAAGCCCCTTTTCCCACGCTGAACGTGGGCCGAGAGGTCTTACCCCAGGGTGCACCACGAGGAGGTTCCCAAATTTGCACCCCAACCTAACCTAACCTTTTTTTTTTTTTTTTTTTTTTCTCCGGGAGAAATGCGTTACGCATACCACCGCACCGGGGAAGTGCAGTGGTTATGTGGGACTCCCCTCCTCGAAGATGGTAAGTGAGGAGGGTTTACCCACTAAAACTCCCGGGATTCTCCGTCAGCCGCTCGGCAGGCGCCTGGTTACTATGTGGCAGTGGCCCACACGCCTGCGCGGGGTCCCGAAGGACACGCCTTGCAGATTAACTGCTCCAGTGGCGACCTCAGTGTGAGGCCGCCACCACCCCTCGGAGATCGTCTAGCGGGGGTCTATGGGGATTCTCCCGTCCCCCCCCCGCGTGTAGACTAGGACGGGTGCAGTTGTCCGTGCACCCGTCTTCTTCGACCCGGCCTACGACGTCTAGCTACGTCAGACAGCGGGTCATCCTCGCGCGTTCTCTCGTCAGCCTCTTTCCGGGTGATGACCTCCGCACAGAAAGAGGCGACTGCGCTCCACGACCTGATGCCGCCCAACATGGCATCTACTATGGCGCTGAGGCCAAGGTCGTCTCCGACAACAGCGCGCAGGATTTGTCGCGGCTGGTCGAAGGTCGGGCACGCCACCAGATTGTGCATGGCCGAATCTTCGGCGGCACCACACTGGTGGCATGCTGGAGTCTCCTCTCGTCCTATCCTGCACAGAAACTTGCCGAAGCACCCGTGTTCTGTGAGGACTTGTGTCATGTGGAACGAGAGGACTCCCTCCTTGCGGCTGACCCATCGCTCTAAGACAGGTCGGACCGCTCCGATGGTCCAGTGGCCATGGCTCGGTCTTTCGAGCCTCTCACGCCAATGGACGATTGCCACCTCTTGAGCGTCTCTCCTCCAACGCTCGATCTCTTCAGGTGCAGGCCTGTCCCCTCTGCCGCGCATTGCTGCGACCCTTTGATAGACCGTGGACAGAACCACAGCCTCCAGTTCCCAAGGGGGAGTCCCCGCGAGAATACACGCCGCCTCGAAAGATACCGTTTGGTATCCTCGTATCGCTCTAATAGCCATTGCCCTTTGAGGCCTTCGCAACAAGGCCTTGTTATGGGCGTTTAGAGCATCCACCCATACCGGAGCGCCATATAAAGCCATTGATTTGACAACTCCAGTGTACAAACGGCGAGCAGTGATGCTCGGCCCGCCGAGATTTGGCAGCATCCTCCCAAGGGCCGTAGCTGTTTTGACCAGCTTGGGGGACTGCAGGCGAAAGTGCTGCCGAAAACTCCATTTCGAATCGAGAATCAGCCCAAGGTATTTCATGGTCGGGCTGATATCGATGCGGACACCACTGATAACGAGGTGTGAGCCCTCTGGTGGTTTTCTCCTTGCCCCATAAAAGAAAAGGGCCTCAGTCTTGTCCAAGGATACGCTCAGACCAAGCAGACCAATCCGACTGACCATGTGTGATACACCAACAGTGGCTAGTGTCGTAGCATCGGGGAAGCTATTGGCACGGGCTGTGACTAATGTGTCGTCGGCGTAGCACACAACGCCTAGTCCGCGCAGCTGCGCACCCCTCAAGACCCAGTCATAGCCGATGTTCCACAGTAACGGCCCCAAGACCGATCCCTGTGGAACACCGCATGACACAGCCCTTCTATGTACCCTTCCATCGCGACCCTGGTACACCACCAGCCTCCCCCTCAGGTAGTTGTAGATGACCTGCTGTAAGTATTGGGGCACCCCGTGAAAACGAAGTGCCTCACTGATACACTCAAAGGGGAGGCTGTTAAAGGCATTGGCGATGTCCAAGGACACCGCCAAAACCACGTCGCCCTGAGCAACCGCGTCCTGAGCAAGATGTTTGACGCTCAGGATTGCATCGATGGTCGACCTATTTTCTCTGAACCCGAATTGGCACTCAGCCAAATCCGGGCCCACCATCTTAAGGTGTTGGATGATTCGGGAAGCCAAAATGCGTTCAAAAAGCTTACCGGCCTCGTCCAAGAGAACGATGGGCCGGTAGGCTGATGGCGAGTCGACTGGTCGCCCTTCTTTCTTCAAAAGGACCAAACGGCCTGTTTTCCATCTTTCAGGAAACCGTCCAGAAGACAGGCAAGAGTCAAATAGTTTCCTAAGCCTCTCTTCAAACATCTCCTCCGCGAGAACCCACGCACGACCGGGAATTCCATCTGGCCCTGGAGCCGTATTTTTGGCCCGCAACCGCAGAAAAGCCGCACCCAACTCACCGGTGGTAACCGGTGGCACTTGTACAGCGACTTCCATATGACGGGGCACTGACATGCTCGGAGGCACAAATGCATCGCGCTCAGGAAACAGCGAGCGCACGATGCTTTCCAGTAGGGGAGGCTCGAGGGACTCAGTTAGTGGGGGGCCCAGGTTTCGCAATTTCCCGCGTACCGAGCGATAGGGGCGCCCCCACGGGTCTTGGTTAAGCCCATCAAGCAGCTCCTGCCAAGACTGATCTTTCGCCTGGCAAATAGCGACTTTAAGCGCCGTCTTGGCTACTTTATACTCCTCGCGCCGGATGTCTTCGAGATTGCGGTCTCGGATACGTCTTCTACGTTGACGAGTGTAGGCGCGACGGGCAATTAAGCATTCCTCCCTTAGTTCAACCAGATGTTGTGACCACCAGTAAACTGCCCGCCTAGACGGACGACGTTTGGACCGTGGCATAGCCGAATCGCAGACAGCGGTCATGGCATCTGCACACCACTTCGCACCCTCTTCAACCCCGCCTAGTTGTTCGACGGGGCGTGCAAACATCGACTGCACAATTGCCGCTTCAATTAGGAGCTCCCTGTCCATCATTCCGATCACCCATCTCGGAAAGGGGGACACTCTAGGGTGCTGTTGCTGAGCGGATTGGTGCACTGGAGAGATATCGAATCTGATATAGTGATGATCAGACAGATTTTCAATATCCTCCAGGACCCTCCAGCTGTTGACGCGTCTGGAGATGTTAGGCGACGCGAAGGACAGGTCTATGATAGACCCGCCCTGCAGCCGGACACAGGTGTTCGTGGTTCCCTGATTGAGCAGACATAGGCCAGTAGCAAGTGCCCAATTCTCCACAGCTTCGCCTTTCAGATCAGTGGCAGGGCAGCCCCAAGCCACGGATTTGGCGTTAAAATCGCCTAGCACGATGACGTGTGCTGGCAAGGCGCGGTTGACCGCTGCGCCAATGAGGCTCAAAAATGCCTCAAACTCCGCCAGAGTCTTGTTGGGGGAAAAGTAAAGCCCGATAAGCACTGCCTCCCCCCATTTGACCACAACATAACCGGAACCTCTCTCGCAAGGTGTTAAGAGCGGGGAAAGGGCCAAGGATGTGCCCCTCACAACAACGACTGAGCCGTCCAGATCGCCAACCCAGTTGGAATGGTTGGCCGGGACATAATACGGCTCAGACACAACCGCCACGTCGATGGACCACTCTGCCATCGACTGCACGAAAAGGTCCTGTGCACCGGCAGAGTGGTTCAAGTTCGCCTGGAGAACATGCTGTTTGGGCGTGTTAGGCATTGTTGGTCTCCATAGCGTCTCCTTCAGGCGCCTGCTGAGCACCCTGAGATGTAGTTACGGCAGCCTTTTTGCCTGCCGTCTTTCTCCGCCTTGGGGGTGAGCATTTCCTGCTCCCCGCGATATGATCTGCGGGCCGCTTGGCCTCTGCGCAGATAGGGCAATGATGTTTTGCCGAGCACGATGATGCAATATGGCCGGCCTTACCGCAGCGATAGCAGAGCTCGCTGCGGTCTATCAGGCCCGTGCACTGTGCTCGGGTGTGCCCTTTTTCGAGGCAGCGGTAGCACTTAAGTGGCCGCGCCTCTAGAGTTTGCACTTGTGCAATACCCCACCCCACATAAATATGGCCGGCATCAATCAGGATTTTGGCCGCCGCCACCGGGCACTGAACGTAGACCGTGCCCATGCCTCCAGCACCTCGACGAATTTCCCCCATTCTAAAATGATCAGGGGCACAATTGCATTTCTTGGTTAATGAAGCAAGGACAATCTCAGGGCTGACAGAGTCGTCAAATCCCGTGAGACGCAGGTCTACTCGCTTCATTGGGCGAGTGACATTGACCGCGTCTCCCAGAGCGTTCTTGAGCTTAGACGCCAGAAGATCCGCCTGTTCTGCTGAAGCAGAGGCCGGCAGATGCATGATTCGAGCCCCCGTAGCGGCCTTTCTAAATCGTACTCCCTCTATGCCAACCTCAGACAGATCGATACCCTCTCTGGCCTTCAAGAGTATGTTGGCGTAAGACAAACCCCTCTCTAGGGCCTCAGGCTGCAGCGTGACCACCACCGCGGCAGAACGCGGTTCACGCAGCCTCGGCTTCCTCTTTCGAGCCCTCGGCTTGGCCTGCTCTTTCGCTATTTTAGCCTTCTTCTGCTTTTTACGGCCACCAGTGTATGTGGTCCACTCTCCCTCAGATGGATGTGAGGTGGAGGGAGCTGGTGCCGCATTAGCCTTAGGCGCCCGGACGGTATTAGCCGGAGCGACATTTGCCGCCTTACTACCCTTTTTAAGGGGAGGTTTGTTAGCCTCTTTAGGCAAACCTGCATCAGAGGCAGATTTGGTCTTCTTGCCCTGGTTTTTGGGAGCAGGTTGTGATCCTCCCACAACCGAAGCAAATGTCGGCTTGCTCTTTTTAGCGTCGGCCGCAGGCGGCGGACGCAACCTAGGCGCCTTCGGATTGCGGGCAGCCTCTTTGCTGGCCGTGGGTAGCCCCTGAAATAAATTATCGGGAACCGATGCAGGGGGACCCAACCGAGCGTCCAGCATCTGGCCCACCTTTTGTAGGACTATATTCAGCATGGACTCTGTCTCTGGTGGCGGCATTGGTTGGTCATGCCGTTCCACCTGTGGCGTATCCTTTCTGCTACGGGTAGGTAGTTCTACCGCAGAACACTGCAGCGAAGTAGGAGAACCCGCACCAACGCTCTGCCGAGATGGTGTAGCAGAGCGTGGAGCAGGAAGTGCAGTGGGGCCGGTCTCATAAGAGGCTCGTAAACCCGCCATCTCTTTTTCCAATGCGGCCAACCGCGCGTGCAGGCGGGTGTTATCTGCCTGCAAGCTTGCAGTCAGTTCTCTTAACGCGCGGTTGTCGTAGTGTAGGCCGTTATTTATTTCCCTCAATGCCAAGTTCTCATTTGCGTTGGGGAGCTTGCGGAACTCCTCAGAGGCCATCTTATAGATCTCGACGGCCTCGTTAAGGGAACGCTGGAAAGTTCCCTTGAGATTTCCGGACCTGCTGGCAACATAGGACACAATGTCACCCGCATCCATGACTGACTTGGAGCAGTCTTCTGCAGTCAGAGCGTCGCCTTCCTCTTTGCTCGGGCAGGCGTCCCTTTCTTTAGCCCTAGTCGCACGTCGCTCCCTGGCTTCTCGGCACATAAGTTCTGCCTCCTGCTCGGCATCAAGCTGCATCTCCTCCCTCCGCGCCGCACGAGCGAGCTCCAGCTCATTGCGAGCTGCAGCCAGACTGTTGTACTGGCTGCCCACCTTCGGTACCTTTTTCGACCAGGGTTGACCCTCCGCGTCTGAGAAATATATCGAATCATCGTCGGAGTCGACAACCGAAGGTGTTTGTTTTGGTCTTTCTCCTGTACTGTCGCGAGGTAAGGTAGAGACAGTTGGGGCATAGGTGTCATAGCCTTTGCTATCAGCCTCGCGACGCAGAGCTCCTCGAGTGAGCCTTTGCGTGCCATCAGCTGCCTCCGCTAGGCCAGCCAATCCCTTGTCACTAGCGGACAGAATCACGCCGGATGCACCGGCCGCCTCACAAATTTGCCTGTCGGCCCACGACAAGCCCACTTTTGGGACACTCTTAGTGCCGGAGCTCGCAGACTTTCCTCTGCCCTTCAAGGGCACATCTCCTTTCCTTCCAGGAGCATCTGCAGACTCAGGGGCCTGGTCGCCTACCCCTGAGCCGCCTTCGGTAGTACATTTCGCACCAACCGACCCGGGTATCGGTTGGCGGCGGGCGTCAGCCGCGTCGCATGACGAGCTCCCAGTAACATTACTGACACCTGAGGCCTGGTCGGGTACCTCAGGGCAGTCGTCGGTAATCAACTTCACACATGGGGGCCCGGATACCCCCATGCGCCGGGCGCTAGCCGGATCGCATCGCATATTATCCTCATTATCCGAACTTTTCATGATTATTCGGAAATGAGGGTTTCCATCCCCTGTTTTGGTCGCTAGGGGGTGGGCTGTTAGCCGCCCACCAACCCGTCCGAGAACGGGCGCCCGTCGCCGCGCCCCGCAACGACGGCACCTTTGCCTGAAGCGGCGCCCAGAAGGGGCGCCGAACTACCCCGAACCCACCCCGTGTAACGACGCCCAGAAGGGGCGCCGTCAAAACTCCCCTCAAAGCCGCTCGAGAATGAGCGGCGAGCGTGCGACCCAGAGTGGGCCGCACGTGGAGATCCCCCCCGCAGGTCAAAGTGACCCGCTGTGCGGTCCAGAAGGGACGCGCGTTGAAGGGGGTGCGATGCCCAGAAGGGGCACCACCTACGTTATTTGGCGCCCAGAAGGGACGCCAGGGATTTGCATAAGGCCCCTTGTCCCACGCTGAACGTGGGCCGAGAGGCCTTACCCCAGGGTGCACCACGAGGAGGTTCCCAAATTTGCACCCCAACCTAACCTTTTTTTTTTTTTTTTTTTAACGCGAAGAAATGCTTTTACGCATTCCCCCGGCACTGGAGCGAGCCGGGGGATATGTGGGACTCGGCGGATGGAGCTGCCCATACCCACTAAAACTTCGCGATGATCCACCTTCCGCTCACAGCGCGGCTCCGGGCATTCCACTAGGGACTCAACCGCAGCCGCGCCTCGATGTGGCGGACACTTCAGCAGGTGCACTCCTACACGTCTTCGCGGACGTGTTGAGGGTGGCCCGGATCATAAAGACCCTCCTCTATCCATCTTGCGTACCCTAGTGCGGACGTAGGGCTCTCCATGCTCGTACGCCCACGGGTTCGCTGCAGAGGGGACTGGAGCTGGGCAGAACCACGCCTCCGAGTCCCCTCTACTCACCTGTGACCCTGCCAGGTCAGATGTTGCTCTGCGTCCCCGGATGTTTTTGGGGAGCAGAAGGTTTGGCCGACTTAGATGGCCTGCCAGCCTTACCTTTCTTCCTCTTGGGAGGAGCGCAAAGCCGACTGCCCATGCTGTGCTCCGCGGGTTTCCCCTTTTCGGCGCAGATGGGACAGTTTGGCTTCTTCGTGCAGGTGGCGGCTATGTGGCCGGGCGTACCGCAGCGGTAACAAAGTTTACTGCGGTCCGTCGGCGCCGTGCAAAAGGCCTGCACATGGCCTCCCTCCAGGCAGCGGAAGCATTTCCTGGGCTTAGCATCCAGCATGTATGCACGTGCCAGACCCCACCCGATTTGGAGCTTTCCGCCGCCTTCAGCCAAGATGTTTTTGGCCGACGTGGCTGGGCATCGCACCCAAACGGTGCCCTTTCCGCCAGCCCCACGTCTTATCTCTCCGACCAGAATGGTCTCGGGAGAGCAAACCCCCTTCTCCGCCACAGCGGAGGCGACGTCCGTCTTCGAGACGGTTTCGCCGAGGCCAGAAATCCGGAGGTTGACCGATTTTGTTGGCCGTGCCACCTCGAAGATTTCGGGCATAGCCCCCCGGATAAGGCCGGCCAGAGTGTCAGCGTTCTGAGCACCATAAGCGCCTGACATCTCCAGCAACCGCGAGTCAGTCGCTGTCCTCCTGATGCTGGTAGGCGGAGGAAGGTTGTGCTCGTGGAGCTTAATGCTTTCCCTAGCCCTGATAATGGCTGCCTCATAGGTCATGCCTTGCTTTGCGGCCTCAGGGCGTAGGGTCAGCACGACTGCTGCGGTTTTTGGTGGGCGGAGCTGCTTCTTCAGCCTTACCCGCTTCTTCTTGGCCATAGGAGTGGCAGCCGGTGGTCGCGCCGCTACTGGCTTAGGGGGAGCTGGGTTACGCGCCTTATTTGGCGCTTCCTTCCCCTTTCCTTTCTTGCGCCCCTTGCGCTTGACACGCGACCACCCTTCCTCGGGCGGCGGTGGAGCAGACGCAGAAGCCGAAGGCTTGGCACTTTTGGTGGCGGCGGGATGACATTTGCCAGCCTTTGAAGTGCTGGGCAAGGCGGCTGGATGTTGTTCGCCCGCTTTGCCCTTAGTGGTTTTCGCCTTCGGCACTTTCTTGACCGCCCCCTTTTTAGGGCGATCAGCCGGAGCGGTCTTGTCTTTACCGCGCCCAGGTCCGTCTTTAGGTAACGGTCGCAATGCCGTGCCGACGGCCGGAACACGCTGGAACTGATCCGCCTCATCCGGCGACGCTGGACCCAGTCTAGCGTCTAACAACAAGCCTACCTGACGTAGGACCTGTTGTATAAGGGCCTCGTTAGCCGCTGCAGGAGGAGCGTATTGGCTCGCAATGCGAGCAGCCTCCGCGCGCGAGATCGTCCCGTCAGCAATTACACTCTGCGCTGGTGGTGATGCGGAGTGCGCTGGCAGAAGCGCGGGTGCCTCTCCCTCGAAGCGAGGCCCGGCAGATGTTGGCCGAGTCTGCTGGCTGGTGTTTTCAAGGGAGGCTTTAAGTGCTGCCACCTCCTTCTGCAGTTCCTCCATCCGCATGTGGTAGCGGGTATTCTCGGCGTGCATGTCGGAAACCATTTCCCGCAGGGCGCGGTTATCGGCGTGGAGACCTACATTAATTTCACGCAGGGCGCAATTCTCTTCGGCACCAGGGAGTCCACGGAACACTTCTGATGCCCCGCGGAACATCTCCACTGCCTCATTCAATGACCGCTGAAAGGTTCCCTTCAAATTGCCGGAGTTTTTAGCGACAAAAGACACTATGTCGCCAGCATCGGCGCACCTCTTCGAACAGTCGGCTGCTGTCAACTTGTTGGATAATGCCTTATCCTGACAAGCAGCCCTCTCCTGGTCCCGAGCTGATGCCCGTTCTCGGGACTCGCGCATCATGAGCGCGATCTCCTGCTCTGCATCGAGCTGGAGCTCCTCCCTTCGCTTTTGGCGAGCGAGCTCCAGCTCACTGCGAGCCGCGGCCAGCGGATTGTAGTGCCGGCCTCTTCCTCGAGACGCTGTCCCTGAGGCTACGGAGTACAACGACTCGGTATCATCGTCGGAGTCCACCATGTAGGTTTCCGGCGGGTTGCCACCGGTACGAGAGATGGTAGAAGTCGCCGGGGCGTAGATGTTATGCACCGGTTTCTCCTTTTCGCGCCTAACGGAACTCCTGGTGATTCTTGGCGACGAATCATCAACGGCCGCCGCAAGGCCCGTTCCACCCTTGTTCTTACTAGAACTAAACACGACCGAACCGGTTTCAGCCGCCTGGCAAATCTGCCTGTCCGCCCAGGACATACCAACTCTCGGAACTTTAGTTCCTTCGCCCTTCAAGGGCACACTTCCAACACTAGCATCGCTAGCTTCCACGACAGGCCTAGTACAAGGCCCTGCCGACTTCACCTTAACTTCAAAATTTGGGTTTTCAGACATCTGGATTGTTATTCCCACGAGTAAGGAGCATCTACAGTGTCCACCCGCACAGTGGCCCTATATGCGGGTAACCCTAAATACAATCAGTGTCGGGTGGTGCTGACAGGTTTTAAGGAGGTTTCTCTCCGGTTTTAATGTGTGTCCTTCACTTGGTCAGCCGGCTAAGGCAAGCCCTCGTTCACCTGACTCAGAACGCTACCCCACAGACGCCTCGAGTGGGGGTCGTTGCAGGACCGAGACAGGCTACGACGCTCAGGGGCTGGCGTGAGGCCCCTGGTACACCTCTTTCGAGGTGTTCCCCTTTCCCCCCCATTGCGCATGAAGCGCCCTACGCGCATGAAGCGCCTCCGCGCATGAAGCGCCCTCGACTCTGAGACACAACACCGCGCATGAAGCGCCCACGACTTAAAATCCCTAGACTACACCCCCCCTGACGGCCCCAGAGTGGGAACCGCCATTCCCAATTTCCCCCCACCCCCCGCAGGCCCAGAAGGGACCTGCCTATGGTGCGGTCCAGAAGGGACACGCCTAGGGGGGCTGCGGGCCCAGAAGGGGCTCCGCCTAATGCGCTGGGTTGTTGGCTATAGAGTTCCAATGCCTCTTTCGAAGTATTAGAACCCTATAGGAACCAGGGAGCGCCAGGACCGACTTCATCGTTCGCCCCCAACAAATCAGAAGCGACAAATGAGAGTCAGCCACACGAGGAGGCCACCCAACACGCACCCCACCCCAACCTAACCTAACCTAACCTAACCTTTTTTTTTTGTTTGTCCTGAGAAATGCCTTTACGCATACCCGCGGTTCTAGGTTTACCCGCGGGTTATGTGGGACTCAGCAGAAGGCAATACCCACTAAAACTCAGGAACACTTCGACTGCCCACCCTGCAGCACGGCCCCGGGTATTCTTCTAGAGAATCATCCACAGCCGTGCCTATGGCGAATTGTGCATGTTGCACCCTCGTCGAAACCTGGGCGTTGACGCGCCCACCAGTCGAAGCGTGAGGGAGCTAGGCAATAGATGGAAGTTCGCCTAGCTCCGGGGAATCAGTTCCCCTCCTCTCCGGACTCTCCAAGGAAGGAGATGTTTGCCGAGACGACTGTTGTTGCCCTGTATTAGACCCACCCCCAGCCGCTTCAGTTTCCTCTCGGGCCTTTCTAGGCCTCCTCACTCTCTCCTCGAGGGGTCTGCCCCTGAAGGAGGTTGGGCAACACTTCACGCTACCCATCATGTGGGTGTGATGTCGCCCTTCGTCTGCGCATATGGCGCATTTAAGATCAGTGCTGGAGCACTGTGCCGCTTTGTGTCCAGACCGGCTACACTTGAAGCATAGCCCGGTTCTATCTACTCTCGATGGGCATCTCGTCCGAGTATGGCCTACACCCATGCAACGGTAGCACCGCATAGGGAGTGAGCTGAGGGCCGTGATCTGAGCGGGACACCACCCGACCGCAATCCTTCCAATCTTTACCAGCTTGTTTGCTGAGGCCATCGGACATTTCACGATCGTAGAGAACGCGTCTCTCGGGCCTCCCCTTATTTCCCCGATTTTAATTTGTCCGGGGGGACTGCCGCATGCTGATGACAGTGCAGCGGCGACATCCTGCTTCGTCACTGACACATCCAGCCCCGAGATGCGAAGAGAAGCAACTTTCTGGGGTCTGGATATGATCGCACAGTCCGCGAGAACGGACTTGAGCCTCTCGGCTAATTGATCCGCTTTAGGACCACTCGCAGCTCCAGGGATTTCTAAAATCTTGGCCCCGGTAGCTGAGGTCTTCATACGGACAGTCGATAGCCCGAGATCTTGGATGTTGATAGACTGTCGGGCTCGTATGATGGCTTGGGCATACGTGACGCCTCGCTCTTTGGCTTCAGGCTGCAAATTTAGCACTACAGCCGTCGTTCGAGGAGGTGTTAGTTTGACCTTCTTCGACTTTTGCCTGGTCCTTTCCTTTCTCGCCTGAGTCGGCGCTGCCTGTGAAGGCGCTGGCGCAGTAGGCTTGGAAGATGCCGGTTTATTCGGTGCTGGCTGCCTTTGGATGGTAGGTGCTGCAGATGTTGTTGCAGCGGCAGCCTGTCTCCTCTCTTTTTGACGAGCCTTCTTCGCCTTCTTTCTCGACACGGTCTCCCATTCTCCATGTTCTTCCTGAATTGGAGGTAGGGTCGGATTCGATGTCGAGGGACCAGCATTTGATACAGCTGAAGCTGTAGGCTGGGTCTCTTCTTCAACTCGCTTGCGAGTTGCCGCTCTCTGCCTGGCCGCCTTTGTGGTAGGGCGTACTTCAGGCTGTGGGAGTCGCTTTTCAATTGCTGCCAGACGGTTCCACATACCGTCCAGCATATGCCACATCTCTTGTAGCTGCATCTCCAAAGCCGATGGAGGAGCAGAGGGTGCAGCGGGTTGTTCCACTGGCTGCGGCAGGGGGTTGTCAGGTGGTAAAGTTGTTGGTTGTGGTGGTTGTGACCGCGCCTGCGCCCTTTGCAACGTCTCAAGCTCCATCTGCATCACCAGCTTTTCTCTCAAGACACGCTCATTCTCGGCCTTGAGCCAGCGAACCTCTTCAGTGTCCGTCCTGTCGTACAGATTGCCAATAATCCGTAACAAGGAGCTCGTCTTTTCATTAATCTCCTTGAGACAGGTGCCCTTTAGGTGTTTGGACTTGAGGGCCACGTCCCGTATCTCCTGGATGTGGATTATGCCACGCTCCTGGATGTCCTCCTTGCTAAGCCCGCCTGGCGTTCCCGCCGCTGGGACTTTGCCCTGGCATATACGAGCCTTCCTCTGCTCGTAGGTCTCTTCCTCGGAACGCCTACGCTCCCTTAATGCACGGCCCTTTTCCCAGTCCTCTTTGGATTTGCGAATGGCATCCTCACCGACTGCCTCGCGGAAAAGTCTTTGCTCCTCGCTCATACCACTAGTGATACTAGTGGGGGAACTATTGACGTGGGTAGCGGCCACTTGTTCACCCATGCTGTCCCGAATTTTCTCAGCATCGGCAAGCAACTCATCTAGGTGTTGCCGGCTCAACTCCTCTTCAATCCTGTGTTCAGGTTGAACATTGGATGCAGGCCTAAATGATATTTTGAAAGGCGCTGCATTTTTCTTAGCCATAGGTGTTCCGGCTGGAACTATTGGCTCGTCATCATCCGAGTCAACTTCCTCAACTGTAGCATGAGACTTTTCACCTAAAGATGGACCAGGCAAATTGTCTCTAGCTGCTAAAGGACTAACGACCAGGCTCTCCATGGCAGGAGAAAAATCGTCGTCTCCACCTGAGTCGCTTAGTGGCGGATCTTCTGCCACTTCGCCCTCGATATCGTACTCCACCACACGTTGGCGGAGCACCCTTTTCCCAACCGTGACGCTTGAAGCGCCTTTTTGGGCTTTGCTGCCCCTCCTATCGTCAACCACGACAGGCCTTGTACAAGGCCCTGCCGACTTCTCCTTAACGTCAAAAAGATTTTGGTTTTGGTTCATCATAGTTTTAATCCCACGAGTATAGGAACAATTCAAAAGTCACCCCGCACAGTGGCCCTATATGCGGGGAACCCTACATACTGTTGAGGTCGGGTTGTGTCAACAGGTTTTTACGAGATTTCTCTCGGGATTTTAAAGACTCTCCTTGTCGCGGCCGGCCGGCTAAGGCAAGCCCTCGTTTCCCCTCCCTGCACCACTGCTCCACAGACGCCTCGAGTGAAGGTCGTTGCGACACAGTTCGGGGTTACGACGCTCAGGGGCTGGCGTAAGGCCCCTGGTACACCTCTTTCGAGGTGTTCCCCCCCCCCCATTGAAACGGCGCCCAGAAGGGGCGCCGGACTACCCCATACCCCCCACGTAACGACGCCCAGAAGGGGCGCCGTTAAAACTCCCCTCAAAGCCGCTCTGGAGTGAGCGGCGAGCGTGCGGCCCAGAGTGGGCCGCACGTGGAGATCCCCCCCGCAGGTCAGAGTGACCCGCTGTGCGGTCCAGAAGGGACGCGCGTTGAAGGGGGTACGATGCCCAGAAGGGGCACCGCCTACATTATTCGACGCCCAGAAGGGGCGCCAGGGATTTGCATAAGGCCCCTTGTCCCACGCTGAACGTGGGCCGAGAGGCCTTACCCCAGGGTGCACCACGAGGAGGTTCCCAAATTTGCACCCCAACCTAACCTAACCTTTTTTTTTTTTTTTTTTTTTTTTTTTTTTTTTTTTTTTTTTTTTTTTTTTTTTTTTTTTTTTTTTTTAGAGTGGAGGAAATGCATTACGCACGCGCATGGGACTCTCCCCCCAGCTCCCGCTCCCCCGTCCAGGCCCTGCGGCCTCGGCGGGGGTTCGAGAGGAGGGGGGCATACCCACTAAAACCTCCACTGCTCTCCAGCAAGACCCGGGGGAAAGTCGAGGCGGGACCGGCCATAGGCACTCTGCCGCCCCGACTCTCTAGGCCATTGGTTCAAGGGAACCCCCGAACCGAATGCACCCCTTGTGCAACGAGACCCCTTGAGGTCACCCTCACGGGATTCGACCCGACAGCTCCTGAGCTATCAAGTCGAACTCTATCTCATCACTTGTGCTGGAGAGGCGGCGAGCGCCCGGATAGTCCGATCGCTCGCCGCGCCCTCAAACTCGTCCGCATCGCTCGACCCGATTTCTCTACCTCACGAGACCTCAGGGCCGAGCGAGGGAGAGTTTCCCTCACGTCTTTGCCGAGTCGCAGGAGGCCGGACGCACGCCGGGGGGTCACGGCCACCTGCATCACAGCCTCAGCCGAGTACCAGGGGCCGATCGCACGCCTGGGGTCCCGACCTCCCGCAACTCAGCCTAATCAAGAGTGCGCGGCAGCGGCTCAGACGCCACGGGTTGCTAGATCCGTCACCCTCTTCAGGGGAGGATCGCACCTCACGCTTCCCATGACGCCATGAGCTCAGCCCACGCCCTCACAAAGAATGCGGATACCTCCGCGCGGCAGCGGCTCGGATGCCACGGAAAGCGAGATCTCTCACCCACTCAGGGGAGGATCGCATGCTTCCCACGACGTCCAAGCGCCCCCGCGCCCTCGCATTCTGCTACCTCCGCGCGGCAGCGGCTCGGACGCCACGGGTTGCTAGATCCGTCACCCTCTTCAGGGAAGGATCGCACCTCACGCTTCCCGTGACGCCATGAGCTCCGCCCACGCCCTCACAAAGAATGCGGATACCTCCGCGCGGCAGCGGCTCGGACGCCACGGAAAGCGAGATCTCTCACCCACTCAGGGGAGGATCGCATGCTTCCCACGTCGTCCAAGCGCCCCCGCGCCCTCGCATTCTGCTACCTCCGCGCGGCAGCGGCTCGGACGCCACGGGTTGCTAGATCCGTCACCCTCTTCAGGGGAGGATCGCACCTCACGCTTCCCGTGACGCCATGAGCTCCGCCCACGCCCTCACCCGTGCGACCTGAGAACCCTTAAGGGGCGGCCGTCTTTCGAAACAGCGTCCAGAAGGGACGCCGAACAAAACAAAGGACGACGCCTATAAGGGCGCCACCAATTTACCCCCCACAGGCCCAGAAGGGGCAAGGGGAGGCTGTGGGCCCAGAAGGAGCACCACCAACTTTGTTCGACACCCAGAAGGGGTGCCAGGGTATTCGCGTAAAGCCCCTTTTCCCACGCTGAACGTGGGCCGAGAGGTCTTACCCCAGGGTGCACCACGAGGAGGTTCCCAAATTTGCACCCCAACCTAACCTAACCTAACCTTTTTTTTTTTTTTTTTTTTGATTGGGGAAAATGTGTTATACACGGGCCATGCGCACCCAATGGGTTATGGGATGACGCATGGCACAGAGAGGGACTCGAGGCCACAAGTCCCCACCCGCACCCCTTCGTCCCCCCGGAAGGGAACGAATGGGCCGGGTGAGTTAGGACGAGTGGCCCCACCCCATAAAAACCCCAATGCTTGCCAGCAGAACCGCTGGCGGGACCCGGGGCCGTGTGAACAATCTCCGGGAAACCGCCTACGGGATGACCAGTCTGGCCTGGTCTCCTGCAGAAGAGGTGGGAGCCGGCAAGCGGACTCCCACCCAGACGGGGATAGAGCCGTGCAATGCGACTAGGTAGCCCATCTACCTAGTCGCTGCTCTATCAGGGGGGGAGGAGGTTTCCTCGACCCCCCCCTCCGCCTCTTCCCTGTGTAGACAGGGAGTGCGCACCAACTCGTGCAGCCTGTGCCGAGGCTCAGAGGCACGAATTGGCCCCCGCTCTTGCGGGAGGAGGGCGGCATTTATGCTACCCTCGACTCCCTCTCCGCCGGTTGCCCGGCCTCGTCCGGTAGCACCCGGACCTCCGCTACCTCCATGGGCGCTTCGCCCTCCCTGGCCGCAGGCGGAGCCCGCGGCCAAGGGGCCCACTTCGCCCGCGTCACAGGAGGACGACACCTCTTTCCACCCATATGATGCTCGTAGGGGAGCCCTGCCGCCCTGCACACTTCGCAGTTTGCTCTACCCTCCCTGCATTCGGCCGCCCTATGCCCAGGGGCGCTGCACCGGAAGCAAAGGGTGCCCCGGTTGGCCTCCGAGCTACACGAGTAGCTTATGTGGCCCACCCCATAGCACTTGAAGCACCTTAGTGGGCCACGGTCTAGGGCCTCCACCCGTATCCTAACCCAGCCGAGGGGAAAGCATTCCCGGTCCACCAGTAGTTTCGCCGCAGCGACCGGGAGCCGGACCAGGACGGCGCCCCGTCCCGATGGTCCGACCCGGAGTGGCCCCACGGTTACCCGTTCAGCCGCGCAGCTCGTCTCCTTCACAACCGCCCTCCGGACACTCTCCTCCGCGTCCACCATATCCGGGTTGACGCCCGAAAGTCGGATTTCGGCCAGCTGGACCGGCCTGCCAACCACCACATCCTTCGTTACCACCCCACAGAGCTTCTCAGCTAGCGCGTCGGCCAGGGGTCCGCTGGAGGCGCCCTGGATCTCCAGTTTACGTCCCCCCGCCGCGGTGTGCCGCACTTGCACGCCCTCCAGCCCGATGGACTCTAGGTCGATTTTTTCCATCGCCCCTCCCAAGGCCGAGGCGTACGTCACGCCTCTCGCCACCGCCTCCGGCGTCAGCGTCACGGTCACGGCAGATGACCGTGGTAGCTCCAACTTGGGGGGGGGCCTCGACCTCTCCTTCCTCCTCGGGCCGTTTCCCGTCTGAGGGGCCCGGTCAGCCGCGGCCTTGGCTCTCCTGGCCTTAGCCCTGGCCTTCCTCGAGGCCGCAGACCTCCACTCGGCTGGCGGTGCCAGCTCCTTCGGGGGAGCGCCGGGGGCGCTATGGGATCCAGCGGCCCTGGCGTAGCTCAACCCCACTTTCCCACCGTCGCTCGCCAACGGCGGCCTCCTGAGGGGCTCGGCTGGGAGGCGACTCTCGATGCTGGCCAGTCGCCCTCCCAGCGACTCCAGCAGGTCCCTCTTGAGGGCCTCCAGCGATCCCTGCATCGAGTCCACCTCATAGAGGGGACCTCGGGGCTCCTTTGTGGTGACCAGTGTCGCCGCGTCCTTCCTTAAAGGAGCTTCCTTCTCCCCGCTGCGGGCCGGTCTGGGCGCCTGTTGCGCCTCCCTCACGGCCTTGACCTCGGCCCGCAGCGATTCCACCTCTAGGCGGAGCTCCTTATTCTCCCTCCGGAGATGCCTCACGTCGTCAACCGAGGAAGTCTCATAGAGCGCCTCCACGCACCCCATGACAACTTTGAACCCGTGGCTCAAGTTCTCGTCGAGCCCATCCTCCTCCGCCACAAGCTTCATCAGCTTGTACAAACCCGATATCGCCAAATCCGCCGTTTCCACCCTCGAATTTTTGGCGAGGCCTTTGCTGACGCTCGTCGGGATCTCCGGGTGGTGAACTCGCCTCCCAAGGGCGTGCTCCCGGGCGAACCTCTTCGCCGTTGCCTCCTCCTTGCGGAGCTTGACGGACTCGTCGCTGGAGTCGATCCGCGCGTCCTTCAGCGTGCGCTTCCGCGACTCCTCCACCAAGTCCTCCACCATTCGCGAGCACTCCGCGTCAGATTCCCCCTCCCCATCCTCCTCGGCCACCCAGTCATAATAACTGTCGCCACTTCCTCCGGGCACCGCCAGCTCCACGCCGCTCGAGCCATTAGCCCGAGCGGGCGCTTCCCTGGACGCGTCCCCGGCCTCCACGCCCTTCACGGGCCCACGCACCTTCCTCCTACGACCACCACCAGTAGCATTTGCCGCTACAGGAGCCTGGTCACGCGCTCCTGCAGGGCCTTCGGTAGTCAATTTCTCACACGAGGTCCCGGATAACCTCGTGCGCCGGGCGCTAGCCGGATCGTATAGCAAAACCACTTTCTTTGATGTCGACATTTTCATTAAAAGTGGGGGGGATAGCAATTTGAGGGTTGCGATCCCCTTTGGTCGCTAGGGGGTGGGCTGTTAGCCGCCCACCAACCCGTCCGAGAACGGGCGCCCGTCGCCGCGCCCCGCAACGACGGCACCTTTGCCTGAAGCGACGCCCAGAAGGGGCGCCGAACTACCCCAACCCACCCCGTGTAACGACGCCCAGAAGGGGCGCCGTCAAAACTCCCCTCAAAGCCGCTCTAGAGTGAGCGGCGAGCGTGCGACCCAGAGTGGGCCGCACGTGGAGATCCCCCCCGCAGGTCAGAGTGACCCGCTGTGCGGTCCAGAAGGGACGCGCGTTGAAGGGGGTGCGATGCCCAGAAGGGGCACCACCTACTTTATTCGACGCCCAGAAGGGACGCCAGGGATTAGCATAAAGCCCCTTGTCCCACGCTGAACGTGGGCCGAGAGGCCTTACCCCAGGGTGCACCACGAGGAGGTTCCCAAATTTGCACCCCAACCTAACCTAACCTAACCTAACCTAACCTAACCAAGAACTCTTAAATTTCCTACTTGGAAATAACCCAAATACCCCAAATTGCTAACTTAAGGTTTTTTATAATTATAAATACTAATTCCGGAAAAATTTTCGAAATTCGCCCAAAAACAAAAAAGTGCAAAAACACTTAGAAAATTTTCGGCTAAAAACTCAAAAAATTAAAATCTTCTAAAACTTCATATTAACATTTATTCGACCTAAAAACATATAAAAACAAACTTTTTGGCAAAATTTTTCAGACAAAATTTTACAGAAATTTAACTTTAAAAAATTTTTCAGTGACCTAACCTAACCCTAACCTAACTACAATAATGTCGTCTGCTGATCGCAGACTGTCTCGTGACGGGCCTCCCGAACGTAGCGCGACGCCCATCCTGATCTGTCAGAGGCAGGAGAAGGTGAAGGACGTGCCGTCCTTTATGGAAGTCGTCGGCCACCTCTGCTTCCAGATCAGGAGGGCGGTGACTGCGGGGAAGTCAGTCATAAAAGCCCATAAGGAGCTCATTGTCGATGCCGCAAGTGAAATCGAGAACTGTCTAGAATTGCTGCCAACATTATGTCAACTCGATCAACAACCCAGCGACCAAAGTATACGTGAGCTTAGTGATAAGCTCGACAATGGCATGGACGCGGTTCTCAGCGTACAAAACGAGATGGCGAGCGAGGTTCGACGAGAAGTCTCACAGAAGGTAGACGAGCTGTTAAAGCAGGGTGAACGTCTCGAAGACCTCGTGCGCCTCTCTGGCAATATGCTGTCGGCCGCGCTCAAGGAGCAACAGCAGAACCCGTTGGCACATAGCTCGCTGTCCGAAGCCCAATTAGCCCCCAAAATTCCTACCCCTACCTCTATCCCAACCTATGCTAGTATCGCCGCTAAATCCCTGCCCCCTACTCCTGAAACCTTTCCCGCCATGATTGTGTCCTCCTTCGATTGTACCCTTAAGCCGCCGGAAGTGATGTCCCTTTGGAAAAAGGAGATGTCCTTCCGGAAGCACAAATATGCTCCCCTAAAAATCCTCCCCATCCCAAATGCCAAACTAAGGGTCGAATTCGAGACCAAGAAGCAGTGCGAAGAGACCATAGCCCGTCATAACGATAGCCCTAACTTCGTTGCCGAACAAGCGAAGCGACGACCACCACTACTCATCCTTAAGGGAATCTCTAAGGACGTCGCCCGCGACGAGTTAGTGGAGGTCCTCGTGACACAAAATGACGTTGAGCTGTCCCGCATCTGCTTCTTGACCTCGAACAAGAACCCGGTGCTGTACAATGCGGTCGTAGAGGTGACCCCCGAGATGCGCAAAGTTATTCTCGCTCTCGGGAAGCTCAACGTGGATCATAGTAGGGTCCACGTTGAGGACTTCTCCCGCTTTGTGCAGTGCCACCAGTGCCTGCAATATGGACACACAAAGGCTAAGTGCAAGTCGGAGAAGAAGCCTTGTGCCCACTGCTCCAGCCCAGGTCACAGAATATCTGAGTGCCCAAACAAAACCGATAAACCAAAATGCTATAATTGTACAGCACATAACTTGCGCATGGGTACAAAGGTTGACGTTGCCCACAATGCCACAAACAACCGAGAGTGTCCCCGTATCAAATCGATGGTTCTGCGTCTGCAGAACCAGACCGATTACGGAAACTGAAAATCTAGACATAAAATCTTTTTCATAACATTAAATTAATCAAAAACTTAAAATCAACTTCATAACTTTTAACTTTTCACTGAAATTAATAAAATCAACTCTATAAAAAGCAAAGACAGCTCAAATAACTAAAAATTAAAACATAAATATAACGAACAACAAAAATTCAACATACAAATCAAAATTAAATTAAAATTATAAAATAAAAACTAAAACTTGAACATAATGAATAACAAAATTAATATACAAATTAAAATTAAACTAAAATTAACCCTTTAAATTAAAACCAAACCTATCATCTAAAATCTAACCAAACTACAAAACATTTTAAAAAATTTTAAAAATTTAAATATCGAAACTTAGTAAAAACTTATAAGCAACTTTTTAAAAATAACTCAAATTAAAGAAAACTAAATTAAACTAACTAAATTAAAAGACCTAATAAACTAAATAAACATCAGACTTAATCCTAAAATTCCTTTTCCTTTCTATTCTTGTTTCCTTCTTCCTCTTCACTTCTTCTATTTCAATCTATAGTGACCCGCAATTCATTAGAGGTGGACCTTATGTTCACTTAAATCAAAAAACAATAGGACTTCAAGTCCACTCAAAATATTTCGGCACTACATTTTAAAATTTTCCGTTTTTCCCTAAATGTTCCCTAAAAAAGTCCTTATATCCCCAAAAACTCCCTTATCCAAAATTGATCCTTAAAATCCCCATTTAGTTATAGTTCTGATTATGTTAGAAAAATATCCCAATTTGTCATATTTCTGAAAAAAAAAAAAAAAAAAAAAAAAAAAAAAAAAAAAAAAACCTAACCTAACCTAACCTATCCTACAACTTAAAATTGTGGTATATAAAATCGATCACTGTTTTATAAGTAGCTTGTGTTAACTTTCAAAATAATAAAACGAGTTAACTATTGATTATGACGTGACATCCGCCCGCAACTCGCCTTTATAATTGATGTGATAACATATGCTTTTGTTATCCCTATAGCATAACAGTGCTATAACTCGTTAATTTTGCCGTTAAATCTCGACTTCAAGCCAATCAACTATTTCTTTTTTCTACTATTATTTTTTTTTTTTGATTTATTATTCTTTCTTTACTATTATATTTTTCTTTCGACCCCTATTTTGCTCCCAAGCTCAATTAATATCCACCTTCCACAATTATCCATCATCCGTCAATCTTAGATATCTTCGAGAAGTAATTTTTTTTTTCTCTCTACTAATTTGCCTATCGTATTCCTACTAACATCTCTTTAGCATGCATAATTTCTATCGTTCCTTAAATATAATTAAATGCCGGCTCTAAGATAATTATAAATATAATATTTTAGTGTTGTGTGTGTATAGAATCAAACTTCGACTAGTCAATGATCCCTAGTAAGTCGGCATGGTTGCCCTAGAAGAACCACTAACTAATCAAAGCTAGCGTCTGGGATACACGTCAAGATATTCTCCGTCGGCACTACCCGATTAGTTAATACCAGCCTCTTGAACAAGTGCCTCTTTCGATTTACCCACAAGCAAAGCTGCTGGCTTATGTAGACGCGGTCAAGCATCCGATTCAATGTTTTTGTCTGTAAAATGGGTGATCATGTTTTGCTTTGTGTACTGTAATTGAGTATTGTAACAAGTACTGATTGGATATGATTTATAAAATATATATAATATTTTGTCGTAGAATAAACTCACTACACCCTATCTTGTGCAATGCTACCACTAGTATACTTCCTACACTTTCTCACCCACAAGAGTATCTCCGCCCAAATATATTTGTATAAAACCAATAATTAAATATAACCAAGTGCAGGTTCTAATGTACTTATAAATATAATAGATTAGTGTCATGTATGTATAGAATCAAACTTCGACTAGTCAATGATCCCTAGTAAGTCGGCATGGTTGCCCTAGAAGAACCACCAACTAATCAAAGCTAGCGTCTGGGATACACGTCAAGATATTCTCCGTCGGCACTACCCGATTAGTTAATACCAGCCTCTTGTACAAGTGCCTCTTTCGATTTACCCACAAGCAAAGCTGCTGGCTTATGTAGACGCGGTCAAGCATCCGATTCAATGTTTTTGTCTGTAAAATGGGTGATTATGTTTTGCTTTGTGTACTGTAATTGAGTATTGTAACAAGTACTGATTGGATATGATTTATAAAATATATTGTATATATATTTTGTCGTTGAATATATTCACTACACCCTATCCCGTGCAATGTTACCACTAGTATACTTCCTACACTTTCTCACACAACACTTAACTAGTAATATCATTTTTTTTTTTTTTTTTTTAACATCTTAATCGTTCAACGGAGATAGACAATTGTGCAAGGTACCCTTCTTAATAGGCTAATCCAACCCAGTGAATTTAATGATTTATCTATCTCTACCTATCCTAACTAATTAATATATACTCCCTGGCCGATTTCGGCTACGGTGACTGCTAAAAGAAAGAGAAGAAAGTTCCGCTAATCCACAGTATTATGTCTACGTTGAGCTGCCCTATCATGTGCCCTCTGATGACTACAGTAGCCAATCTTATTTGAGAACGTGCGCAAACACTGGCGGCACGTGAGGGCACCGTCGACATAATTATAAAAGATGGCCCGAGGTGGTCTGGCCTTCAGAGCATCGCGTTTTGCATCTAATTCGGCTTTTCTTTGCTCTTCAAAGTTATTTACTTGCACTCGCACAAAACGTCTCCATTCTGGGCGACGGCTTGCAGCATCCTCCCACTCCTGTGGGTTGATGTCGCATCGCTTCATATGTCTCTTCTGAACATCCTTGAATCGTAAGAACTGGCCGCCTTGTTTCCGCTTGCCATCTTGGAGCTCAGAAAAGAAAATGCGTTTCGCAACCCGGTCGTCAGCCATTCGTGAGACGTGACCACACCAACGAAGTTGTCGCCGCATCAGATACGCCTCAATTCCACAAACATTTGCGCGTCGCAGTACATCGGTATTTCTCACCCGATCCGACCACTTGATGTTTAAAATATCTCGCAAGCATTTAAGGTGGAATTTTTCCAGTGTGCGTATGTTTTTCCGATATAAGACCCATGTCTCGGAGGAGTACAAAAGGTTTGGAAGAACTACTGCCATGTAAACCGAGATTTTGGTAGCGAGTTTCAAATCATGTGATCGTAGCATCTTGGATCGAAGTTTGCCAAAAGCAGCAGCTGCCGCGCTTATACGGTTGTTTATTTCGGCTTCAAGGTCACACTGGGATGTAATAGTGCTGCCCAAGTACTTGAATTTCCTTACTTGTTTCAACTCACTATCGCCAAGACCAATCTTAAAAGGCTCTGTGCCCTCAAAGAAATCCATTGCCATAACTTCCGTCTTTGAGACACTGATCTTAAGACCATACCGACAACAGACTTCGTGAAGATTCGAGACCAGCAACTGAAGATCCTGAGGCGAGTTTGCAACAAAACACAGATCATCCGCATACATTATCTCCGTTACAACTGAGTGCGACACTTTAGTGTAAGCTTTGAGTCTAGTCAGGTTAAAAAGTCCACCATCAGTTCGGAATCGTATTTTTATGCCAGCAGAAATCTGCTCCACGACTTCACCGACTGCTACTGCAAAATAGAGCGCAAACAGTGTTGGTGCTAGCACACAACCTTGCTTGACGCCACAACTTACTGGAAAGTACTCTGTCTGTTCACCGTTGTAAGTTACACAACAGGTCATTTCATCGTGCAGGAGTCGGATCATTCGAACAAACTTTTCCGAGCATCCTAATTTTGCCAGTACGGTCCATAGGGCTTTCCGCGGCACACAGTCAAAAGCTTTTTCCAAGTCAACAAAGCATAAATAAAGCGATTGGCTTTGTTCCCGACTTTTTTCCTGTAGCTGGCGGATGGAAAATATAGCCTCGCAGGTACCCCTATCCGGACGGAACCCGAACTGAGTCTCAGGCAATAACTTTTCCGAAACTGGTAAAAGACGGTTGAGAAGTACTCTGGCGAATACCTTCGCAGGAACGGAGAGAAGCGATATACCTCGATAGGAGTTACAATCAGAACGGTCCCCTTTGTTCTTATAAAGTGTCTGTATACGAGACATCTTGAACTCTGGTGGCACTTTTTCTTCGTTCCAAATGCGTTGGAATAATTGCCAGATTATAATGTGCAGCTTCTCTCCTCCATACTTCAACAGTTCTCCAGCAATATTATCTGTACCAACTGCTTTCTGGTTTTTTTGTTCATTGACGGCAATCTTCACCTCTTCTAAAGACAGTGGTTCATCGAGGTTGGGATATTCTGGCAATGCCGGAATCGATGAAATATGGTTCAGATCAGCTGCTCGATCTACATTGAGCAGTTCGTTAAAATGCTCTGTCCAGCGTTTCAGTACATCTTGCTTATCAGAAACTTTTTGTGTGCCGTCGCGCAATTTTAATGGCACGCTACTCCGCACGGAGGTTCCTAGTAGCTTACGTACTTCTTCATAAAAAGCACCCAACTGGTTTGTATCCGAGAACCACTGAATCTTACTAGCCTTTTCTAGCCACCACCTATCTTTGCACTCCCTGGTGATTTGTCTTAATACCGTCCCACTTTTCTTGACTTCCTCTGGTAGGCTCTTGTTATTGCGTCTCAGCAGGCCACGGTATTGTTCTAAAGCCGCAGACAAGACACTATCATTTTGGTCAAACCAATCCTCGTTAATTCTCTTTTTTGGGCCTAGTACTTCCGTGGCAACTTTTAGAACAGAGGAAGATATATTTTGCCACTGCGTTAATAGATCACCGTCTTTGACGTCAAATGCTGTTAATATATCAGCCAGGTTACCTTGATACTGTCCCCGTACCTCTGGATCACTCAATCTATCTAAGTTGAGAGATTTTGGCTTGGGTTTGATAGATCTACGGGGCAAGTATAGACGTAATTTGAGCTTAGTCATTAGAAGTCTGTGGTCCGTCCAGCAATTAGCGCCACGCATTACGCGGGTAATGTGCACCTGGGGTATGTCTCTTCGTCGGGTAATAACATAGTCTATTAAGTGCCAGTGCTTGGAACGAGGGTGCATCCATGTAGTCTTATATTTATCGGGCAGTCTAAATAGCGTGTTGGTAATGGTTAGATCAAATTGTGCACATAAAGTAAGAAGTAACAGTCCATTACTATTCATGGCGCCCACACCATTTTTACCAAGCACACGCGGCCACAAATCATGTTCTCGACCAACCCTCGCATTAAAGTCGCCTAGTAATAAAATTTGCTCCCTGGGGCGAATTCGGCTAAGGCATTGACAGAGTTCTTCATAAAATTGGTCTTTCACGCTATCTTCGTTACTCATTGTTGGCGCATAAACGCTAATAACATTCAGGTAATTATTATTCTCCAGGTGAAGACGCAGCGTGATGGTGCGGTCCGAAATGTATTGTGGACATTCTGGTAATTTTTTGGCAATAGATGTCTTAATGGCAAACCCTACACCAGCTTGCCTGGGTTCAGCCTGGGGCCGTCCTTTCCAGAAAAACGTGTAACCACCTCCGATTTCCTCAAGCTCACCTTGATCAGCTATACGGGTTTCACTGAGGGCAGCCACGTCAATATTGTAGCGACCAAGTTCACGAGCAACTATGGCAGTCTTACGTTCCGGACATAGGTTGCCATCATTGTCAATTAGTGTGCGCACATTCCAGGCGCCAAATGTCATAGTTGATGTTTTTATATTTTTCTTGTACTTTCGACCGCGAAGAGTGGGGTGCCTGAGCAGCCGCGGTTGCTACCCCCCCAGTATGAAGGGCGAACTTTTTTTAGGACACCTTTTCTAGCCCCCTCCCCGGCTGAGCGGGGGAAGCAGTGCCTCCCTAAATAGGGCTGCTTCGTCACCTAAAGTGCTGCCCAATCTACACTGTCGCCCAAATGCAGTACAGAAACGACCACTCTCCTTAGGCCGCCTACGTGCAGGTTTTGGACAAAGCCGAGTGTGCACCACTACCCGACCTCTCTACCGCCGCCTATCGCCGCAGGACTTGTCATGCTCGGAGTCCGGAAAGCGGAAGCAGTCAGATGCGCGTGACATATTGAAGTGCGTAAGTAGTTGCGCTGTTACAGACGCACTCTCTCGTCCTTGCCCTCATGGATCCGATGGAGCGGATAGCCGCTACGACCGGGGGAGGGTTCGGATGCAGTCTCTGGCCGACAGTTTCTTCTGACCTCTACCGTCGCCCTCGGCATTCAACGATGCCTTGCTGACTCGCCATCTCCGCCAATATTATTTGCATATCTGCATTGTTTGCCTTTGATACCGAGTCAGTCTTAGTACACTATGCGGTAGGTTTCCGCAGAAAGCCTGTGTGATTCGGCGTTGTTGCTCGCTTAGCACCACCCGGGGGACACGTGTAGGGTAGACCTAGAAAAAGGTGGTAAGTCCTACGGACGTGAGCAACCCGCCCCCCAAACCTAACTAATTAGTCATGTAGTAAAGTCTTTTCTTTTCACCGCTCTCCCGACTTAGATATCTCTAGGTAACTCACAACTGATAATATTAGGTAAGTAGGTATAGTAAGCTGTGCCCTGCGAGCTTTACCTCTGCGTACGTTAACCTCATCTTAAGCTAATAATAATCCTTTATAAATCTTCATAATTAACTATTTATCACGATTTCAACTATACGGTAAGGAGCAATGATTACCGGTAACGACTACTTACAACGCTGCAAGAGTATTTCAATTATACATATTATTATTAGACAGCACCCTTTTACCATCATCCAAAATAAAATCTTTTATTGGTGAACCAACGCCATCTAGCCTCGCTAATAGGTAACCTCCCCACAATAGAGTAGATATTAGATAGTTGTTTCCAGACGGTAACGACTTTTATCGCCTACTAGACGTATTTATCCGTTTACATTATGCATCCCAAACTTCGTTGCTTTTAACCAAAATTCCTACTAGCAATGAATAGTCATATGATTCTATCCCCTACATGACATCCCTGCTACTTGTTATTACTTATAATCGCGATTCCTCATCAACGCGTGTATTTTGAACCGTAATACTATTTTATGTTACTTTTCCTAGGATTTTAGCGAACTAACAAAATGAAGCGGCATTTCCCTTGTGCAGAGCAATTGTCCCCATCTACATGTCACATAATAATAATTCCACCACAATGTCATTGCATTCTAATCTACTACGTGATAAGTATTAGGAAAATCTCTTTCAATGTAAAAATCGCAGGTATTAAAAATAACAGGTATGGAAAATAACAGGTGATTCCGCTTGCTATAACAAAATCACATGATTACGCGATAAGGAAGTTTCCTCTCCGATTGGTTTTATGACTTCATGTTTTATAATCATTCCTAATTCTAGATTGTTTATGGTGTCGCTAAATCATTTGTCTCTATGGTCCAACCATAGACAAAGAACGTAATAGTCCTTGACTAGCCTAAACTACTCTATGGATTTCAGATGTGAGACTCAAGTACATTATTATATTTTTTTCTAACATAACCAACAAAATAAATTATAATACGTGGAATAGCACATCAACTAAAAACCGCAATCGCTCAACGATTATTAGTCAAAATATAATTATTATTAGTTTTATATTATGCTGTTAGCGTCATAACTTTATAATATTGTACAGCATATCGCCGTCCTATAATATAAATTGAATCCAGCAATAATTAAGTTGGTTACCTCTGTCCAATCTCGCCCCCTAGCCTTCCCATCTGACAGCAATAATAATTAAACCGCCCCCTATTCCACAAATCTTTCTAAATCAATAAATGTTGAACTATGTCACCCTATCGACCTTTTACGATCCTAAAAATAACTCAACACAAGGCTGTATGAACCAGTTGCCTATGCCTATATGAAATCTATCACCAGGAATAGAAACAAAACTACAGTTACCATAACTCTTAACGTCAACAATTATTATCTTAGCGTCCTATCAAAAATTGGATACCTGGTTTCAGTATTCAAGAAAACAATTACTAAAGGTTTCAGTATTCACAGATAACTCAACAATTTTAAAATTTAATACTCCAGACCCCCGGATAATAACTATATCTATGTACTTCGTGCACTTATGATACTTTGGGAAAACAACAACGCCTAACAGCCGCACGGTACCTGATGCTGGCGAAATCCGCCATTAAATAAAGAAGGAAAAGATAATAACTGAAAGGTATTGTATTTCAAATAATACTCATTTCATTATTGTTTTATAGTTTTATCTCCTTTGACCTTTAACCTAACCTGAGAATCTTTTTGTTACAGATTTCGTACAACAAAATTTAGCTCCAGCTCTCATTGCGACTGTCTACAATATTGGTCGAACCCGTAATACAAAGTGTATGAATCAACTTTAGAAGATAACAACGTTTATTGTGAAAAGTGTCAAATTATAATTCACCCACTATCAAGAGCCCGTAATACAAAGTGTATGAATCAACTTTAGAAGATAACAACGTTTATTGTGAAAAGTGTCAAATTATAATTCTTCAATATCTCTGAATTAATTAATCTTCATTGAATTATTCCCTATTAAGCCAATTCTAAACTCACACATCGCAACACGACAACAATTTGTGGGAAAAAAATCCCACTTCTAAATTAAAGTATTACCGCTTGACTGAAATCCAATACAACTATAATAATGATAATTTATAACTTAACTTTCTGATCCTGGTCATGGCTTACCAAATTGTAACCTCCCCCATTCTCTCTATATAAATTGCTATACCTATCTATAAATTCTCTATACCTAAATCTAATGCCTTTCACACCTATATGCACACTATTTCACACCTAAACCTAATGCCTAGTCTACCTTATAATACATACACACATCCTCGCCGCTTTTACCTTAACTTAACTTATTATCTAATTCTTAAAACTAATTAACCTAATTTATCTACAATCTAATGGTTGTGTCTGGAGTTTTTGTTTAGTGCGTATTGTTTGTATGATGATGAAACCTTAGCATAGCTTAATTCTATTTGCAGTGAATTTCAGTCAAGCAATGTAATATTATAATAACTACTATTTTGGCCAGATCGTCTAGTGAACCCTCCGTTGTTAACCGCATTTAAGTAACTCAAGTTCTTTCGTGAAAGTTTAGTAATTGGCTTATCCCTGTGTTAAATTATTTTCTCCTGACCTAATTACCTACCAGTCTATAGATCATAACATAAATATGTGTAGCCTAGCAATGACTCCGTTTGAACTGTGACCTAAATCCTTCACTGCAGCTGCGGGGAAGATTTGTAACTACTCAAAGGTAATCAGATGATAGCTTAGCTTGTAGGTATTATTATTTATTATCAGTAGCATGATACATAAGAAGCCTGGTGCAATTTATGAGCCCCACCGCCGCTCCATAGCGTACTGTACATCTCATGGTTTAATTACAGTTCCGTCACATTGGCTTTAACTTTAATTATTAGCTTGTGCCTTTAATTCTTTAAACTGAGAATTTACATCTCTCCTCAAATTTAATTTCATTTTACATTATGAACTATGTGTTAGCAATTTAAATTCTTATTATTCCACATAAATCAATAGAGTTTATCTCAAGGCTTGCTATCATCCAAATATTCTTTTCACATTAAGAACTTAATTATTCAATGCAATTACTTATATTCAGTTCCGTAAAGGGTGGATAATTTAATCAAACGCCACTTCAGGCGGTGGCTAAAGTAGAATGCTATTAATACAGGTAAAACTACTTTTATTTACTCTTAGTATTTATTATACAGGTCTTGTAAAGTTCCAATATAACTACATTGGATTGGCTGCATTGGCAGATTATCACATCTTAAGTTTATTAAAGGATGTTTAATTCATTCAATATCCTTGACTTTAGGAAGTGAACTTAAATAGAATACTATCATTTGAAGTAAATTACTTTGGGTTACTCTTAGTGTTCATTATACAGATCTTATAAAGTATAAGTACATATCAAGTTTATTGAAGGATGTTTAATTTATTCAATATCCTTGACTTTTAGGAAGTGAACTTAAATAGAATTATTTTTCCATTAACTTCCACCCTCTGTCTCTCAGACTGAGTGGTTAATTTGATAGACTACTAAATCATAGTCAGTATACTTTTAGTAGGTAGTAAATTAGGTAGTTAATTATCCCTGTTAATCATTAAATCAATTACATTTAGAAGTTATCTTTACTCCCTTTAATAAGTATAAATTAGACTGTGCTAGGTATTAGTCTGATTGATTAGATTGTTCCCATCAAATATTTCTATGTTTCAGATTATTAGAGTTAAGTACTTACATATCTTAAGAGGTCTATTCAAATGGTATTAGTAGACCATTGTCAGGCTAATTAGCTGGTTGTTATCAATCAATTATTTCTATGTTTCAGATTATTAGAAGCTCATAGCTTGCAATGTCTTCTTTCAACGACTTATCCTAGGTTCTAAACTGGTTTTAGTTGTTCAGTTTGTATCAGCTTATCTTTGCTAATAGGTATCGGATGTAAAATTTTCCATACTTTGAAGAGTGTAGCTATTTTAAGGCCGTATTGTACCTCAGGGAAAGCTAAAAAATGCCTGTTTGGTCATTTCAGTATTAGAAATCAAACATCACAGTACGGCTAAGCTTATTTGCTATAACTTTTTAGTATTTTTCTTGTAATAGGAAACCAGTCTAGACTTTTAGGTACTCCAAAGTAATGATGGTACGATATTATCATACCTCTGTTAATTATTTAAACGAATAATTAATTGGTAACAACTTTAGGAAAACAATTAGAATTTTACCGGCCTGCGGTAACAGATTACTTGCCTAGCTAGGACCCACATCACTTCATCATAATTTTATTTAGCGCCGTAACTTAATTATCCCTACCTTATTAGTCTGAATTAATAACTAACCATATATATATCCGCCTACCTATAGATTCATACAACTTTCCTCACTTGAAAATGCCTATATTTTGTTGAACTAACAGTCCCTTTTGTGTACCTTGCAATCTAGGCCAAGCCACATTTAACTTAAATTCGTGATGTGTGGTGAGAGTCGCATTGCCCCTGAAAGCAACTAACTCCTAAATGTTCTATCAGTCGAGCCAGTATACTCAGTGTGTCATTTTCCTATCACTACACTGTATGTACGGAGGTAGACTCGAAATTGGACTGGGTCATACGGGTCTACCTCCAGCTAAATGGTGTCTGACCTATCTTCAACTTTCACTAGGGAGACAACTGTCTCTCCCCCATTACTCCGTCGAAGATAGTGTATTGTTTAGCGTAATGATGTAAAACGCCGATCTTATTAAATACAATCAAAGATCATCCAGACCGAAGTCTGTTGAAAGGTACATAGGTTTTCGTTGCCACCGTTACGCGTTTCCGCCGATGTACCCCGGAATACTTCATTCCGTTAACGGATTCGAGTTGCGATCGCAATAGTTTTACTTTATTAATCACTTTCAATTTCACAAATCTTAATTAATATCGCAGCTCGAATATCACTTAGCGCACTATCAAAGCTCGGACGCTATTTTTCCCGTATGAGTAGTACCGCACTCTTAAGTTGGACCGCACCGCCGACGTCCCAAAATTGAATGCCCCCTAATTTTCCGCCCTTTTCCCAAGCATCTTAACTTTCGCGCCATGCGCGCCTAACATACGCCCGCGCGAGTCCGCTTTTCTTCCCTTCAACCAATCGCTAGCTGTTTCCCCGATGCCCCTCGCCTTCGCGTCGCGCCACGTGGAGCTATCATCCGACCTCTCTTTCTGTCTTTTTCTCAACCTCTCGCTCGCTCATTGCCGCTTTCGCCGCGCAATTCTAAAATTTTTCCATAATCTAACCAAATCTCGTCCGACAGCCAATATTTCATCTTTGAATATCTAAATGTAGCCTTCTATTAACAATTCCCTCTCAATAATCCTCCACTTAAGCCAATAATCCTATATTTTGGGAAATTATCAAAAGTTCCGTATTCCGACCATAGATGGCGTCCGCCCGTAGGTGAACCACTTTCCCGACCCCAGAGCAGTCCCCGCGAAATTCAAAATAAAAATACGGTCCTAGTCAAGCTCACAACCATGACTCCCGCTAGACGCCGCCTACGTCGCAAGGGACGCGCAGAGCAGTCCCCGCGAAATTCAAAATAAAGAAGTCAAACTAGCAACCTTATGCGAAGCTCAAGTAAATAACTCACGCTAGATGGCGCCTATGTCGCAAGGAGCACACAGAGCAGTCCCCGCAAAGTTCAAACTAAAGATAAAGAGTTAGACCACAGACCATTATTCTGAACTAGTTTATTATTCCCTTTTTCATGCTTATTATATTAATGGTGCTACGCATTAATATTTATGTTAGTGCTACTCCCACACATTCCTTACTAACGGACGGATACCATTCATTCTGTACCGTTACAGCCGCCCCCGATAGAATTTAAGCAGATAAAGTACCACTCTTATCTGCGGCGAATTATATCTTAACCCTGTACTTAATTAAGTACAAATAGCACGGCCTTCCTTGCCAACCTCATTGTCATCCTAGCCCTCTTCCTCAAAGATATTCCTACTATTTATAGTTCCTTCCCAATCCTTAATGACTCCTTCCTCAATAAACATTCTCATTGCAAAAAGCCCACACCCCTCATTCTATTCAACTGACACAAAATCATAATCGCATACCCAGTTCTCGTGTTCGAAACGGAATCCCAGTAAACTTAGTTTCGGTAAATACTTCCCAATAACTTAGACATCTACCATGTCTCTAATCATACACAACCGCCGAATAATGATTTGCCTTTTGTTTACCATCATAACAACAAATCTTACTATAATTTAAATCAATATAACAGTATCTTGCGCTGTCTACTAACGCCCCCTAGCGAAAACTCTTCAACTCTATGACGATTCCGACGTAAGTTTATAACATCTTCCGAACCATTCAATTATTCTATTCTTTAAATTATTTTCCTAGAATAATTTCAAGTACATCTGTCATCATGGCCTTCTTTTAACTTACGTCTTTTCTTACAACTTGTTTCGCATCTAAATGTTGCAACCTAGGGATCGAACCTGGGATCTTTCGTGGGTGAAGCATCAACCACTTCGCCGTCATGGTTTTAGTTCCAACTAGGCTAATGAATAATTATTAATAATGTAGGTGTTCGTACACCACCTCCACACATGTATATATTTTGTGTCAGCAAATTCATGTAACCCGTGGAAGCTCGAAGCTTCCAGAGCTAGTCGCTCTGCACCCGCGAACTGTATCGTACGTCGCATTAATAAATAAAGCAAACATATAAGTGAACACGCATTTCATTGGGTCACCCTTACCTTCTGGTGGAGGCCTTAAGCCTCCACAGTGGTGACCCCGACGTGATAGTGGAAATGCCCGACGTGATCGTGGAAATGCCCGACGTTATCGTGAAAATGTGAAAGGACACAATTCGAACATTTTCGCCCACGTGTTTGTGCCGCGAGCGCGTCGCGTTACGCAACCATGAACCCGACGCCGCCGCCCGGCGCCGTTCCCACGCTGCCCGGGGGACACCTCGCCATGCCAGCTGCACCGCCAGGTAACCATCAGCGCCCGGATCATTCTCCATCTGCGACTGCTGCCATCGACTCGGTCGCATTGTCGCGACTCGCAGAATTCTGGACGGACCAACCACGTGTCTGGTTCATCCGGACCGAGGCCATAATTGCGTCGCAACGCCTCGCCGACGAAGCCAAATTCGACCTGGTCATCTCCAAACTCAATAAAGAGGTCATCGCGCAGGTCACAGACATCCTAATTAATCCTCCAAGCTCCGGTAAATATGAATTCCTCAAAAACCGCCTACTGACGATTTACGAAGAATCCCAAAACCGTAAGATCGAAAAATTAATTAGCGAGTTGGAGTTGGGAGAGCAAAAACCCTCCCAACTGCTACGTCGGATGAGAGAGAGCTTGCTACCAACAAATTTCCGGACGACACTCTTCGCGTTCTCTGGCAGAACCGGCTTCCATCGCAAGTACGAGTGGTGCTTGCCGTCTCCGAAGGCAAGGACTTGGAGAGCTTGGCCACCATCGCCGACAAGGTTGCTGAGGTCACGCATACAGCCCATGTCGCGGAGCTGACGCCACCACCACAGCCTTCATTCGACGCAGCGCCGATACTGGCGGAGATCGCAAAGATCAATACCCGGCTACGTAGTCTCCATCCTTTCCGATCCCGGTCACGATCCATTATGAGAGGCAGAGGTTTTGGGCGAAATGGACCCAACCGCAGCAGGCCAAGGACATCAGCAGGTCGCAGCGCATCCTGGAGCAGAGATAGGTCAGAAAACCGGATGTGTTTTTACCACAACCGTTTCCGCGAAAACGCCCGGAAATGCACCAAACCCTGTGCGTGGAAGAACTCGGAAAACTGAGTGGAGTGGTACAGGAGATGGTGGACACTTGTACCATTTCACCCGGTCACCGATTATGCGTTACTGATGTTAATACGGGTCTTAAATTTCTTGTTGATACAGGCGCCAATGTCTCGGTACTGCCAGCAACAAGAAAACAACGACAAAATGTAAGTAGCGACTACCAACTTTTTGCCGCTAATGGCACAGTAATCAAAACTTTTGGCACTAAAACTTTAGTCTTAAATTTTAAGCTTCGTAGACCTTATAGATGGCATTTTATTTTGGCAGATGTCAAACAACCAATTTTAGGGGCAGATTTTTTAGCATTTCACAAAATAGTAGTTGACGTTAACTCGCGTAAATTAATCGACCAAATAACAGAATTAAATGTAGTCACATCCATCGCCAACATTACACAACCGTCTATAAAGTCTATCGATGAGCGACACCCTTATTATGATTTGTTGTCTAGGCATCCTAATATAACTAAGCCAGCGTCATTCGTGGAAATTCCGCCACACTCGATTATGCATTATATTGAAACCAAAGGGCCGCCCGTGCATGCGCGAGCGCGCCCGCTGCCTCCTGATAGGTACATAAAAGTCAAAGAAGAATTTCGGTTAATGCAGGAAATGGGAATCTGCCGACCTTCGAAAAGCGCGTGGGCTAGCCCACTGCACGTAGTGCCGAAGAAAAATGGCGATATTCGCCCATGCGGTGATTATCGCCAACTTAATTCGATTACGAAGCCCGACAGATACCCAATTCCTCGCTTGCAAGATTTTACTTATATTTTAACAAACAAACAAGTTTTTTCAAAATTAGACATAAATCGATCTTATCATTGTATACCTACAGCACCGGGAGACATAGAAAAAACTGCCATAATTACCCCTTTTGGCTTATTTGAATTCCCACGAATGAGCTTCGGTTTGCGTAATGCCGCACAAACCTTTCAGCGTTTCATGAACTTTGTACTTAGTGACCTAGATTTCCTATTTTCATATTTAGATGACGTAATAATTGGGAGTCCCGATGAAGTTACTCATAAACAACATTTAGACATAGTTTTTGAAAGATTTCAAAAATTTGGCATAACTATTAATCTAGCAAAATGCTCATTTGGTCAAAACAAGCTCAATTTCTTAGGATACGAAGTTAGCCCCGATGGTATACGGCCTTTAGACGACAAGGTTCATGCCATAATTAATTATCCTAAACCCAAAACCGTACAGGACATGAGACGATTTTTGGGGATGGTCAATTTTTATCGCGCTCATTTGCCGCACGCTAGTAGGTATCTTAACGAATTAAATAAGTATTTGTCAAGCGCAAAAAAGAACGATAAGTCTCCGATCGCTTGGACGGAATCCGCGAACGACGCATTTGCACAATGTAAAGTAGGTCTTCAACAGGCCGCTACATTGTCGCACCCCGATCCGAACGCAAAACTCGCTCTAATGACGGATGCCTCAAACACGAGCGTAGGCGCAGTTTTACAGCAGAAAATTGATAATATTTGGCAGCCATTAGGTTATATGTCAAAAAAGCTAACAAACGCTCAACAAAAGTATTCAACTTATGACCGCGAACTTTTGGCAATATTTATGGCCATTAAACATTTTAGAAAATTATTTGAAGGTCGCCAAATCACTGTGTACACCGACCATAAACCCTTAACATTCGCGTTTACAAAAATAACAAAATGCGAAAACGAAATTCCGCGCCGTTCGAGACATTTATCATTCATAAGTGAATTTAAGTTTTTAAGTCGCATAGCAACTCAAAGACTTTCTTTGTTCATCCCGAGTTAAAAACATGCGATTATGTATTTGTAAGAGACGATACAGTGCGTAAGCCCTTGAAACCCCCTTACGACGGTCCCTACCGCGTTATCAAAAGAGGCACAAAGGTTTATACCATACAAATAAATAATCGCCAAACGTCGATCTCTATAGATAGGCTTAAGCCCGCGTACATAATAATAGGTAGTGACGATGACGATGCCCTGGCGCCTGCTGACGCAGCTCGAGACGCGCCAGCAGCCGACCCACCGACATCATCTTCGCCCATGCAAAGAGCGACACACATTCATAAAACACGAAGTGGACGCTTAATTAAGCCTCCTTTGCGTTTTATAAATGAGAACAATTAAAGTAGGTTAAGAGTAATAATTTTAGTTTAGTTTATGTTAGCATTTTTGGAGAGATAATTCTCGCTTTATAAATAACAACAGTTCGTATTTTTAATTATTTCATACGCGTACACAAGTTAGTAACACGGATCGTACTTGTTAGTTTGCAATGGGTAACTACCAAGAAAAAGAACTTATCGTCAACCAGCAAAGTGACGTAGCCACCAAAGTTGAGGAGCGCTATAACCAACTAAGCATTTGGCTAGTCGTAATTGCTAGTTTGCTATCAATAGTTATACTATTTTATCTATGGAAACGAAGCTGCCAAGGTTTAAAAGGGTGGTTGCGCAAGCAAGCCACAGGTGTAGCAGTATCCTCGATACAGCTTCAGCATCAGAAAGCGTTTAGTCCACCAACTACAACCGTCGGTATTAACCCGTCCGCATCATCCGCTGCTGATCCTGTTCACGGATACGCATAAGTTAATTGTAAGTAGCTTTAAGATATTTTGTAACTGTTCGTAATCTTAGTAAATACTTAGGGTAAGCAGTGAAAAGTGAGTGAATACAAGTGCAGTGAATATAGAACGGTCTTTTTAAAAAAACAATCCGTATGCTCGATGCCTACTAGGTACATACATTTCTTAGAATAAGTCTTAGTTGTAGTCACGCGGTATTGTACTGTACTTGCTATCGTATGATTACTGTAGTTATAATGTAATTGGATCCAATGTTTATTCTAAGGGTACGGTAACCGGTACGCAACCTAGCATAAGCGTAAGATAAGAATACAGTGTAAGGTAACAATAGCTTTTAGTTGACAGTGTTGACTTAGCGTAAAGAAGTAGGATAAGCAAACTTCTTTGTAACCTAGCATACCTACCTATAACTTTTTACTTTCACTTAGTTTTTATCTTTCTTTGTATCTTAGCACATATTTTTTTCTTTCACTAATTTTTCTCTTATTACTTTTGTTTTCTCTTTCAGTTATATTTTTTCTTAATTATATAAATATATTTTTTAAAGAGGGGAGTATTGTAGGTGTTCGTACACCACCTCCACACATGTATATATTTTGTGTCAGCAAATTCATGTAACCCGTGGAAGCTCGAAGCTTCCAGAGCTAGTCGCTCTGCACCCGCGAACTGTATCGTACGTCGCATTAATAAATAAAGCAAACATATAAGTGAACACGCATTTCATTGGGTCACCCTTACCTTCTGGTGGAGGCCTTAAGCCTCCACAATAATTTGAATTAAAACTTTCCTTCATACTTCAACGCTACCAATCTCATCTTAACTTATATAATTACCTAAGATAACGAAACGTCGGAACAATTGTCTACCTCAGGCAGGGATCGAACCCGCGTCCTCCACAATCCCTAATTAGCTACTTCTTTCAACCGAAACCTATTTTCCTCTCCGCGGATAAGAATTCTTAACCAAACCCCCATATCAACCAAAACCAGTAGGCATACCATCATCGCCCAAGAGTTATAACTTTATTTTAGATGAGATACATCTAATGTCTAATCCTACAAATAACCGAGATAGAATACTAGACTCGCTTCCGTCCGGTACGCAGTGACACCCACTCACCGTGCATACAAATAGAGGTCTTAACACCTTACAATAAGGTTGTCGATCGTAAATACTTATGGATAAACTCCCTCACTCTAAGGTGGTACGCATCTCGAAACACGTCCTTGAGTTTTGAACTAGATACCCCGTAGTTCAGATCTATTAGAAGTTTGTGTGCTATGTATATCTGTCTAACTGTCAATGTATGCGTCATCGATAAGTACTTGTAAATACCCCGGTACGCGATGGACATTATATACCAATTGACAAGTACTGAGCTTATGCGTATAAGCAAATATTTATGCCAAAACCTATCTAGTAACTATGTCTCATCCCTAGTTATTACTATGTATGAAAGACACAATTTAGTTTGCTAAAATATAATACGTCAATATCCCCTTACTTTCCTATACCTTTGAAAAATATAATTTTCTTATTAAATTAAACATACCGGTAACTATCTTATCCGCCCCCACAACTCTACTTAACTTCCTACCTTTTATATAACTAATAACGATCAAATCGGTAAATAATAAGTCACTAAAGGTGACACTTACTTTTAGTATTCATGTTAATTTAATATTGTGAGTTCCTTTTCATATTTACTGAATTCCAAACTGCGTGATTCAATAGTGCTAATTTTTTTTTTTTTTTTTTTGATGATTTTAACTTTACACTCGCACTAGACACATTATTAAGATGGTAATCTCCCGAATGTTTGTAACTCTAATCGGTTACACATTATGCATTCCACTTTACTTTTCAGCCTTCCGTCCAGATGGTAAAATTCCCCAGCAACACGAGATCCCCTGACCACGCCAAAATGAAATGCCATCAATGGCCTCTGTTTCTGCAGCCTAAGACATTATCTCTCTATAGGTTAGTCAAGTATAATTGTCCTGATTTAGACTTCACAAGACGCCCCCCCAAAGGAACCACCTTACAGCAGAATTTCCGCAACTTTAAGAAAGGCTAGTTTAGGAAATGAAGCTAAATGGAAACCACTTAATTTTATTGTGTGCTGTGTAATTCCCACTTCTACAGCACAGTTCCGAAACTTCGATTCAATTACTTCACCAGGTAAATCAAACAACCTACACGCTTAACTAAGTTCTATTTGTGCCAGTGCGACTAAAAATATTCGAACACCCTAAACAAGCTACTTTTACTAATTTAACAGTGCCAATTAAGAATGCTCCCTTGTGTCATCTATAATTTTATTGTGTGCATAGACGACCAAAGACCTCGCTTTCAGCATGCCTTCTTCGTTGGACCCGCTTAGTTAAATACTCTAATCAAAATTCTAAAGTTACAATTGAAAATGTCAAAAGTTCGAATATTATGCAATAGAGAATTTCTCTAACATAGTTACTCCACCTCTTCGCACTATTTAGTCAGGCATAATGCAATTCAAGTATTTATTTTAATTTATAATGACCAATCTTCTCCACCTTTGTTCACATATTTTAGCCAGCCCTATCCACAGCTGCGGTGAAGATAATTAGTTAATGAACAAAACATCCTATAAACATTCTATGTTACTACCGCAATCACAAGAAATATTTACTAGGAGGATTATCTATCATACAGCTGACTATAACAAAATGAGTCCCCCTTATCTTTCTCCGTTCCTTCTCTAACGTAGAAGACAGCAACAGACAATTAATATTTAATTTCCTATAATTTAGAAAACCCTAGGTAAAACGCTACCACAAAACTAGACTAGAACCGAATAATACTAACCGAACTAAACTTTTGTATTCACACTTGCAAATAAAATATCTTTATCTTTCCGTGATGAATGAGTTTGATAACACTATTTCATCAACTCAATGTCCCGGCCTACATGCCTATGTGAAAACTGCCAATTAATTAGTTTGTTTATAACAATCTAGATGCAACATGTAGTTTACATTAAAACTAACAATTTTAAGGTTGTGTCATAACTTCGACAATAACCTACCTTAGCACTAATTTTAATCATCTACAATTACATCACGTACATATTAGATGCCAATAATTTAGATTATTTATGAATTCTAGCAATTCATATTAATAAATAACCAAACAAGATAATCCCGCTTTGACAGTCCGCGCTGACCTTCCCAGTTTCCCACAAGTCAAAACGCGTTTCGTTCGTCCTATCATTCCTAACTTGTAACCAAATCATTGAATTATTATTTACTTATTAATTGATAGGCAACCCTATTAAATTTCATAATAACAATTTTAATATAGTAGTATTAGAATATTATTATAAATCCCGAACATCTTTATTTATTATAATCAACATTACCGGTTAAAGTATTTGAATGGCCTAGTGCGAACTAGGTTTCAGGTCTCACCTCGGGAAAATAAATTTACTATTGACTCTAAAATCTACCTCTAATAAATTTATTATTTTCTTCTGACATACAAAGATAGGTTATGACTCTAGGTCGGGTTTAATAAACTTTGAACTATGCCTACCTCCACGATAATCTCGGTTAAATATATATATCCGCAAAACGAATTATGTCTAATTCGGCCGATTTTATTAAATTTAAATTATGCTACTAAACAGTACGTATCCTAAGAACGTCACACATCCGAAACCCATTTCAGTTCTAATGTCTTTACCCATCTAAATTAAAATTTGTACCTGTCGACGCGAGACAACATCTAAATAATTACTTCGTATGATTCGAATTGTGATAGTTGATTTTGTGTTGTAATCTCGATAACGCAATATCAGGGATTTACTTATTAATAAATTTTACACTAATAAATTTATTCTCAGCTCGCAATATCATCGCTTTATTTCCGGCTTGAATGTTTCTGCGGACTATGAGTTTAAAATTATCCTACAACTTAAAATTGTGGTATATAAAATCGATCACTGTTTTATAAGTAGCTTGTGTTAACTTTCAAAATAATAAAACGAGTTAACTATTGATTATGACGTGACATCCGCCCGCAACTCGCCTTTATAATTGATGTGATAACATATGCTTTTGTTATCCCTATAGCATAACAGTGCTATAACTCGTTAATTTTGCCGTTAAATCTCGACTTCAAGCCAATCAACTATTTCTTTTTTCTACTATTATTTTTTTTTTCGATTTATTATTCTTTCTTTACTATTATATTTTTCTTTCGACCCCTATTTTGCTCCCAAGCTCAATTAATATCCACCTTCCACAATTATCCATCATCCGTCAATCTTAGATATCTTCGAGAAGTAATTTTTTTTTTCTCTCTACTAATTTGCCTATCGTATTCCTACTAACATCTCTTTAGCATGCATAATTTCTATCGTTCCTTAAATATAATTAAATGCCGGCTCTAAGATAATTATAAATATAATATTTTAGTGTTGTGTGTGTATAGAATCAAACTTCGACTAGTCAATGATCCCTAGTAAGTCGGCATGGTTGCCCTAGAAGAACCACTAACTAATCAAAGCTAGCGTCTGGGATACACGTCAAGATATTCTCCGTCGGCACTACCCGATTAGTTAATACCAGCCTCTTGAACAAGTGCCTCTTTCGATTTACCCACAAGCAAAGCTGCTGGCTTATGTAGACGCGGTCAAGCATCCGATTCAATGTTTTTGTCTGTAAAATGGGTGATCATGTTTTGCTTTGTGTACTGTAATTGAGTATTGTAACAAGTACTGATTGGATATGATTTATAAAATATATATAATATTTTGTCGTAGAATAAACTCACTACACCCTATCTTGTGCAATGCTACCACTAGTATACTTCCTACACTTTCTCACCCACAAGAGTATCTCCGCCCAAATATATTTGTATAAAACCAATAATTAAATATAACCAAGTGCAGGTTCTAATGTACTTATAAATATAATAGATTAGTGTCATGTATGTATAGAATCAAACTTCGACTAGTCAATGATCCCTAGTAAGTCGGCATGGTTGCCCTAGAAGAACCACCAACTAATCAAAGCTAGCGTCTGGGATACACGTCAAGATATTCTCCGTCGGCACTACCCGATTAGTTAATACCAGCCTCTTGTACAAGTGCCTCTTTCGATTTACCCACAAGCAAAGCTGCTGGCTTATGTAGACGCGGTCAAGCATCCGATTCAATGATTTTGTCTGTAAAATGGGTGATTATGTTTTGCTTTGTGTACTGTAATTGAGTATTGTAACAAGTACTGATTGGATATGATTTATAAAATATATACTATATATATTTTGTCGTTGAATATATTCACTACACCCTATCCCGTGCAATGTTACCACTAGTATACTTCCTACACTTTCTCACACAACACTTAACTAGTAATATCATTTTTTTTTTTTTTTTTTTAACATCTTAATCGTTCAACGGAGATAGACAATTGTGCAAGGTACCCTTCTTAATAGGCTAATCCAACCCAGTGAATTTAATGATTTATCTATCTCTACCTATCCTAACTAATTAGTCATGTAGTAAAGTCTTTTCTTTTCACCGCTCTCCCGACTTAGATATCTCTAGGTAACTCACAACTGATAATATTAGGTAAGTAGGTATAGTAAGCTGTGCCCTGCGAGCTTTACCTCTGCGTACGTTAACCTCATCTTAAGCTAATAATAATCCTTTATAAATCTTCATAATTAACTATTTATCACGATTTCAACTATACGGTAAGGAGCAATGATTACCGGTAACGACTACTTACAACGCTGCAAGAGTATTTCAATTATACATATTATTATTAGACAGCACCCTTTTACCATCATCCAAAATAAAATCTTTTATTGGTGAACCAACGCCATCTAGCCTCGCTAATAGGTAACCTCCCCACAATAGAGTAGATATTAGATAGTTGTTTCCAGACGGTAACGACTTTTATCGCCTACTAGACGTATTTATCCGTTTACATTATGCATCCCAAACTTCGTTGCTTTTAACCAAAATTCCTACTAGCAATGAATAGTCATATGATTCTATCCCCTACATGACATCCCTGCTACTTGTTATTACTTATAATCGCGATTCCTCATCAACGCGTGTATTTTGAACCGTAATACTATTTTATGTTACTTTTCCTAGGATTTTAGCGAACTAACAAAATGAAGCGGCATTTCCCTTGTGCAGAGCAATTGTCCCCATCTACATGTCACATAATAATAATTCCACCACAATGTCATTGCATTCTAATCTACTACGTGATAAGTATTAGGAAAATCTCTTTCAATGTAAAAATCGCAGGTATTAAAAATAACAGGTATGGAAAATAACAGGTGATTCCGCTTGCTATAACAAAATCACATGATTACGCGATAAGGAAGTTTCCTCTCCGATTGGTTTTATGACTTCATGTTTTATAATCATTCCTAATTCTAGATTGTTTATGGTGTCGCTAAATCATTTGTCTCTATGGTCCAACCATAGACAAAGAACGTAATAGTCCTTGACTAGCCTAAACTACTCTATGGATTTCAGATGTGAGACTCAAGTACATTATTATATTTTTTTCTAACATAACCAACAAAATAAATTATAATACGTGGAATAGCACATCAACTAAAAACCGCAATCGCTCAACGATTATTAGTCAAAATATAATTATTATTAGTTTTATATTATGCTGTTAGCGTCATAACTTTATAATATTGTACAGCATATCGCCGTCCTATAATATAAATTGAATCCAGCAATAATTAAGTTGGTTACCTCTGTCCAATCTCGCCCCCTAGCCTTCCCATCTGACAGCAATAATAATTAAACCGCCCCCTATTCCACAAATCTTTCTAAATCAATAAATGTTGAACTATGTCACCCTATCGACCTTTTACGATCCTAAAAATAACTCAACACAAGGCTGTATGAACCAGTTGCCTATGCCTATATGAAATCTATCACCAGGAATAGAAACAAAACTACAGTTACCATAACTCTTAACGTCAACAATTATTATCTTAGCGTCCTATCAAAAATTGGATACCTGGTTTCAGTATTCAAGAAAACAATTACTAAAGGTTTCAGTATTCACAGATAACTCAACAATTTTAAAATTTAATACTCCAGACCCCCGGATAATAACTATATCTATGTACTTCGTGCACTTATGATACTTTGGGAAAACAACAACGCCTAACAGCCGCACGGTACCTGATGCTGGCGAAATCCGCCATTAAATAAAGAAGGAAAAGATAATAACTGAAAGGTATTGTATTTCAAATAATACTCATTTCATTATTGTTTTATAGTTTTATCTCCTTTGACCTTTAACCTAACCTGAGAATCTTTTTGTTACAGATTTCGTACAACAAAATTTAGCTCCAGCTCTCATTGCGACTGTCTACAATATTGGTCGAACCCGTAATACAAAGTGTATGAATCAACTTTAGAAGATAACAACGTTTATTGTGAAAAGTGTCAAATTATAATTCACCCACTATCAAGAGCCCGTAATACAAAGTGTATGAATCAACTTTAGAAGATAACAACGTTTATTGTGAAAAGTGTCAAATTATAATTCTTCAATATCTCTGAATTAATTAATCTTCATTGAATTATTCCCTATTAAGCCAATTCTAAACTCACACATCGCAACACGACAACAATTTGTGGGAAAAAAATCCCACTTCTAAATTAAAGTATTACCGCTTGACTGAAATCCAATACAACTATAATAATGATAATTTATAACTTAACTTTCTGATCCTGGTCATGGCTTACCAAATTGTAACCTCCCCCATTCTCTCTATATAAATTGCTATACCTATCTATAAATTCTCTATACCTAAATCTAATGCCTTTCACACCTATATGCACACTATTTCACACCTAAACCTAATGCCTAGTCTACCTTATAATACATACACACATCCTCGCCGCTTTTACCTTAACTTAACTTATTATCTAATTCTTAAAACTAATTAACCTAATTTATCTACAATCTAATGGTTGTGTCTGGAGTTTTTGTTTAGTGCGTATTGTTTGTATGATGATGAAACCTTAGCATAGCTTAATTCTATTTGCAGTGAATTTCAGTCAAGCAATGTAATATTATAATAACTACTATTTTGGCCAGATCGTCTAGTGAACCCTCCGTTGTTAACCGCATTTAAGTAACTCAAGTTCTTTCGTGAAAGTTTAGTAATTGGCTTATCCCTGTGTTAAATTATTTTCTCCTGACCTAATTACCTACCAGTCTATAGATCATAACATAAATATGTGTAGCCTAGCAATGACTCCGTCTGAACTGTGACCTAAATCCTTCACTGCAGCTGCGGGGAAGATTTGTAACTACTCAAAGGTAATCAGATGATAGCTTAGCTTGTAGGTATTATTATTTATTATCAGTAGCATGATACATAAGAAGCCTGGTGCAATTTATGAGCCCCACCGCCGCTCCATAGCGTACTGTACATCTCATGGTTTAATTACAGTTCCGTCACATTAGCTTTAACTTTAATTATTAGCTTGTGCCTTTAATTCTTTAAACTGAGAATTTACATCTCTCCTCAAATTTAATTTCATTTTACATTATGAACTATGTGTTAGCAATTTAAATTCTTATTATTCCACATAAATCAATAGAGTTTATCTCAAGGCTTGCTATCATCCAAATATCCTTTTCACATTAAGAACTTAATTATTCAATGCAATAACTTATATTCAGTTCCGTAAAGGGTGGATAATTTAATCAAACGCCACTTCAGGCGGTGGCTAAAGTAGAATGCTATTAATACAGGTAAAACTACTTTTATTTACTCTTAGTATTTATTATACAGGTCTTATAAAGTTCCAATATAACTACATTGGATTGGCTGCATTGGCAGATTATCACATCTTAAGTTTATTAAAGGATGTTTAATTCATTCAATATCCTTGACTTTAGGAAGTGAACTTAAATAGAATACTATCATTTGAAGTAAATTACTTTGGGTTACTCTTAGTGTTCATTATACAGATCTTATAAAGTATAAGTACATATCAAGTTTATTGAAGGATGTTTAATTTATTCAATATCCTTGACTTTTAGGAAGTGAACTTAAATAGAATTATTTTTCCATTAACTTCCACCCTCTGTCTCTCAGACTGAGTGGTTAATTTGATAGACTACTAAATCATAGTCAGTATACTTTTAGTAGGTAGTAAATTAGGTAGTTAATTATCCCTGTTAATCATTAAATCAATTACATTTAGAAGTTATCTTTACTCCCTTTAATAAGTATAAATTAGACTGTGCTAGGTATTAGTCTGATTGATTAGATTGTTCCCATCAAATATTTCTATGTTTCAGATTATTAGAGTTAAGTACTTACATATCTTAAGAGGTCTATTCAAATGGTATTAGTAGACCATTGTCAGGCTAATTAGCTGGTTGTTATCAATCAATTATTTCTATGTTTCAGATTATTAGAAGCTCATAGCTTGCAATGTCTTCTTTCAACGACTTATCCTAGGTTCTAAACTGGTTTTAGTTGTTCAGTTTGTATCAGCTTATCTTTGCTAATAGGTATCGGATGTAAAATTTTCCATACTTTGAAGAGTGTAGCTATTTTAAGGCCGTATTGTACCTCAGGGAAAGCTAAAAAATGCCTGTTTGGTCATTTCAGTATTAGAAATCAAACATCACAGTACGGCTAAGCTTATTTGCTATAACTTTTTAGTATTTTTCTTGTAATAGGAAACCAGTCTAGACTTTTAGGTACTCCAAAGTAATGATGGTACGATATTATCATACCTCTGTTAATTATTTAAACGAATAATTAATTGGTAACAACTTTAGGAAAACAATTAGAATTTTACCGGCCTGCGGTAACAGATTACTTGCCTAGCTAGGACCCACATCACTTCATCATAATTTTATTTAGCGCCGTAACTTAATTATCCCTACCTTATTAGTCTGAATTAATAACTAACCATATATATATCCGCCTACCTATAGATTCATACAACTTTCCTCACTTGAAAATGCCTATATTTTGTCGAACTAACAGTCCCTTTTGTGTACCTTGCAATCTAGGCCAAGCCACATTTAACTTAAATTCGTGATGTGTGGTGAGAGTCGCATTGCCCCTGAAAGCAACTAACTCCTAAATGTTCTATCAGTCGAGCCAGTATACTCAGTGTGTCATTTTCCTATCACTACACTGTATGTACGGAGGTAGACTCGAAATTGGACTGGGTCATACGGGTCTACCTCCAGCTAAATGGTGTCTGACCTATCTTCAACTTTCACTAGGGAGACAACTGTCTCTCCCCCATTACTCCGTCGAAGATAGTGTATTGTTTAGCGTAATGATGTAAAACGCCGATCTTATTAAATACAATCAAAGATCATCCAGACCGAAGTCTGTTGAAAGGTACATAGGTTTTCGTTGCCACCGTTACGCGTTTCCGCCGATGTACCCCGGAATACTTCATTCCGTTAACGGATTCGAGTTGCGATCGCAATAGTTTTACTTTATTAATCACTTTCAATTTCACAAATCTTAATTAATATCGCAGCTCGAATATCACTTAGCGCACTATCAAAGCTCGGACGCTATTTTTCCCGTATGAGTAGTACCGCACTCTTAAGTTGGACCGCACCGCCGACGTCCCAAAATTGAATGCCCCCTAATTTTCCGCCCTTTTCCCAAGCATCTTAACTTTCGCGCCATGCGCGCCTAACATACGCCCGCGCGAGTCCGCTTTTCTTCCCTTCAACCAATCGCTAGCTGTTTCCCCGATGCCCCTCGCCTTCGCGTCGCGCCACGTGGAGCTATCATCCGACCTCTCTTTCTGTCTTTTTCTCAACCTCTCGCTCGCTCATTGCCGCTTTCGCCGCGCAATTCTAAAATTTTTCCATAATCTAACCAAATCTCGTCCGACAGCCAATATTTCATCTTTGAATATCTAAATGTAGCCTTCTATTAACAATTCCCTCTCAATAATCCTCCACTTAAGCCAATAATCCTATATTTTGGGAAATTATCAAAAGTTCCGTATTCCGACCATAGATGGCGTCCGCCCGTAGGTGAACCACTTTCCCGACCCCAGAGCAGTCCCCGCGAAATTCAAAATAAAAATACGGTCCTAGTCAAGCTCACAACCATGACTCCCGCTAGACGCCGCCTACGTCGCAAGGGACGCGCAGAGCAGTCCCCGCGAAATTCAAAATAAAGAAGTCAAACTAGCAACCTTATGCGAAGCTCAAGTAAATAACTCACGCTAGATGGCGCCTATGTCGCAAGGAGCACACAGAGCAGTCCCCGCAAAGTTCAAACTAAAGATAAAGAGTTAGACCACAGACCATTATTCTGAACTAGTTTATTATTCCCTTTTTCATGCTTATTATATTAATGGTGCTACGCATTAATATTTATGTTAGTGCTACTCCCACACATTCCTTACTAACGGACGGATACCATTCATTCTGTACCGTTACAGCCGCCCCCGATAGAATTTAAGCAGATAAAGTACCACTCTTATCTGCGGCGAATTATATCTTAACCCTGTACTTAATTAAGTACAAATAGCACGGCCTTCCTTGCCAACCTCATTGTCATCCTAGCCCTCTTCCTCAAAGATATTCCTACTATTTATAGTTCCTTCCCAATCCCTAATGACTCCTTCCTCAATAAACATTCTCATTGCAAAAAGCCCACACCCCTCATTCTATTCAACTGACACAAAATCATAATCGCATACCCAGTTCTCGTGTTCGAAACGGAATCCCAGTAAACTTAGTTTCGGTAAATACTTCCCAATAACTTAGACATCTACCATGTCTCTAATCATACACAACCGCCGAATAATGATTTGCCTTTTGTTTACCATCATAACAACAAATCTTACTATAATTTAAATCAATATAACAGTATCTTGCGCTGTCTACTAACGCCCCCTAGCGAAAACTCTTCAACTCTATGACGATTCCGACGTAAGTTTATAACATCTTCCGAACCATTCAATTATTCTATTCTTTAAATTATTTTCCTAGAATAATTTCAAGTACATCTGTCATCATGGCCTTCTTTTAACTTACGTCTTTTCTTACAACTTGTTTCGCATCTAAATGTTGCAACCTAGGGATCGAACCTGGGATCTTTCGTGGGTGAAGCATCAACCACTTCGCCGTCATGGTTTTAGTTCCAACTAGGCTAATGAATAATTATTAATAATGTAGGTGTTCGTACACCACCTCCACACATGTATATATTTTGTGTCAGCAAATTCATGTAACCCGTGGAAGCTCGAAGCTTCCAGAGCTAGTCGCTCTGCACCCGCGAACTGTATCGTACGTCGCATTAATAAATAAAGCAAACATATAAGTGAACACGCATTTCATTGGGTCACCCTTACCTTCTGGTGGAGGCCTTAAGCCTCCACAGTGGTGACCCCGACGTGATAGTGGAAATGCCCGACGTGATCGTGGAAATGCCCGACGTTATCGTGAAAATGTGAAAGGACACAATTCGAACATTTTCGCCCACGTGTTTGTGCCGCGAGCGCGTCGCGTTACGCAACCATGAACCCGACGCCGCCGCCCGGCGCCGTTCCCACGCTGCCCGGGGGACACCTCGCCATGCCAGCTGCACCGCCAGGTAACCATCAGCGCCCGGATCATTCTCCATCTGCGACTGCTGCCATCGACTCGGTCGCATTGTCGCGACTCGCAGAATTCTGGACGGACCAACCACGTGTCTGGTTCATCCGGACCGAGGCCATAATTGCGTCGCAACGCCTCGCCGACGAAGCCAAATTCGACCTGGTCATCTCCAAACTCAATAAAGAGGTCATCGCGCAGGTCACAGACATCCTAATTAATCCTCCAAGCTCCGGTAAATATGAATTCCTCAAAAACCGCCTACTGACGATTTACGAAGAATCCCAAAACCGTAAGATCGAAAAATTAATTAGCGAGTTGGAGTTGGGAGAGCAAAAACCCTCCCAACTGCTACGTCGGATGAGAGAGAGCTTGCTACCAACAAATTTCCGGACGACACTCTTCGCGTTCTCTGGCAGAACCGGCTTCCATCGCAAGTACGAGTGGTGCTTGCCGTCTCCGAAGGCAAGGACTTGGAGAGCTTGGCCACCATCGCCGACAAGGTTGCTGAGGTCACGCATACAGCCCATGTCGCGGAGCTGACGCCACCACCACAGCCTTCATTCGACGCAGCGCCGATACTGGCGGAGATCGCAAAGATCAATACCCGGCTACGTAGTCTCCATCCTTTCCGATCCCGGTCACGATCCATTATGAGAGGCAGAGGTTTTGGGCGAAATGGACCCAACCGCAGCAGGCCAAGGACATCAGCAGGTCGCAGCGCATCCTGGAGCAGAGATAGGTCAGAAAACCGGATGTGTTTTTACCACAACCGTTTCCGCGAAAACGCCCGGAAATGCACCAAACCCTGTGCGTGGAAGAACTCGGAAAACTGAGTGGAGTGGTACAGGAGATGGTGGACACTTGTACCATTTCACCCGGTCACCGATTATGCGTTACTGATGTTAATACGGGTCTTAAATTTCTTGTTGATACAGGCGCCAATGTCTCGGTACTGCCAGCAACAAGAAAACAACGACAAAATGTAAGTAGCGACTACCAACTTTTTGCCGCTAATGGCACAGTAATCAAAACTTTTGGCACTAAAACTTTAGTCTTAAATTTTAAGCTTCGTAGACCTTATAGATGGCATTTTATTTTGGCAGATGTCAAACAACCAATTTTAGGGGCAGATTTTTTAGCATTTCACAAAATAGTAGTTGACGTTAACTCGCGTAAATTAATCGACCAAATAACAGAATTAAATGTAGTCACATCCATCGCCAACATTACACAACCGTCTATAAAGTCTATCGATGAGCGACACCCTTATTATGATTTGTTGTCTAGGCATCCTAATATAACTAAGCCAGCGTCATTCGTGGAAATTCCGCCACACTCGATTATGCATTATATTGAAACCAAAGGGCCGCCCGTGCATGCGCGAGCGCGCCCGCTGCCTCCTGATAGGTACATAAAAGTCAAAGAAGAATTTCGGTTAATGCAGGAAATGGGAATCTGCCGACCTTCGAAAAGCGCGTGGGCTAGCCCACTGCACGTAGTGCCGAAGAAAAATGGCGATATTCGCCCATGCGGTGATTATCGCCAACTTAATTCGATTACGAAGCCCGACAGATACCCAATTCCTCGCTTGCAAGATTTTACTTATATTTTAACAAACAAACAAGTTTTTTCAAAATTAGACATAAATCGATCTTATCATTGTATACCTACAGCACCGGGAGACATAGAAAAAACTGCCATAATTACCCCTTTTGGCTTATTTGAATTCCCACGAATGAGCTTCGGTTTGCGTAATGCCGCACAAACCTTTCAGCGTTTCATGAACTTTGTACTTAGTGACCTAGATTTCCTATTTTCATATTTAGATGACGTAATAATTGGGAGTCCCGATGAAGTTACTCATAAACAACATTTAGACATAGTTTTTGAAAGATTTCAAAAATTTGGCATAACTATTAATCTAGCAAAATGCTCATTTGGTCAAAACAAGCTCAATTTCTTAGGATACGAAGTTAGCCCCGATGGTATACGGCCTTTAGACGACAAGGTTCATGCCATAATTAATTATCCTAAACCCAAAACCGTACAGGACATGAGACGATTTTTGGGGATGGTCAATTTTTATCGCGCTCATTTGCCGCACGCTAGTAGGTATCTTAACGAATTAAATAAGTATTTGTCAAGCGCAAAAAAGAACGATAAGTCTCCGATCGCTTGGACGGAATCCGCGAACGACGCATTTGCACAATGTAAAGTAGGTCTTCAACAGGCCGCTACATTGTCGCACCCCGATCCGAACGCAAAACTCGCTCTAATGACGGATGCCTCGAACACGAGCGTAGGCGCAGTTTTACAGCAGAAAATTGATAATATTTGGCAGCCATTAGGTTATATGTCAAAAAAGCTAACAAACGCTCAACAAAAGTATTCAACTTATGACCGCGAACTTTTGGCAATATTTATGGCCATTAAACATTTTAGAAAATTATTTGAAGGTCGCCAAATCACTGTGTACACCGACCATAAACCCTTAACATTCGCGTTTACAAAAATAACAAAATGCGAAAACGAAATTCCGCGCCGTTCGAGACATTTATCATTCATAAGTGAATTTAAGTTTTTAAGTCGCATAGCAACTCAAAGACTTTCTTTGTTCATCCCGAGTTAAAAACATGCGATTATGTATTTGTAAGAGACGATACAGTGCGTAAGCCCTTGAAACCCCCTTACGACGGTCCCTACCGCGTTATCAAAAGAGGCACAAAGGTTTATACCATACAAATAAATAATCGCCAAACGTCGATCTCTATAGATAGGCTTAAGCCCGCGTACATAATAATAGGTAGTGACGATGACGATGCCCTGGCGCCTGCTGACGCAGCTCGAGACGCGCCAGCAGCCGACCCACCGACATCATCTTCGCCCATGCAAAGAGCGACACACATTCATAAAACACGAAGTGGACGCTTAATTAAGCCTCCTTTGCGTTTTATAAATGAGAACAATTAAAGTAGGTTAAGAGTAATAATTTTAGTTTAGTTTATGTTAGCATTTTTGGAGAGATAATTCTCGCTTTATAAATAACAACAGTTCGTATTTTTAATTATTTCATACGCGTACACAAGTTAGTAACACGGATCGTACTTGTTAGTTTGCAATGGGTAACTACCAAGAAAAAGAACTTATCGTCAACCAGCAAAGTGACGTAGCCACCAAAGTTGAGGAGCGCTATAACCAACTAAGCATTTGGCTAGTCGTAATTGCTAGTTTGCTATCAATAGTTATACTATTTTATCTATGGAAACGAAGCTGCCAAGGTTTAAAAGGGTGGTTGCGCAAGCAAGCCACAGGTGTAGCAGTATCCTCGATACAGCTTCAGCATCAGAAAGCGTTTAGTCCACCAACTACAACCGTCGGTATTAACCCGTCCGCATCATCCGCTGCTGATCCTGTTCACGGATACGCATAAGTTAATTGTAAGTAGCTTTAAGATATTTCTGTAACTGTTCGTAATCTTAGTAAATACTTAGGGTAAGCAGTGAAAAGTGAGTGAATACAAGTGCAGTGAATATAGAACGGTCTTTTTAAAAAAACAATCCGTATGCTCGATGCCTACTAGGTACATACATTTCTTAGAATAAGTCTTAGTTGTAGTCACGCGGTATTGTACTGTACTTGCTATCGTATGATTACTGTAGTTATAATGTAATTGGATCCAATGTTTATTCTAAGCGTACGGTAACCGGTACGCAACCTAGCATAAGCGTAAGATAAGAATACAGTGTAAGGTAACAATAGCTTTTAGTTGACAGTGTTGACTTAGCGTAAAGAAGTAGGATAAGCAAACTTCTTTGTAACCTAGCATACCTACCTATAACTTTTTACTTTCACTTAGTTTTTATCTTTCTTTGTATCTTAGCACATATTTTTTTCTTTCACTAATTTTTCTCTTATTACTTTTGTTTTCTCTTTCAGTTATATTTTTTCTTAATTATATAAATATATTTTTTAAAGAGGGGAGTATTGTAGGTGTTCGTACACCACCTCCACACATGTATATATTTTGTGTCAGCAAATTCATGTAACCCGTGGAAGCTCGAAGCTTCCAGAGCTAGTCGCTCTGCACCCGCGAACTGTATCGTACGTCGCATTAATAAATAAAGCAAACATATAAGTGAACACGCATTTCATTGGGTCACCCTTACCTTCTGGTGGAGGCCTTAAGCCTCCACAATAATTTGAATTAAAACTTTCCTTCATACTTCAACGCTACCAATCTCATCTTAACTTATATAATTACCTAAGATAACGAAACGTCGGAACAATTGTCTACCTCAGGCAGGGATCGAACCCGCGTCCTCCACAATCCCTAATTAGCTACTTCTTTCAACCGAAACCTATTTTCCTCTCCGCGGATAAGAATTCTTAACCAAACCCCCATATCAACCAAAACCAGTAGGCATACCATCATCGCCCAAGAGTTATAACTTTATTTTAGATGAGATACATCTAATGTCTAATCCTACAAATAACCGAGATAGAATACTAGACTCGCTTCCGTCCGGTACGCAGTGACACCCACTCACCGTGCATACAAATAGAGGTCTTAACACCTTACAATAAGGTTGTCGATCGTAAATACTTATGGATAAACTCCCTCACTCTAAGGTGGTACGCATCTCGAAACACGTCCTTGAGTTTTGAACTAGATACCCCGTAGTTCAGATCTATTAGAAGTTTGTGTGCTATGTATATCTGTCTAACTGTCAATGTATGCGTCATCGATAAGTACTTGTAAATACCCCGGTACGCGATGGACATTATATACCAATTGACAAGTACTGAGCTTATGCGTATAAGCAAATATTTATGCCAAAACCTATCTAGTAACTATGTCTCATCCCTAGTTATTACTATGTATGAAAGACACAATTTAGTCTCATTTGCTAAAATATAATACGTCAATATCCCCTTACTTTCCTATACCTTTGAAAAATATAATTTTCTTATTAAATTAAACATACCGGTAACTATCTTATCCGCCCCCACAACTCTACTTAACTTCCTACCTTTTATATAACTAATAACGATCAAATCGGTAAATAATAAGTCACTAAAGGTGACACTTCGTTTTAGTATTCATGTTAATTTAATATTGTGAGTTCCTTTTCATATTTACTGAATTCCAAACTGCGTGATTCAATAGTGCTAATTTTTTTTTTTTTTTTTTTTTGATGATTTTAACTTTACACTCGCACTAGACACATTATTAAGATGGTAATCTCCCGAATGTTTGTAACTCTAATCGGTTACACATTATGCATTCCACTTTACTTTTCAGCCTTCCGTCCAGATGGTAAAATTCCCCAGCAACACGAGATCCCCTGACCACGCCAAAATGAAATGCCATCAATGGCCTCTGTTTCTGCAGCCTAAGACATTATCTCTCTATAGGTTAGTCAAGTATAATTGTCCTGATTTAGACTTCACAAGACGCCCCCCCAAAGGAACCACCTTACAGCAGAATTTCCGCAACTTTAAGAAAGGCTAGTTTAGGAAATGAAGCTAAATGGAAACCACTTAATTTTATTGTGTGCTGTGTAATTCCCACTTCTACAGCACAGTTCCGAAACTTCGATTCAATTACTTCACCAGGTAAATCAAACAACCTACACGCTTAACTAAGTTCTATTTGTGCCAGTGCGACTAAAAATATTCGAACACCCTAAACAAGCTACTTTTACTAATTTAACAGTGCCAATTAAGAATGCTCCCTTGTGTCATCTATAATTTTATTGTGTGCATAGACGACCAAAGACCTCGCTTTCAGCATGCCTTCTTCGTTGGACCCGCTTAGTTAAATACTCTAATCAAAATTCTAAAGTTACAATTGAAAATGTCAAAAGTTCGAATATTATGCAATAGAGAATTTCTCTAACATAGTTACTCCACCTCTTCGCACTATTTAGTCAGGCATAATGCAATTCAAGTATTTATTTTAATTTATAATGACCAATCTTCTCCACCTTTGTTCACATATTTTAGCCAGCCCTATCCACAGCTGCGGTGAAGATAATTAGTTAATGAACAAAACATCCTATAAACATTCTATGTTACTACCGCAATCACAAGAAATATTTACTAGGAGGATTATCTATCATACAGCTGACTATAACAAAATGAGTCCCCCTTATCTTTCTCCGTTCCTTCTCTAACGTAGAAGACAGCAACAGACAATTAATATTTAATTTCCTATAATTTAGAAAACCCTAGGTAAAACGCTACCACAAAACTAGACTAGAACCGAATAATACTAACCGAACTAAACTTTTGTATTCACACTTGCAAATAAAATATCTTTATCTTTCCGTGATGAATGAGTTTGATAACACTATTTCATCAACTCAATGTCCCGGCCTACATGCCTATGTGAAAACTGCCAATTAATTAGTTTGTTTATAACAATCTAGATGCAACATGTAGTTTACATTAAAACTAACAATTTTAAGGTTGTGTCATAACTTCGACAATAACCTACCTTAGCACTAATTTTAATCATCTACAATTACATCACGTACATATTAGATGCCAATAATTTAGATTATTTATGAATTCTAGCAATTCATATTAATAAATAACCAAACAAGATAATCCCGCTTTGACAGTCCGCGCTGACCTTCCCAGTTTCCCACAAGTCAAAACGCGTTTCGTTCGTCCTATCATTCCTAACTTGTAACCAAATCATTGAATTATTATTTACTTATTAATTGATAGGCAACCCTATTAAATTTCATAATAACAATTTTAATATAGTAGTATTAGAATATTATTATAAATCCCGAACATCTTTATTTATTATAATCAACATTACCGGTTAAAGTATTTGAATGGCCTAGTGCGAACTAGGTTTCAGGTCTCACCTCGGGAAAATAAATTTACTATTGACTCTAAAATCTACCACTAATAAATTTATTATTTTCTTCTGACATACAAAGATAGGTTATGACTCTAGGTCGGGTTTAATAAACTTTGAACTATGCCTACCTCCACGATAATCTCGGTTAAATATATATATCCGCAAAACGAATTATGTCTAATTCGGCCGATTTTATTAAATTTAAATTATGCTACTAAACAGTACGTATCCTAAGAACGTCACACATCCGAAACCCATTTCAGTTCTAATGTCTTTACCCATCTAAATTAAAATTTGTACCTGTCGACGCGAGACAACATCTAAATAATTACTTCGTATGATTCGAATTGTGATAGTTGATTTTGTGTTGTAATCTCGATAACGCAATATCAGGGATTTACTTATTAATAAATTTTACACTAATAAATTTATTCTCAGCTCGCAATATCATCGCTTTATTTCCGGCTTGAATGTTTCTGCGGACTATGAGTTTAAAATTATCCTACAACTTAAAATTGTGGTATATAAAATCGATCACTGTTTTATAAGTAGCTTGTGTTAACTTTCAAAATAATAAAACGAGTTAACTATTGATTATGACGTGACATCCGCCCGCAACTCGCCTTTATAATTGATGTGATAACATATGCTTTTGTTATCCCTATAGCATAACAGTGCTATAACTCGTTAATTTTGCCGTTAAATCTCGACTTCAAGCCAATCAACTATTTCTTTTTACTACTATTATTTTTTTTTTTTCGATTTATTATTCTTTCTTTACTATTATATTTTTCTTTCGACCCCTATTTTGCTCCCAAGCTCAATTAATATCCACCTTCCACAATTATCCATCATCCGTCAATCTTAGATATCTTCGAGAAGTAATTTTTTTTTTCTCTCTACTAATTTGCCTATCGTATTCCTACTAACATCTCTTTAGCATGCATAATTTCTATCGTTCCTTAAATATAATTAAATGCCGGCTCTAAGATAATTATAAATATAATATTTTAGTGTTGTGTGTGTATAGAATCAAACTTCGACTAGTCAATGATCCCTAGTAAGTCGGCATGGTTGCCCTAGAAGAACCACTAACTAATCAAAGCTAGCGTCTGGGATACACGTCAAGATATTCTCCGTCGGCACTACCCGATTAGTTAATACCAGCCTCTTGAACAAGTGCCTCTTTCGATTTACCCACAAGCAAAGCTGCTGGCTTATGTAGACGCGGTCAAGCATCCGATTCAATGTTTTTGTCTGTAAAATGGGTGATCATGTTTTGCTTTGTGTACTGTAATTGAGTATTGTAACAAGTACTGATTGGATATGATTTATAAAATATATATAATATTTTGTCGTAGAATAAACTCACTACACCCTATCTTGTGCAATGCTACCACTAGTATACTTCCTACACTTTCTCACCCACAAGAGTATCTCCGCCCAAATATATTTGTATAAAACCAATAATTAAATATAACCAAGTGCAGGTTCTAATGTACTTATAAATATAATAGATTAGTGTCATGTATGTATAGAATCAAACTTCGACTAGTCAATGATCCCTAGTAAGTCGGCATGGTTGCCCTAGAAGAACCACCAACTAATCAAAGCTAGCGTCTGGGATACACGTCAAGATATTCTCCGTCGGCACTACCCGATTAGTTAATACCAGCCTCTTGTACAAGTGCCTCTTTCGATTTACCCACAAGCAAAGCTGCTGGCTTATGTAGACGCGGTCAAGCATCCGATTCAATGATTTTGTCTGTAAAATGGGTGATTATGTTTTGCTTTGTGTACTGTAATTGAGTATTGTAACAAGTACTGATTGGATATGATTTATAAAATATATACTCTCCCGACTTAGATATCTCTAGGTAACTCACAACTGATAATATTAGGTAAGTAGGTATAGTAAGCTGTGCCCTGCGAGCTTTACCTCTGCGTACGTTAACCTCATCTTAAGCTAATAATAATCCTTTATAAATCTTCATAATTAACTATTTATCACGATTTCAACTATACGGTAAGGAGCAATGATTACCGGTAACGACTACTTACAACGCTGCAAGAGTATTTCAATTATACATATTATTATTAGACAGCACCCTTTTACCATCATCCAAAATAAAATCTTTTATTGGTGAACCAACGCCATCTAGCCTCGCTAATAGGTAACCTCCCCACAATAGAGTAGATATTAGATAGTTGTTTCCAGACGGTAACGACTTTTATCGCCTACTAGACGTATTTATCCGTTTACATTATGCATCCCAAACTTCGTTGCTTTTAACCAAAATTCCTACTAGCAATGAATAGTCATATGATTCTATCCCCTACATGACATCCCTGCTACTTGTTATTACTTATAATCGCGATTCCTCATCAACGCGTGTATTTTGAACCGTAATACTATTTTATGTTACTTTTCCTAGGATTTTAGCGAACTAACAAAATGAAGCGGCATTTCCCTTGTGCAGAGCAATTGTCCCCATCTACATGTCACATAATAATAATTCCACCACAATGTCATTGCATTCTAATCTACTACGTGATAAGTATTAGGAAAATCTCTTTCAATGTAAAAATCGCAGGTATTAAAAATAACAGGTATGGAAAATAACAGGTGATTCCGCTTGCTATAACAAAATCACATGATTACGCGATAAGGAAGTTTCCTCTCCGATTGGTTTTATGACTTCATGTTTTATAATCATTCCTAATTCTAGATTGTTTATGGTGTCGCTAAATCATTTGTCTCTATGGTCCAACCATAGACAAAGAACGTAATAGTCCTTGACTAGCCTAAACTACTCTATGGATTTCAGATGTGAGACTCAAGTACATTATTATATTTTTTTCTAACATAACCAACAAAATAAATTATAATACGTGGAATAGCACATCAACTAAAAACCGCAATCGCTCAACGATTATTAGTCAAAATATAATTATTATTAGTTTTATATTATGCTGTTAGCGTCATAACTTTATAATATTGTACAGCATATCGCCGTCCTATAATATAAATTGAATCCAGCAATAATTAAGTTGGTTACCTCTGTCCAATCTCGCCCCCTAGCCTTCCCATCTGACAGCAATAATAATTAAACCGCCCCCTATTCCACAAATCTTTCTAAATCAATAAATGTTGAACTATGTCACCCTATCGACCTTTTACGATCCTAAAAATAACTCAACACAAGGCTGTATGAACCAGTTGCCTATGCCTATATGAAATCTATCACCAGGAATAGAAACAAAACTACAGTTACCATAACTCTTAACGTCAACAATTATTATCTTAGCGTCCTATCAAAAATTGGATACCTGGTTTCAGTATTCAAGAAAACAATTACTAAAGGTTTCAGTATTCACAGATAACTCAACAATTTTAAAATTTAATACTCCAGACCCCCGGATAATAACTATATCTATGTACTTCGTGCACTTATGATACTTTGGGAAAACAACAACGCCTAACAGCCGCACGGTACCTGATGCTGGCGAAATCCGCCATTAAATAAAGAAGGAAAAGATAATAACTGAAAGGTCATCATCACCAGCCTGAAGACGTCCACTGCTGAACATAGGCCTCCCCCTTTGACCTCCATCCTGACCGACAACTCGCCACTCGCATCCACCGGTTGCCTGCGACTCTTCCGATGTCGTCGGTCCACCTAGTGGGAGGCCTACCAACACTGCGTCTTCCAGTGCGTGGTCTCCACTCGAGAACCTTTCTTCCCCAACGGTTGTCGGTTCGTCGAGCGATGTGGCCTGCCCATTGCCACTTCAGCTTGCAAATCTTACGAGCTATGTCGGCAACTCCGGTTTTTTGGCGAATATCCTCGTTTCGGATTCTATCGCGCAAAGAAACTCCGAGCATAGCTCTCTCCATTGCTCGCTGTGTGACTCTGAGCTTTTCTAAAAGGCCAACAGTTAAGGACCACGTTTCGGTGCCATATGTCACCACCGGCAACACACATTGGTTAAAGACCTTTGTCTTTAGGCACTGCGGAATCTTCGATGCAAAGATATCTCGTAATTTCCCGAACGCTGCCCATCCGAGTTGGATTCTCCGGGCGACCTCTTTGTCGAGGTTGGACCTACCTAACTGGACAATCTGTCCTAAGTAGGTGTAGTGGTCGACAACTTCGATAGTATCGCTCCCAACAATTACCGGTACGGGTTCAACATGGACATTCGACATGATCTTCGTCTTGTCCATGTTCATTTTAAGACCCACCTGTTGGGATACGATATTGAGGTCGCTGAGCATGGTGTTGAGGTTCTCCAGCGACTCCGCCATTATGACTATATCATCGGCAAAACGAAGGTGAGTGATGTATTCGCCATTAATGTTGATGCCGAATCCGTTCCAATTCAAGAGCTTGAAAACGTCCTCCAACGCATTTGTGAACAGTTTCGGAGATATGACGTCTCCCTGTCTCACACCTTTCTGCAATTGGATTGGTTTCGTACTCTCGTCTTGTAATCGGATCGACATAGTAGCGTTTCTATACAAACATTTCAACACTTCGATATACCTATAGTCGATATGGCAACGCTGGAGGGACTGCAACACAGCCCAGGTTTCGATAGAATCGAAGGCTTTCTCGTAGTCCACAAACGCTAAACATAAGGGCCGATTATACTCCTCAGTCTTCTGTATAATCTGGCGGAGCGTATGTATGTGGTCTATGGTACTAAAGCCTTTTCGGAAACCGGCTTGTTCGGGAGGCTGGAAGTCGTCAAACCTGCGTTCGAGACGGTTCGTAATGACTCTCGACAACAGCTTGTACACATGGCTCAGGAGTGAGATGGGTCTATAATTCTTCAATAAGGTGTTATCGCCTTTCTTGAAGAAGAGCACCACCGCACTCCTGTGCCATGCTTCTGGCGTAGTACCTTCGAGCATGACGGAATTAAACAACTTCTGGAGGACTACGAGTATCGGTTTTCCACCCGCTCGCAGAAGTTCAGTGGTAATTCCGTCATCACCCGGCGCCTTGTTGTTTTTAAGCTGTTTAAGAGCCATACTAATCTCATACAGGCTGATGTCAGGGATATCTTCGGTATAGTGTCGGGTTAACTTAGCTCTGGTGTCCTGAGCTGTACCAACAGCGGGCTCTTGTGTTGAGGTGTACAACTGTCCATAAAACCTCTCGAGCTCTCTCAGAATCTCCGGCTTCGACGAAATGACACTGCCGTCCTCGATCTTCAGCTTAGTCATTTGGCTCTGACCAATAGACGAATTCTTTGCGAACACTTTGGCGCCTTGGTTCCGCGCAATTGCGTCCCTAATGCATTTAGCACTATAGGAGCGCAGGTCGTGTCGCACAGATTTCGAGATTCGTCTATTGAGTTTGCCATATTCCGACATATCAGCTGAAGATTGCAGTATCATTTCTTTCCGGTCTTCCATTAACTTAATGGTTCCGTCTGAGAGCTTTTGAGGCTTTTTCCGGCGTGGGGTCTTAAAGAACTTAGACCCCACAGCTTGGACAGTTTCCACAAGCCCGCTGCTGATCTCGTCCACAGTTTCGCACTCGGCTAGGCACTGGAAGCGATTTTGGAGTTCGAGTTGAAAGTGTTCCGGGCTCTGGATCTGGGCAGGGCCAGGACGGAGTGTGGACTTCACCAGACGTGACCTCTCGAGCTTGATGTTGATATTCAGTGTGCCTCTAACAATCCGGTGATCGCTACCGGTTTTCACCCTACTGATCACGGAGACATCACTGAATATACGCTTCTTGGTCGTCATCATGAAGTCGATCTCATTTCTGTTTCTTATTATCTAATTCTTAAAACTAATTAACCTAATTTATCTACAATCTAATGGTTGTGTCTGGAGTTTTTGTTTAGTGCGTATTGTTTGTATGATGATGAAACCTTAGCATAGCTTAATTCTATTTGCAGTGAATTTCAGTCAAGCAATGTAATATTATAATAACTACTATTTTGGCCAGATCGTCTAGTGAACCCTCCGTTGTTAACCGCATTTAAGTAACTCAAGTTCTTTCGTGAAAGTTTAGTAATTGGCTTATCCCTGTGTTAAATTATTTTCTCCTGACCTAATTACCTACCAGTCTATAGATCATAACATAAATATGTGTAGCCTAGCAATGACTCCGTCTGAACTGTGACCTAAATCCTTCACTGCAGCTGCGGGGAAGATTTGTAACTACTCAAAGGTAATCAGATGATAGCTTAGCTTGTAGGTATTATTATTTATTATCAGTAGCATGATACATAAGAAGCCTGGTGCAATTTATGAGCCCCACCGCCGCTCCATAGCGTACTGTACATCTCATGGTTTAATTACAGTTCCGTCACATTGGCTTTAACTTTAATTATTAGCTTGTGCCTTTAATTCTTTAAACTGAGAATTTACATCTCTCCTCAAATTTAATTTCATTTTACATTATGAACTATGTGTTAGCAATTTAAATTCTTATTATTCCACATAAATCAATAGAGTTTATCTCAAGGCTTGCTATCATCCAAATATCCTTTTCACATTAAGAACTTAATTATTCAATGCAATAACTTATATTCAGTTCCGTAAAGGGTGGATAATTTAATCAAACGCCACTTCAGGCGGTGGCTAAAGTAGAATGCTATTAATACAGGTAAAACTACTTTTATTTACTCTTAGTATTTATTATACAGGTCTTGTAAAGTTCCAATATAACTACATTGGATTGGCTGCATTGGCAGATTATCACATCTTAAGTTTATTAAAGGATGTTTAATTCATTCAATATCCTTGACTTTAGGAAGTGAACTTAAATAGAATACTATCATTTGAAGTAAATTACTTTGGGTTACTCTTAGTGTTCATTATACAGATCTTATAAAGTATAAGTACATATCAAGTTTATTGAAAGATGTTTAATTTATTCAATATCCTTGACTTTTAGGAAGTGAACTTAAATAGAATTATTTTTCCATTAACTTCCACCCTCTGTCTCTCAGACTGAGTGGTTAATTTGATAGACTACTAAATCATAGTCAGTATACTTTTAGTAGGTAGTAAATTAGGTAGTTAATTATCCCTGTTAATCATTAAATCAATTACATTTAGAAGTTATCTTTACTCCCTTTAATAAGTATAAATTAGACTGTGCTAGGTATTAGTCTGATTGATTAGATTGTTCCCATCAAATATTTCTATGTTTCAGATTATTAGAGTTAAGTACTTACATATCTTAAGAGGTCTATTCAAATGGTATTAGTAGACCATTGTCAGGCTAATTAGCTGGTTGTTATCAATCAATTATTTCTATGTTTCAGATTATTAGAAGCTCATAGCTTGCAATGTCTTCTTTCAACGACTTATCCTAGGTTCTAAACTGGTTTTAGTTGTTCAGTTTGTATCAGCTTATCTTTGCTAATAGGTATCGGATGTAAAATTTTCCATACTTTGAAGAGTGTAGCTATTTTAAGGCCGTATTGTACCTCAGGGAAAGCTAAAAAATGCCTGTTTGGTCATTTCAGTATTAGAAATCAAACATCACAGTACGGCTAAGCTTATTTGCTATAACTTTTTAGTATTTTTCTTGTAATAGGAAACCAGTCTAGACTTTTAGGTACTCCAAAGTAATGATGGTACGATATTATCATACCTCTGTTAATTATTTAAACGAATAATTAATTGGTAACAACTTTAGGAAAACAATTAGAATTTTACCGGCCTGCGGTAACAGATTACTTGCCTAGCTAGGACCCACATCACTTCATCATAATTTTATTTAGCGCCGTAACTTAATTATCCCTACCTTATTAGTCTGAATTAATAACTAACCATATATATATCCGCCTACCTATAGATTCATACAACTTTCCTCACTTGAAAATGCCTATATTTTGTCGAACTAACAGTCCCTTTTGTGTACCTTGCAATCTAGGCCAAGCCACATTTAACTTAAATTCGTGATGTGTGGTGAGAGTCGCATTGCCCCTGAAAGCAACTAACTCCTAAATGTTCTATCAGTCGAGCCAGTATACTCAGTGTGTCATTTTCCTATCACTACACTGTATGTACGGAGGTAGACTCGAAATTGGACTGGGTCATACGGGTCTACCTCCAGCTAAATGGTGTCTGACCTATCTTCAACTTTCACTAGGGAGACAACTGTCTCTCCCCCATTACTCCGTCGAAGATAGTGTATTGTTTAGCGTAATGATGTAAAACGCCGATCTTATTAAATACAATCAAAGATCATCCAGACCGAAGTCTGTTGAAAGGTACATAGGTTTTCGTTGCCACCGTTACGCGTTTCCGCCGATGTACCCCGGAATACTTCATTCCGTTAACGGATTCGAGTTGCGATCGCAATAGTTTTACTTTATTAATCACTTTCAATTTCACAAATCTTAATTAATATCGCAGCTCGAATATCACTTAGCGCACTATCAAAGCTCGGACGCTATTTTTCCCGTATGAGTAGTACCGCACTCTTAAGTTGGACCGCACCGCCGACGTCCCAAAATTGAATGCCCCCTAATTTTCCGCCCTTTTTCCAAGCATCTTAACTTTCGCGCCATGCGCGCCTAACATACGCCCGCGCGAGTCCGCTTTTCTTCCCTTCAACCAATCGCTAGCTGTTTCCCCGATGCCCCTCGCCTTCGCGTCGCGCCACGTGGAGCTATCATCCGACCTCTCTTTCTGTCTTTTTCTCAACCTCTCGCTCGCTCATTGCCGCTTTCGCCGCGCAATTCTAAAATTTTTCCTTATTCTAACCAAATCTCGTCCGACAGCCAATATTTCATCTTTGAATATCTAAATGTAGCCTTCTATTAACAATTCCCTCTCAATAATCCTCCACTTAAGCCAATAATCCTATATTTTGGGAAATTATCAAAAGTTCCGTATTCCGACCATAGATGGCGTCCGCCCGTAGGTGAACCACTTTCCCGACCCCAGAGCAGTCCCCGCGAAATTCAAAATAAAAATACGGTCCTAGTCAAGCTCACAACCATGACTCCCGCTAGACGCCGCCTACGTCGCAAGGGACGCGCAGAGCAGTCCCCGCGAAATTCAAAATAAAGAAGTCAAACTAGCAACCTTATGCGAAGCTCAAGTAAATAACTCACGCTAGATGGCGCCTATGTCGCAAGGAGCACACAGAGCAGTCCCCGCAAAGTTCAAACTAAAGATAAAGAGTTAGACCACAGACCATTATTCTGAACTAGTTTATTATTCCCTTTTTCATGCTTATTATATTAATGGTGCTACGCATTAATATTTATGTTAGTGCTACTCCCACACATTCCTTACTAACGGACGGATACCATTCATTCTGTACCGTTACAGGCCGATCAGGTCAAGCGTCTTAAACATGACAAAAATGGTATCATTGCAGATTAACGTAGGTACTTATCGCCCAGCTGACGCGAACGGGTCAACAGACGGTCGACCGGCCGGCCGTTGCCCGCGCGTTGTAAATAATTGTTTTTCATTTAGTTTTCTTATGTTATTGCTTTAAAATAAATTAGATACTCAAATAAATACAAAGACTATCCAATTAAAATTCACAATAAGAATTATTTAATTAAAAATGAAATAAAAACACGAAATCCTTTTTTGTCATCTTTGTCATGTTCATAACACCCGACCCGACCAGCCCCCGAAGCCCCCCGCGGCCCCTAGCAGTCACCCCATATATTTCCAAGAATTAAAGATTTATTTTATTTATATTGGTTCTTTAATTCAAAAACGGATTGGATGTAATTATACTCGTAAATATAAAGCTTCAATAAACTGTGCTTCGATATCGTAAGAACTGTCTGACACTACGAATCTTATGTGAGTTCATGCTCTTTACTTCCCACTCCCCCCACCACCCGCGCATACCCAAGGCGCGGCACAGCGGCTGCGGCCAGGCCATAGTTAAGGATCTAATCTATTCAAAGTCTCATTCAGTTACAAGATCCAATGAACTTCACTGATACTCGTACTTAACATTTAATTTTTGTACTCAACGAAAGCGCGATTTATGCGCGAGTATGAGGCATTGGGTCACATGTCTCCGGCTCGAGTGGATTGGAGCTCAACTGACCACTACTTCCTGCCTCACCATGCCGTGGTAAAGGCTGCTTCGGGTAAGTTGAGAACAGTGTTTGACGGATCAGCCACCACGACTACAGGGGTGTCATTGAACCAGTGTCTACATTCTGGTCCCAAGTTGCACTGGGATGTCGTTGATATTATCCTGAACTTCAGAAGACATCAGGTGGTGTTTGGAGCCGACATCCGGATGATGTTCAGACAGACGGTCATCCACCCGGATGATAGGCGTTTCCAACTGATACTCTGGCGTGAGAACCCGGATGACCTGGTGACCGTCTATGAGCTCAACACCAACACGTATGGGTTGAAGTCCAGTCCATATATCGCCATCCGATCCTTGTTAGAGCTGGCTGAGCGAGAAAGGGCCCGCTTTCCCCGCGCGGCCGCTGTGCTGACACGTGATCTGTACGTCGACGATGTCTGCACCGGGGCCGAAAGTGTTGAGGAGGCTCTCACACTGCGGGATGAACTTATTGCACTTCTTGCAGCCGGGGGATACCAGTTGCGGAAGTGGTTGTCCAACGAGCCTGGTCTTCTAGAATGGATCCCGGTGGACCACCAACAGAACCCTGACTTGTTTGCGGAGGCGGAGGACCCCAACATGATAGCGGTTTTAGTTATGAATTACCAACCTGTCAATGACATTTTCACTTTTCAGGTGGACCTGGAGCACCAGAGGGTCTGGAGTAAGAGGACGGTGCTGTCCACCATTGCCCGTATGTTTGATCCGAACGGGTGGATCAGTCCGGTGATCTTCTCGGCCAAGTGCCTTTTGCAGCAGCTGTGGATGCTGGGCGTCACGTGGGACGAGCCGCTCATAGGGCCTCCATTAGATACCTGGCTCGAGCTAATCTCTACCATGAAGGAAGTCAACCGGGTCGCCCTACCTCGTCGAATTTTGCCGCCGGGCAAATCCCAGGTAAGTCTACACGGCTTTTGCGATGCTTCCGAGCGGGGGTACGCTGCTGCAGTATACCTACGAACTTTTGACTCCGAGGGCCGGGTCAACGTCGTATTACTTTTAGCTAAAAGCAAGGTTGCTCCAATAAGAACTCGTCTGACCATCCCTAAATTGGAGTTGAGCGGGGCTCATCTACTAGCCAGGTTGCTAGGTCACGTTCGCCGGGAGTTGGCCGCCACCGTTGACATCCGAGATGTCTTTGCATGGTCCGACAGCCAAGTCGCACTGGCATGGTTGCGCGCGGCGCCACATACTCTGGAGATCTTCGTGGGAAACCGAGTTTCCCAAATACAGAGCATTGGAATTCCTATCATCTGGAGATACGTCCCGGGTGATATTAACCCGGGCGGCCTGTGCTTCTCGGGGCTGCACTGCTCCGGAATTTGTGGACCACCACCTCTGGTGGGGACCAGCGTGGCTGGAGTCGCCTGAGACTTCTTGGCCTGTCCAGCGGCTGGACAGGACGATCCAGATCTTGCCTGGGATGCGTGTGCATGCCCTGGCCGTGGAGACGGCCCTGGACCCCGACTGGCTTCCTGGGCGGTACAGCAGTTTGGACAAGTTGCTGGTGGTGACCAGCTGGATGAAAAGGTTCAACCATAACTGTCGACATCCGCGGGAAAGATCTTTGTCCCCAATTGTGAGTGCAGAGGAGCGTCGGAGCTCGCTACTGCACTGGGTTCAGGTATTGCAGGAGGACCGCTTCAAGGCTGAGCTTCTGGTTCTGCGTGAGGGCCGCGCAAAACTAAAAGGAGCGGTCGCCCGGTTAAATCCTTTTACAGATGCGGAGAGGCTTCTGCGTGTTAGAGGCCGACTTCGGAAAGCCGACCTGCCTTACGGGAGTCGCCACCCCCTACTCTTACCGAAGGATGGACCCTTGGTCAAGCTCCTGGTGTCCGATCGACACATCCGTAATGCGCACGCAGGGTGCGGCGCATTATTAGCCATCCTACAAAGGGAGTTTTGGATATTGTCTGCTCGAAGAGCCATCCGTGGAGTGCTCTTCCGGTGTTTGCCTTGTTACAGGTTGCGGGCGTCACTCATGCAGCCGCAGATGGGGAATCTGCCTTCGGACAGAGTCACTCAGTCTCGTCCATTCTCGGGGGTCGCAACAGATTTTGCGGGACCTTTCTCGGTAAAGACGAGCACGCTTCGCAACGCTCGGGTTGTGAAAGTCTATTTGTGTGTGTTTGTGTGCCTGGCCACCAAGGCCGTCCACCTGGAAGTGGTTTCGGCGTTGTCCACGGAAGCCTTCGTCGCCGCGTTGGATCGTTTTGTGTCGCGTAGGGGTTTGCCTTCACTTATTCGCTCCGACAATGGCACAAACTATAGGGGTATGGCTACCTATCTAAAAGATGTTTATAAGTTTTTAGAAACTAATGTAGATAATTTAAGTCAACTCCTCGCTCGGAGGGGGGTAACTTGGCGGTTCAGTCCCCCAAATTGCCCCCACTGGGGAGGAATCTTTGAGGCTGCCGTCAAGTCAGCAAAGACCCACCTCCGCCGCGTGATAGGAGAAACGGTCCTGACGTTTGAGGAGCTTGCTACAGTATTCTGCAAGGTAGAGGCGGTCCTCAACTCTCGTCCTCTGTCCCCTGTCCCCGGATCCCAACGATCTGGAGGTCCTGACTCCTGGTCATTTTTTGATTGGGCAGCCGCTCACTGCTCTGCCGGAATACCCATGGAGGGAAGAGCGTACAACCCGGTTGTCACGCTATCAGATGTTGCAACAAATGGGCCAGGACTTTTGGAATCGCTGGTCAGTTGAATACTTGCACCTGCTGCAGCAAAGGGTGAAGTGGACAGACAGGACTGAGCCTCCTCGGGAGGGAGATTTGGTTTTGTTGAAGGAGGCTAACTTGCCATCCTTGGTTTGGCGCCGGGGCCGCATTTTAAAGTTGTTAGTTGGTGAGGACGGAACTCCACGCGTCGCGGAGGTGTTGGTCGGCGGTTCGATTCTGCGACGAGCCCTAGCAACTCTCTCTCGTCTCCCGATTGAATGAGCTAGCGGTCTGAGGTTGGCCCTTCAGACTGAAGCGGGGGGATGTATGGAATAAAACGTGAAACAGAACACATCGCTCTGTCTCGCTCGGCCGATGTGACGTCGCGCGGCACTCAGCTCTGTGTTTCGGTCTCAATTCAATTAGTTCCAATTATTTGCAATTGTTATGTGTCACATCACTTTTTTCCCATCACTATTGCTACCAGTTGATGGAGTCTAGACCACATTTTTTGAGTAGCGTACATTGTTTTGTGTTTAAAGTTTGATCGGGCTAAACTTTAATTGTGCCGACGGCGCGGCTACCTAATATTAATTATTTTGTGCTTATGTACCGTGCAATTATCGGTAAGAGTCGACAGTTGGTGTCGGCAGTTGAGGCGACAGCCTCTGAGACACGTGTGTGACGGGCCCGTGAGAACTGCCTGTAAGCTGGTGCACATCCATTTATCTTGGGTTTTTGAGAGCTCTCAGGGGTAGCCAAGGGAAGTTTAGGGTAAACCTCCCATCACCAGCGGTGTGCAGACAGCCAGCGAACAGATTCCGCGCGAGGAACGTCAGCGTCAAGGATTCGCAGCCACCGTCTCCATTATATGTAAGTGCTGCTAAATTATTGTTTAGGTTAGTGATAAGTCTTGTCGTGCTGTGGGGAGATCACTCGCAGATCTCTCTGTAGCAAACAACATCTATCTGTAACATATGACTTTAACCATCTTAAGAGATCTCCATGTATACTGGCCACCTGTAGCTTTTTTAGTAAGATTACGTGATCAATCCGATCAAACGCCTTCGTGTAGTCGGTATATATGGCATCTACCTGTCCCCCTGACTCCATTCCCGAAGAAACATCCTCAGTAAAGACTATCAGATTGCTTGTAGTCGATCTACCCTTTAAGAAGCCATGTTGTTCTGGCATAAAGAGAGCATCGTATATTTGTCCATGAATTAGTCTTTCCAGTACTTTGACCAGTACACAAAGCTTGGAAATCGGTCTGTAATTTTCAACTTCTTCTTTGGATCCTTTTTTATGAATGGGAGTAATATTTGCCGATTTCCAAACCTTTGGTACGATACCCTCTTTTATGGAGCGTTGAAATAAATAACTAACGGGGAAAGTTAGGCTCCTAGCACTCGGTGAAATCAAGATCGGATGCAGACCATCCGGTCCAGCTGACTTATTACAGTCGAGAGATTTCAAATCCTTATATACTTGATCCTCTTTAATTTCTATAGAACTGATATCGGAAATAGAATTTGGGGTGTTATTTAGTGAGTTTAAGTCAGCCGGATTAGTGCAGGTTGCGTTTTGACCCAGGAAGTTCGTTTGAAAGTGTTCAGCAAACGCATTACAAATAGATTCGCCCGACGACAGCGCAATATTGTTGTTATGGGAGCGCAGTGTGCGTGTTGTGTGCGCGAGTTTAACAAAAACAATAGTTCTGCTATTAGTGCTCGACACGTGTATGATAGATGAGACTAGTGTGGTACGACGGTAGAAGGGATAGGTACTTTGAAAGTTTGTTTGAGTGTGATGATCCAATGCCTCAAGATGTCGAAATAGCGTGTATGAAATTGTTATGGCATTGAAAAGTATGACGAAGGGCAAGGCAACTTGATATGACAGGGTTTGTGTAAAAATGCTGAGAGCTGGTACAGGGCTGGGGTCCAAGTCTGCTAATTTACGAATAGCATAATTGAATCGCAATTGTATCGCATTGTAATTGTTTGACACATTTGGTATTCTTAAATGAGTAAGAGAATACCAAATGTGTCAAACAATTACAATGCGATCCAATTGCGATTCAATTATGCCATTCGTAAATTAGCAGACTTGGGCCCCTGGTTGAGCCTGATTTTTGGCAAATGTTGACTCAGCGGCAAAGTGCCGTATAACTGGCGAAAGCTGTAACAGTGACTCCAAATGGAAAGGTTCACAGCAGGAAACTAAAAATTACCGCGAAATAAGTCTGCTCAGTTTTCTATGCGAAAGTTCTGATCGACAAAGTGCATGAAACTGAAGAAAAATTGTGGGATGTATGGATATAGATCGAGTCTTCTCCTCGAGGTGCACGGTTGACAAACATCTCGTCAAATATAAGAAGGTATTTTGCGCCTCTGTAGACATTTTACAATTAGACATGGACAGTAATGAACACATTTTCTTAAATATTATTATTATTTATTATATTACGATTTCTTATTTTAATAGTGACTCGTAGGCGACCGTCCCATCCCATTCTATTATAAGCCGGGACAGTCGGCACAAATCTGTTTTTGGTGTGAGTTCGGTCGTAGTTCAGGGTTCGGAGTCATTGGCGCCGAGCGCGCGGCACGCGGCGTCGTTGCGGCGGCCCAGCGCCAGCGTGCGGCCCGCCGCGCCGCGCCGCGACGCGACCGTGCGATTCACAAGCAGCCGCCGCGCGCCCTGCTCCGACCACAGCTGCAGCTCGCTCCTGGGGAAGCGGCGGAAACGCGGATTAGTATTTCATTCGACATTGACATTTAAAATCTACAACATCTGTAATTTTACATTTTTTTTTATATAAAAACATAATCGGGTTCTCACTCGATGTCGTGGTCGTCGATGTGTACGCGCACGCACAGCGCCACGGCGTCGTAGAAGTCGAGGTCCGAGGCGATGCGCAGCCGCGGCTCCGCACGCAGCTCGGCGCGAGCCCGCAGCACGCCCCACGCCGCGCCCAGCGCCGCCCGCGCCGCGCCCGCCGCGCCCAGCCGCAGCCGCAGCCCGCCGCGCGCGCTGCGGGCCCACAGCGACACCTGCGCGGGACACACGGGACACTCAGACACAACGCGCCGCGCCCGCCGCGCCCAGCCGCAGCCGCAGCCGCAGCCGCGCGCGCTGCGGGCCCACAGCGACACCTGCGCGGGACACACGGGACACTCAGACACAACGCGCCGCGCCCGCCGCGCCCAGCCGCAGCCGCAGCCGCAGCCGCGCGCGCTGCGGGCCCACAGCGACACCTGCGCGGGACACACGGGACACTCAGACACAACGCGCCGCGCCCGCCGCGCCCAGCCGCAGCCGCAGCCCGCCGCGCGCGCTGCGGGCCCACAGCGACACCTGCGCGGGACACACGGGACACTCAGACACAACGCGCCGCGCCCGCCGCGCCCAGCCGCAGCCGCAGCCGCAGCCGCGCGCGCTGCGGGCCCACAGCGACACCTGCGCGGGACACACGGGACACTCAGACACAACGCGCCGCGCCCGCCGCGCCCAGCCGCAGCCGCAGCCGCAGCCGCGCGCGCTGCGGGCCCACAGCGACACCTGCGCGGGACACACGGGACACTCAGACACAACGCGCCGCGCCCGCCGCGCCCAGCCGCAGCCGCAGCCGCAGCCGCGCGCGCTGCGGGCCCACAGCGACACCTGCGCGGGACACACGGGACACTCAGACACAACGCGCCGCGCCCGCCGCGCCCAGCCGCAGCCGCAGCCGCAGCCGCGCGCGCTGCGGGCCCACAGCGACACCTGCGCGGGACACACGGGACACTCAGACACAACGCGCCGCGCCCGCCGCGCCCAGCCGCAGCCGCAGCCGCAGCCGCGCGCGCTGCGGGCCCACAGCGACACCTGCGCGGGACACACGGGACACTCAGACACAACGCGCCGCGCCCGCCGCGCCCAGCCGCAGCCGCAGCCGCAGCCGCGCGCGCTGCGGGCCCACAGCGACACCTGCGCGGGACACACGGGACACTCAGACACAACGCGCCGCGCCCGCCGCGCCCAGCCGCAGCCGCAGCCGCAGCCGCGCGCGCTGCGGGCCCACAGCGACACCTGCGCGGGACACACGGGACACTCAGACACAACGCGCCGCGCCCGCCGCGCCCAGCCGCAGCCGCAGCCGCAGCCGCGCGCGCTGCGGGCCCACAGCGACACCTGCGCGGGACACACGGGACACTCAGACACAACGCGCCGCGCCCGCCGCGCCCAGCCGCAGCCGCAGCCGCAGCCGCGCGCGCTGCGGGCCCACAGCGACACCTGCGCGGGGGATACACGGGGGACTCGGGCAAGAACGACACGTCGAAAAGTCGTCGTGACAATTTTGATTTTTTATAGAAGTGTGTTGAAAACCGACAGTATGCTTGTGGTCTCGTTGCCTACCACAAATTATAGGCGAAATATATAGAAAAAGCGAACAGCTCTACTGTCTATGTCATCCGAGTACGGGAAAAGATGCCAGTCGACGCGTAAGTTTTTTATGAAGTAATCGTGAAATCGAAAAAATACTGGTAATCTTCTGTAAAAAGCCATCGGAGGCTATTGTGTATATTATCTGTCGGAACTAGCGCTGAACTGCAGCCTAGATACCGAAAACTCCTTCGCATTTGGTAGGGGCGTTATTGCCTCGCGGAAAGCATCGTTTGCTAGGTCGAATAAAAAACTAATCGGTAAGCCTTGCCTAAGCCTAAGATCATTCAACAGCAACCCTGTCACTGTGTACACTACGCTTCTGTTACAGTTCATACTTTTTATCTTAAATCTCTCATAACTCCCGTTAAAAGTGTTTGTCAAGTGGAATATATCAACCAAGGAACCTGTGTTATCGTTATCTACAGTTTTCTACAACCGCCAATCTTCGAAATCGATAAAGATAAGTCTGAATTTTGTACCATCATTCAATTTACAATCGCGGGAATACCCTCAACCTAACATTATTTAGAACTGTCAAAATCAAATGACATCTCATAGTTCCACTTTGACAAGTCGCATAAGTGTCAAACTAAACTGACACAGAGAATATCATTAATTTTAGACAGAGGAAAAGTATTGCCACTTTATAAATTTTCCACTGAAATAGCGGTAAACTCAAAAATGACTGTATGCAATAAATGTCGCAAATCAGTTGAATCAAACGACGTGAAATCGTGCAGTAAGTGCAACGCCACGTTTCATTACCAGTGCCTGGGCGTCCCTGCGGATAATTTTGCGAAGGAGTCCAAATCATACAAGGCTACGTGGAAGTGCATAAATTGCAAGACCGCCGACAAAAAGGGAGGGAGCTCTGTTACGCCTTCCCAATCCAAGATTTCCGTTCAAGTTCTAGACCTGCCAGTTACCGGAGACAACGAGGATTTGAAACAGTACACTGACAGGAAACTTGAAGAGGCCCTGGCCCACCTTCTTAATGAAATTAGACGTGACTTTACTACTGAAAGCTCTGATACTCGCAGCAAAATCCAGGAGCTTACAGAAAGTGTTAATTTTATGTCCACTAAATACGACCAGCTAAAACAAGACCTAGACCTGAAAAATAGGAAAATAGAAACCCTGGAAGACGAGAATCAAACACTAAAAGTAAAAGTATCAGACTTAAATTGCAAAGTGACTGAATTGAGTGGCAGATTAAACCAGTTTGAGCAACAAACTCGCGACTGTAATTTGGAAATCCAGTGCGTACCGGAGCACAAGTCAGAAAACCTAGGCACAGTAATTCGTCAATTAGCAACTACGGTGAGCTGCTCCTTACCGGATCACGAACTGTTGAACTATCATCGCGTCGCTAAGCAGAATCAGGAGTCCAAGAGACCTCGCTCCATTGTAGTTAAACTGTCCAGCCCTCTGGTTCGTGACAAGATCTTAGCTGCTGTCAAGACATTCAACCGGACCCATCATAACGACAAGCTAAGCTCCTCACATTTGGGCCTCGCGGGCGAAAAGTGTCCAGTATACGTGTGTGAACATTTGTCGCCTACTAACAAACAACTACACGCAACTGCCCGCAGAATCGCGTAGGACAAAAACTTTCGGTTTGTGTGGGTACGGAACGGCCGTATTCATATGAGAAAAGACGTCAACTCTAAAAGCTTTCTTGTCAAAGATTTAGAATTTTTAAATACCTTATAATTTATTTAATTCATGGTCTCATTGTACATTCCTAATGATAAAATTAAATGTACTACTCTAAACATTACTTATCAAAATGTTAGAGGTCTCAGAACTAAGATAGAAGTTATTTTAACTAATGCACTTATACAGGAGGCGGACGTTGTTCTTTTAACCAAAACATGGCTGAACGATTCAGTTTTCGATCATGAAATCTTTGATAGCAGATACACGATATTTAGGCGTGATCGTGGCTCTACTTGCTCTAGCAAAAACGATGGCGGTGGAGTCTTGATTGCAATCTTGAAAAAATATCAGCCTGTTCGAGAGCTGAAATGGGAGTCGGCGGGCGAGGATCTCTGGGTTATTATCAAGTTAAAACAGGGTAATTCTATTATCCCTCTTTGCATTTGTACTGTGTAACTTACACACAATTTGATTTTTTAACTTCAAATTTAACCGAAATTATTCAACACAAATTGCCCCAGAGATCACTTCTGTTAATAGCAGGAGATTTTAATCTTCCGAATTTGCAGTGGCAACTAGACGCCGCTTCCAACTGTTTGCTTCCAACCTGCATATCGAGTCAAACAGACAGTTTACTTGCTGACATGCTTTCCTTTAATGGTCTTTACCAAATAAATAAAATTTGTAACTCTAATACTCGCACACTTGATCTGATCATAACAAACGCGAGCAACTCCTTCAGAGTCTCAAGCTGTACATCACCCTTAGTAAGTGAAGATACTCATCATCCTGCATTATATATTTCTTTAAAGCTTTAAAGCTTAAATCTTATAAGCCTCCCAAAATAAAAAAATCAACTGCTCTTAATTTCTTTAAAGCAAACTTCGAGAAAATAAAAGAAGAGCTAGATGTAATAAACTGGGATGACTACTTTAAACCAAATCATACTGTTGACGAAACAGTGGATATATTCTACGACCAGATTACAACAATTATTTCCAAATTTACTCCAATAAGTCATAAAGGCAATAATCAATATCCATTTTGGTTTAGTCGAGTCTTGATCAAAGCTCTTAAGGAGAAGGCCAAGTTTCATCATCGATACAAAACTTACTCAAACCCTCGAGACTTGTTAACATATCGGATGCTACGTGATCGATGTGATGGTATGCTGCGTGAATGTCTAAGCAAACTAAAATCTGACGCAAAAAACCTTATCAAAAAAACTCCAAAGTTCTTCTAGACATTCATCAAATCGCTGAGATCCAAAAGCAGCGAAATTCCAGTTGAGATGTTTTTGAATACCCAAAACGTCCAGGGTGGCCAGGATATAAGTAATTTATTTTCCGAGTACTTTCAATCAGTATATTGCAACGTACAACCAACAACAGTCCAGCATCATTACACAGCAGCTGATTGTCACAGATCACTCGGTTCAATATACCTTTCAGAATCAGAGATTCTGAACACACTTCAGCAGATTGACACCACTAAAGGTCCTGGACCTGATTCCATCGCACCAATTTTTTTTAAGACTTGCTCGTTGCAACTGGTAAAGCCAGGGGGTTAAAGTTGCTCGCGTCCGTAGGTTTACCCTTGAGACCCTACACGTGATCCCTGGGTGGTGCTAAATGAGTAACACTGACTGAGTAGTAGAGCCACGCTGCGTTGCAGCACGCATTGGGCCGGCTCGCCCGGCGTAATACCACCCTCTCACGAATATTCGACGTGAAATAACGGCACTTGGTGCTGTTGTGTTTCGTCCGACCAGTGAGGGTTCCGGAGGCCCCTTCCCCGCCCCCCCTCCCAATTCCTATTCCTTCCTTAAACCTATTCCTCCCTTGAAGGCCGGCAACGCATCTGCGATTCCTCTGGTTTTGCGGGTGTCCATGGGCGGCGGTGATTACTTTCCATCAGGTGACCCGCCTGCTCGTTTGCCTCCCTCTTTTATAAAAAAAAAAAAGCCCTTGCACTATATTTTTAATGCATCTCTGGCTTGTGGAATATTCCCCACTAAATGGAAACTTGCCTACATCATTCCAATTCACAAGAAAGGAGACCACGGCGACGTTAGTAACTACAGACCCATCTCAATTCTATCATCTTTGGGGAAATTATTTGAGTCTATGATTCAAAAGAGACTTCACTACCATCTCAGGCCACTTTTTGACGTTCATCAACATGGTTTCCTGCCAGGTCTATCAACCACATCGAACCTTCTCGAATATGCTACTGACATATATGAAGCATTGGAGGGTGGGTACGAAGTGCACGCTATTTACACCGATTTCTCAAAAGCTTTCGATGTGGTTGACCACAACCTACTAATCCAGAAGCTGGGCCACGCGGGAATCTGTGGTTCTTTGTTAAGATGGTGTGAATCCTATCTTCGCAATCGGTCGCAGCTTGTTAAGATCAGAGGCTTTAAGTCCACAATAAGGATGGTGCCATCCGGTGTCCCACAGGGTTCGCATCTTGGTCCTCTCTTTTTCCTAGTTTTTGTGAATGACCTATGCAAAACTATAGAATCAAGATATCTAATGTTTGCTGACGACCTTAAACTGTATAGAGTGATTCGCAATGACCAAGATATAATATTGCTGCAAAAAGACATTGAAAATATTAGCAACTGGTGCTCCATCAACAAAATGTCAATTAATACAGCCAAGTGCTATCACATAAAGTTTACGAGAAAAAGGGACCAAATTCCAGCTAGTTACTACATTAACAACACTCTTGTTGGTGAAGTCTCAAACATACGAGACTTGGGTGTGATGTTAGACACCAAGTTGGACTTTCGTGTTCACATAGATTCCATGTGCGGGAAGGGCGCTAGGTTGGCGGGTTTTGTAATTCGACAGACAAAATTTTTCAGGGATCCAGAAATCCCAATCATTCTTTTTCAATTATTTGTAAGATCAACCCTAGAATACTGCAGTCCGATCTGGAGCCCCTCTTACGCAGTACATATACTACGTTTAGAGAAACTTCAAAAGCAATTTCTTTATCATCTCTCATATGCTAACAATCTCTGCCGACATCTAACATCTTACGACTCCAGACTTGCATATTTTAAATTGGCCCCTCTCGAGCATAGGCGGTGCATTGCCGATATCGTGCTGTTGCACAAACTAATAACTGGGAAATAGATGGTCCTGACTTACTTGCGAAGCTTAGCTTGCTAATTCCGCGCTCTAGCAGTCGTCTGGTTAACAGGAAAACATTCAGCCTCTCTATCAGTCGTACTAATTATTATCAACATTCACCTCTGTATAGAATGACTTCCTCATATAACAAAATTTGTAATGATTTGGATATTTTCAACACAACATCAGCTAGTATCAAAAAACATTTGTAATTTTAATTATTAGCGCTTAATAAGTGGTGTTTCATTATTAGTATCAGGTGAATAACTTAGTATTTAAGTAAGTAGTAAGTAGTGTAGGTATTTTGTTATTATTTAGGTGCATGCAGTGTTCACTCCTAGAAGGTCGTGCATTGCCATGCTTGTTGCAACGACCAGTTTTGTGAACCTACAATAAAAAAATTTAAAAAATAAAAAGCCGGGGAGTCGGTTCCTATTGATATCGAGAAGTGGACGTGTGTGTGAGTGAGTCGGACCAGCCTCCAGGGTTCGGCAGGCGTACCACGCCACCTAGGCGTCACATCACGGCGGCTGCGCTGCGACCGCTATCCTGTCTCCCCCCTAATCCACCTCCTCCTGTCCTTGGGTCGAGACGATCGGAACACCGGCGCATCGGTAAGTACTTAGAATAAAAGTTGATTGGCAATTAAGATTTAACGCTGCGTATCGCAGCAGTTTCAGGCAACCCATGATCGGTGACCTGATGGTCCATGGTTCGTCTGAATCATTTTGAAACATCGAATCGTATCCGCCGTACCTGCGCGTGTGCGTCGAGCGCCAGCGCCAGCGCGGCGTCCCAGCGGAAGGCGAGCGTGTGCCCGGCCAGCAGCGGCACGCGCCGCCGCAGCGCCGGCAGCGGCCGCTCGGCGCGCAGCACGGGCGTGGGCGCGCTGGCCGAGCCCGCCCACACGTGCGCCAGCAGCTCCGCCTGCCCGCCGAACAGCCGCAGCGGCGGCAGCGGCACGCCGCCCACCGCCAGCGACAGCCCGCCCGACACCTGCACACGCATATCGTGAAACCGGCTCCATATTGGTACAGCACCAGGTTTAGGTTGGAGATCGTCGGAAAACATTATTGCGGTTCTCGAAATAGCATGCATTTAATAAAATTTAAAAGATTAAAAGTCATAAACTAGTTAGTTTTTTAATAGAAAAACATTATCGATAATACAGGTTGTGGTTTTAAACAGTTGCCAAATTGTACAAAAGTGTAGAACGAATAGTTATAATTTAAATAAAAATATAAAAAATATATTACCTATTGGTCGATGTCCTATATCTTTCGTAACATCTCACGTTTCTATTCGAAATTTACATGTACTACTCCGAGGTCAACAACCGTTAACATAAACAAACATTGCTTTCTTGGCTTGGATGTTACATAGCCACTTCCTAATTAAAATTTTCTTGGTTCGATTCCCGTATCCCGAGTAATTAAAAAAAAGTTAAACTACGTACCTATGCCATTAGTATGTAGGTATGGAAATGAAATAAATATGTGCTTAAGTAAAACTGTGACTTACCTATTGTACGAGCCTACACACGTACATTTTAATAACTATTGCATATCGGTAATTTCACAATGACCTCAATGCGTTTGCATACGCATCACTTTTACAGACAATTGTAGAATTCATTACTTACAATAAATTAGTGTTTTTCTAGCATTCAATCGGGTTGGTTTATTTAGCACTCTCCGGAGTAACCTATCCATAACAAGCATACGAGTGTGGGATTCAACCCCCACACCTATGTTACTCGTAACAAGTGTTCAAAATGTGCCCCGATACACAAAGCAGCACGACGTCGAGGATTTTCTTTTAACTGGTTAAGGACGTAAATGTTTTCTCTCACCGTTTTAAAAGCGGACACCACTCGCGTACGCAATTGCACAACACTTGTAAGCTCCTCAGCATACACTAGCCTTTTTACATCACCCCACAAATTAAAGTCTAGGGGTGTTAGGTCCGAGGAGCGAGGAGGCCAAGACACTGGACCGCCACAGCTCATCGACAACGCAGCAGATCTAGGTAGGTAAGGCTGTTGAGATGACCTTCAACGAAATAAGGCCCCAGTAAATAAGGGCCAATAATACCAGCCCAAACATTTAGGCTGAAACGTCTTTGGAAAGAGTCTTTTTTGTGACATGAGGGTTGTGTTCTCTGTGTGCCCACCAATGCTCATTATGCACGTTGTAGACGCCGACCCTTGTGAACAGCGCCTCGTCAGTCCACAGAATATTGACGTGCTGATGTTCGAGGAGCCACCTACAAAACTCGACTCGGCTGGACTGGTCAGTGGAAAGCAAATCCTGAACTCGTCGAAAATGGAATGGGTTCTTCTTCAACAAGCGCCAAACGATGGTGTGATCAAGGATGTTCAAACGAACTTTGAACATTTGGTCAGCGACGGAAGCTGGCCTACTTCATCCGACTGCAAGAAAGCGCTACGTTGCATGATAGCCGGACAAAACACTAGTCTAATATTTATTTGTATGTGTACAGTAATCTTAGTATATAATCTAATAGAATTTTTAAATAAACTCTCTTTGTACTCCGACGACATCGATGTATAATTGCTGCTACCTGGTAACTATATTCCTCTCACTGTGGCCAAGACACCCTTAGCCGTCAGTTCTAACCAGCCTTGTGAGTCTGCTTGACTGGCAGTGAGAAAATCCTACTCCGAACCCTGTTTCCTCACCACCTTCCGTCTGTTGCCTTAGGTCTCATGGTGCAGACATCCCGTACTTATTTATATATTTATTTATTACACATTTATGCTGTAGATTAGGGTTTTAGAGACATTGGGCTTTAGAGACTTAGGGACCTAGGGACTCACATATTGTAGGACGGGAAACCGTATAGGGAAGATTCTCAGCCTCCTAAATTTTATGTGTAGCCTGCCGGTGCTTTTACAAGAGACCACACTGAACGCACACTATTAAGATTATTTTTTTACACCGACAGTTACATTAGCCGGCAGCTGCACAAAGGCTAAAGTGCCGCCCAGCATCACGTGTACTGGCGCGTGGCTCGTCGTCGAAGAACTGCAAGATCTGCTCCTGTAAGTCGACGGGCAGGCCGACGTGTCCTCGACCACTGGCGTGCGCTGGGATAATGAACTGCCCGTAATCCAGTAGGCGTTGTGTAGCAGCCAGCATCGTCGTTCGGCACGGCGTTGGTCGGTCTGGCCACCTCTTCGCGAACATCTGCACTGCACCCCTCAAGCTGTTCCGGCGAGGGCATACATCCGCACCATTTCAACGTAGTCGTGATTGGAATAACGCGACATCGTACCTACGTTTGAAAACGGCCCGGAAATTTCTTTGTCGTTCGCGCGCGCTCGCGGGTTCGCAGTTACCGGGAGACTGAGCAGACTGAGCGACCGTCGCGCATCTCGCGTCGTCTCGGTCCCGCTTGGAGCGGGTGGCGGGCGGCTTGCCGACAAAAGCCGGCCGGCGCAAGCGGCGGCATTTGTTCTGTACCTAGCGCAGAGCCAAAGTAGTAGGTAGCAATATGCAACGTAGTATATTCATAAGAATGACATGCAACAGAAACAAAATCATTTCTGTATTTTTTTTTTTTTTAATGTTTGTTACCTTAGAAGTCCGTCATTTATACACCGAATTGGAAAATTATTTTTTATTTGAAAGGATATACTTCCAGATTGGTCCCATTATTATCAAAATCCAGTTCTGATAATGGTATCCTCAAGGAATTGAGGGAACTCCTTAAATATTGTAGGCATACCTATAGCGATTTTGGTATTTTCAGCAATTAGTCAAGCATTTGCATTCAGAAAGTATTATTTGATGTAGTATAACTGATGTAAAAGACCATAGATTGCCACTGGGACTCCTCAGTGATAAGTATTTCACGGGTGGCGATAACATATCTCGATTAAGATAGTTAAGCGACTATGACGAAGCAAAAGAAGGCAGGTACCGAAACTGAGTTCTGGTGATGGGATCCTTGAGGAATTGAGGGAACCTCAAATTTTTCACGACACGTCAATGTAAATAGATTTTGTTATCTATTGCTACATTGTCGTATTAAGGTAGCATTCAATATTTTCTGACAATTTTAGGCAAATTGGCTGGCACCGATTCCAAAACCAACAATAATAATGTACCTACCCATATTGTCCTAATACATTGATTTTCTATATAAGCAGTCTAATAATATTTTATTTGTTTTTTATTTATTTATTACTTTTAGTGTATTTTATTCAGTCCAATTTTTTGAAGTCGGTTTTTTTTTGTTAATTTTATTTTACGATTTTTTTTAAATGGTTTTAAAATCAGTTACATTAACACAATCGCCTCCTTAAATTTGGCAACTGTTCAAAACCACAGCCTGTATACATATAAAAAGAATTTCCATCGATTGTCTTAAAAAAAATGTAGATATTATATTTTCGATGATTTTTGAGTCTTAAAATATAAACATAAAATAGTGAATAGTTATTTTTCCTGTAAGTGTAGATTTCTTTCGAACACACGATGTGGTGAGATGTGTAAGCGTGTGTGCGGTACCTCGTCGTCAGCGTGCTCGCCCTCATACAGCGCGGGGTCGGGCGCGCCGCCGCCCGCCAGTGCCTCCAGCCCGCGCGCCCACACCGCCACCGCCAGCAGCTCGGCCCCCGCCCCCGCCCCCGCCCCCGCCCCCGCCCCCGCCCCCAGCCGCACCGCGCCGCGCCGCAGCAGCCCGCCCGCCGCCAGCTGCACCGAGTCCAGCCGCAGCGCCGCGCCGCCCAGCGCCCAGCCAGTGCTACGCGTCAGCACCGTGCTGGTGCCTGCCAAACGGACAGAACCATGATGTCGATGGGATTAATAACACGGCTGGAAATACGCAGGGCAGGTACTGACCGGCGATGGCGCGCGCATCCCAGGTGGTAATGTCTCGCGGCAGCATCGGCAGCAGCTCTCGCACCTCGTCGTGGTCGGCGGCCAGCTGCTGCAGCCGCTGCCAGTACAGCCGCCGCAGCTCCTGCGGCCCCCGCGCCAGCGCCGCGCCCGCGGCCGCCAGCGGCGCCGGCCGGTGCGCGCTGGCCCGCAGCAGCAGGTCCAGCGCCGCCGCACGCACCTCCAGCGCGCGCGCCGGCCGCAGCGCCAGCGCCTCCAGTCGCAGCCGGCGCGCGTAGTGCAGCGCGGCGCGGTCGTGCTGCAGCGCGTCGAGCGCCTCCAGCGCCGCCAGCGCCACGTCGCGCCCGCCGCGCTCCGCCTGCTCCAGCAGCAGCTCCACCGCGTCCGCGCGCCGCAGCACGCCCAGCGCGCGCACGGCGCTGGCGCGACACTCGTCATCCTATCGACGATATTTAAATATTTTAGATCGTAACACGTGAGGTCCATTCGCAGACTGCGTCCTGCGCCGCGTCTCGAACCATACCTTGCAGCGGGCGAGTCCCTTGGCGAGTTGGTCTCGCAGCGCTACGCCGGCGGCGGCGGCGGCGGGCGGCAGGCGGTCGGCGGCGGCGGCGGCGGCGCTGGCGGCGGCGGCGGCCACGGCGGGGCTGCGCGCGTCCTGCGCCAGGCGCGCCAGCTCGGCGGCGGCGGCGGCGTCGGGGCGCGGCGCCAGCGCAAAGGCCGCGAGGTACTGCGCGGCGAGCGGCTGCAGCGGGTCGCGCGCGGCCAGCTGCAGGAAGTCGGCGGCGGCGGCGTGCGTGCCGGCCGCGCCCGCCAGCCCCAGCAGCCGGCACAGCCCGCTCCTGACACACGCCACCGGGGCAGCCGTTACTACTACTGAACGATCTAATACACCCCTGCTTCGGTAAATATGCTCTGCCCGTCAAGCGCTGTCTCTCACCCCTATAGATAGGGTTTCTCAGCTGGAACTAAGGGTCCGGCTATATGACGCTCAGGGGTACTACGGGGTTCCGGTTCCCCCGCTGGTTGTGCCTTTACCGGCGCCTCCGGCGGGATTCCGGACATGGGTTGGACTCGTAGTGACTTGTGGTGAGCTGTAGAGCTTGGGAATGTTCGTTTGTCCTGGCATTGTGTGCGAGACGCTAGTCTTATGAGTACCGAATGAAGAGCGCGCTTCGGCGGGCACTGATTCGGCGTCAAGACCTAACGCAGATGGTCTCCTGCGCGAGTTGGTTTACTGGCGCAGGGAAGTCTGGCACTTCTTGCATAACCTAACGGTTGGTCTCGAGGTGCCAGTACAAATAAAATTTGTCGATAAAATTAATCGTACTGTATACCATTAAAGGTTCGACACCACTGACCGATCACATTGTGAATATATTTAATGATCCTTTTTTAATTATTTCTTTGCTTCTTCGCGAGATTAAGCTCCATTTCTCTCATATCATAATTAAAAAAATAAGTGAAAAAAATGTGAAGAAGATGTCAAAAATTTAGTGACATTAATTTGTGGCGTTAGAAGACTTAGAAGGCGTCAATTCTCCCATAACCTTTTTGAGACCCGCTTCTGCCGATTTCTGGACGTTAGACCATGTGCCACTACTGACAATCAGAGCGGTGTCATCAGCAAATGCCAGCGTGCTGCCATTATCCAGCCTAACTTTACAGAGGTTATTAACATACACCAAAAATAATGATGGGCCAAGAGTACTCCTTTGAGGTACCCTATAGGTAGTGAGTAAGTCGAATCTGGTAATACTCGCAACTATAACAATATGACATCTGTTTGTAAGGTTGTCGAAACCATTTAAGGGCAATGTTCCGTATACCCAGATCTTCTAATCTAAGTAAGAGTAGCGAAATGGCTATGGTGTCAAATGCTTTTTTGAATGCTTTGACACCGTATCTTTTTCGTTTTTTTTAATGAAGCTTTAGGTATATACTCACAGCAGCGGGTAGTTGTCGGGGCTGTCGAGCAGCGCGCGCAGCTGCTGCGGCGTGGCGCGGCGCAGCGCGGGCAGCAGCCGCAGCGCCGCCAGCGCGTGGCCGGCGCCGCCGCCGTCCCCCGCGCCCTCCGCCGCCAGCGCCGCGCGCGACTCCTCCAGAGCCGCCGCCAGCGTCTGCCGCACACCGAATCACCATCAGCACACCACCACGGCAAACTGCTCGCAACAACAGCGAGCTCGAGGGGCGCACGCTCGTCATGTAACTCTCATACCGTTGCGGTAGACGTAACCGATAAGAATAAATTTATTTTCTATATAAAACTTAGTCTAAATACATTTAAACTTATAAAATTTCATTTGCCAACATAATAATGTTTAGGCTCAGTGGTATGCAATGCAGGAGCATAAAACTAGGGACGGCAAGCTTATTTTTCTTACGAGTGTTAAGTTTAATTTTATTTTATTGATTTATATATAGTATAAGGAAAAAACTTCCCAATACCATCCCCACTACGGCTAGCTATTATAAATAGCGTCCACACAAACCAGAGAGCTCACTTTCTCTCTGGAACTCAGCGCGGACGGATCTCTGCCCGAGTGGCTATCTGGTATCGTAGCCATCTTTTAGTTTTATTGCGTTGTGTGTCTTTTGTATTTTTAATGTGGGTAGTGCTTTTTAAGGTGATTTAACTAGTGTGAGCGTGCAATCTTTTCAGCATCAAATTGTTAGTAACATGGTTGTTTTAAGTTAAGTGCTGATTGTTATTTCGTTAATTACATTTAAAGAATAATTAAATCAAAATTAGTGTTTTCTTGGACATTGTTTTTTTTAAAGTATTTTCCGGGCTTGTTCCTAAAATCAGAAGTGGGATAAAGGACACTGTGGTTTACGTGTGATTAGTTTTGATTTGTTGTAAAATTGAGATTGCATACTCACCTGTTATCACCTTTGAATTGTTTGATTCTTTGTGTACCAAGTAAATATGGTTAGATCAAGGTCACACAGCCCGCAACGGCAAATCTCTCGGAGTAGGTCGCGTGACAGAACCGACAGATATAGGTCTAAGAAGCGCCATAATCGCGATTCACGGTGCAAATCTCGTAGTCATAGTCGAGGTGACACGCGACGTGCTTCGAGTGGCCAGCAACGGCGTGATCTTCGTAGTCGTTCTCGTGGCCGTGATCCGTCCGGCTCGAGTGATAGGCGACGACGCCGTTTGCGTCGCGAGGTCGGAAATCGCTCGCGTAGTATTTCTCGCTTTCGGTCGCGAGAGCGTTCTCGGAGTAATGTTCGTAAATCTCAATCCCGCTCGCGCTGCGTCTCACGTAATCGAGTGCGCCGCTCGCATGGTAGGCGTATGCCAGTAACTAGGACACCAAGTCCTATGCACTCGGGTAACTGTCGCGCCGGTCGCTCCACGGAATCCACAGCTCCGCCCTCCGAGGCATCCACTCTCGCGCACGCTTTGATGCAAGCCATAAAAACGTTACAACCGACGAGGTCTCAACATTATTACGTGTCTAATTTTGACCCGTCTATTAATAACATTGAAGCTTGGTGCGAGGAAGTGGATCGCGCCAGAGATGCGAATGGTTGGAGTGACCACGAGTGCTTATCTCGCGTGGCTTCTTGTCTTAGGGGTGACGCTAAGGTTTGGTTGGGTGAATGGGTGACAAATGACAGGACATGGTCTAGTTTTAAAAAGGAATTTAAACCCCTTTGCCCAAACAAACTAGACTACGCAAACATTTTGTTTGATGCGATGAATGCGACTTCAGACAAATATCTAACGTACGCAGAATACGCGCGTCGGACTTTATTACGACTTAGAGTAGTGCAGGGACTTAGTGATGAGTTAAGGACGCTTATCGTCATCCGAGGTATCGATAGTCCTCAAGTTCGTGCGGCTGCTGCCAATGCGGAACTAACGCCGGATACCATTGTCTCCTTTTTATCAATTTACACAAAACCAAATAAAGTCAAAACCGATAAGCCTTTCAGTTCCAAAAAACCGGTTCCTCATGGTTCAAACGTTCGTTTTGGCCCTAAATGTTTTAATTGTGGCCTGCGAGGTCATGTTAGTAAAGACTGTAAGCGCGCAAAATCAAACACTACTTCTACAAACCAGACAGGTGTCAGTAACGCATGCACGTTCTGTAAGAAGCAAGGACACACCGAGGCAACCTGCTTTGCGAAAGCACGATCGGAGTCTCGCAATCCACGTAATGTAAACCTTTGCTCTCATCAAATGGATCACAAAAAAAGTAACGATGTCACTACAGCAGTTGTAGACGGTATACCAGTGGACGTGCTCATTGATAGTGGTGCTCTCGATGTGTCCCTGATTTCTTCGGATGTCTTAAAGCATATTTCTTGCCAACCAAAATTTAGACGTTGCGTTTTGAAAGGCATCAGTGACAAAGAAATAATAACTACTTCTTATGTAACTGTCACTGTAGAGTTTAGCGATATTGCTATCGAGACTGATCTAGTGGTTGTCCCGTCAGCATTTATGAATACACCAATAATTATAGGTACGGATGTTCTTAATCGTGACGGAATCACTTATGTGAGAACTAAGGATAGGCAGTATATTACGCGCATTGACAACGGCAACTATGTTAACGCTATCCAATCGGAAGATAAGCTTCCGGTGAACACGCCTCTTCAAGGCAAAGATTTAGATAGCCTTATGTCCGTCATAAATGATTATTCAAAATTTCTGATATCTGGTACCGCGGCGACAACTGTTAAGACTGGTATGATGGAGATTAAGCTCCGATACCGACCGTACAAGCTTTCCTACCAGGAAAAACTTAAGGTTAGGGAGATCACTAAGGATCTTTTGGATAAGGGAGTGATTAGGCGTTCAAACTCTGAGTACGCCAGTCCAATTATATTGGTAAAGAAACGCGATGGTTCCGATAGGCTCTGTGTAGATTTTAGGGAACTAAACCGTATTACCGTGAAGGATCGCTACCCTTTACCTTTGATTGACGACCACATCGACAGGTTGGGTAGCTACAAGTTCTTCTCTAGCCTTGACATGGCTACAGGCTTCCACCAGATTCCCCTTAAAGAGAGTAGTATCCACCTTACCGGCTTTGTGACACCGGAAGAGCATTTCGAGTACATCAAAATGCCTTACGGATTAGCTAACTCACCGATCGTGTATCAACGAATTATAAACGATACCTTACGAGAGCCCATAAATGGGGGTAATGTCCTGGTATATGTTGACGATGTGTTGCTGATGAGTAATACCATTAGTGAGGGCACCGAGTTGCTCCGTAAAGTCTTAGGCATCCTTACTCAAGCAGGTTTCTCTATTAATCTTAGAAAGTGTTCCTTCTTGGTGACTGAAGTAGAGTACTTGGGCAGAGTAGTGAGTCAAGGTCAGGTTAGGCCGAGCCCTCGAAAGGTCGAAGCCTTGGCTAACACCGTTCCTCCTGAAAACGTGAAGCAAGTCCAACAGCTTCTCGGACTTGCTGGTTATTTCCGCCGTTATATAAAAGACTATGCCACCTTAACTGCCCCCATTGCTCATTTGACCCGTAAAAATGTAAGCTACAATTGGACACACCAATGCGAGACAGTTCGGCAAAATTTAATAAAACAACTAACGAGCGAACCAGTTTTAGCCATCTTTGATCCAAGTCTCACCACTGAGGTCCACACAGACGCTAGTAGTGCAGGGTATGGGGCAGTCCTCCTTCAGGCGCACCAGGACGGTAGAAAACATGTAGTAGCCTACTTTAGCAAAGTCACCCAGGGAGCTGAAAGCAAGTATCACTCCTATGAACTGGAGACCTTGGCTGTCGTTAAGGCACTTCAAAATTTTCGTCATTATCTTGTCGGGTTAAAGTTTACAGTGGTAACTGACTGCAATGCCCTGAAGTCGACAGAACGAAAAAAGGACTTACTCCCCAGGGTTGCTCGCTGGTGGATATATCTGCAGGACTTTCATTTCTCTATTGAATATCGGAAAGGTGTAATGATGCCACATGCAGACTATCTAAGTCGTAATCCTATTCCGGTGAATCAGATCACACCGCCTCGCAACTGGGCTCAAATAGCTCAGGCAGCCGATAACGAAACTTTAGACCTTATTCAGAACCTTAATGAAGGTAAGCTGGATCCTGTCCGATATTCAGTACAGAATGACCTCTTATACTACAAGTACACACCGGTAGGCGAGCAACCACGCCTCCTTTGTTTCGTGCCGAAAGGCCATCTCCTCAGTCTTCTTAGAGCGTTCCACGATGAACACGAACACATAGGCGCCGAAAAAACTTTAGTCCTTATTTTAAGGCATTTCTGGTTCCCAGGGCTTAAGCAGTTTGTCTGCAAATATAAGTTGATTTTCTTCTACTCATATTATCACATGTGAGGTACTCTCAGTTTCGTTAAACTTAAACACAATTCGTTGCCGGTGTTTTAGATAAAAGTTTGTTGTGATACCACCCCGTTAACTTTATATTTATTTTTATAAAACTTTAAGGTATTTTGTACAAAAAATAATCAAATGTCGACCGATGTTGATGTTTTTGCAAATTAGTTGTCAGTGTTAATGTCAGCTGTCATGTCAGTGTTAGTGACGTTCCGTTCTACGTTCCGTTCAGTCAGATTCTTGTCGATGTTCTGATATGTTGTTTTTTAATGTGTTAGCGTTCTATGTGGTTTGCGTTTTGCCAACTCTCGCTGGTGATTTTTTTGTTTTTTTTTGTATTGTTTAATTAATAATTTTATTTTGCAGTATCACTTATATTATCTGTTTTAGTATTAGTATTATTTTATGTCTATCAAATCTGATTATTTTACTGATAATTCATCTGACGAATATGAAAGTGCTTGCAGTGATGTTTCAAACTCCACTGACACTGATGCTCTCTCTTTGGATGTCAAGCTGCAGTCTATATTCCAAAGCAAATCCAATTACCTTAACCTGGTACATATCAACGCACAAAGTGTCCCTTCTCACATCACTGACCTAAATGTATCATTTAACAACGGGCTGGTCGATGGAATATTAATTTCCGAATCCTGGCTCAAACCTTCTCTGCCGTCCCCTCTTTTTACACTAAATGGTTATAAATTATTCCGAAACGACAGAGTTGGTGCTGGTGGTGGTGGTGTATGTATTTACATCAAGGAACACATCCCGTGCTCTGTTGTTAGTCAGTCTCCTGGTACCTATACTGGATCCTTAGAGTACTTATTTTTAAAACTCAGCATACATCATACCAGTATTTTAGTAGGAGCTGCTTACAGCCCCAGCATCAGCGTTAACTATTTTGACTCATTTGAGACAACTCTTGAATCCCTCAGCTCTTCTTACGATCATGTAATTTTGATGGGTGATCTTAATACTTGCTTACTAAAGAATAACTTTCGATCCTCACGTCTTAATTCCATTGTAACTTCAGTCAACTTTGTTTTGCTTCCACTCACTGCCACCCATCATTCTCCTAATTGTCAGGCCTCTCTCTTGGACGTACAGATAGTCTCTAAACCTGATTCAGTCCTTATGCATGGACAAACTACTGCCCCTTTCTCGTATCATGACCTCTTATATTTATCCTATCGTGTACGCACTCCCAAACCCAAAGCCAAAGTAATTCTTCAGCGTAATTTTGGTGATATCTGTGTGGATCGCTTGAGGGGTGACTTTTGTTTGATTGACTGGTCTACAATGTTTGCGGCTGGCACGGCAAATGAGAAGGTTAAAATTTTCAATACACATTTAACTAAACTGTTTAATTCTCATGCGCCTCTCAGACCAGTGCGTATTAAGCATCTACCTGCGCCTTGGCTCACTCCTACGATAAGGAAGTCTATGCAACGTAGGGACAGGGCTAAATCACTGCTTAAGAGGTTTCCGAATAATAATAATTTGAGCTCCTACAAAAAGTTGCGCAATCACTGTAATCGGCTCTGCCGCGATGCCAAACGCCGATATATCCATTCCTCAGTGGAAGACCTACCCCAAGGTAGGGTCTGGAAGTTCCTTAGATCCCTCGGTGTAGGTAAGGACCGCAGCAGTACTGGTGAATTACCAGATCTCAATCACCTTAACAGACATTTTGCCAGCTCACCGGTTATTGTTGATGGTACTACCAAGGCAGCCACGCTCACTATGTTAGACACAGCGGCCCGTCCTGACGGTGAGCCCTTTACATTCCGTGAAATCACTGTAGAAGAAGTTAAAAAAAGCATCCTGTCCATTTCCTCCAAGGCCGTAGGCGAAGATGGCATTTGCCGTGACATGTTGGTGCCACTCCTGGATGACGTTGTGCCTATCATTACACACATTATTAACCACTCTTTGGCAACCAACGCATTCCCCTCTGAATGGAAATTAGCCCACGTCATTCCCATTCCTAAGTCCGCTTCTCCTACCGCTCTCTCTCAATACCGTCCTATCTCAATCCTACCATTCCTATCCAAGGTCCTGGAAAGCGCTGTTCACAAACAACTGTTCTCTTTTGTCTCACATCACAACTTAATTGGTCCGTATCAATCCGGTTTTCGTCCTGGCCACAGCACAGTAACTGCCCTGTTAAACGTCACTGACGATATTCGCTACGCCATGGATAACCGGATGTTTACGATCCTAATTCTATTAGACTTTAGCAGTGCTTTCAATTCCGTTGATTATGACATCCTCATAGCCATTCTCCACTCCCTTAACCTTGCCCCTGCGGTGATTTCTTGGTTCTCGGATTATCTCCGCAATCGTCACCAGAGGATCAGGTGTGATGACTTATTTTCGGAATGGGCTTCTCTTACTGCGGGCGTACCGCAGGGTGGGGTACTTTCACCTCTGCTCTTCTCGATATTCATAAGTCAGCTCGTAAAAGTGTTATCCTGCTCGTACCACCTATATGCAGATGACTTGCAACTTTATAGACAATTCCATGCGGTTGATGCTCACTCTACTATAGAATCTATAAATAAGGATCTCCTCTCGGTGAAGTTGTGGGCGGACGCCTTTGGACTCCTAGTAAACCCAGCCAAATCTCAGGCAATAATCGTGGGTAGCAACCGGCTGCGTGACAGACTAGACCTCAATATACTCCCCAAGGTTACGTATAATGGAGTGAATATTGCATTTTCTGATAAAACCAAAAATCTAGGCCTCATTATTGACCAAACTTTGTCTTGGAGGTCACAGGTGAATGAGGTGAGTCGACGCATGCACTACTCTTATCATTCTCTCAAGCGACTGCAGTTTTTCTTACCTTACAAAACCAAAATTATGCTTGCTCAGTCGCTTCTGCTCCCTCTTCTCGACTACGCTGATGTTTGTTATTTAGATGCAACTGAGGAGCTGCTTAACAAACTGGAGCGCCTGCAAAACCTGGCCATCCGTTTTATTTTCGGCTTACGAAAATATGACCATATTTCGGAGTTCCGGTTGAGGTTAAAGTGGCTCCCAATCCGTCAACGCCGTGATATGCACATCCTTTGCTTCCTTTACAAAATACTTCACTACCCCCAACTCCCTCATTATTTACGATCCCGTTTTACGCACTTACCTACCTCTTCCCGCCCAAAACGTTCCTGTGATACCAGGACCCTTTCCTATCCACAAGCCAACTCCAAGTTTTTCCACAATTCCTTTACTGTTTATGCAGCTAGACTGTGGAACAAACTACCGGCCAGCATCCGTGAGAGGTCATCGGTAGAATCATTCAAACACCACCTCAAAGAGCACTACCTGTCTAACATTATCGATAATCAGTAACTTAGTTTAGATATAAGTAATTTGATATATATATTGTGTATGTTTATTTATATAGTTATCTTTATTTATGTATGTCTTGTATAGCGCAATAAGTCCCGCAGATTTAATTTTATCACCACAGCTAGGGTTGGCTGGAAGAGATCTCTTCTAGAGATAAGCTCACCTTTGTATATGTCCTGTGTAACTTGTGTATTAATGTAATTTCTTTGTGCAATAAAGTATTAAATAAATAAAAATATATTTCTCACTGCTTGATATGTATCTCCCATAAACGAGTACCGCGTGCACCTTTGCAAAACATCACTTCGTGGGAGAAGCCCGATGTCCCATTTCATACAGTACACGTCGATGCTCTAGGTCCCCTGCCTGTATCCGAAGGATACAAATTTGTGCTTCTTATAGTGGACTCCTTTTCTAAATACATCCTGTTGTACCCTATATGCCGGCAAGATGCCGTAGAGCTTAAGCGAGTCGTCGTGCAAGCCATTTCTTTGTTTGGGGTACCTAAACTGATGGTAACTGATAAGGGTCGCATGTTTGAATCCAACGAATTCGTGTCTTGCATAACTGAACTGGGCTGTAATCTTCATTATATTACACCGGAGATGCACCATGCTAACGGGCAAGTCGAAAGGTACGTCAGAACGGTTCTTAACATGCTGCGAATCCAGGTGAATCATAAAAACCTGTCCTGGTCTGACACGTTGTGGAAACTACAGTTGGTGTTAAACATCACTAAACAGAAGACCACACAAGCTTCTCCGCTCAATCTGCTCATTGGAACTGATGGGACTACTCCTGTCATACGTATGTTGGTGCAAGATATAGCTGTTGAAGGTTCAACACCAAATCGAGAGGACCTACGAGAGATAACCAGAAGTCGAACACGCCAACTGCTGAAGGACAATCAGAGTAGGCAAGATGAGCGTGTTAACCGGCAAAGACGCATGCCGCGTCAATTCAATGTGAATGACTGTGTTTTTGTTGTCAAGTTTTCTCAGTCGACAGGCAAACTCGACCCAGGCATGCGTGGTCCGTATAAGGTGATAAAGGCATTACCTAGTGGACGCTACGCGCTTCGTCTGCTCAGCGGCGGCTACGGCAAGACGACGCAAGCTGCGGCTCAACATATGGTGCCGTGGCGGGGCGAGTGGTGTCCTGAAACATGTGCTGCTTTCTTCGAGAGTAAGTCGAACACGATGGCGTGTGTCGCCTGTCGTGTTGTGTGGGGTGGGGAAGCTATGCAACCCAAGCGTCCGTCGCTACACCCTGGCGTTCGTCGCCGATAGCACTTGGTGGGCCCCAAGTTGCTGCATAGACTAACCAAAGTGGTTGGCCTGTGTGTTTGTGTACAGAAGACGTGCAGGCGTGCACTAATCTGTTTGTGCGGCGTGCACTATCCTGTTCGTGCAGGCGTGCACTAGTCTGTTCGTCGGACCGAGGTGCCAGCAGTGGTCAGCGTGGTCAGCGACTTCACTGCGAGAAGAGACGCCAAGCTAGCTCCAGAAAGTCCTAGGCTTGGTTTGCTGCTTTTAAGAGACGTCTCTGCCTTACTTTTAGAATGATGAATGCGAGATTATTCCGTATGATGAGTCTAAAAGTAGAAGCATAAATAAAATAAATGATGATCGTAAAAAAGAATATTGATGTGAAAGGACGAATGATACTCATAGTTAAATTGATGACCTACGCTAATAAAATGTTATTTACAGATGAAAACGAAGATGATCTTAATGCTGCACCGCCCACATCTGGCTCAGCAGCTGCACCATCCATGCCTTTGCTGAACGAGGAGGTGGAGCCTGATCTCAGCGGGAATACTACGACGACACCATCTATCTCAGGGGTTGCACCTTCTATGCCTTTGTTGGACGAGGCCAAGGAGCCTGGTCCCAGCGGCATCACTCGAAGACATGAAGACATGGAGCCTGGTCCCAGCGACACTACTGGTGGAAATTGTGTCGAGGACGACACATCGTCAGGAGAGGCCGTATAAGGAAAAAACTTCCCAATACCATCCCCACTACGGCTAGCCATTATAAATAGCGTCCACACAAACCAGAGAGCTCACTTTCTCTCTGGAACTCAGCGCGGACGGATCTCTGCCCGAGTGGCTATCTGGTATCGTAGCCATCTTTTAGTTTTATTGCGTTGTGTGTCTTTTGTATTTTTAATGTGGGTAGTGCTTTTTAAGGTGATTTAATTAGTGTGAGCGTGCAATCTTTTCAGCATCAAATTGTTAGTAACATGGTTGTTTTAAGTTAAGTGCTGATTGTTATTTCGTTAATTACATTTAAAGAATAATTAAATCAAAATTAGTGTTTTCTTGGACATTGTTTTTTTTAAAGTATTTTCCGGGCTTGTTCCTAAAAATAGTATCACAAGATTATTAACACTAATACATTTTTAAATGAAAACCTTTAGTTCCCTAAATTTATACAATACAAAAACCACCTACTTGAAGTAAATTCATACGCAAACCCAAAAAATTAAAAAATTGGTTGCCTGTAAAGTCGGTTTTACGGGCGAAGATTTTACGTGACAACGTCTTTTTCTCGGTAGAATATTTATTGATATGAATATAATTAAATTGCACAATAGGAACAAGGAATTGAATGAAAATAAGAATTGCACAAATTTTAACTATAGAAATATATTTTTTTTTTGTTTTTTTTTTTTTTTATTATTATTATTTTTTTTTTATTATTTTTTATTTTTTTTTATTTTTTTTTATTTTGTTTTATTTTATTTTATTTTATTTTATTTTATTTTATTTTATTTTATTTTATTTTGTTTTATTTTGTTTACTAAAACATTGTACATGTAAACTTAAACTTAACTATTTAGTGGGAGAGAGACGCAAGGCATTCGGCGGGCCTCTCTCTCGTTCGGTGACTCATCGTTACGTTCCCGACGAGCGTTACACTTTTTCATAAGTGTCTCCCAGCTAACCTAATTTAAGACGTTGTCACGTCAAAAAATGTGTACACAGTTTATACCATGTTAGGGCGCTGGCTGGTTTTTGGTAGCAGAGTACGATACTGGCACGACTTTACCAATGGCATATAAAGTCATTGAGCGATGGGAGGTCTAATGTTGGTGGCTTGTACAATTCGTTTTTCATACAAATCGCCTAAGGCATTTCATGTCACGATGATGTGTGTGTACGGGACAGCAGACCGCACATTAACTCGCACAATTGCAGCGTTGCATCTTTACGCCAGTGAGCCAAATCTAGGGCACGGTGCGACAGTCCGTCATCCAACCGCGACTCGAAACCATCGTTCATTTAGTACTATTTATTCATAAGTATTTTGTGTGACAATAAACTGTATCTTAGTAAAACATTATCTTCGTTTCTTTGGTGTACCATCAACCCGTACATCAAATGGTCCTTCGAGCATCCGAAAGCGGGACAATTTCGTGTAAAACGTGTGTGATTACCATATATTGTGTAGAACTAGAACGCCACATCACGTCACTACGTGGAAGTCAGTAACTAACCAGCCCCAGCCTTCGGTGAGTTATCTTTGATTTTACAACTATCAACATGGAAGATCTTCTGAATAACCAGAACCTCATCATGGAAGCGATGAACACGCTTTCTATTAACTTCAAAAAAGACGGGTCCGATCGCAAAACGGTGTCATACCTCAAAATGCGATTGAGCACGTTAGAAAGTTATTGGCAAGAGTTTCAATGTAACCACATTAAACTCTGTGAGTATGACGACAAATCTCACGAATATTTTACAAACGATGCATATAAACGAACAGCAGAATTTTACTTTGATACACGAGCACATATACAAAAATACTTGCCCTCTCCCTCTGATACACAATCGGAGGAAAAGCAGCTCCTGCGTCCGGCCACTCCCTTAGGTGTTAAGGGGCGAGCAACTTCATCTCGCACCGCGTCACCGGCGGTAGAACAGGTACAAACACGTCCATTTGAGCTTCAAGCTTTGCGCACCAGCGCCGCCCGGGGAACCAGCAGCAAGCTGGACGAGATGCTCCGTAAACAAAAGAGCAACTTCAAGGCATTCTCCAGGACGGTCAGTAACATCAACCTTGACAATATCTCCGAAAAATGGGAATATGAGGATGTATTGAAAGCTGTACAAGCCAGATGGTCGATAATAGATTCCCTGCATTGGGAAATAGATAGCGAGCTTTTCGAAGACACGGAATACGAGAAAGCCTTTGGTAGGTACGAGCAGCAGTTCAATGATCTCAAAAGGAACATCAATAGCAAAATGTGGAATCAATGTCATCGCGAAAAGTCTACGCCCCAGATGGACATACCTAACTTTATGGGAAATTACCATCAATGGGTTTCCTTTAAAGATTTGTTCGTAGAGGCAGTACACAACAATCGCTCTCTATCAAATGCTCAAAAGTTACAGCATCTCAAGAGCAAACTACGGGGTGAAGCAGAAAAATTGGTGCAACATTTAACCATCACTTCCGAAAATTATGAGGTGAGCTGGGATATTCTCAATCGCAGGTACAATAATGCGAAACTCATATTCAATAGTCACGTTAGTATCCTATTAAACTTGCCTTCCATACAACAACAATCAGCGACAGCTATTAAAAAGATATTCGACACCACCAATGAGTGTCTTAATGCAATAAAAGCACTCGGCGTCGACTTAAGTACGTGGGATCCACTAATTGTTTATCTTTTATCAAATAAACTAGATTCCGACACGCACATTGATTACATTGAGTCTTTAAAAAATCCACGGGAGTTGCCGGCGATAGTCGACTTGTTGCAGTTCCTAGAAAATAAATTTACTTCCTTAGAGGCGTCTCGACGCAAACCAGAGTCATCCAAACCTTTTTATCAACAAGAGCCAATAAATAATTTAAAGAAAACTCAATTTTTCAAATCATTAACGAGCCATCAAAATCAAACCAGTCAGAAAAGTTGCAACAAATTGACCCAAAAAAGTTCTAAATGCGCAATTTGCAATAAAGATAGAGATCACGGCATTTACAATTGCGAAACATTTCTAGCTATGCAACCACAAATGCGACATAACATAGTTACAAAGTTATCACTATGCACAAATTGCCTGCATTTCCATCGCGACGGAAAGTGCTTCACCAACAAAAAATGCCGTGAGTGCGACGAGGACCACAATACCTTATTGCACGGCGCTAAAATGTTTGTCGGTCAAAACCGAGCAGCATCGCAACAAGATGACGCATACAATAAATCAAGCCAATTAAAAACGAATGTATTGCAAGAACAAGAAGGTGAGATTTTACTCGCATGTTAAAATACAAAAGGCTGGTGAAGCAACCGTTAGAATCCTGGCCTCAAAAACTAAGGTGGTGCCTCTAAACAAAACGGCATCATTGCCTAGGCTAGAGTTATGCGGAGCTCTCTTACTTGCAAAATTAATGAGTAAGTTAGTGCAAAGCCTAAATGATCACAAAATCGAAGTGTACGGATGGTGTGATTCAACAGCAGTTCTTCGTTGGCTGCAAGGGGACCCCTGCAAATGGAAACCGTTCGTAGCAAACAGGGTCAAGAAAGTAACGGAAGTTATCCCATCAAACAGCTGGCGTTATGTCAAGTCTAACGAAAACCCTGCTGATTGCGCGAGCCGAGGTCTATCAGTCAACCTGTTAAAAGGCCACACTATTTGGTGGAATGGACCTCATTGGTTGCCATCAATCAACATACAACTAACCGAAACGAATAAGTACGAAACAAGTTTAGAAACAGCTAAAACAATGCAAAGTAACATGATACAAACAGATATAAATATTATTGAACAGTTATTACACAACCACAGCACTATTACGCGAGTGACGCGCGTCCTAGCATGGGTCTTGCGCGCGATTAAACAAAAACAATATATTATGAAACCATTCCTAACAACGACCGAGTTAACCAATGCACTATTAAAAATAATTAAATATGTACAAGAAAGGGAGTTTTCGGAAGATTTCACTATTCTACAAAAACATGGAAAAGTTAAACAAAATAGTAAAATCAGTAACCTCAATCCGTTTTTAGACAACAACAAATTATTAAGAGTCGGAGGTCGACTGGAGAATTCCAACATCAGTGAGGATATGAAACATCCACTGATAATTCCTCACTCCAGCCATCTCACAGACCTTCTCATTGACTACGCACACAAAGCAATTTTCCACGGTGGAGCTAGGTTGACATTGTCCGAACTCCGCAGGAAGTACTGGATACTTGGCGGAAATAGAGCTGTTAAGAAACGCTTACACCAATGCGTAACTTGTAAGAAAAACGCCCCCCATAAGCAGCACCAGTTGATGGGTGATTTACCGGAGGCCAGAACAAACCCTTCGAGACCATTCTACCACGCTGGGGTAGATTTCAGTGGGTTTGTCGATGTTAAGGCAAGCAAGGGTCGGGGAATTAAAATAACGAAAGGATATGTAGCAGTTTTCGTTTGCATGGTGACCAAAGCTGTGCACCTCGAGCTTGTCTCTGATTTAACATCTTCATCGTTTATGGCCGCCCTCCGACGTCTCGCAGCACGAAGAGGCACGTCCCGTCATCTATACAGTAATAACGGGACGAATTTTGTCGGAGCAAACAAGGCACTCAAAACAGAGCATTTAAACTTGAGATCAATCATATCAGACGAATTCCTGGCAGAAATCAGCGAAATGAGAATTGACTGGCATTTCAACGCCCCGTCTTGGCCAAGCGCAGGGGGACTGTGGGAAGCGGCCGTCAAAAGTCTAAAACACCACTTGCGTAGAGTAGTAGGCGAGCAAAAGTTGACATTCGAGGAGTATACAACATTATTATCTCAACTCGAAGCTTGTCTTAACTCGCGGCCTCTCTGTGCAATCACAGAAGATCCCAATGACATCAATTATTTGACACCATCGCATTTCTTAGCAAGCGGCCCCGTACTTACCATCTATGAAACAGAAAAAAACGAAAGGACCCGCTGGAAACTGACACAGAAGGTTTTCCAAGATATATGAGCAAGATGGCGCGTTGAATATTTAGCTCAATTGTCAGCACGGACAAAGTGGCAACCAAAGCAATCCAATATAAAGCTAAATGATATTGTTGTTATCCATGACGCCAATTTACCACCTGGAAAATGGGCGCTCGGACGAGTAGTCGACGTACACCCAGGGAAGGACGGACACGTTAGAGTTGTCACCATCAAGACAAAAAACGGTGTCCTGAAAAGACCTAAAGTCAAGGTGTCACTACTGCCCGTAAACAACAATAATACATACAACAGTGATTGCAATCAAAGGTCGTCAAATGAAACTCCGGCCACCAAACAAAACAGTGCACCTGCCATAGTTAGAAAAAATAAGTTCGTGACGTGACATGCATAAACTTTATGACGACATTACTCATTTTATTTATGCTATGTGGATCAATAACAGCACAAAACACATATGATATTAAATCATTAAATAGTAATAACAGCATCTATTTTGACAAGTTATCAGATCTACGAATCATACAAGACAAATGGAAGCTCATAGTTTATTATAATTTGAATCCGTATTAGCAAGGGGCAAAACTAACAAGCAAGTACTACAAACATTTGGAATCATTATGCGAAAACATTGAACGAAAATCCCATTGTGACACAATAAAACTACAGTTACGTCATAGCTTCTCGGAACTCGAGTACTATAACCTCATGTTGCAAAGTCAGAGCTTTGATAAGCGTACGCGCACTCGACGCGGGCTAATCAATGGCGTGGGGAATATCGCTAGTAGCCTCTTCGGAGTACTGGATGACAAATTCGCATTAAAATACGAAAGCGACATTACCAACATTAGGAGCAACCAAAAACATTTAGTAAATCTCTGGAAGAACCAAACTTCAGTCATCGAGGCGGAGAACAATTTACTTCAACGCATTGAAAACACAATGGAAAGCCAAAACAAGATTTTTAAAGAGCATTTGAATATTTTGGAACAAGCAACAGATGGCTTAACAAAGGAAGTTTGCGCGTTATATTTACAAAAAGATGTTTGGATATTACCCATATCTATATCCATCCCTTTTCATAGCCGGCATGGTGGGTATTAACACTTTAGAGCTCCGGCGAAAATTTGCTCTTCCTTTACATTATTTTCTACTTTTTAATAATAAGATTGATAATCCTGAAGCCTTGTCGAAGTGTTCGTTTTTCGTTCCAAATAAGTTGGCGCGGCTGCGCACGCGGCGTCTATTTGCAGCTCCGTTGGTTCGCACACAGACGGCAAAATATGCACCTACAGCCCAAGCTTTGGATCTACTCAACGCTCTGATCGTTCAGTAACCGGATGTTGATGTATTTTGTGTACCTATGCATAGATTTGTTAATAGTGTTGTACGTTTTTTAGAAATTTAGTAGTTAAGTGTATACTATATCTACACAAAATGTAACTGGCCTCTGCACGCTTTGGTTTAACTGTAAGTGTAGTGAGCAAATGAAATTTAAATAAATAAATAAATAAATCGATTTAGCGGAGGAATTCATTTTATCGAGTATTATTGCAAACAATATATACCTCTCGCCTTTGTGGCTTACTCGTGAGTGGACGTGTGTTGCGTGCTCGTGTTAATAAGGTTGAAAATCGCATAAACCTAAGGCTAAAACGGCTCCCTCTTGTTGTTGATGTGCTGTGTTTGTGCTACCTGTCCCTCTCTCGCTCCGCACCTACGGCGCGGTTGCCACCACCACTGCCAGTCGTAGCCGCCTGCTACGACTCACTTCTACAGAGCTACTACGAATACTGGACTGTGCTACTAACATCAACTGATTATCGCTGTTATTTCGTATTGAATACCTAATGAGTAAGTTTAATAAATATTTATCCGAAAATAACATCTGTGAAATGAGTAACGAAACCACTCCGCCGAATTACGCGCCGCTGCGCAGCAAGAGATTAAGAGAGGAAGACTTACCCTTGGAGTTTAACAGTTTCAAAGAAGAAATGCGAGAACTTTTCTCATCATTCATGTCTTCACAGAAATCGCATATGAGTGGAATTGTAGCGGAACTGAAGGAAATTCAATCGACTAACCAAAATATAAACAGCTCCATGAACCTGTTAACGAGTCAGAATGAAGAATTCCGTAAAAAGATAGAAGGACTTGAGCTTCAGCTTAGAAAAGACCATGAGTATATACTCATAGTAGATACTTATATAAGTATCTTGGAAAATAAAACTGAAGACTTACAGAGATCAAACCGCAAAAATTGTTTTGAAATGAAAAATGTTCCTAGGAAGACACAGGAAAGTAGAAGTGATTTGATTAATATGGTTACGTGCCTTGCTAGGAATATCAACTTAGTGTTGGATCGGAGCGATATAAAAGACATATTCAGACTGCAAGGAAAGAAAAACGAGGGTCAAAATCAGCCCATTATTGTGAATTTGGGATCATCTATCCTAAAAAACGATTTACTTAAACAGGTAAAAAATTTCAATGTCAAAAATAAACAAAAATTACAAGCGAAACATCTTGGTTATAAAACAAATGAAGATCAACCTGTGTTTATATCCGAACAGTTAACACCTAAGGGCGCTCGACTTTATTTCCTGGCTCGTGATGTAATGAAAACTAAAAAATACAAATATTGCTGGACGTCATTTGGAAAAGTCTACTTGCGACGAGATGATAGTTCGCGAATTATATACGTCAATAGTGAGTCCCAAATTCATCAACTGTTGCAAGAAGCATGACTTTCACTGGAAAATGAATTATTAGTTGAAGTGATTATAATAACCCTGTTGTTCATGATGGTCAGGTTTGAAACTGATTTATGTTATATATATAATATTTTGTTCTGGTTAATATACGAACAATTCTTAATATTTAAGTTAATATATTGTTACACTACATTTACAGAAATTAATGCACAAATTTCTAATATAAACTACACAATAACACCCACACACAAACATTTATATAATTCTTTTTTCTCTCATATAATTATAATTCAGTATATACATAGCTTTTTTATAAAAACATAATAACCGTTATTATAACCACTATCACTACAATACTACTCCTAAATATAATGGATAGTAATCTTAATGCTTTGCAGGAGTTGGACATTACTGCAATTTCTACTTCTATAACTTGTAATATTGGAGACCTAAACAGGCATCTTCAATTACATCAAAATAATTTTAATGTTACTACACAAAACAGAAGAAGCATTTATAAAAATTTTGATGATTTGAGTTGGTTTTTGTTACTGATAATGAAACACGAAAGTATTACTCAGTTCTAGTTTGATCAGCTTACACCGCAGGGTAGCATATCAAAATATTCCCACGGCATTCCGAGGGAATAGATGATGATTTTTAGATGATCTTCCAATTGATTTTGATCGAGCAGAATAAATTGTTTTTTTGTAGAATTTTTATTTTTATTTTCCTTTCAATCGTTTAGTTACACTGAATTATAACTAAAAGGCCAAAATTATTCAAAGTATCATAAAAATCAAAATGTAGTACCTAGTTGTTTTTTTATACATTTTTTTCCTGAATTCTCCCACGGTTTGCAAGCATGCGACCTATATTTTTGTGTTAGAGCGACAATTATTTGCATAGTCTGACCTATTTCGTTTGTGTACGCCGTGGATCAAATGTCCGAACAAAATGCCCAATAAAACAACCTTAAAAAAATAAATATAGCGGATTTGCGGTGCCAGCCAAGTTGATGTACTTACCTAACAATTTATGTATTTATTTATTTTATTTATTTATGGAAAAGGTACACCAACAGTATAATATATCGTACATTGTTAAATATTATAAGCTTACAATTTAAGTTCTTATATGTATATATTCCAATTACAAGCTATAAACGATTAACGATTTAAAGTTAATTACGACTGTACTCACTTCAATTTCGCAAGATACTTAGGGGGTCCTGCACGAAATTGTGAAAATGTACGTATTTTTAAGTCACTTGTACTAGGCGCTGAATTAGTAAAATACATTAAAAGAACTTATGTAAGTTAGCCTGATCATTGCACAAGGTCATGACCTTGGTGAAATTTCAAACAAATTCTTTAAACAATAACAAACAATACATAAATCTAATGACTCCTAAAAACATATTATTTCAACAACTTTCTGAATTTTACGCAGGAAACAATAATTCTTACATAAAAAAAAATTGTATTGATATTCCGCAGGGCACCACCTTCTTTAAAAAGTAAATTTTTATTTTTAACACAAGCGCGTGATGGTTTTGCATATTTCGCAGAATAAAAACATTGCTCTAATTAAATTACTAGGTCTGAAACTTTAAAGTAGAATTATATATAAAAATAATAATAATGAGGAAGGAAATGAGGGACGGTACGGTCGACATCTGTCGGGCATGCCGCCGTCCAGGTGAATCACTCCGACATATTATTTCCGGTTGTCTCATCTTGCTAACGGAGAGTATTTGCACAGACACAACCAAGTAGCCAGAATAATTCACCAGCAACTTGATCTTTAATATGGCCTTGTTGAATCAGAGGTGCCGTACTATAAGTACGCACCTGCGCTAGTTCTCGAAAATGGTCATGCTACGCTTTACTGGGATAGCTCTATCATCACGGACAGGACTATTGTCGCCAATAAGCCTGATATCGTGGTGATCGACCGATTTCAGCGCCGAGCAATATTGGTTGATATCACCGTACCTCATGACGAGAACCTCGTGAAAGCCGAGAAGGACAAGCGCAGTAAGTACCTTGACTTGGCTCACGAGGTTACCGCCATGTGGGATGTGGATTCAACCATTATTGTACCGATAGTCGTTTCGGCACACGACCTTATAGGTAAGAGCCTCGATCAACATCTAGAGAGGCTCTCGCTAAAAGGTTGGTTCAAGGGTCAGATACAGAAGGCAGTACTCCTTGACATGGCACGTATTGTCAGGAGGTTCCTCACTCTGCAGCCATAACCACCGATAGTTTGGGTTTATCCCCGCTGCCGGTGGCAATCTAGGTTAAGTTTTTTATAATATTTTATATTGTAAATGTTTTTATATAAAATATTGTGAATTTTTTTTCTTAAGATGTATATTTAATAAAGAGAATAATAATAATAATATAATAAATGTTTTTATTTTCTCATCACAAAGTAGATAATAGTTTAATATAACACAATACAACATCTGGTGGTGACACTTTGTGAGAGACTGGAGTCTGAGCTGGGATAAACCTGTCAAACAGAACTCCAGGCTCCCCTCTCATTATTTAAATTGTACAACAATTAATCATCTTGCAATGAGAACTTTTAAATAATAAAAATTTAAAAACAAAAACAACAATATAGTATGCTTGTGTGTGTGTGGGGGGGGGGGGGGGGTGTTTATGTGTGTGTGGGGGGGGGGGGTGTATGTGTGTGAATCTTTTACGTGTGCTGGATCTAATTGATCTAATTCTAGAAGGAAATTTGAGAGAATCGGTTTTAATTTGTAATTGGTTAATTGTTTTATTTTTAGCTTAGAGTTTATCTTTGTATATAGTTTGGGAGCTACGTAGTTATAGAACCTTTGGGCAAAGCGGCTATTTACTTACAGCAGGGCTGGGGCATCTCTTCTTTGGTTCAGATTTGGTAGTTTTGGCACCGTAAGTCGATGGTATCTACGCACACACTGGAAAACAGATAATTTGCGTGCTGTCAAAACTTTAGCTTTTTTGTAAACCAGAGTTGTTGGGTGTCGCTTTGGAAGATGCATTAGGACTTTAAGTAAAGCTCTTTGTGCTCTTTCTAGTTGTAGAAAATATGTTGGCATAGCAGCACCCCAAATACAGATACAGTAGCCAATAAGACATTCACCTAGTGATTTGTATGTTCTCAATAGCAATTTAAGATCAGCTACTTGCCTTAAATTTTTGAAAACAAACATAAGCTTCCTTATCCTACTTGCTACTAGGGATAGGTGGTGGTCCCATTTCAATTTGTCATCAATTAGGACTCCGAGGTATTTTATATTACATACTCGCTCGAGAGTGGAGCAAGTACACGTTGAAACATTTACAAGGGTACGTGTGAATCAGAATGCTAAAATTAGGGCCTAGTTCCGATGCTTTAGTCATGCCAAAGTAGAGATACTTTGTTTTGCCTATATTAAGCGACAAAAGGTTATCCTTCAGCCAGGTAGTAACAGCACACATGGCATGTTCTACCACATCTTGAATCTTTTTAGGATCGAGGCTATGGAATATCAAAGCAATGTCGTCCGCGAACATCAGAATATCCGCTCCAGGAATCTTGAGTTTACACAACTCGTTTATATAAACTAAGAAAAGGACGGTCCGAGCGTACTGCCTTGCGGAACTCCGTATGTGCAGACGGCGCTACCGCTAAGTTTTCCATCGATCCTAACACACTGGCTTCTGTGCGTGAAGTAGTCCTTAAACCACTGGTACGTAACCCCCCTTGCAACTATGTTCTCGAGACGTGCTAGCAGAATTGGTATGGATACTGTGTCAAAAGCTTTTTGGAGATCCAAAAATACACCAACACATCTCCTACCTGCATCAACATGTCCCGAGATAAGTGTCACAAGTTCCATAACCGCATCTTCAGTGGATTTGTTAGACCTGAAGCCAAATTGATTATTTGAGAAAATGTTTTTAGACTCTAAATATTGTGTTCACTTTTTATTAAGGCACTTGCACGAAATTGTAAAAATTTACGTATTTTTAAGTCACTTGTACTATGCGCTGAATTAGTTAAATACATTAAAAGAACTTACGTAAGTTAGCCTGATTATTGCACAAGGTCGTAGCCTTGGTAAAATTTGAAAGAAATTGTTTAAACAATAACAAACAATACATAAATCTAATGACTCCTAAAAACATTTTTCTTCGACAACTTTCTTAATTTTACGAATGAAACAATATTCCTACATGAAAATATTCGTATTGATATTCCGCAGGTCGCCCCCATCTTAAAAAAGTAAATTTTAATTTTTAACACAAGCGCGTGATGGTTTTGTACATTTCGCAGAATAAAAACATTGCTCTAATCAAATTACTAGGTCTGAAACTTCAAAGCAGAATTGTGCTAATTTTAAATATTAATATGATTGATTTTGCTTTGAAGTTCATTAAGAGACTTATGTCAGTTGGTGCCCTCTTAACCATATTTTCAATTATTTTAGTTAAAGTTGTCAAAAGAGAAATTGGTCTGTAGTTCGTAGGTAATTCCTTGTCACCAGCTTTAAAAACAGGGGTCACTATCGCTTTTTTAAGCTGTGTCGGAAATATGCCACTTTCGAAGCTAGTATTACACAAGTGACTAATTGGTTCAGCTAATACATGGCTAGACTTTTTCAAGAGATCAGTGGCTATATTGTCCCAAAAATCTAAATATCAATATGATTGATTTTGCTATGAAGTTCATTAAGAGACTTATGTCAGTTTTTGCGATCGCGCGGCACCCCCTTAATAATAACTACTACATCAACTCCCATAATGCAATGACCGGACGGCAACATTTACTTCAAATAATAATAACTAAAAAATGTACAATAAATAAAAAGTAAAGTTTGACGACCTCCGTGGTCGAGTGGTTAGCGCGCCGGGCGTGGCGCCGCGCCATCTCTGAGGTCCCCGCGTTCAATTCCTGGTCGGGTCAATTTAGAGAAAACTGATTTTCTGAATTGATTTCGGGTCTGGGTGTTTTTCTATGTTTATGTATAAATATATTTTATTATATTTAACCATATTAACGAGTTTCAATAGAAGCTTATCTTGGGCTAGATAATTTTATAAATTGGCTGTTTGTTTATTGTGGTGTGACGTCACAAGGCTAAATGTCACGTGACCAACCGTTTTCGCACGAAAGGACAATGGCGAAATCATTGCTGAATGTATTCTTTAGCGTCTATAAATTTCACTATTACAACTACGATTTTTGAAACCATAGGAAAAACATGTCTAAGTCTCCAAATAAAAACAAGTTTATAAGACACGTAAATTACTAGTTAGTGCTGTTCTGTTTAGGGCAATGACGACGTTTTTTTATCTTAAATAATGGCTTCGTGCGGTCAGCACATTTAGCCAGTATATTAAAGTGAATATTTTCTTTGCATAAAGTCTCAATAAAGTAGATGATAATGAGTGATAATTAACGTTTAATGGTAAAAGATATTCCTCCAAACCCCTTGAGACTCAATAAAGCTGTGGGACTTTATTGAGATCTCACACGAACTTTTTGAGAGAATTTGAAAAGTGATGTTGCACTGTTTTGTTTTATTTGCCAACACTCATGCACGGTCACGAACACTTAACAGTAAATAATTCATCATTATTTCACATTAATATTCGACAAAACACAAATTATAGAAAAGAAAACTAAACTGCAGACATGACGGTTCAATTTCCCGCCAAGAAAAATATGTTTTTATTTTTAATTTGGCAAAACGTATTTTTTATAATTTGTTTCTTGAAGGAACAGGCTAAGGTCAGAGACCATACTGTCTAGTCATTAGTTAATTAAAATCACATTGTTATTATTATAAGCCTATATTCTCCCACTGTTGGGAAAGACCAAGTCTCTCCTCTTTCCACTTTTCGCGGTCTGTTGCTTGTGCTGACCATTCCTTGGAAAGATAACACAACTAGGTAGGTAAGTACTTGTTTTATCCAATTATGATAGACATAACCTCCAAAACTTTGAATTGGAATATCTTTAATTGTAGACTAAGGGTGGTTTCGACCAAACTGGAATAAGGTCTTATACCTAGATTAAACGCCGAATTTGTATAATCTCGGAGTAAGTCTTATTGATGATGATGACATGACATGACTTACGGAGCCGAAACGTGGACACTGACGGTAGGGCTGGTTCACAAGTTTAAAGTCGCTCAGCGGGCTATGGAAAGGGCTATGCTCGGTGTTTCTCTGAGGGATCGAATTCGAAACGAGGTGATCCGGCAGAGAACCAAGGTAATCGACATAGCCCACCGGATTAGCAAGCTGAAGTGGCAGTGGGCCGGCCATGTCAGTCGCAGAACCGATGACCGTTGGGGTAGACGAGTTCTGGAGTGGAGACCGCGTATCGGCAAGCGTAGCGTAGGACGCCCTCAGACAAGGTGGAGCGACGATCTTCGCAAGGTGGCTGGCAAGAGCTGGATGAGAGTGGCCGCGGATCGTGCTCAGTGGCGTGTTCTTGGAGAGGCCTATGTCCAGCAGTGGACGAGTATAGGCTGATGATGATGATGAAGTCTTATTCCAGTATGGTCGAATCCACCCTTACTAGAGAAGTAAAACCAAGACCATGTTGTTCAGAATTACAAACTCTATACCAACATATTTTTTTCATTTATAGACGCTTAAAAAAAGAGTTGACAAAAGTTTGTATGGGAGTTCGCCAATGTCCTTTTGAAATGAATGAAGTAAAATATGTTTTTTTCTATAAAATAAAGCTTTTTTGAGAAAATAATTATTTTACGGGGTATAAAATAAGCGTTTGTAATTTTTAAAATACTTTTTTGATAACTGTCAAGTAGCCAATTGGTGGGAGTGTAAAAAAAACAAGTAAGTAAGTAAGTAAATAAAAATAATCAAAAAACCGGATTGCTTAAAAAAATAAAAAAACAAGCCCAGAAATCTTGAATATAAGTGAATATAGAACCTCCTCGGTTTCTGTTGGTTTAAATAAAATCATAACAGTTCTACTCCAATAAGTTGTAAACATACCTAATAATTACACTGTGCGCAATAGCATGCGCCGTAAAGAATACATATACCTGCGCCCCACACTAGAAAACCCCGCTAGCTTGGGCTAAGAGTTACGAAGTACCAACTATTTAGTCATCTGTTGTTGGAGCACAAGGTTTCGGTTATTTATTCTTGTAGTTAGAGTACCCTGCACTTCACCTACAATACATATTTTACCATCCATGTAGATGTAAGTTATTACGAAATTATAGGAAAAACTGACCTTGCGTCACGGGGAAATCTATGAAATTTTAAATTCCCGTTGTGTTTCGACGACGACTTACAACCGTACACAGAACAATGTGTAAGCACCATTATATTAAATTGAAATCACGAACGAAAATTCAAAAAACGTTTATAACACGCAGGACGCGCACGTGACTGCCCTTCACGGTAGCTTCCACAAACTGCGCTTGTTTGTGTGGAATATTAAAAATTACTTATTATGCATTGGTACGAAGCTCCTTGGAGTTTTGTTCAAGTATATGGGACTCCCAATTACAAATGTCATATTAACCGCTGGAGAGAATTGTAGAAAAGTTCAATATTTTTTGACAATTCACCAAGGCAAACAGTACGAATTACTGAGGTTAGGACCGGTTACACTTTTGAAATTGACTTCTCTCGAGTATCGTCGCTCGGTGGCGGACCAGGTATTTCTGTATACAATTATTAGAGACCATATATATCGATTGCCCTTAACTATTAAGTGCAATTAAGCTTAGAGTGCCTCGGCCTAGTTTTAGAATTACTAATAACTATAAGCCTTTTATTATTAAGCGGTACAGGACAAACACTGTAATGAATACAATCTTCTTCACTCAGCCACTACAACCGCTGAAACAATTTATTGCTCTGCTCCCTGAAACAGTACAAAAGAGATTTAGACTCCTATAAGGGGGTGCCGCGCGTTTGTAAAAACTGACATAAGTCTCTTAATGAACTTCAAACTTCAAAGCAAAATCAATCATATTGATATTTATAATTAGAAAAGTAATTCTGGTTTGAAGTTTCAGACCTAGTAATTTAATTAGAACAATATTTTTATTCAGCGAAATGTGCAAAACCATCACGCGCTTGTGTTAAAAATTAAAATTTACTTTTTTAAGATGGGGCGACCTGCGGAATATCAATACAAATATTTTTATGTAAGAATTATTGTTTCATGCGTAAAATTAAGAAAGTTGTAAAAAAATATGTTTTTATGAGTCATTAGATTTATGTATTGTTTGTTATTGTTTAAAGAATTTGTTTTTTATTTCAACAAGGCCATGACCTTGTCAATGATCAGGCTAACTTACATAAGTTCTTTTAATGTATTCAACTAATTCAGCGCCTAGTACAAGTGACTTAAAAATACGTAAATTTTCACAATTTCGTGTAGGACTCCCATAAGTGTCTCATGTAGGTAACTGCTGAAAATTTAATGTTTCTTTTTTTTAATGTGATTTCTTTTTGTAGTTCTCTTTTTTATTTTTATGTAGTACTGGTTTGATTAACTATTGTTCAAATAACTTTCCTGAAATTACTTTCGATTATTTTTCATTATTGTCATGTTGTGTTTGCCTATAATTATTGTTGCATTGTAATTATTATTAATCACATTACCATTTTAGATATAAGCTGTAATGTAACAATGATGGGAGACCTAATAAAATAATACAACTAAGTTGATGATAAATTTTGATCGACTGGAGTGAACACAAGAGATGCATGCATCCTTGTGGGCACCTTACAAGGGCTACCTTATAATTAGGGCCAGTACCTACAGTAATTGTTGCGCTGCGCAAATATAACATTACATTGAAAATAATATCGTACAGGCAATTACGTGTTCCCGCTGCAATAATATGTGATACATATCATTGCAGATAGTCACGCGAGGTTACCTGCCGTGCGGCGAGCTGTAGCTATCAAAGTTAAAACAATATGAAACACGTGGTTCAATGGAAACACGCCACGTCACATTACCTCGTTCTGGATTAAGATAACTTTTCCTAAACATTACGACTGTACGTTCTCAGTATATGCGACAAAATAAATTACATATTCGCTAATCGCTATGAGCGCTTTCACACTGCGACATTTGAAGGCTCGTCTGCAGCGATTCAGTCGCAAATCGCAACAGAATCGGTAACTTTTGCAAAAGCTAGTGTCAGAGTCGGAAGCTCGTTTGCATCGTTCCTAAAAGTGGCAGTGTGTGAGTAGCCTTAAGTGAACGCGCTAAAATCTATTCAAATAAATACCGCGAATGTATGGTCGCGCTTGCGCATAATTTCGGAACAGGCAGTTCATAGGCAGCAGCACCATTTTGGCTAATTATTTTTCTGTTTTGTTTGTTATTTTTTGGAAAATCGTCACGGAGTTAGGGTTGTTCAAGCGGGCGAGGTAGCGGGCGGGCCGCATGTATCCAATAAAAAATATATAATTTTACACTGACCCCACAGCTCAGGACAACTATGAACCGAAAGGTAAAATAAAAGATAACAAGCTCGGACAAATGGCATCGCGAGTCGTGGCCGGCGCCGGCGCGGGGTCAGAGGTCACCCGTTATCGCGCCGCAGATACGCGCCGCTCATCGAGACAAGCTTCAACAGATGCGAACGATTCAATCCCTACATCATTTGAAAAGTCAATCAATGATAAAAGTCATAGGGGCTTAGCACTCACCGGTTCCTCATCGTCAAATTCGGTGTCGACTAGTTGCAGCGTGGTGGGCGCGAGGCTGCCGGGCAGCGCGGCCAGCGCCTCCTGCAGCGAGGCATAAGCGGCGGCGGGGGCGGGCGCGGGGGCGGGCGCGGGGGCGGGGGCGCGCTGCAGGCGGTGCCAGGAGCGCGCCTTGAAGCCGAGCTCGCGGTGGCCCAGCTGCAGCAGCTCGTCGGCGTACAGCTCCCGCAGCCGCCCGCCCTGCAGCGAGTAGCGCGTCACGCGCCGCGCCGCAGACGCCGCCGACGCCTCCAACGACACCCCGTCGTCGCCGGCGCAGCGGCTCTGCACATGACACGAGTCACATTCACCCGCCCGGGGACACCGGCGACCGATTACAAAAGTAGCAAAGTCGGTCAGTCTTCGTGCATGATAAGTTGATAAGGGACAGCCCTACGTTCTTACCTTATATTTCCGAAAGACATCTGGCGATATTGATTCGTATAAGACTTCGCATTCACCCGAAACATCAGTCTCGTTGTACTGACCGTCTATTATTTGAAACTGAAATAAGATAAATATTCATTGGAAAGAGTAGCGAAGAATCCTAGTTATCTGCAAACTAAAAACTTGAAACAAGCTGGAGCAAAATTATTATATAAATATATTAAGTATTAATGTACTTTTAACAATAATTCCAAGTATGAAATATATTTCAAACAATATGATTTTTTACTTTACTGTAATATTTTTTACAAAATGTGGTTCCTAACGAACCAATCACAACATAACAGGAAATGCATTTTTGAAACATAAATTAACTATTAAGTAATGAACTAAGAATAATATCAAGCCAAATGTCACAACCAAACAACACAACGCTACCAAACTCCACGTCTATAACCACTACCAGTGCAGCATGTTACCTGAGATCCTTGAGCAAGGACTACCATCAGTAAACATTGTAGCAATTGATCATTTTCCAAAACGTTCCTAAAATGACAACCAACAGGGGTTAGTCTCAGTCAGTAAAGCATCCTTGATGTAGCTGAACCTTTATCTGTTCAAGCAATTAGGACAGAAATAGATAGATAATTGTAAGTTTACTGTTATCTTTTCATTAGGTACATAATTTGTATTTAAGCTAAACAAATTAATTTTCTCTTTTGTTAATCTGTAGAACATTGAAACAGTAACCACTAATGAATTTAACAAAGATCAGTAACTATCTACAATTTAAGATCTTTTTGATATTTCCGCTAGACATCTTACCTGAAAGAGACTAATTAATGCTCTTTTATAGTTTTGAAAGTCTGGTAACTCATTATGATTCATATATAAAGTCTCAATGAGTCCTTTCTTCCAGAGTACATAAAATGGTGTGTCGCTGTGAGAGTCCCACACGGAAGGGTGATACACGAAGTTGGCATTAGGGTGTTTACCACGAAGGTGCAGCTCAGGCTTCAGTAACTAAAAAAAGGTAATTCTGTGTAAGGTACTTAGTTTAAACCCTGATTAGTGTTTACATTCAATATTTTGCTCTACCAATAGTTAGGTATGAGTGAGTAGTTTAAATGAGCTATTATTACCTGAAATTTGAGCAAGTATGCGTCGTGATCCTGGCTCCAAATGGGCGCCACGGCCAGCCGCGCGAGAATCTTGTAGCCGACGTCGCGAGCGCCGCCGCTGCCGGTGCCGCCGGTGCCGCCGAGAGACAGCGTGCTCTCCACGGCGAAGGCGGCGGGCGCCGAGAACAGCTCCACCTCGCTGCCGGCGCGCGGCACCGACGACGCGCCGGCACTCGCCCACAACAGCGACACCAAGGCGAATAATAATGCCATTGTTGTGCACCAATTACATCCAATTTAACTTTGCAGTTTAGAAGTCCACTGCATAGTTTAAGTGAACACGAACTTTCGACGCCGAATAATTAATTAATAAATAAAAGTTGACCAACCCAAGAGAAGTGATCCATTCAACTCAACAGCTCATCAACTCAACTCAGGGTACACAATCTTAGAACTAGCAAGCGGAAATATTTAATATAATAAGTCTTTAAAATTGAGAAGAACATCACAACGTTTGAACTTGCTCAATAAAACATGATTTTTAATTTAACAGGGTTATATTATCCAAAATCTACAAAACTCGTGCATAGATGGCAGGACTCGTCATATTTTAGTCACGTAGTCTATAGGTTGACCGCCAGATGGCGTTGTAACTGCGCCTAATGAATGATAGATTGGGTTACCAGTATTGTATGTATTTAAGAGTATTAGTAGCTTTATCATACCTATTGGCACCGTTAATCGACTCCTTACTTACTTATTTATTTTAACTTAAAATCAATTAAACACTCCCTGGCTACTTAATATGAGTACATCTAAATTAATTATAAATTAAGGTATGAAAATAGACTATAAAGCAAAATTAGAAAAAGTAATCACAAAAAGATTTCTAACTATTTGGTAAAGTTTTGTTGTGTTAGCTTGCAACATTACAAGCCATTAGTTAGCTAGCCGCCGGCGCCGATTTTGCCTAGTATTTCTTTCTGTCTCTAGTTTGTTTGTTTTAATTTGTTTTGTTTATTAATGTTTATAAAGTGCTTCTCACCTAAGTCCGTTGAGATAAGGCTCTTGACCTTGTGAAAAATTGTTGTTTTTGTGTTTTCATAATGTCTATAGTGTGTTGCGTACCTGGATGTTCAAACAGTGCAGGTATTTATTTATTCGTATCTAAAAACTGTTTTGTGCACACTTGATCAAAATCATATAGAGTAACTTATCGTATAACCACCCTACCTAACCTACTCTTACCTTATTTCAGGATTGGAGGATGTTTTACACAAGTTTCTGAATCCGGCAAAGAACAAGGACAGGACAGCTTTAATACTTGGGTCTATTACCGCCGTGTATGCCATATAAGCATGTCGAAGAAAGTACTGGTGCCGTAATAATTTACTCGACAATATTGGTACCCTACCAACGAAAAATATTTTCAGGTCAGTATAAAGCAGATAAACGTAGGCACTAGGCTGTACTTTTAAGTTTAGCACAAGTCATTATTAATAACTAGAGATGTTTGTCTGAAAACCCAGCAGGCATTCTAGTGATTAGGCCTCGGACTGCTTCACCCATAAATGTATAAATCCCGCTACGGGCATATTTTTGTATGATGATCACGAGCATCTGTAACTGTGGATGTGATGTTAATAAGGATGATAATTTTGTAAACTGTACATAGCTAAAGTATTTAATTATTATCCATGGATTTACAATCACCCCCACGTAATAAATAATAACAACTACGCTGATAAATGATTTTATTTTTTAAACTGTATGTAAATCTCTAAACATATAATAGTATTAGTTTGAAGTGCATTATTATAATTTCAGGTTTGTCATTCCCAACATCCACCCTAGGTGAAAGAAGACCTCTGAGATCAATTCAAAATATTTTGGAAGCATCATCTTCAAAAGGTATTTTTAATCTTGTTGTTGCCGTCAGTCTTACCAGCCTCTTTTTGATAGAAATTATGATTTGATATATATGTATGTATAATACATACATACACAACTATTATCCCCAAAGTCTAGCTAGGCCTAAGGACTGCGAAGCAGTGCTGCCATCATAGTCCATGTTTCATCAAGTTATAACTGCACATGTGCTCAGCGTGACAGGTGGTGAGCCCATCGCCGCTTTATGCTGTTAGAAGTATGTGTAGTCTTTAGTCCGTTAGTCGCCTTTTACGACACCCAAGGGAAGAGAGGAGATGGTAGTATTCTTTTAGTGAGCCGCCATACCTTTTAAATGATCGACATCGAGGTTAATATTTATTTGGAATCATACCCTGTTACTAATAAACATTGATTAAAGTTACATTTAGGATTAAATTGACGCTGTCTCTATCTTTTTTTTTCTTTAACAAAAACGAGACAGCGTCACTTTTAACCGAGGTGTAACATTGGCCAATTTTATTAACAAAACGGATAGCGTGTAAAACATAGTTACTTATATAAAATTATTATTTGCAGGTCCGGAAACTCCAGAGATTCATTCTCATTGTGCTGTTGTAGATGCTCGAATGTTGGAAAATGTTGTAAAATATTAAATAATATGAGAGATTGTGATGATGACGATGATATGTTAAAAATAAAGGCAAAGAAGGATTATGTAAGATGTTTTAAAAGAAAAAAATAATGATGTTGTTAAATATTGTGTTTTATTTCTATAATTTACTACTGGGGCTGAATTTTCATTCCTCTGTTATGATTTAACCAGAGGAAAAAACTGAGATTTTGACTCCGTCAAAACATCAGAATTCTCTGGTTAAATCGACAGAGGAATGAAAATCGGCCTTTACTTTCAAGTAGATACCTAGATACTCGTAGCTATATGTACCTATATGTACCTATGTATACGGCGATATTAGTTCCAAAACTCCTTGTCGGAGGGCGCCACTTTGTCGTTTCCTGTTTTCACGGCTGAGTTAGGTCTCTATTACATATATAATATATAGTCAACATAACTGTCAACTGAGTAACTGCACTGAGAGACAGTGTTGCCAGATCCGTAGGTCAAAACTATCCTAGGTTTAGTGCAAAATTATTGTGTTTTTATCGCATTCAAAAAGACAGAATTTATACGACTGGGCACTCCAAATATGGTAACATCCGACGTCACGAGCTAAAAAAAAAAAAAAGCTCATCACCTAGAAAAAGGACTGACTGTGGTACCTTAAATTTCGTTATTTCCAAACTGTGACTGAACAACTGATACTAAACCAGGTTTGTCACAAAATTATCGTAGAACTGACAAAAAATATCGTGGAAAGTCGACGAATTATACAAATTATCGTGCGATACTTAATTATTATTTTTTATCGCATGCCCCTCCAAATTATCGTGGATCTACGATAATTATCGCACGTCTGGCAACGTGAGAGACAGTGTTGCAGTGCTTCCACTTTAATAATTTCCTTTCCCCACGCCACAACTGAGATTTCCCATTCTCAGGATTTTTTTCCCCTCAAAACTTATTCAGTTAGTAAATTACTATCTAAAAAAATAAAAATGTCGTCGCCAGATGGGTGGCATAAACTATTATATTATGGGGGTTACGCGTTCAGCGAAAATTTTGATGTTGCGCGGGGCGGGGTCCGCGGTAATTGAGGCGTCAAATTTACAAATGGGCTGGCTAAGTGCAAAAAAAGCAAAATCGAAATCCTACAAAAAATTATTCTAATTTTGAGATTTTTTCATAGATGGCATTGGGTGTAACTGCCAAACTTTTATTCTTTACAAATGGGACGTGTGTGTATCCGATCGTAGTAAATGTCAGTGTCAGTCATCTAATTTAGCTGTCGTCGTATATGCTGTCATTTCAAATGTTAAGATTTGCCTGTTATAAATATTAGAAAGTACTTTGAAAATAAGTGATTCAAGGAACTAACTAAAAAATTAACTACCTATGAAAATCTTTGAAGGTAGGTACGATGAAAGAGTTATATTAACAGGAAAAGTTAAGTTATTCCGGCAAAAAGGCCACCTTCTATGCTGGTCAGTACCTACATTATTATTGTTTATTTATTTAAATAATGTTTCATTTAATTTTACAACTGCGTTATGCAAATATTTTTATTACAGAAAATATGCAAATGTTAAAACCGATAAAAAAAAAGAAAATAAATAAAAGAAAAGAGAAAAAAGCGAAGAAATAAGATAGAAAAAAATAAGACAAAAAGAAAAAAAAAGAAAAAAGAAGAAAAAAAAGTAGTTATGGAAACTTTTCTAGTGGAAAGTATGACTGCTTACTTACCATTACCACCAGAATATCAAGATTTCTTTAGGATTTTTTTTAATTACACAAATTTGTCAAAATGCAACATAGAGGCTAAGCACTAACTACAATAATAATAATAATTTAAAAATAAAGGCACTTTGCTCTAATGACATTTGTTGTGAAACTTAGCCCAATGAAAGGTAAATATCTTGCATTTTGCAAATGATGAATAAAAACAAATTCATTTTTATTTATTTCTCAATAATTGTGTTTTGGCACTTAGGTTATTTGTAAATTCCAAGCCTCAATTCGTAAGCGCCATTCACATTTTTATCAAAAAGTAAATAAAAACTTTTTTTTAACATTCTAAATCAGTCAAGAAAGCGAGAAGGTAAATTTCTATGTATTTATGATTTTATAGGAATTATTATTGTAAAACACGGTCGTAATGTGCATTTATAAGAATAGAAGTAACTTCAGGATTTTTTTCTATCAAGCCAAATATTTTCAATCGCGTTTTGACTTCGTTCATCCCCTCACACATACGCTCTGTAATACACATTGAAAGTTTCAGTGCGAAAAATTGGCTGTTTTCTATTAGCTGTTATTCAAAATATATTAGTATTTTGAATAACAGCTAATAGAAAACAGCCAATTTTTACGTTTTCACCGCCTAAGGCCCTCTTAAAATATAACGCATGATTGTGTTACGTTCCGTAACATGCAGTGTTCATAATTATCATTTTTGGCGGCACTTAAAATAAAAAAATACTAATTATTTTGGGAGAGATCAAAAGGTACGTCAGCTGGTCCCAGTTACACATGACACATTTGAGGCTAAAAAGGTACGTCAAATGTGTAAAAAATTAAAAAAGTATACAACACCCCTCAAACCCCAAGCGATCGCATGAGACCGCACCTACAAAAACACACTTGACTTTGTACCGTGTTTTCATAGACTTACAGACTACTTTAGTATGAACAAGTTTGGCTATTTCGGTTCTGTGGTTCATCTTATGTATTGTTATCGCAAAATATCGCATAGTCTATGCTCGATTCTGTCAAATTTGTCGTTGACAGTTGCGCCAAAAAAGTGTCAAAAAAAATCCAAGACTGAGGGGTTAAGCATAAAACTCCGCGTCTCCTTTCCGCAAACATGATTTTCCCTCGATTTTCCCTATTCATCTATTTTCCCTTTTTCTTCCCCACTGGACCCTAGTTTCCCCTCAAAAGAGGAAGTTCCCCTCATTGTGGAAGCACTGCAGTGTTGTTCCTGACTTTATAGTTGCCGTATTCTAATTCAAAAATTGCCGTATTTTTAGGAAAATCTTAAAAAATTGCCGTATTGCACAAAATGTTTATTTAGAAGGTTTAAATAAAAAAAATACAAGTGATGTATACTTCTATGCGTGTACTACTTGTAAACTACTCATTTTTTCTTCACCATATAGGTTTTGAATAATTCTTCTATGAATGTATGAAGATCTATTTTATCTGTGTTTATGCAAATAAAATATTTGTATTTGTATTTCTAGTAAAAAAATATTTTTTTTTTACCTTCTTCTGATTCGGTCGCATTTAGTTCGTACTGTTATTTATCTTTCATTTTACGAAACATTTCGTGTGGCATTTGAAGTTTTGTACAACTACCGTGATTACTGATTCCATGTCTGGCTAGAAGAGTTCCATTAAATGGAGTTATTATTTTTTTCGAAGTCACGTCGTTTTCATATTAATAATTACTTCACTGAAGAATACGTTCGCAGTCTGCGTTCGAGTGTGGCAAACATAATACATTTGAAGCAAAAGTATATGCTAATGTTTTTAGTTCTGAGGTACTTGCAATGGTGCATATTGCAATGGTAAGTTTACCGATTATTTAGTTATTTGTGATTTTATATAGTAATAAAACATAACAACATTACAAATAGTTGTTTTTGTGAAATCTTTAAAACATATTTTTTTATTGAGAGTTAAAATAAGGTGGGCCTTCCTATGTGTGTGTATGTACACACGGCGTCAGATCAACCTACCCAAAACTGTCATATTTCTACAATCAATTTTGAACTTTATTGTTTGGTTCTAAGGATCAATATTGATTGGAGAAATTTGACAGTTTAGGGTAGGTTGATCTGACGCCGTGTGTACCTAGTTCCATCACGGAATTTAATCCAAAACTCTAATTGCTAATTTTTGTGAGCTAATTTTTAACATTTAACATTTAACGGTAAGTAATTTTTTTACCACTGGTAGCATTTTTCCTTCATCCGTATATTGCCGTATATTTTAAATAGCTGCCGTATACCGTATTTTTGATGCATAAGATAACGTAAAGCCAAGAACAACGCTGCTGAGAGACGACATGACGGACGACACTGACAGTAGTGTACTGACATTGACAGCTACTAAATCAGCTGTCTTTGTATTTTTGTGAATGGCAATTCATTTTTATTCATTTTTAGGGACTTCTTGGCGGGAAAGTGAAGCGTCATTCATGTCTGCAGTTTTATTTTATTTTCTCTAATTAGTAATGTACCTATACTAGTAGAGGATCCGAGTATACAACGACCTTCACCGAGCGGTTAATGGATGAAAAGTATTTTATATCAAATGTGTTAAAAAATATATTGCGGGTAGGTTGGCTGAAAAATTTCAGTCCAGTAGGTATATGATTAATTAAATATTTAAAAATATATTTTTTTAAATATTGCACTTTTTTCGTTAATAGATAAATTACATAGGTACCAATCGAAAGTATAAAGCCTATAGAATATGTAAACGTTAGGTTGACTATTTTTTTCCTGTCATAACATTAGGTAGGCAGGTGTAAACAGGCAAGTCATTATTAGTAATTTGCAACCGTCTGGTTAAATAATATGTTTTTATAAAGATAAGCTCATTATAAACACACACACACCAAACCAGTGTAATGTAAAAAAAAATATTTTTTTTAATATTAAATTAATCATTAATGGTTCTGAACTGAAATTTTTCAGCCAACCCACTCGCGATATATTATTTAACATATTAAATTTGAAATACTTTTCATCCATTAACCTTCTCGGTGAAGGTCGTTCTACAGTCGGGGCGCGGCGCGGCGCGGCGTAGCGCGGTTTCCTTAAGAAATAAATGGGACGACGCTGCCGCCGCGCCGCCAGTAGTAAGTCGTCCCATTTATTTCATAAAGAAACCGCGCGTCGACTTCCCGTGTGGGCGTCACGCCTAACACTCAGTTGTTATGCCTCTGCTCTGTAATTTTACTGAAGTACCGGAGTAACGAGTACCTTGTAATAATTGTCACTTCGACTGCATTTCTGTTAATGTTTGAGTTCAATAGTTGCGAGCGGATGTAGCGAATGAGAATATTGTGACAATTCTAACAAGTATCTGACTGAACGGAGAATGGTAAACTGCTAACAAGAGGGTAAATGTATCGATGGAAGAAGAAAAGTGTGTCGATAGCATACATTGGTAAAGTAAATAAATAAATAGCAGTAAAAATACTAAATGTTAACTAACTGAATATCAATCAACATTTATTAGCACCAAAATAAGATATTTTTTACACTTATTTCACTCATAAATCATATAACATTTTAATATCTATTCCATTTCAAATGGAAATAATTTATTGAAAAACATCTTCACTTAATTATAGTAAATGGTTACATAAATCTTTGATAATAAGTTAGCAGTTTCATAACAATATCACATCACATTTCATAATCTAGGTATTTAATAAATTATTGTATAGGTACAAACGAAGGTAAATAAATAACGCGTAGTGTTTGTACTGCCAGTTCCAGGTGTTTGGATGGAGAATCTTTGGTGGGCGCCGCGTCACGAGTACACGGTCATCAGGATCATCTGCGGAGGGGGAGGGGGGGCATCAGTAACCGCTGCTGTGGCGCTATGGGCCCGGGTTCGAATCCCAACGGGTGGTACAAAGTTGTAGCAGCCGTGTAGCAGCCGCTAACGCTACAATGGTGGATATTGGCTTAATCCGCACACTTCCAAATGCGGGCGATCGCCGATCCGGCGCTGCATCGGGAACCCCCAAATACACCTTGCCCGAGCTGGCGACGTGTTCCGATAGGTAAGATAGGTAATTATTTGTAACAAGAAGTTCGGCTGAAGCGCACTTCTATGATCTAATCGTCATCTTAAATAGCATCAACTTAGAAAGTAAACTACAGGATCATTTTTTTATCAGCGCGCATAATTTTAGAAAATTTTAGAAAAGCTCAAATGTGACGCCGAGCTGAGGCGGGGCCCCGGACTCACCTCTTCCAAGGAGAGAGGATTCGATTTCACTTTGGACTCGAGGGCGCGGTATCGCTCTGAAACAAAATAGCGAAGATTAAAGGAGGAGAGAGTCAGCGAGCGAATCGGTTCACCGCAATCGGACCGGCGCTGACCGTGCGCCAGGTGCAGCCGCGCCAGCGCCACGGCGCAGGCGTCGGGCGGCAGGCGGCCCCCGCGCGCGTACCGCAGCACCAGGCACTCCAGCACCTTGTTGGACGCCGCCACGCCCGCCTGCCGCAGCAGCGCCCGCAGCCGCAGCGCCCCGCCGCGCCCGTGCACCGCCGCCGCCGCCGCCGCCGCGCGCCAGCCCGCCAGCCGCAGCAGCAGCGCCGGCAGCGCCGCGCGCGCCAGCCGCCCGCGCATGCGCGAGTCGTGCAGCGCCACCAGCGCCACGCACAGCTCGCGCGACGGCCGCGCCCACAGCACCGCGCGCCACACCAGCCGCAGCAGCGCGCGCAGCCGCTCCGCGTCCACCTGCGCACGGAACGCGGACTAACCCCTGAGAGACGTCGACTCCTCCGTTCGGTCACGTTAGTACAAAGTAGTAACGAACTGAGTCCCGCTTTAGCTGTACACGACCCGATTTTCGTAATAGTTACGTTCGACATTCACGGTCAGTTAAACTGACGTACATCCAAAAACTGACCGTGAGTGTGAAATCTTAAGTTATTTTTAACTGACGACAACCCGGGGGGTTCGGGTTCAACATCGGGGGTTAAGTTGCTCGCGTCCGTAGGTTTACCCTTGAGACCCTACACGTGACCCTTGGGTGGTGCTAAATGAGTGACACCAACTGAGTGGTAGAGCCACGCTGCGTTGCAGCTCGCATTGGGTCGGCTCGCCCAGCGTAATACCACCCCCTCACGAATTTTTTGGCGTGAAACAATGGCACTCTGTGCTGTTGTGTTTCGTCCGGCGAGTGAGGGTTCCGGAGACCCCTCCCCCCCCCCCCTCACAATTGATATGGCAGCGAACTTTAATCTAGATTTACCCCAGGGGGGTACCGACACCCGGTGTCGGAGAATCCCCCCCTGAGCGTTCTCGCTCAGGCTGCCCTACGTATTCTGGGGAGGGCAAAAGTTCGCTCATGCCAAGGCATGCTGCAGGCAGGAGAAAGGCAAGACAATTGGCACCCCCTCCTACGCTTCGCGTGGACTTCTGCAATATCAGGGGAATCCACTCTAACTTGAGCGCCGTCCATTACCACCTCGAGACGGCGAAACCGGCCTTGCTCTTCCTCACCGAGACGCAGATATCCCCCCCTCCTGACATCTCGTACTTGCGCTACCCGGGATACAACCTGGAACATGCATTTGTGCCACGAGCCGGTGTTTGTGCCTATGTCAGGGAGGATATGTGCGTTCGTCGCCTTGGCAATCTTAAAGATAGGGACCTCTCCATCTTATGGCTGCACGTCGACTGCGGACGTCATCCTCGCGTCTACGCGTGCCTGTATAGGTCCCACAGCGGTAACATCGGAACTGACCAATTTATCGAGACCGTCCAAAAAGCGACAGACTCCCTTCTCCAACGGATCCCCTCGGCTGAGATTGTGGTATTGGGAGACTTCAATGCCCACCACGTCGAATGGCTTGGTTCACGCACAACTGACCACGCGGGTAGAGCCGTTCATGACTTTGCTTTGGCCTACAGTCTGTCCCAATTGGTAACCGAGCCAACACGGGTTCCAGATGTGGAGGGCCATGCACCTTCTTTATTGGACCTTCTGCTGACCTCGCACCCAGACGGCTATCAAGTTTCTGTTGATGCACCACTAGGCTCATCAGACCACTGTCTGATTCGCAGCACTGTGCCTCTCACAGAAACTTCAAAACCGCAACCAGCGGCTAGCCGTCGAGTCTGGCATTATAGGTCAGCGGACTGGGATGGGATGCGAAGCTTCTTTGCGTCCTACCCGTGGTGGCGAGTTTGCTTCTCGCTGGATGATCCTGATGTCGCCGCTGACTCTGTCGTTGATGTGATACTGCAGGGAATGGAACTTTTCATTCCAAACTCTGTGGTTCCCATTGGCGGCAAGTCCCAACCATGGTTTGGTCGTTGCTGCAAAATGGCGTCTCGCCAAAAGCGACAACATTACCAAGCCTGGGCTAATGCGGTGTCATCAAAGGATCCAAACACCAGTGCGCTCAGAAAGAAGTACAACTTTGCCGCCAGATCCTTTAAGAAGGACATTGTCAAGGCGAAGTCATCATTCATAGGTAGAATTGGCGAGAGACTAGTGCGTCTTCCTTCGGAGACGCGTGCGTTCTGGTCTCTCGCCAAAGCTATCTTAGGGAATTTTTGTCAGCTGTCCCTACCACCATTGCACAAGACCGATGACTGCCTGGCCTATACTGCAAAGGAGAAAGCCGATCTCTTGGGCTCTCTTTTCGCATCAAACTCGACCTTGGACGATGGGGAAAACTCTCCACCAACCATACCGCATTGCGCTTGTACAATGCCAAACGTTCAGTTCCTGCAAAGGTCAGTTCGTAAGGCTCTTTTTTCCCTTGATATCCATAAGTCGAGTGGGCCTGATGCAGTTCCACCCATTGTGCTTCGGACGTGTGCTCCTGAATTGGCACCAGTTCTAACGCGCCTTTTCCAGCTCTCTTACACCACTGGCGTCGTCCCGAGCTCTTGGAAGACAGCCCTTGTCCACCCGATTCCAAAAAAAGGCGATCGCTCAGATCCGTCCAACTACATGCCAATAGCTATTACCTCTTTACTCTCCAAAGTAATGGAGTCCATTATAAACCGCCAGCTCTTAAGGTACCTAGAAGAGAACCAGCTACTAAGTGATCGCCAGTATGGTTTTCGTCGCGGTCGATCGGCTGGTGATCTTTTAGTGTACCTTACTCACCGATGGGCGGAGGCAGTCGAGAGTAAAGGGGAGGCACTGGCAGTTAGCTTGGACGTAGCGAAAGCTTTTGACAGGGTATGGCACAGGGCTCTTCTCTCTAAACTTCCATCATACGGGCTTCCTGAGAAATTGTGTTCATGGGTTGCCAGCTTTCTTACTGGGCGTAGCATCAGAGTCGCAGTCGATGGTTCGTGCTCCGACATGAAGCCCGTGAATGCTGGAGTCCCGCAGGGGTGTGTGTTGTCCCCTACTCTGTTTCTTCTGCATATCAATGACATGCTGCATAACAACAGCATTCATTGCTATGCAGACGACAGTACTGGGGATACGCTCTACACCGGGCGAGCTTACATTTCTCTGGAAAACGTCATCGAGAGCCGGAATAAACTTGTGACTGACACCGAGAACATGTTAAGTCATGTCTCGGATTGGGGCCGACATAACCTAGTCCGCTTTAACGCCTCCAAAACACAAGTTTGCGCATTTACCGCGAAAAAACATCCCTTCGTCGTACCTCTGAACTTTGAGGGAGCTCCCCTTGATACCAATCCGATTATTGGAATCCTTGGCGTCGATATTTCGAGTGACGTTCAGTTTCGTGGTCATTAGGAAGGTAAAGCTAAATTAGCTTCGAAAAAGCTGGGTGTGCTTAATAGAGTGGGTCAGTATTTCACGCCGGCCCACCGTTTACAACTGTATAAAGCACAAGTCAGGCCGCATATGGAATACTGCTCCTATCTCTGGGCTGGAGCACCCCAATACCAACTCCTTCCATTTGACCGCATTCAACGCAGAGCTGCTCGAATTGTCGGCGACGTGGTTATTTCAGGTCGGCTCGATCCACTGGCTCTTCGGAGAGACTTTGCGTCTCTCTGTATATTGTACCGTATAAATCATGGGGAGTGTTCTGAGGAATTGTTCGGCTTGATCCCTGCCGCTAATTTCCTTCACCGCACTACACGCAATCGACTGTCGTTCCATCCACATCACCTTGATGGATGGCGGTCTACTACTGTGCGATTTTAAAGAAATTTCTTGCCTCGAACTACAGTGTTGTGGAACCAGCTCTCGGCGGCGGTATTTCCGGACCGTTACGACTTAGGGATCTTCAAGAAACGAGCCTATTCCTTCCTTAAAGGCTGGCAACGCGCCTGCGATTCCTCTGGTTTTGCGGGTGTCCATGGGCGGCGGTGATTGCTTTCCATCAGGTGACCCGCTTGCTCGTTTGCCTCCTTCTGCTATAAAAAAAAAAACCCACGGATATTTCCGGGCGGACCGTAATCCCCTAACTTGAGTTCGTTTGCATCAGCTCAAACTGACCGTGAGTGCGCGTGCTTACATCCATTTGCCAACAGTCGGAGCCAGTGTTGCCAACTAAGCTACTTTATAGCTAGATCTAGCTATTTTTGGAAGCCAAGCAGCTACAGTTTTATGAAAATTGCAGCTAAACTTTTAGCCACTTTTTCTAGCACCTTTCATAAGAAGTTTCAAGAAGAAGAAGTACAGTCAGCATCAAAAGTAACTGAACAAAAACAAGGTGGCAAAAGTAATAGTCACGTGTAAGTGTCTTTACATACTCATCATTTAACGTATCAGAATTATATGACATTTTTTGTGTTCATCATAAATGGTTAAGAGGCCTATTATATCTCGACTGTGATTTTTGCGTAAAATGGCCAATTTTGGCGTTAGGGATCTCAGGAACAAAAATACATTAACAATTTTGACTTATTGAATAGTGTAGAATAGCTATTGAAATAGTGCGTAGCGGCCTCGCTTTTTGTAAATTTTGCTTAACTTATTAATTAAACCCAAAATTGCAGAGAAAGATTTGTAAAAAGGGCGCGAAGGCTTTTTTTTGAGCTCATCGATTGAACTACTGTTCTAAACAAGTGAAATAAAAAAAATATAATGTTATCTCTTATATAGTCGAATAGTGCGTAGCGGCCTCGGAAGTTTTAGATTTTATATAGGAAAAAAATCTTATTCTAAATTAAAAAACTTCGAAAATCGCTATAAGTTAACTGTGAATTTCTCCTATCTACGATAATATTATTAAGCAAAATTTATACCAGAGTAATTGTTACTTCATGAGGAATAAAGATTTTATAATGAATTTATTATCCTATTTCCATAAAAACGATAAATACAACTGCAAAATTACTACAAAATGTGAAAATGGGCATTTTACACAAAAATAACATTCGAGATGTAATAGGCCTCTTAAGGCAATAACGCAAAAGTATATTGTCATGCAGTTTTGACTGAACAACTATGTCAGACAATTCTGATAATTTCAACCGTAACAATCATTTTAAAATTTCATATGCTAAGCTATTTTTGATGCTGACTGTACATGCGAGAAATCGTCTTTTTGAAGTTGCGATAAAAACGCGGAAGATTTTGGAAGATTTTTTGCCAATGTCGGGCAGATTCGCCATTTTTGAGATGGTCACACTGCCCTGCGATCGAGAAATGAAGGCCGGTTTGAAGCCAGTGAGTGGGGATTGTTTTAACTGATCAGTTGTTTTAACTGATCAGTTGTTTTAACTAATCAGTTATTTAACTGATCAGTTTAACTGACCGTGAATGTCGAGCTTTACGAGATTATCTTTTGCGATTAAGCCATATTCACCTCTTCTTCGTCGGTCTTTGAGAGCACTTTGACGATGGCTGCGCGCACCTCCGCCTGCGAAAAGCGAAAATTATTATTACCACAGAACATCGGCTACTCTACTGGCGGATTCAGAAGCAATTATGACCCAGATTAATAGACACGGTGGCTGGAAATCTGATGTAGTAGCAGAGGGCTCCATTGAAAATTCTATGCAAAATAAGGATAAAATTAAATAAGCTGCCGCATTGGTGTCAACATCAATCTAAAAACACCGTTGATAACTGATCCTCGCACACCTTCGTACCACACCTTCCACATCAAAACACTATTCATCTAGCCCGCTGCCTCAATCACCACTTTCACCAACATTCACTATCCAAAATGGTCCTCAGCCAACCTAAGTTTCTGAAACTTTACATAACAGTAATACTCAAATAAACTCTACTTCAACTTCAATAAATATACCAGAAAAAACATAACTTTGTCTCTCCACAACTGGTCTAATGTATCAAACATTATCTTTAACATTTAATTGTTTTAAATAGGGTAACTGTAATTTTAATTTTATAAATACTTTGATTCTAGTATTGCTTTTTATTGTCTCGTTGATGGTGTGAAAAATAATGTATTCTCCTCGGGGATAAAGATGCCTTCGTCTTGGGCGACCTTGAATCCCACGCTGCACTCAGGATTCTTGTCTTAACTCCCTCGTTTTCTCGGGAGTTACCGCTAGAATCCTTCGTTTTGCTCGGGGTTCAATACGGCGCCCACTACATAAGACAATACTTTATCCCCTTGGTAGAGGAGACTGTTCCAAAACCGGCTACCGAAGTAAAACCGTATAGTGCAATTGTTTTCTATATTTATTCAAATTTCGCGCTCTTATTTCGCACGTGGCCGCCAACCAATAAGAAGTCATGAGCACCAAAAAATGGTTGGTGCATGATTGATGCGCGCAGAGTTATCAAAAAAAATTGTTTGGAACGGTTTTATCTAATTTTGCTAGCAAAGAAAAGTAAGAATTGTTTTATCAAACTAAATACCAGGTCAGTATATTATTATTTCTGTAATTGTTTGTCTATTAACTAAGAACTGACATTGTTTATGCCAGCATTTTTACTTGTGTTTGTGAGTAAGAATGTGTGTGCGGTGTACAAGCTGCTCGAGGGTAAAACCGTACGGGGTCATATCGGCCAGTATACGGTTTTACCCTTTTGTACTTTTTACACTTAAGAGGTCAATCAATAAGTGGTTAAGGAATAATCCAGGCTGAGTGGTTACCCAGTTCCTGCTAGGAAAACTTTTCGGAATAAGTTATTGCAAGGCTGCTACAATACAAATAGCAATATCTAGCTTTTCGGCGACAAGTATCTTCCGCGCTAATCAAAACGTCTTCAGTGAAGCTGATTTTGTTGCAGCTGAAACAACAGATATAGCGATAAACCAAGAAAATTCAGGTATTGTCCCATTGGCTTCTGTTGTCCAAATTCAGCCTGCTCCATCGAGTTCAACTACCACATGAGATCCTGCGCTATCGACCTCCTCTGCTCCTATAGACCGTTGAGATCGAGTTCAAGTGTTCCAGTCAGCTTTTCTTCATCGGTTGATACTAATCCAGTTGATCCTGTGTCGCCATCCATTAAACCACCATATTTATCACCAACAAACATAATTCCGATTCTTGAAAAAGTAGTGATTACAAACGCAAAACTGACCACCGAAGAGGTAAACAGCTCTATTATAACTTCCTCTCCTTACAAAAATGAGCTGATGGAAATTGAAAGAAATCGAAAACGTAAGCCTGCTCTCAATATTAAACAGCCCCTTAAAAATAGAACCAAAAAGAAAAACTACTAGGTACCGATATAGCAAAAAATAACAAAGAAAACTTATGTTTGTATTTCCGAGAAGAATGTGGTAAAAATCGTTTGAATGATGGCTGGGTACCTACAATGCATTTGTTGTGGACAGTGGTCACATGAAAGCTGTAAGGGGTTTGGATTACGAGGATCTCGATGCATTTGAATGTTTCGGCTGCATTGCTGGACGCCGAGTTCTAGGGGCAAAACCGTATACAGTATACGGTTTTGGACGCCCTCCAAGGTATAACCGGCATTTCGAATGTTTTACCATATTTTTAATAATTTCTTAAAATTGCTAGTTATAAGCAAATGTTGCATTGGATAATGTTCTTAATAAGACTGTTAAATACAAACGTTGATTAGACTATGCCATGTTTCATTCATTGCTAAGTTATAGACCTTCATCCTTAGCTATACGGTTTTGGAACAGTCTCCCCTACGTAATCTACTATAATAATCTATTTTTTATTATTATTTATTAATGCCATGAACTACTTATATCACTAACATACTCACCTACCCGACTTAGTAAACCATATGACATTTTAAATTATTCGTAAGTCATAATAAGTTTGATAACTCATGTTGTAAATACGTAATCAATCACTGGACAAATAATTAAGAACACCAACTGAGACTAATATTATTAAAATAACAATTCAATTTGATGAATTGAATAACGTAAATGTAGGAGGTAGGTATCACTCTCTCATGAATATCTGGCGTGAAATAATGGCACTTGGTGCTGTTGTGTTTCGTCCGGCCAGTGAGAGTTCCGGAGGCTCCTCCCCTCCCCCCTTCCTCACAATTCCTAATTCTTCCTTGACCCTATTCCTTTCTTAAAGGTCGGCAACGCGTCTGCGATTCCTCTGGTTTTGCGGGTGTCCATGAGCGGCGATTATTGCTCTCCATCAGGTGACTTGCCTGCTCGTTTTGTCTTCTTCTTATATATAAAAAAAGACTGTCGTTTATAAAAATAAATATTTGGTAGGTTGTTTGCATTATATTGTTTTCGTTGTTTGCAATTACCGCACTGCATCGACAATCGACAAGGCATCGAGTTGGCCAAGTTTCAAAAGAAATGGCGTTTCACGATTCCACAAACCCATCGTAAAACTCGTTTAGATTACTTATTCTTTTAGCAGATACGCTCCTCTTCACTTCACGCCACAAATTTTCAATGGGATTGAGATCTTGGCTATTTGCAGGCCAGGCGATGCTAGACATCTTGAAAGGCTTGAAAGGATTAGCAGCGCCTACGCAGTCGCGTTCGTCCCTTTGGGAGTCGCGCGCGAGTCTTTCGGCTGGATAGACGGTTGTCTTGTTTGTAAGTGCTTAGCGCTTCCGTTTGTTCCCAGTCAGTCGCCCTTGAGCCTTTAGATGCCGCGGTTGTCTTGTAGTGTGTGAATCACTCCCGCGTGTTTTGGGTTGCATTCCCGGTTATTTCCTGGCCGGCGAGCCGTCAGACGGAACGTCTTTTAAGGCGTAGCAGCAGCAGGTGGTTCTTGGCGGCCTGAAAGTAGGGCCCCCTGTAGTGGTATTGTGTAAGTGTCAGTGTTCCCCTAAGTGAACAGTGAAGATTAACAGCCTTTGGGCGGGCTATCAGCGGCGCGGCGTGGTACAGGTATAGGAGGGACGTCCCTTCCTCTCCGCTGTTCGCTGGCTGCTCATCGACCACTGGCAGTAATTGACAATTTAAATGTAAGATAGGCCAATGAAACGTGCCACCTAGGCGCCGTGTTTCGCGGTTTTAAGTCCGCCCCGGCCGTGGTTGGTTTCAACAGGGCAAGGGGTTTTGCTGCCTTGCCTACGGCTGGCGGGGTGACTAACAAAACTGATTGCTCCCTAAGAAATTTTTATAACAGAATGGGCAGTGTGTTTGGCGTCATTATCATGTTGAAATATCCAGGTCACTGGTAACGTCTCCTTAGTGTAAGGAAGCATTGTTTCCTCCAAAATGTTCTTGTAATTAAATTGTTCTAAATCTAGATTACCTTCAATTTTTTTCACAGGGCCCACACCATATCCAGAGAAATATCCCCAAACTTTATGTTTCCTCCTCCGTGCTACTTGTTTTGTGGTGTATTTATTATTCAACGCTTGCTTTGCAGGACTTCGCACATACAGTTTACCATCAGAACTCAGTCTATTTATGTTGACTCATCAGAAAACAATACATTTTTCCATTGATTTTTCGTCCAGCTGCCATACATTCGAGCGAAATCTAGTCTTGCTCGTCGGTGCTGCCCGTTGACGAGCGGTAAAAGTACCGCATGGAAAGCCATGCGATTCTTCCAAATAATTTTGCATCATTCAAAGTCAAAGTCAAATTATTTATTCAATGTAAACCTTTACAGGCACTTATTGACGTCAATACTAATAATAATAATAAAACAGTTAACTAACTTACTTATAGTTAAGACTTAACAACTAATCTAACGAGCTATAGTCTGTGCCAGACAAATGCGCATCGCTACCTCCAGTACCACTGCACGCCGAAACAGAATCGCGTCGAACCGAAATATAAGCCGTGGTCATAGAATTGTGTAAACAAATGTATCCTAGTACGAGACAAAAATAGCGGGCAAGTGTCTCTCCCCTAGCGACAAAAACGGCTAAAATTTATAGGTAATTTAACAATTTTTTGGGATGAAAGGTGAAGAATGATAAATCATAATGAATTAAATGTGATTTCCAATTATCGTATTGATATTGTGGTAAGTAATAGAAATTGGAAATAACTGAGTTTTTGAAGTAAAATAAAGTAACGGCTGAAACGAGTTTTGGAAAACATTAGTACCTAACTAATAAGGTTGACATTTTTAATAATTCAAATATCTTTTTGGAACGAAGTTCCTTATCGCGCGTTGTGAGAGGGGGCTAGACGGAAAAAATTCTTACGAAAAGTTGTTACGACACTTTTTGCTAGTAAGCTGTGCGGCAAACGTAAATCATTATTTCGTCGCTCAACTTATCGCCTGGTTGGCGTAGTGGTTCGCGCATCGGACTCACCCGTATGAGCGCCGTGGATCCTGAGATCAAATCCTACCACGAGTTGATTTATTGTTCATCATAATTTTTTTATTTTTTAGTTGTATATTATTAAGAACACAGTTAAAGGTACACACACATTTAAATAAATACTTACACTTTTTTTGTTAACTTTATTTTTATTATCTACTTGTAATTTGGAACAAAGCTTTTTTGATTGCCATCAGCCGCGGCGTGGCGTGTGACCGCACGACAACACAGAAAAACGATGTTTCGTAGTCCCCTCAAATCATATTTTAATATCAATTATTATCAGAACGTATGTATTTAGCAAGCCGTGCGTGTTCTAACCTATACGCTGTTGTGTTTACGAAGTAAAATAGAATCCCAAACATATGTTTCCTACTTCAGTTACCACAAGCCAACTATTACGAAAATTGAGCCTACTGATTAAGTTTATATAACATTATATTTGTTAATAATAAATAAAATATTATTATAATTTAAAAAAAATAAAATTTTATTACAATTCCTTCACTAATTAATCGAAAGGAACTTCGTTCCATCCGGGTGTCCCTTGACACCTCTCAAGTTTTTTTTTATAAAAACTTAAGCAAAAAAAAATGACAAAAATTAATAAGCATAAATTTGTGTGTTTTAAGATTGTTTCGTTTTTCGTCTTGGTACAAGCACAGAATAACTAATAGTACTACCGTACAGAAGGTTCACTCTCTAACGACTTTCACGCGAAATTTAAACTTATTGTGTAATCCGAGCGTTCATATTCCGATAAGCAAAGCTGACTCGATATCGATTTGACGTCCGTCAGGAGCGCAGGGTTTGCGCGCGCGCGCAGGGATTACGAGTTAAGGCTAGATAGGTCGCGCTTTGAGTTTTTTCAAACCATCTGAGACATAGAAAATAATGGTTTAAATTCTGGAAAAAAAAAAGTATGTATTAGTTAAGGATTATATACTATTCAAAGTCTCATTCAGTTACAAGATCCAATGAAATTCACTCGATAAAAGAAAGAAAAAAAAATTCCCAAAGTTACCCCTTTTTGTAATGTTTTTTCAATATTATGACTAAACTACTGATACTTTACATTTAATTTTAGTACTCAACGAAAGACACAAATAATTCGCAGATAAATTAGCAGAGAATCCTATAAAGTCTATACATTATAGGCAATTACACCAATAAAACGCGCCGCTTCGCTGTTATACCCGTCCCGTACCGTCGTACCATCGAGAGAGCGAGAGAGAAGCCGCGAGAGAGAAATACCTCGCGCGACGTGGAGCGTGCGAGCCGAGCGGCAACCTTTACTGCCATACGCCTAGGCGGCCTTCCTGGGAGGCACGAACGTACCTAAACTGCGGCACCCCACTGGTACAAGTGGGGTAAATGACCCTTCATGGACATCTAGCTGGCACAGACCATAATCTACTCTACCTACCTAATCTACCTACGTAACTAATCTACCACCAGTTCGGATTTAGGAAGAAATTTTTTATTAATATAATAATAAATAATATAATAAATTAATATAATAATTTTTTTAATAAATTTTTAATAATTTAATCGTCTACGAATTGTACGTGAGGATTCTCCTTGCCTGCTGCCAAAAACATCCCTTCATATCGTTTCTGAGCCCCTAAGCCCTAGAGGGATCAGCCTTTGCTGCCCGAACAATCATAGAATCCTCTCGACATGTCTTTTTCCGAAATTTAGGTTTTCTAGATACGTTATTAGTAAGGTAGTGTTAAATTTCTTAAAGTGTTAAAAACTTAAGTTTTTGAAATTTATATATTATGATCAGCAATCTTTTTGTCAGACCAATCACGTTCATAAAGTGCAATTATAATTTTTCTTGTCGAAGAATCGCAACTTTTTTGCTTTCCCATGTTTTGTAATAAATAATATAAAATATTTAACAATAACTAGTAATTGTAGACTTGAAAACAAAACCAACTTCAAAAAATAAACAAATAAACCTAAATCAAAAAGAAGTAAAAAAACTTAAGCACTAAAAAGGCCTTCAATTAAATACATCTCGAGCTCCTCCGTGCTTCGGAAGGCACGTTAATAGGTTGGTCCCAGTTGTTGTCGTAAGATGGCAGTCGTAAGACCCACTAACCCGCATCGGGCCAGCGCGGGGGGGTATTCTGGTATTCTTCAACCGCTACGCGACAGACACACGGCTGAGATAGTTTTGATTTTTAAATGTTGAAGTCCTTGTCTGTGTAAGGATTTTTTTTAATAATTAGTTTCGGGTAATTTGTGACGCAAAGATGTAAGTGCAATGCGCCCACCGGCAGCAGCTGCGCGTCCTCCGTGTAGTCCTGCGAGATGTCGCGGATGATCATGTTGTCCTCGTTCACCTCCCTGCGAACAGAACCAGCACAATGTTAATAGGTACATTGAACTATACTGCCGCGCTAAGGGTAAAAGCAGTAAGTCGGAAATGACAAAGCTAAAAAAAATGGCGGTAAGGCTTACGATTAATTTTTTACTTACTTCTACTTTAGCTTATAAGTTTTAGAAGGTCTGATTTTTTCAATATGTAGCTTAAATGGAGTTCTTTCATGATACATACTTAATAATTGCTATTTATTTATTATAATATATTTAATTGACGAAAACTCCTATTATCTCTAGTACGAGTTAAATTTAGTTGTACCTACTGATTGCTTAGAATAATCGCAGTAAGTACTCTAGTTACTGCTTTAATGCTAAGTTTTCCATACATACGATATCTGTATTTTGTATGAAATTACGTGTCACTTTGGGGTAAAAAAAAACTAAGATGTTAGGGAAATAGTATTAGTAAGACCAGTTTATAGAGCATTACGTGGCGATCCAGGATATGTACTTAACTCATTTAAAAAAAAATCGACTTGCTGCTTTTACTGTTAGCGCGGCAGTATAGCTTAAAATACCGATTATTTGTAGGCACGTGTATAATATTTCAAATCATATTAGGAATCATAATATAATAGTAAAATAATGTGTAAACTATACCCACAATCATAGTGGAGTCGCTGAGGTCTCCTTCTCGCAGCATCACGTCAATCAATATGACTGCTGTGTTAAATTAAATATTATAGGTGAATAAGAATGAGTGAGCGGCGAGTACCAGACGTGCGTGTCCTCGTCGGTGAAGATGCGCAGCAGGAAGCCGGCGCTGGCGCCCGCGCGCGCGTGCGGCACCACCAGGTACTGGCCGCGCGGCAGCGTGAAGAACGTGGCCACCTCCCGCGCACAGGACTCGTGCGTCACGTCCAGCGCGCGCTGCAACAGCACCAGCGTCACAACCGGCCACTCCAGCGCCACACCACCCCACCAGCGCAACCGCAGCGCAGCTCACCAGCGTGTGCAGCGCCTGCAGCGGCCGGCGCGGCGCCGCCGACGCGGCCAGCTCGTACACCGCGAAGCCCACCGCCAGCAGCGCGCCCGCGCCGCGCCGCCCGCAGCGCCCCGCGCCCCCCGCGCCCCCCGCCGCCGCCGGCGAGTACTCCTGCGTCACCGACACCACGGCGTGGCACTTGCGCGTCGGCTCGCCGGACACCACCACGTGGAACTGCGGGTTGGCGGCCGTCGTCTCTGCGGAACCACAAGTAGGTTAGATCGCGCCCCCCGCAGCGTCGGGGTCCCTCGCGTGCCGTGCGTACCGGTTGCGCGCGGCGGGCCGCCGGCGTTGTAGCCGCGCAGCCAGCGGCGCTTGGCCAGCACGGCGCGCCAGGGCCGGCGCGCGCGCAGGGCCGGCTCGCGCAGCCAGTCGTCGGGGCCCACGTGCACCAGCTGCAGCCAGCTGAACTCCGAAGCGAAGTCCGCGAACGACATCCTGCGCAATGTACTAACTGTTGGAACTCGTTACGCTGAAGTAGACAGAATTCCTTAAACTTAAACACTATAAACTGTGATTATGTTTCCTTGGCCAGCACGAGCGAGTGCCGTGCCGAGTGCGAAACTTGAATAACCTTCATGCACACTAATCGCTCTCAAAACAGTCGCACGAAAAGAGTTTCCCTACCTTTTATTGTCACTAATAAAAAAAACATATGTTTAGGTACGCATTTCCTTTGGTAGTGTGCGTGCTAAGTGTCAACATGGGAACAAGAGCGCTTCCACATATAGGCGTTTAAGTCGCGCGGCTGCAGCGCTGCACGTCGAATCCCTTCACACCGCAGCGGCTGTAGCGCGGCTAAGTGGCGACGCCGTCGCTAGCGACAGCCGCGCTTCACAGTCGCGCTGCAGACGCGTGTTGAACGTGGGGGTGACTAGCTCATTTCCAATATAGATTCCAACGGTATTTCTTAATTCTTCTTCGTTTATTATTTCGGTATCAAACATGCTTAAGATTATGACGTAGGTAATTTCCAACTTTCTACAGATGAGCTCGCAACACTGATCTAACGCCGATAACGCCGACTGATCGCACGCGGCTACTACGCGGCGTATCCGCCACCACAAGCACTGTACGAGCTGCTGCTGTACAATGTTTAATTTGTTATTGATGAAATGATAAGAATTCTTGATGAAGGTCTGAATTTATTATACTTGATATTTGATACAATGTTTGATACGAGTAAACCTCGGGACGATCGAATGAGTACTAAAAATATTATAATAGAATAAAGTAAATTACTAGAAATGCTGAATAGCCGATGTGACGCAATTGTGTGACCGTTCATGTTGCGGGCCGAGAAGACATAATAAGACAAAATGTAAATAATATACAATAAATGCTTAATAAAACAAAGACTTAAAAATTTCATGCTTAGAGTCTCTATACTTATAAAATTTTATGGCACATCACAACATGTGAATAGCACATTCACTGAAGCGCTTGCATGTTTGTGGTGAAGTTGCCTTATCCAGTGCGTTTGTACTCGGATTACTCGCTGTCGTGGCCGAGACTACTTTGTTGTGAATTAAGTCTTGCGGCTGTGTTAGTTCGTTCGTTCGTTCGTCGTTTTGATGCCACGACCCTTGCTTCATTTTACTTGGATGAAACCCGTGTAATCCACGCCGGCATGATGAAAAGGTCGGGTCGGATTACATCGCGCCGAAGGTAAGTCACCCATTATTTGCGTTTGCTTGATAGGGCTGTGCTTCCGACAAACAACACATTCACGGATACGATTTTTGACAGCCCTGTTGCCGCCTATGATCCAGTAGCGCTGTCTTAGCTTTGCTAGGGTCACCCTGGCGCCTCCGTGAAAAGTCATCTTGTGAGCGTGATCTATGATGATATCAATGAAGTGTACGTTATGGGGCAAAATAAGGGGATGCTTCATGTTCTCGTCAATATTGGCATGCTGGATTCTTCCACCGACTCTTAGAAGATCTTCTTCATCTAGAAATGGATTAAGTGATAGAAGTTTGCTGTCATGCTGAACTACTGCCTTTTGCTTGATGGTAAGTATTTCTTTTATATATTCTTTTTGCTGTATATATTTTATGATAATGTTTGTAGCTTTTCTAATTTCAGGTGCTGTCAGGTGCTTCGGTTTGCTTTCGTAACGTGAGACTGCGCGCAACACCCACGTAAGTATACGCGTCAGACAGCTGTGTTTGCTTACATAAAGTTACTATACGTTAGGTATAGTAACTTTATGGTTTGCTTATCAACTCGTCGATTACGTCATGATCGTGACGTCTAACGGTGACGTTTGTCTGAGGCGTTTTTCTGAGCTCTTGATCTGTATTATAGCTATTTATGGGGTGCGCATCATATAATAGAACTACGTTTAACATATTTTCATTTTAATAACGTTCGTTTTACATAATGAACAATATATAAAACAACTAATATCATAATTCTATTTAATATAATAATAGTTTATTATAATGGTTATTTAATATAAAATCATTTAATATAATATTCCTTTGATTGAATTTCGCTTAACATATGAATCATTTATTATATTTTTCATTTCTGTTTAATCTTCATAAACATTAATTGAATCGTTTGCTTGTATATCTGTGAAGGTCTTCTAGCAGGAAATAAACTCAGGTTTTTAAATAATGTTTAATTTTAGAAAGTAAAATACAAAACAGTGTTATTTCGTTGATGCGTCTATGGTGAATGTAACCGATCACATTTATATCTCAAGTACCCTCACAACAAATGTTAACGCCTGCGAGTATAACGGAGCAATGTTCGCGGGCCGCTGTGTGTAGGTGAAGCCGCAACATCTTCCCCTCCGTTGAAAGTCCCAGACTTTTAACCCTGCAGATCCACGGTGGTGAGAAGAGGACACAATCGTACGAAGGGCTGTCGAACGCAGCCTCTAGTAGTTTGGATATCAGCCACTCTTGCAATTCCGTCGTTGCCCGTGAAAAGACGAACCACTCTTCCAAGACGCCAACAAAGTGGAGGAACAAAATCTTCCTTTAGCAGGACCAAATCGCCGATGCTAAGTGTTCTGGTATTTGTCTTCCATTTTAATCGCTGCTGGAGCTCGCTTATGTACTCGCGCTGCCAACGTTGCCAGACGTGCTGGTGTATTTGCTCAATGCGGGCGTATCGTTGAAGATTGGCTTCCTTCTTGTCATTCAAGTCTGGTGCTGGCAATGCCGTTAGTGGTCTTCCTACAAGAAAATGCCCGGGGGACAAAGGTAGGAAATCATCAGGGGAAGAGGACATAGGACACAAAGGCCGACTGTTTAGAACTGCTTCCACCTGTGCAAACAAGGTGGAAATCTCTTCGAAGGTAAGATGAGTGTTTCCTATAACGCGTTTTATGTGATACTTTGCTGATTTTATACCGGCCTCCCATATGCCGCCGAAGTGAGGAGCGTAAGTAGGAGTGAAATTAAATGTAATGCCTTCGCGACTTGCAAATTCAGTAAAAGCGTTATTATTAATTTTCAAAAAGTTTTCGATTTCCTTGGCTGCAGCTACAAAATTTCGACCATTGTCACTGAAAATTTCGAAAGGTTTACCTCGTCGGGAAATAAATCTGCGAAGAGTCATTACAAAGGCATCCTTGGAGAGGTCAGTAACCGCTTCCAAATGCACACATTTATAGCGTAGGCACACAAATAGACATAGATAGCACTTTTGTAACTTGGCCCCGCGGCCCCTTCTATTTAAGATATAGAACGGTCCAGCAAAGTCCACGCCAACCGATTGGAATGGTAGGCCTGCTGTTATGCGTTGGGCGGGTAGATCACCCATTTTTGGGGTGAGCGTACTGCTTCTGAAGCGCTTGCAACACACACAATCATGAACTGTACGTCGCGCCAATCGTCTTCCATTTAAAGGCCATACTGTTTGCCTGATCACAGACAACAATAACTGTGGCCCAGCGTGCAAATGACGGAGATGTTCACGATGAAATAACAATTTAGTCAAACGATGAGAAGAATCAAGCAATATTGGATGTTTTTTGCCATAACTAAAATCAGAAGCATTTATACGTCCTCCCACTCTAATTAAATTATGTTCGTCAATAAAAGGCGACAAGGATATAATTTTAGATTTTGGAGGTAAACTTTGTCCCTTAAGAAGCGTCTTATATTCATTACGAAAGCACTCTTGCTGAGATAGAAGGCACAAGTAATGAAAAGAATCATTGATTTCGTTCATGGTTAATATTCCTACCTTTTTAGATTTGGGATTTCGCAAGTTATAGATGAATCTCCTTATGAATGCTATTACATTTTGTATAAAGGTAAGTTTTGAATATTTATCAATATTTATAAACGACTGACCTTCAATCGTAACATAACTATTTATATTTCTGTTTACACCTTCAGAGTCTATTTTATTTTCTAATATTTGTTTTGTTTGTGTATTTTCTTTTACAGGTTTCAAAGTTGCCAGAGGAGGCTGCGAGCTACGAGCATCAGGTGAGTATTTTGATTGATTGGTATTTTTAAAACCTTTTAATATTTTAATTTCTGGTAACTCTTGTGCTTTACATGCGGACAGCACTGGCCATCCCTGTTCATTTTCAGTTAAGAACTCAGGACCAAACCACCATAATGGCATATCCTTCAGAAGACCGGCATCGACGCCCCGAGAGATCAGATCGGCTGGATTACAATTAGTGGGCACGTAACGCCATGATGATACATGTGACAACTCAGATATTTCCACTATTCGATTTGCTACAAAAGTTTTAAGTTTTGCGGGGTCTGTTTTCATCCAGCTCAAGACGACGCTAGAATCACACCAGTGGACTATTCGTGAAGGTGTGTATCTTAGGGATTCGACAACACTATTGCAAAGCCTTGCAGCCAACAATGCAGCGCACAACTCTAACCGAGGAATTGTCTTTGGATTGATACGCGCTACTTTTGACTTGCCACATAATAGTCGCACATAAACTTCACCAGTATCCCTCACACTTCTCATATAAATACAAGCCCCATAGGCTATCTGAGAAGCATCACTAAAGGAGTGGATTTCTATAGAGCATGGTGCGTCACACAAAACTCTTCTTGGGATGGGGGCTATACCCCCGCGACGTCTAAGTTGTTGACACACGTATCAATTCGCTCCGTGTTTATATTCGAAATTGAACGAAAAACATTAAAATTGTTTAAAGTGTTATACATAAATGGAAAGCAGAGTTGTTTTCCTATAAACTGGTGCAAAGTGTTTGGTGATTTGTTTTGTGATGATCCAGTAACAAAGGAATACAATTCGGAAATCGAAAGTATCAGCTGATTGTCCATGACCTAGGACAACCCGTGCAACCGCCGCTTGGTAACCGCTAAGCGCTTTCATCGCTACGTTGCATTGGACGGTCGAGTGATTTATTTTAATTGCTTTTATAATGTCTCCCAATTCAAAGAACTGCAGCCGCTGCCATAAAAAAATTACTAAGCGGCTTTACCTGACCTGCTTGCAATGTAAACAAATATTGGATTTAGATTGCGCTAATTACAGCGAAAAATTATTTAATTTAATGGATAAAGAGCGTAAGGCTTCATGGAAATGCCTAGAGTGTAAAAGTTTGCCGCTGCACTCCAAAGAGCCAGGCACTCCTATAAAAGTAGATTCTGATGCCACGGGTGATTTATTTGTGACTCCCGACCGCCATAATGTTACCTTCCGTGCAAAACCATCACAGGCCTGCCGGCAAGCTTCTACCTCTGCATCATTGGACGATATTGGCGATCTATTAGATAAAAAACTGTCTCCGTCCTCATCATTTTTTTCCAACTTGCGTTCGGATATCATTGATGACGTCAAGAAAATTATATCCCAAGAGATAACCTTAGTCGTCAGTCAATTAAAGGCTGACTTCTCTAAGACTACAGACTTTTTAGCTGCGGAACAGGCGGATTTGAAAGGGGAGATCTTGAGGAGGGATTGCGAAATTAAAGAATTGCATGAGAAGACTGCTGAGCTTCAGAAAGAATTAAGTTCAATCAATCGGCGGGTTTCTACTATTGAAAAGATCTCCCGTGATAATAACTTGGAAGTTCAAGGGCTGCCGGAAAGCCACGGTGAAAATTTACTGCAATTATTAAAAAATCTTTGCTTGACGATAAGTGTGCCGGTCAATGGTGGTGAGGTTCGAGCGTGCCGACGAGTGGCAAAGATGGACCCGTCGTCAAATAGGCCCCGCACCGTATTAGTGACGATGTCATCGCCGCAGCTTCGTGACCGTATCCTGGAGACTGTCGCTAAATTTAATAGATCAAACAATTACAAGCTTAATTCTTCACACTTTGGAGTGAGCGGTGCAGTTAGTAAAGTATTCGTATCGGAACATGTTTCACCTGACAGTAAGCTGCTTTTTAGAGAAGCTAGAAGATTGGGAAAGGAGAAAGATTTCAAATTTGTCTGGGTGAAGAGGGGTCAGATTTATGTCAGGAAATGTGAGGGTGCCAGCGCCATACTAATTAAGGATTTGAAGTGTTTAAATGACCTAGCTTAGCTTAGCTTAGACAGTCATTGTTAATATAAAAAAAAATATTTTTGTTGTAACTTTATTTAGACTTTTTGATTTTGCAATGGATAGATCTGGTAAAAGAAAATACCTGTCATTAGGGCTCTTAAATGTACAATCCCTAAACACTGGCTGGGATGAACTTCATCAAAGCTTCGCTACTGCGCACTTTGACATTCTATGCTTGACTGAAACTTGGCTCAATAGTGATTCAAATGTAGATTTTTATGCGATAACTGGATACACATTGATTCACAGTCCGCGTTCGGGGCGGGGTGGTGGAGTAGGGGCGTACATTAGATCTGGATTACATGTAAAACGTTTAAATTATCCATCGTGTGAACTCGAGCAAATGTGGTTCAGCATCAAACTTGGTCATCACAAAATCGCTTTCGGCACTTTCTATCGTCCCGAGTCGATGAGCAAAGGTGTAGCATTGAACTGCTTAAACGACTCCCTCTCATTTTTTGCCTCTCAATTTGATCTCATATTCTTGCTGGGCGACTTTAATATTAACCTTTTAACCGACAGTGGAGGAATATCATGTCCATCTTGTATTAAGGACCTTCTTGTCACGTATGATATGCACCAGGTCGTCAGTAAACCTACAAGAATTACCTCCACATCAAGTACGCTGCTAGATATTGTTATTACTAAAACAAATTTAAGCCCTGTGTACTTCGATGTAATACATAATGATGATCTAAGTGACCATGGCCTCGTAAATTTAAAATTTCCTATCAATATAAATAAAAATAAACCACGGCAATATTCTTACAGGTCTTTATTGGAAAATGGTGCAGCTATACATAATGCTGCTCAGTACACTCCCTGGGATTTCGTGCAATCCAAGACAGACATAAACAATATGGTTGATACATTTAATGAGCTCGCCCTTGAATTGGTAGATACATTCGCTCCTATCCAAACACGCACGTTTAGACGTCCTCCCGCTCCGTGGATGACTGACACTCTCAGAATGATAAGAGTAATGAGAGATAAGGCTTGTCAGCGGGCTAAACATTCAAAGTGTGATTCAAATTACCAGTACTACAGGGACCTAAGAAATTATTATAACCGAGCTTTGACTTCGGAAAAACAGGCCTATTTCACACATTTTGTTAATAACAATAAATATAAACCTAAAATAATGTGGCGTCATTTAAAACACATAGTATCTAAAAACCCCGGAAATAGATGTATACCTGATTTTCTGTGTGATCCGGCTTCTTTGAATAACAAATTCATTAATAATATACCTTTGCAATCTAATTTAAAAGCTATCCAAGAAATAAAATCCCAGCCACATTCTGACAACAAATTTGAATTTAAAGCCGTAGATAGAGATTCCCTTGAACGTATGATTAATGGATTTTCTTCTTCTAATTCAACGGGTGTCGATGGACTTTCGATGAACATTTTAAAGTTGACTTTGCCTTACTCTCTTGACGCGATACTTTTTATTGTAAATAAATCTCTCGAAAGTGGCGTATTTGCAGATTCCTGGAAGTGTGCCCTGGTGACGCCTATACCAAAAAAATCCTCAGTCGAATCTATTTCGGATTTACGTCCTATAAGTGTATTACCAGCATTGTCAAAAATAGTTGAAAGATGTGTACATCTTCAAATAGTCCCTTTTCTAGAAGAAAACAATGTCTTGCCTCACACACAGTCCGGTTTTCGTAAAAATTATAGTACCACGTCCGCTCTTTTAGATATTACTGACGACATTCTTACAGCCTCAGATTCGGGCAAGGGCACACTCTTGGTTATGCTTGATTTCACTCGGGCATTTGATTGTGTTGATATACCAATCTTATTAGCGAAGTTAAGGTGGTATGGTTTGACGGATACTGCCTTAGCTTGGTTTAAATCATACTTTCAGAGACGTGAACAAAGGGTGCGCTGTGTGGATGGCAGTGGTATATGTATGACGTCTAATACCCTACCACTCCATAGGGGTGTCGTTCAAGGCTCAATATTAGGTCCAACTCTATTTTCTGTATACACAGCGGATATAACAAAAGTCGTAGCACACTCGAAATTGCACTTGTATGCTGATGATAGTCAGATATACATCCATACTCTGCCCACCTACCCTGAAATTTCTTCAGTCGTGCCTAAGCTCAATGCCGATCTCGTTGCGATTTTTGAGTGGGCTACAAGGAATGGACTTGTTCTAAACCCTAACAAGAGTGTTCGCATTACACTGGGTACTAAAAAACAGGTTAGCGCAATTAACGAACTCAGCCCATCAATTAAAGTAAATGATATACTAGTGCCTTATGAAATACCTGTGCGTAACCTTGGTCTTTTACTGGATGAAAATTTGAAATTCGAACAGCATGTACAGAGGAAGGCTGCTATTAGTTATGGTTCTCTAAAGAACCTCTATAAAATACGTCCTTTCCTTAAAACGGATGTCAGAGTGCTGCTTTGCAATAGCCTTGTTCTATCGCATTTATCTTATTGTGATATAGTTTTCGGACCTTGCCTGTTCAAAAAAAGTATTAAAATAATTCAGCGAGTGCAGAATTCATGCGTACGATTTTGTTTTAACGTGCAAAAAAGAGATCACATTTCTCCACATTTGGTTGATAAGGGTTGGCTTAATATTTGCAACACAATCAAATTAAAATACGCTTGCTTCCTGCACTCACTGCATAATGTCAAATTACCGGCTTATCTGGTCAGTAAGCTAATTACTAGAAACGCTCAACCGTCGCTAAGAGATAGAGGTCATTTGTATTTAATGCCGAAGACTAAACTTGTTACCACTAGGGGATGTTTCAAGTACGCCGCTGCGAAAATCTGGAATGATTTACCTCCACCGATTAGAGCCGCCGTAGAGCTATCTTTACCAACTTTTCGGCAAAGATTTCGCAGATGGCTTGTGCTGGAACAATCCCTGGCGTTGACCTCTGGTCGTCCACTCCCCAGTCATATTGTGTAGGCACTTTTTTGTTTATGTTTTTTCGTTTTGTTTTGAGATAAGTGATTGCTTAGTATGTAAATGTTTTGTTCCGTCCAGTGATATGGCGACTTTTTACTTGGCGAATTTTTATAAAAATTTCGAAGCGTGTGTCGCAATTCGCAACTCATGTCGCGTCTTATTACTATGTACATTTTTTTTAAAAAGGCTGTGGCAGAATAGCAGAAGCTGTGGATATTTACTATCTGCGGCTTCTGAGCCATAGACCGTTTTGTTCTTCATTTAACTTTACCATTTGCGTACTAATGTTCCCTATGTACTTTGTATTTTAGATTGAAGACAAATAAATTCGTTATTATTATTATTATTATTATAATGTCGACAAACATGGAATATTTTCTGAAAACCTTAACCATCTTTCTTAGATTTCTGGAGGCACCGGCTGATCCCAATCGATCTTCTGAGCCCAGAGTATTTGAAGCATAACCTAAGCTTGAATGATAAAAGGACTTAGAAGTCCTAGTGGGTCAAAAATTTTAAATGAATTTGACAAAATGAATCTTTTTGTTATTATTGCATCGTTTTTAGTATAATTTTGTACAGTGAAGTTTAAATTATCAACTTTAGGGTTCCACCCTAGGCCTAGAGTGCTAGAAGCTTCACTTAAAGTTAGATTTTCTTGTGTATTCAAAGAAGAATTTTCAAATAAATCATTCATATTTGTTTTGTACTTTCTTAGGTGAAAGCATGCTGTGCTTAAAGCAGAAGAAATTGAATTTTGCAGGTAACGGACCTGCACTTTGTCGTCTGCCCCCGTTATGAGGTCGTCGACATAGAAGTCATGTTTTATGATTGTTTTTACAAGCTCATCCTCACATTCCTCACCAACAAGCCTAAGGCATCGAGTGCTTAGATAGCTTGCACTAGTGGTACCATAGGTGACGGTATTTAATTGCATGGTTTTGATGGGTAAGGAATTATCCTCTCTCCATAGAATAAGTTGTAGATTTTTTGACGATTCGTCAACAGCCACTTGTCTATACATTTTTTCGATGTCCCCTGTCAACAAGAACTTATATTGTCTAGCTCTAATGAGAATAGAAAAGAGTGAATCTTGTATATTTGGTCCTACCATCTGAATGTTGTTGACGGAGAGGCCGGTTGATGTGGGGACTGAGCCATCAAACACCACACGGAGCTTTGGTTGACTCGCTATTTTCTTTAAAGACTGCATGGTGGCATAAAAAGTATGAAGGATATGGTTTAGCAACAGGGTATTCGGACATGTGACCCAAGTCTTCATATTCCTTCATAAATTGCACGTATTGATGTCTTAATGCAGGATTTTTAATGAATTTCCTTTCTAAATTAAGGAAGCGTTTTTTTGCAATATTATAAGATTCGCCTAGGTTTTCTGATGCACGACTTAGAGGCAGCTTGACGCAAAATCTGCCATTGCCTAACCGTACTGTGTTTTGCAAAAAATGTTGCTCAATGGCTCTTTCCCTTTCGCTAAGAATGATCCTTGGAGGGAGCTCATCAATCTCCCAAAATTTGGTGAGCAAATTGTCAATTCGATTCTCCTCTTGAGTGGAGTTATTGTTTTTTAGGACGTCGTGATTGCATCGTATTATGTTGCTATTTGTAGTGGTTGCACCAGTTACTAACCAGCCAAAGTGAGTTTTTATTAGTTTTGGATTAGATGGACCTAGCGAAATTTGCTCGTTTTTAAGTACATCCCAGAACAAATCTGCACCGATCAAGACATCAATTTTAGATGGTTGATTGAACTTTGGATCGGCCAGTACAATGCCCCTCGGAAGATGCAAGTTACGTATATCAATTGGATTTTTTGGTAATTGACCAGTTAAGTCATTTAATAAGAGTAAATTAAGATTCACCTTGAATTTACCATCGAGAGACTGCAGTTGAGCTGTGCAACTCTCGATTATTTTTTGCGAAGTTTGATTGCCTATGCCAATGATCTCAAGACCTGAAACTGGATTTGAATTAAGTGAAATCTTATTTTTCAGAGACTTGGTGACAAACGAGGATTGACTTCCACTGTCAAGTAAGGCTCAAACCCGTTCATATTGATTTGTAAACGGATTGCGAATTTCTATCATAGCAGTGGATAAAAGAACCTCACAGTTATTTTGGTTGGCTAAGTTGACGCATGCATCAACATCCTTGCATGCTACATTGCTACTTAGTGAAGTCGCAGCCTTATTGTGTAATAAAGTGTTATGCAATTGTCTACATTCCCGACATGGACCAAGGCGGCACTCACTAGTAGGGTGTCCTTGTTTTAAACAATTAGTACATAATTTGTATTTTTCTACATCTGCCAATTTGTCATTTAATGATTTTGATTTAAAAATAGAACAGTTGAAAATTTTATGATTTGCGTTACAAATGACGCACATAAATGAATTGTTGTATTTATCACCCTTTGACGTTGTAAATGATTTTAAAACGTTACCCCGTTCTTGTTTACCATTATGATTATAACTATAAGAAGGAATGTTCGGATTTGTTCTAGAAAAGTTTGGCTGACTCCGGTGCGTTGGTTGATGAGGTTGATGGGTTTGGTTATCAATTTTGTTTCTATTTAACGCCTCCAAAACATCCGCACGATCAACCAAAAATTTTTTAAAATTTGCTAACGTAGGTACACTATCACAATCATTGCGAAATTCTTCCCATTTTACCAATGTACGGTTGTCTAATCTAGATGACAAATGAAAAATTATAAGGGTATCCCAATGTTCAGTGGGCTGCCCGAGGCTAGACAGCGCTCTTAAGTTTTTTGTAACGTGATCAACCAAGAACCGAAGCGATTTTTCAGACTCTTTCTGAAAAGGTTGTATGTTAAATAACGACTTTAAATGATGATTCACGAGTAATCTTTTATTATCATACCGTTCGCATAACAAATTCCATGCCTCTTTATAATTTTCAGACGAAACCTCAAGATTTGAAATGACTCGCGCAGCATCTCCCTCAAGATACGATATTAAATAATGATACTTATGAATGGACGAAATTTGCTTATTTTATCAATTAGGCTTAGAAATGTATCTCTAAACTCAATCCAACGAAAGTACGCCCCGTCAAATTTGGCGATTTGAATCTGAGGCAGCTTGACACCAGTGTCTTGAGGATCAGGTGTTGGGAGGTCAATGACAGACTGTCTACGTTGGCTAAATTGATCTAAAACGTTTTTTGCTGAAGCCAGTGACGTCACCAACTCTAATTCTATTTTCTCCCTTTCCTCCAGTTCTGAGTCCAAACTGTCAGAATTTAACACTTCGATCTGACATTGCAAGTCGTCGAATCTAGTGGACAATTGTTCAATTTTACCAACTCTAATTGTTAATTCTGCTATTTCAATATTTGTTATATTTTGATTTAATTTTAACTTATCCAAATAGTTTTTAAACTTGGTAAATTGACCCTTGATTGAGCTACGCCGCACAATAAATTCCTTTAACCTTTTAACGTCAGAGTCTTGTACTTGAGCCATCATTGTGTGAAATTAGTAGTTAAAAACAATTAAAAGGAACTTTAACACTAGATGTAAAAACTATTTAGTAGTAGGTAGGTACTCAGAAGTTACTTTAATGTACGGTATAAGCTCGCATTAAAAATAATAAACAAAAATATCTCACGCTCCTCAATGTGACAGCATACGCAGGATATTTAGTCCAACTCGGGACAGACGGGATCACAGCTCTCGATAAGTATTGTTGATGTTTCGTTGACCTACTTTTATATAGGCACTACCCACGCACCTGGAATGCACGTTAATTGGTGTAAATATATGCAAGAAACTATTTTACGGCAATTCGTTCGATTAACCTACATTAAATGTATGCAACAAAACAAAAAAACTTAGATATTCAATAATGTTATAGTTACAACTAATAAATATGATTCATATATTTTTTCAATTTTAATTTTGAAGGTATAATGACCTAGTTAACTTTAGATATATTATTTGCTGTAGTAAAACAATAAAACTGATGCTATTTAGACAATGATTATCGTTAGACACTTAAAAACAAAATGTTACAAATACCTTTGTACCAAAATGTTATAAATTACTTCCACAGTGCAAACGGGTTAACTAGCAGTTAACCCGTTTGCACTGTGGAAGTAATTTTAACTCTTTTCTTTTCTAGTTTAAACTTAGCTTATTTTATGTGATGAACTAACGAAAGGTTGGGATTCTAGGTAAGGTATTTAGGGTAATAAGATGGTGAAAGAAGGGAATAGCACTTAACTTATAGTGAGCACGGCCGACAGCTGGCGCCTTTTGTTATAAATTTGAGCACTTTGGTTATTAATTCGTCACAGATGGGTCGATGCTTTAGCTGCACTGATGCCCTTTGTGGTATATGATCGTCCTTCTTCAACGTTTCAATAAATTTTGTACTCTTGAAGCAAGTTTGCAGACAATTGACCTCTTCAGGCGGACTTGTCCTGTCACGGTCGCCAATTTTTATGTTTAATCTTCATAAACATTACTTGAATCGTTTGCTTGTATATCTGTGAAGGTCTTCTAGCAGGAAATAAACTCAGGTTTTTAAATAATGTTTAATTTTAGAAAGTAAAATACAAAACAATGTTATGTCATTGATGCGTCTAAGGTGAATGTAACCGATCACATTTATATCTCAAGTACCCTCACAACAAATGTTAACGCCTGCGAGTATAACGGAGCAATGTTCGCGGGCCGCTGTGTGTAGGTGAAGCCGCAACAATTTCATATATGTACTCGCCACGGGCGAGACGTATTGTTTTAAGTGTATTAAGATACGCCTAGCGCCATCTAGCGTGTATCGCGAAGTTGGCGCTCGGAGGTGAAACCGGACGCGCGCCCGCGTCAGTCTGTCTGCTAGCGACCGCGAGACGCCAAAAGATATACGCACCCTGATATTGCCGTAGACTGCTTATATATAGTGACTCTGTGACCTTATTGATAGTGACCCTGGGATGATAGTGCCTGTGATCAGGTAAAGTGACTTTGTGCTGTGCCGTGACCATCACATCGCCTTTAATCGCCGCCCGTCAGCTCGTGTCCCGGTGCCAGCGACCTCGTAAAGCCTGCTCCCGGTAAGCTCCTTTCTACCTCCCGCCTAACCACGTCGTATGTTACTGCCTCTCGCACCAACATAAATGGTCATTCGAACCGGTAATATTAAAAACCGGCGACCTTCCCGTAACCAGTAAACTGTTTACCATTTCGTAATCAGATTTGCAAAGTGTCTTTTGTTTGCAGATGACCTAAAGTTATGTTTAGGGATAGGTAGTATGGAGGATGCCCACTTACTGCAAAGTGACATTAACGCAGTCGCTGCGTGGGGTGCTACTAATCGGTTGACTTTTAATAAGACGAAATGTAAAGCAGTTACGTTTTCTAGGAAAAGGGTGAATATAATAACTTCTTATAAATTATTTGACGCTTCTTTGGATAGAGTTGACGACATCCGCGACCTAGGACTAACATTAGATAATAAGCTTGGCTTCCACAAATACGTGACTAATATATGCAAGTCAACAAGTAAATTATTAGGTTTTATAATCAGAATATCATCTGAGCAAAACAGCCCCTCAGTAGCTATGGTATTATTCAATGCCTACATACGCAGCCGACTTGAATATGGGGCGATCATCTGGGACCCTCATGAGACCAAATACACTATAATGCTTGAAAGACTGCAAAGAAAGTTCGCGCGTTGGCTCTACAAGAGAAATTACGGGTACTATCCCTACTTGTGCCCCTCAATGTTCGTGTACGGTATGGTGGGTCTCGTTACGCTCGCCTCAAGAAGGAAATTACTACTTATGGTGCACTACCTCTCCGTACTGTATCATAAGATAGATTGTCCGTACATACTTGAGCGTGTCTGCCTCGCCGTGCCCGACCGCATATCTTGGGACTGCAATGGCTTAGTGGCGCCGCGACGCTACCCGCGCTTGCTGCCGAAACCGACCACTCGCACCATCTACGCTGCCCAAGCACCTACAATTCGCGCTCTTCGTCTGATCGGGGATATGCTCGCTCAATATAAGGATTCTAGAAGGCTAGCGGCTTTGGTGGCAACTACCCACGAGTTCATTTACCAGCTAATGACATAATTTAGTTTAGTTTATTGGAGTATTTTTTTTATTAGTAAATTAATCGCTGTCATAGTAGGCACTAAGCTTGACATCTTCTTCTAATTTTATTATTGTTTCTGTTTTATTATAATTTTTGTTTTAATTTAAGTTGACATTTCGTATTTAATTTCTGACATAGGTATTTTTTAAGCATGACATTTTTTATTTATTGTATTCAATTTTCATTTGTTTTGAATATTTTTAATTTTTATTTGATTCCCATTATGTAAATACTTTGTTGACTAGCATTCTGGTATGTTGGATGCTTTGCACTGTAAACCAGCATGTTAAAATGATAAATAAATAAATAAATAAATAAATAAAATAAATAAAGCTATACACCAGCTCCCAGAGGTGGGATCAAGGATCATTGCTGGCGACACCAAACATTCCATAACGGAATTAAACGTGCATTTCGCACAGATACAGGGCGTAAAGGACAAGCTGGACTCAGTATGCTACAACATTCTCGACGAAGAGAACTTAGACGAGGGGATTGAGAAGACATACACTGAGAACCACACAAAAGCCTCCGGGGCATACCTGGGGATACTTGTGGCTAGGGAGGAAATCTTACCCTCTTCCACGTCGTCCCCAACCCATAAAGCTCAGCCCAGTCTCGGCGTCAATACGCCTACAGCCGTCCTCCCCAAGATAGCGCTGCCCAGGTTCAGCTCAAAAGTGGAGGACTGGCCCTCCTTTATTGCACTGTTCAGGAGTTTGACTGACGACATGGCGACCTTGTCGGAAGCAGTCAAGTTCCACTATCTCTTCTCAAGTCTCAGCGGTGAGGCATTAAGCATGGTGTCCCACCTAAAGGTCACCAATGAAAATTTTGCCGTGGCCATGGACATCCTTACCAAGCGGTACGAGAACCGCCGGGTTCTCATCGAAAGTTTCATCGACTTAATCCTGGAGCTGCCAAGCATCCACACGCGCTCTAACATACGCACATTTTTCCTCACTCCGCTCGTGTCCGCCCAGTGTGCCCTTAGTAATTTGGATCTGCCCATAGGAGACGACTACGTGTTTGTGTCGATAGTGGTGCGAAAGCTTAAGGGTGAGCTCCGCACGTTATTTGAACGCAGACACGGGTCTAGCAGCACCCTGCCCACGTTGAGCGACCTCATCTCCTACCTCGAGGAGCACGCGCGCTGTTTGGAGACTGACTTCTCCAACATAGCCCAGCCGCAACCCATTCACGCCCTGCCCGGCCCTTCTCGTAGCCGCGCGCCTCCACAGTTGCCCCATCGCACTTAATTTGCGTGTGGTGTGAGGGCCACTTTGTTAAAACTCTTTGAAAATGTGCTTAGGATTTAGTGAACATTCCCAAAGAATTGTGAAAGTTGGAATCAGATTTTGTGAAAGTCAAATAAGCGAGCTATGGACTGTATAGTTGGGCCCTCAGTTCTCACATAGAGGATTGAGGGCCCACCTGTACCGGATAAACTATGGACACTACAGAAAAAGTCTTTAAGCCAAAATCTAAGGTAATGCCAAACAAAATTTGTGGAAACAAGCTGTTACTGAAAAACGTTGTCCTATTTTGTAAACAGTCGTTCAATATGGGCCCTCAATACTCATATACGATCAAGTTTATTTCGCAATTAAAATGAAACCATTAACTTACAGCTACTGTTTGCTTATCCTATATGCTACTAAATAATTTGTGAAAATTTGTGAAAGCAAGATCAGGTCACCACTTCTTGTAGTTTGAAAGTTATGAACTTGTTAAAATTCGGGCCCTCGATCCTCCATTTCTTTTGTTTACATTTTCTTACGCTTAACCTATGTAAGATAAGACAAGACAAATTTATCTCTTTTTATGAAAAAAATTGTGCATCAAATTGATGTTATTTGTTACTACTACGAATTACGATAAAACTACAAATCTTAATAGATACCGAAATCAACTTAGTTGTGTAGTGGGTAGGGTGACAATAAAATTGTTTTACCCTCATGTTATATCGATCTGAGATCGATTAATCGAAACAATTTAACGGAATCAAAACAAAAATCGATTATTTGGATCGATATATAGTACTGAATCGATCCAATGAATCGATATTTTAAATTAGAAAATCTAAAATCGATTTTTCCAGTTTTAATAAGGATCATAAAATGATTTACAGTTAGTTAAATGTACTCAAACACATGTAAAGAAATAATAGATTTTCACAAAATTACTCAAAAACTGACGAGATAGCTGTGTGCTTAGTTTTCCTCGCCTCTTCTTAACAAATAAAAGCAATAAAAAAAGTTACGTTTGTAATCAATGATTTGTTAGCATTGTAAATACAAACTCTAAGAACTCGATTTTTTTTGTAAATCGATTTTTAGAATGCGATGATTGATTAATTTTTAGATTCGAATCAATTTAAAAATCATTTTTTTTAAAGAATCGCCATTCCTAATGTTATATACTTTTTTAGTAAAATAATTTGAGTAACGTTTTAGTTGCTTCTGCTGCTGCAAAGTAATCATACCTCACAAGCTGTTTTATTGTTTACAAATGCAGCATAGTTGTAATATTTAGTGTAGTTATGCTAAACAATAGTTTATGATAGTGCAGCGGAAGTTGTAGGTGATAAAGCATTAAGACAAGATATTAAACATTTTATTTCAGGTAAGTTTTTTTTTGATACGTACTTGTAATTTTATAAGTACCTACAAAATATTTTAATATTTTTTTTAATGTCAATGGTTTGCTCTGCTATTAATCAATATCAATAGTAATGCGTGTTTAATCCAACCGTTTTTAAAGTACCTACAACTAAATTATTTCGTACTCCAGAAAACATTTTTGTTATTGTGTAAGTAGGGGTGGGTGCCCATATTTATATAGAGAAGTAAATAAAAGTTTAGTCTATTCAAAATGATTATTTTAAGCTTAATGAATAGAGAAATTTTGATTTTGAGTAACAAAGATGTTTTGCGCTATTTCTCGCGCGCAAATAATAAAAATAAACTTTCCTACATTTACACTAATTATCTAGCCTAATAGAAGTTTCGTAATGAAACTCGTTAAATGGTTACTAGACAACGGATAAATATACTTAAAATACTTAAATACATACCTACCTATTTTACATTGAATAATAATAAGGCAAAGGACAACTTACAGTCAAACAGCGTATAGATATTAATAATATAATAAACTAAACAATAATGTTACGAATTAAAATTAATTTATATACAAAATAATAATTTGGTGAAATTACTCCGTGTTTATTTATCTAAAACTATTTATTTATTCATATTTTAATCAAATTATTTAATTTATTCACAAACATGTTTGCCTGTAAAAAAATCTAGTTACCTATATAAACTCAATCAAAAAAAACTTACCTGAAATAAAATGTTTAATATCTTGTCTTAATGCTTTATCACCTACAACTTCCGCTGCACTATCATAAACTATTGTTTAGCGTAACTACACTAAATATTACAACTATGGTGCATTTGTAAACAATAAAACAGCTTGTGAGGTATAATTACTTTGAAACAGCAGAAGCAACTAAAACGTTACTAAGAATCGTTTTACTAAAAAAGTATAAAACATTAGGAATGGCGATTCCTTTAATAAAATATTGATTTTTTAATTGATTCGAATCGCATTCTAAAAATTGATTTACAAAAAAATGGAGTTCTTAAAGATAGATTTCTCAAAAATCGATTTATTTTAGAGTTTGTATTTACAATGCTAACAAATCATTGATTACAAACGTAACTTTTTTTATTGCTTTTATATGTTAAGAAGAGGCGAGGAAAACTAAGCACACAGCTATCTCGTCAGTTTTTGAGTAATTTCGTGAAAATCTATTATTTCTTTACATGTGTTTGAGTACATTTAACTAACTGTAAATCATTTTATGGTCCTTATTAAAACTGGAAAAATTGATTTTCGATTTTCTAATTTAAAATATCGATTCATTGGATCGATTCAGTACTATATATCGATCCAAATAATCGATTTTTGTTTTGGTTCCGTTAAATTGTTTCGATTAATCGATCTCAGATCGATATAACATGAGGGTAAAACAATTTTATTGTCACCCTACCCACTACACAACTAAGTTGATTTCGGTATCTATTAAGATTTGTAGTTTTATCGTAATTCGTAGTAGTAACAAATAACATCAATTTGATGCACAATTTTTTTCATAAAAAGAGATAAATTTGTCTTGTCTTATCTTACATAGGTTAAGCGTAAGAAAATGTAAACAAAAGAAATGGAGGATCGAGGGCCCGAATTTTAACAAGGTCATGTCATAACTTTCAAACTACAAGAAGTGGTGACCTGATCTTGCTTTCACAAATTTTCACAAATTATTTAGTAGCATATAGGATAAGCAATCAGTAGCTGTAAGTTAATGGTTTCATTTTAATTGCGAAATAAACTTGAACGTATATGAGTATTGAGGGCCCATATTGAACGACTGTTTACAAAATAGGACAACGTTTTTCAGTAACAGCTTGTTTCCACAAATTTTGTTTGGCATTACCTTAGATTTTGGCTTAAAGACTTTTTCTGTAGTGTCCATAGTTTATCCGGTACAGGTGGGCCCTCAATCCTCTATGTGAGAACTGAGGGCCCAACTATACAGTCCATAGCTCGCTTATTTGACTTTCACAAAATCTGATTCCAACTTTCACAATTCTTTGGGAATGTTCACTAAATCCTAAGCACATTTTCAAAGAGTTTTAACAAAGTGGCCCTCACACCACACGCAAATTCGCACTTATGCTCAGATGGCTCAGCAACAACCCGACCATTACCGTGGCCGCTCCTCAGCTCCATCGCCTCACCGCGCCTATGATCAGCCTACTCACCAACCGTTCCGCTCAGCGCAGCAAATGCGTCACCGCCCATCCACCTCCCCGGCTCGCAATCAGCCCTTCCCCGTCTACTCGGCCTTCCAGCAAAGCTGCTCCTCATCATCGTCCTCGTCCTCTTCCTCACGCTCGACGTCCTACTGTCCCTATTGTGCCACTAGGGGACATAGGCTCATGACGTGCAGATGGTACAATGCCCAGCCAACACAGGGCCGTTGGGACTTTGTACAGGCACGCGAGCGCTGCCAGCGTTGTCTCGGCCCTCACTACGAGAGCGAGTGCAGGTCAAGGGGGGCATGCAAGGACTGTGGGAGCTCCAACCACCACACGTCCCTACATCGACCAGACGACCCAACGCACTCAGCTCATTCGTCGTCTGTACATATACCCCCACCACAGCTAAGAGAGCACTCGAGGGAGCGTCCCAGAAACAGCAGGCGGCACGAACCCGCACATGCTAAACAGGTGCAACCCAGCTCTGCTCACAGAGCCAGCCCGCTCAGGTCCGGTTCGCCAGGTAGGCCCCGCGAACGCCGCCAGCAATTATAACTCCCAACTATCACGGAGCACCCTAGCGAAGAGGTAGATCAAGTCCATGCCCATTCAGACCATGCCCATTTAGCCCATGTCCCTTTGGCCCATGCCCAGTCAACCCATGCCCACACAGCTGATACATACTCAGCTCATACAATTTCGGCTGATACTCAATCAGCTCACTCACCTTCTGTGCCCACTGGCGCACCCATTTTGTTGCCAACCGTCTCACTAAGAGTCGCGGACGTACATGGACATCTTCACACAGCCAGAGCTTTATTGGACTGTGGCAGTATGCTGACATTAATAACGTCACGCATGGCACGACTTTTGAACCTGCCAACAAAACCCACTTCTTTAAAAATTACAGGAGTTGGGCTGCTTTTGTGCGCTGTGGTTTCTTGCGCCCATTCTTTGCCACAGTTAAAAAATTATGTCCTGAATGGGTGGTAGGTTAAAAAAGATTTGGACGATTCAAAGTACTTATTGAATGAGTTTATTGAATAAATATATTTTGACTTGACTTGACTTGACATGAGTCAAAAGCGGCAATAACAATAGTATGCCGACCCACTCACAATGATACTCCTACAATCACTGCCACAGCTCATATTTTAAAAAACGTCACTGGCTACCTTCCCTTAGAGAAGGTACCAAACATTTCCCACGTACTAGGCCAGCCACCCGTGCCATTGGCTGACCAGCTTTACCACACACCAGCCCCGATCGACCTCTTATTGGGGTCGGACGTTCTTGGCCAGGTGTTGGACGGGACTAAGGTCTCGTTGGGCCCGGGCAAGCCCATAGCCTTCGGCACGATTTTCGACTTCGCGTTGATAGGACCCATTGAGGATTTTTATGCGCAGCCGGCGCAGCAGGTTAACTCAGCTCACGTCGTTAGCTCACAACCAGACTCAGCTGAATCAGCCCAGGACATACGTCAGAGTCTGGAAAAGTTCTGGGAGTCTGAGGAGCCCCTGCCTCAATCTCACACTCATAATGATCCCCTGGAGGTACAATGCGAGGAAATCTTCCGCTCTACCACTACACGTGATCCCTCAGGCAGATATACGGTCGCTCTGCCCTTTCTAAAGGACGCCCCTCAACTAGGTAAAACTCACCCTATCGCATTACGCAGATTCCTCAATATTGAGAAGAAGCTCATGGCGAACCCGTCTCTGCGTTCTAAATACGTCGACTTTATGGCCGAATACATCGACTTAGGGCACATGGCTCCCTGTCACCCAAATACATTCGCCCATAAACCTCACTTCTACATCCCTCACCATGGCGTATTTAAGTCAGGGTCGGACAAGCTGCGCATTGTTTTTGATGGTAGCTGCAAAAGCTCCAATGGTGTCAGCATAAATGAATGCCTACACACAGGCCCCGCCCTTCAACAGGACATTGTAGACATCATCATGTCCTTCAGAACGCATCCAGTCGTTTTCAACACTGACATCCAGAGGATGTTCAGAAATGTGCTGGTTGCCCCAGACCAGAGACGGTATCAGCTGATACTATGGCGGTCCTCACCAGATCACCCTCTGCTCACCTACGCCCTCAATACAGTCACGTACGGCTTAAGATTAAGCCCATACCATGCAATCCACACTCTGCTTCAGCTAGCTGATGATGAAGGCCATCGCTACCCTGGAGCCGCTCAGGTTCTTCGCAAGTCTATCTTCGTTGATGACATATTGTGTGGTCATGACACAGTTGAATCCGCCCAAGCACTCCAGGACGAGTTGATAAGTCTGCTAGACCTAGGCGGCTTTCAGCTCAGTAAGTGGACATCTAACTCGCCTAAGCTGCTCGAGAGATTTCCCGACAACCAATGCGACATGCCCAAGGACTTCGACATGAACCCAGAGTCCCCGTCCATTAAGGTCTTGGGTATACAGTGGAGCCCTCAGTCAGACGAGTTCACCTACCGCATCTCTCTGCCCCCCATCACACATGTCACAAAGCGGTCTATTTTAAGCACCGTAGCCTCACTTTATAACCCAAACGGCTGGGTTTCTCCCGTTATCTTCCGCGCAAAGCTGCTGCTTCAGCAATTGTGGCTACTGAAGCTGGAATGGGATGAGCCCACTCCCTCTGAAGTACAAACGGAGTGGCACCACATCTCAGAGGATCTGCCGCTGTTGTCTAGCATTCGCTTCCCTCGGCACGTTTGTGCAAACAAAGGCTCAGCTGCATACTCGCTTCACGGGTTTGCAGATGCCTCTGAAGCCGGGTTTGCCGCCGTTGTTTATCTCCATGAGCTCGATGCCTCCGGAGATACTTTGGTACACTTGATGGATGTAATGGCTTTGGGACGGAGACCCGAAATGAAACAATGTCTTGCGTTGAATCAATCCCCTTTATCCTCTAGTGTATCATCTTAAATACTAATTAACATCACATCTATACGTGACTAGAGGAAGGACGCCTTGTCAATCAGGAAGACCTTAATTATCACGTACTATTGAGTACATGCTGATAGTGTAATTCACTATATCACACCTCCCCTGAAAAGGCTAGGCATCCCTTCCCTGAAAAGTAAACTCTTATTTTCTAAATATCTTAGTCCTATTCTTATGAACTATATATTCTTTATTATTCTTTAATATTTTTACATTAGTACCTAGCTCTTCTAAAACTTCAAATGGACCTAAATACAAGTCATTCAATTTATTATAATTTTCATTCTTATACAAGAGTAGATCACCTTTTTTGTAGTGTACTTCCTTACAATCTAAATCATAATTAGTTTTTCTACTTTGTTTTGATATTAATAAGTTGTTCCTGGCATCATTATGAGCTTTTTGCAATCTAAATTTTAACTCCGATGGATAATTGTCGTATACATATAAGGGATCAACTTTACTAACTAAATTACTAGGTACGTTACATGTTTTCCCAAAAACTAGTTCATAAGGGGAGTATTTGGTACTAGTATTTACAGAATTATTATAAGCAAAGCACCAATATGGTATCCAGGTACTCCAATTTGCCGACTGATTCTGTGTTTGTATTCTCAAGTAACATCCGAGATGTTTGTGCCAGTTTTCTAGCGAACCTATACTCTCATGATGATAGGGTGTTGAATTTAACTTATCAATATTTAGCAATTTACATACTGTTTCTAACGTGGAATTAATAAATTCCGTTCCACAGTCAGTCGCAATAACCCTGGGAGTACCATATCGTAAAATAAAATTTTCAGTAAAAACCCTAGCAACAGTTTCAGCTGACTTATCAAGTATTGGGTAAGCTTCTACAAACTTTGTCAATTCGCATTGTATTGTTAATATGTATTTATTACCCAAATTATCGACCTCCAACGGCCCCACAATATCTAAATATAATTTTTCAAAAGAAGTAGATGCTGTAGTGGTTATTACCATTTTCTCTTTATTATTTTTATTACAAAATTTCTGCTTTTGGCAATCTTTACAGCGAGTCACATATTCAGTTATGTCTTTTTGCATATTACTCCAAAAATATTTTTTTCGAATATTCTTAGTCATTTTATTTATGCCTACATGACCACTTGTCGGCAATAAATGATAATCATTTAGTATAACACGTATCAAGTCTTTATTTGTAACATGTTCAACTTGGTTATTAATAATAGATACATAACCGCGGTAATTCTTTATGTTTCATGAAAGTTTGGGTCAAAATTTTAATAAACTTTTTATTAAACCCATTTTTAATCACAACGACTTCTACAATATTATATTTTTTACATAATGCACTCAGTTCTCCTATCGTTGCGTCTCGGCGCGCCTCCGTTAGTAGAGATTCCTGATTTATGTAAATAGTAGAGTCACTAAATAACATATCACCCGTCTGTGAGACGTATCTTTTCTTTTTCCTCAACTTCACGAAGTTTTCATACGAACAAATATCTAACCTTACATCATTTTGTGATTTCTGCATAATATCTACCACTCTTGGTTGCCTATGATCAACAGGGGGCTCAACCCTGCTACATCCAGAGGTAGCGGGTTCATTATTTTGCTCCATGGTTCTTTTCATTGAACGGGTTACTACCCCCAAAAAATTTGAATTTAGATTTTTTAACTCGTCTGATGTTATAATGACTCTCGATAAGGCATCTGCCGTTACATTTTCGGAACCTTTTATGTATTCAATATCGAAATCATATTCTTCTAAACAAAGTCTAAACTTAGTTAAACGGCTACTAGGATCTTTTATGCTAAATAAATGAACCAATGGTCTATGATCTGTTAATACTTTAAATTTTCGTCCGTATAAATATGGTCGAAAATGTTTTATAGCCCACACTACCCCTAATAACTCTTTATGAATGGTTGGGTAGTTTATTTCTGAACTGTTTAATTGTCTGCTTGCATAAGCTACGGGCTTATTATTTCCATTTGATAATACAGCCCCCAAGGCTACCCCTGACGCATCGGTTTGCAACCGGAAAACATTATCTTTTCCAAAATCTGGATAATCTAAGACAGGAAATGAACTAAGTGACTTTTTTAAGGTCTGAAATGCCACGTCACATTCTTCCGTCCACTGAAACTCGACATGTTTCTTACAAAGACGGTTTAGTGGGTACACTATTGTGGCAAAGTTTTTTATGAATTTTCTATAAAAGTTCGCAAAAGCCACAAAACGACGAATCTCATTTACATTTTTAGGTACTGGGAACTTTTCCAAGACCTCGATTTTACTGTTGTCTGGCAACACCCCGTTTGGCGTAATAACATGCCCTAAATAATTAATTTCTTTCCTCAAAAATTCGCACTTACAAGGGTTTAGTTTTAAATTAACTGACCTAAACCTCTCAAATACACTCATTAAATTTGTATTATGCTGCGATAGGCTTTTCCCGAAAACTATTACGTCATCGAGATATAGAAAACATATCTCGTGATTTAAACCCGATAGAGCCATAGACATAAGTTTAGAAAATACGCTAGGACTCGTTTTGAGACCCATAGGTAATCTTTTCAGTTGATATTGCTTATCAGCTGTAAAAGAAGTGAATTTCCTACATTCTGGTGATAACCCTAGCTGGTAATAACTAGAACTGAGGTCTAAATGAGAATAGTATAAGCATCCCGAAAGTGAGTCAATAATTTCTTGTATATTTGGTAACGGGAACTTTTCGTCTACTATTTTTTTATTTAAAAGTCTATAATCTATTACGATTCTCCACTTTTTTTCACCGCTACTGTCAGCTTTTTTCGGAAGTAATAATAATGGAGAAGACCATTCGCTGGTACACTCTTCGATAATATCTTCTTCTAACAATTTACCTTCCTGTTTTATTAACTCAGCCTTCTGAGCGTGCGGTATTCTATACGGTTTGACATAAACAGGAGACGCGTCATTTTGCAGTTTAATGTTGTACTCGTATAAGTTTGTAACGGATAGCTTATCACCCGGCATATGAAAGATATCTGCATATTTTGCACATATTTTCTCAATAGACCGTCTCTCTTCATCACCAAGATATGTTTTTAATTTAAGAAAATCGAATAGTTGTTTAACCCTCTTGACAGATTTTCCGTTTTCCGTATCAAAAGAGCATACGAAATAATCCGAGTATTTTCTAATTTTCGGGCTAAAGTTATTTAATTTTACATCTTCTTCCCGTGTGTTTAAAAATCGCACCGGAATCTTTTTCCCGTCTCCTACTACCACGGCGCCTGCTACAAATACGCCTGCAATAACTTCCTCCGCTAAAATGACACATTCGCCCTTTATCTCTGACGAAACATATTTTACGACCTCACATCTCCCTGGAATAGTCGTTATTATGTTTTTACCTAAGCCTAATTCTAGACTTATCTTATCCTGTAATGTAACCAGCTTATTTTCATAGTTAATTTTACAACTATATTTTAATAAAAAATCTTCTCCTAAAATTCCATCATTTTTACAGTGGAAGTTGCTAAACACATAAAACTTATGCCTAAAATTATAATTGTTAACACATAAGTCTAGATAAACATAACCTATTGATACTAAATCCCCACATACTCCTTTAATCTTAATTTCATCCCTTACTAGCTTTGCGTCGCGGGACACGCTACGGAGTTTATTTAACCAATCTAACTTTCAAATTGAAATGCTTGCTCCTGTGTCTACTAATAGAGAAATTTGAGTTTGACTACAAGTAAAACAAACGTAATTACCACTACCATAACTACAAATATCTACCTCAGCGCTATTCAGAACGAAAAAAATCATCGCTATGATGTTCGTTCTGACGTATACTCTGACGTTCACTTTCGTTCTCGTCATTAGACTGTTCTGCTGAGTCAACTAAGAAATGTACATTCCTACGTTTATTATGAGGTGACGTAAACCTGGTGTTGCGCTGACCCTGAAACCTATTCGAGTTATAGTAGGCACGACCCCGACCTTGCTGACTCGTCGCGTTGTTGTTACGTGACTTATTATATTGTTGATGATAGTTTTTATTTATCTTTTCAAATCGCTGGTTCGAAACATAGTTAACATAATTGTTTATTGGTGGTTTCACTACCGAGTCTTCTTGTTCTAAGGCTATAGTTATTGCCTGCCTAACTATGCTTACGGACCTAGACGTAACTATAATGCTTGTACGAGCATTGTTTAGGCCGTCAGCGAAACGCTTGATAGCCATTTTTTCATTAATCGGCTTTAATAAATTATATGCCGACTCGTCTCCATTAGCCTGTGCTGTACTTAAATCGTTGGACATTTTTTCGATTTCACTACCAAACACTTCTATGGTCTTGTTTCCTTGCCTACATCGTAGCATTCGGTCTAAAATGGCTGTGTATGATTTAATCGGAATTAAAACATTTTTTATATCTTTTATTAGGTCTGCCACAGACACATAAGACTTATTAATTTTTGTTTTAGCCCTGCTAGAGAGACAAGTTTTTAAAACAAAATTGATTAACAGAGGCTGGTCCTCGTTTCTAAGGGTACTACTATAATACTCTATTCCGTCTATTAGTTGGTTAATTTGCGTTTCGTCGCAATCTACTACTGGGAGGAGCGTGAGCGCGACTTTTAGATCGAACGTGGCCATGGTTGTGATCGTTTCTGAATGATGCGGGTTAACGAGTGACTCGATTTCCTCAAAATTACATAAAAACTTTGACGATATTGCTTTTGTTATTTGTAATTCTACAGCATCTATCCCTTTTTTACATAAGTCTGCAGATATTTGTTCAAAAATATTTTTAATTTCCTTTGCTCTTAAAAACTTATTCTGCCCCTGAGCGGAATAACGTTTGTCCTTACTTAATTTAATAATAGAGTCTCTAATAGCCTTAAGCTCACTCAAGAGTTCTGACAGGTTTGCCATGAACACACTTTAGAAAAAAAAATCACTCACACACACACATAGATTCTTGGTAGCATAGTTATATTAATTCGTGCTGGCTTACACGTTCTGTGCTGGTCCAATTGCCCGTCGAACCGCTCTGCGTTCTACCTCTTCTAATAGTCGTGCGTTGAAGTAACGTAGCAGCCTAAGTACTATATAGCCCGCTAGTACAACGACGATGGTCAGTAAAAAGATCTCTGAAAGTTGCATCCCAACGGCCAAGGGAGTTGATGCTGCCGCCGATTGAGTTGGTGATTGACTGACAATAATATTGTCTTTAGATTGTGGGTTTCCCATAATTAAACAATTTTGGCTTACAGTTTTTCTTCTTATTTCCTTCGTCCTTCTTGTAGGCCCGTGTAGCACTATTTTCCTGATATTTTGTAGACTTCAACTAGCGATTTCGCGGCGCGGACTTGTGACACCATGTCACGGTCGCCATGTAATGGCTTTGGGACGGAGACCCGAAATGAAACAATGTCTTGCGTTGAATCAATCCCCTTTATCCTCTAGTGTATCATCTTAAATACTAATTAACATCACATCTATACGTGACTAGAGGAAGGACGCCTTGTCAATCAGGAAGACCTTAATTATCACGTACTATTGAGTACGTGCTGATAGTGTAATTCACTATATCACATTGTCGCACCAATCAAGAATCGCCTCACAATCCCCAAGTTAGAGTTGTCGGCCGCCACCCTACTCTCCCAGCTCATGATCCGTGTGTCGGTTCAGTTATCGGCCCATATCAGTATACAACAACACATATGTTGGTCAGACAGTACGATAGTCCTGGCCTGGCTCAATACACCGCCTCACCGTCTTCAACCCTTTGAAGCCAACAGGGTAGTCAAAATCAGCTCAGGCTCACCAGAATGTACCTGGCTACACGTACCTTCCGAGCTCAACCCGGCAGATTGCGCAAGCAGAGGGATGTCTGCGCAATCCCTGTCAGCCCACGACCTATGGTGGTCTCCCACGTGGCTTAGACAGCCTTGTGAGTCTTGGCCTGCGATGCCCTTAGCTCTGGGCCATCACGCCCTGCCCGGCCTTAAGTCCAAACACGTCCCGTCACTGGTCACAGTGCCCGGTCTTGACTTTGACCTGTTCACTCGGTTCAGTTCACTAGACAAGCTCGTCGGAGTGACAGCTTGTCTAAAACGCTTTCTGCACAACTGCAGACACCAACCAGATTCGCGACGCTCAGGCCCCTTGTACGTCAGTGAACGAAGAGAGGCCCTACTTTACTGGGTGCGCATTGTTCAGCACAATGAGTTTGCAGAGGACATCCGCCGCCTTCAAACTGGCAAAATCTGCTCCGTCAGACTCCAGCGGCTGTCACCTCTCATTAAAGATGAGCTCCTTAGAGTTGGTGGACGACTGTCCCATGCGTCTATCCGATATGACGCGCAGCATCCGCTCATACTTCCCAGCTCTAGCCCACTTGTAGACCTCATCATTGACCACTACCACAAAATACACTGCCACCCTGGCGCTGACACCTTACACGCAATCCTACGCCAACAATTTTGGATATTGTCCGCGCGCCGTATTATTAGACACCGAGTCTTTAAATGCATTAGATGCTTTCGATGCCGGGCCCAGCCGCAAGCGCCCTTCATGGCCGACCTGCCAGCCGATAGAGTTACGCCTCAGCCAGTATTTAGTCAAGTCACGACCGATTTTGCCGGCCCATTCCTCGTTAAATCTAGTACCCTACGTAATGTTAAACTCTTAAAAGCGTACTTTTGTATATTCGTGTGCCTCTCCACTAAGGCGGTTCATTTGGAACCGGTCTCGGACCTCAGCACGGAAGCGTTCCTCGCGGCGTTACAGCGTTTTATAGCACGCCGCTGTGCCCCGGTTCTCATCCGCTCGGACTGCGGTACAAATTATGTAGGCGCTAGAAATCAGCTCATTGAAGTACAAAACTTTCTTGCCTCGAATAATGACACGATTGCGCACAAGCTCGCTGGTCAGCACATTACTTGGTTATTAAACGTCCCTAAGGGACCATAGTTCGGTGCGTTACATGAGATCAACATAAAATCAACTAAGCAACTCTTAAATTGATTTTAAATATTGTCTTTAAAAGTAAATATGTTGTGTTTTCAGTAATGTTGTGTTTCATAAGTCAATGGCAGAAACGAAGTCGCCCCTCCGCGCCTACGCGGGCTTGAATTACACTCTAGCGTAGGGCAGACAAGACTACGTGGAGTCGGTTTTGCCGCGATTCGTTTCTGTCACTGACTTTTTAAACACAATCTTATTTGAAACACAATCTTACCGGAAACATAAAAAGACATTTAAGATTATTCACCTAATAATATGAATATATGAAAAACAAAAAAAACTGGGTATGAGTATGATATTTTAGAGTAAAAGTTACTTCGAATTTTAATACTTCTAGATATTAAATTTATTGTAAACAAAACATCTTCCAAAGGAAAAAAAGTAGTTTTGATAATCGGCTAATAGTTTTTCTGGAAAATGAAACGTATGTATGATAAGTTTATGGATTAACAAAATTATGTAAAAGCAACGATCTGGTATTTAAAACTTCGTCATACCGTTTTCGAACAATTGAAATTCGTACAGGAAAGTTTCGAATAATATGATAGGTTACCGTTTAAGCTTGTTCTTAGTAATGACAGTATTAATAAAAAATATATGATAACTGTCTGTTATGAGTTCCGACAGTAGTAATAAAAATTTATGAACAAAAAATTTATGAGGATAAAAATTAGGAAGAGTGATTATTATGAACACAAATCGGTAGTAAACAAAAAATAAGAATAATAGTTTTATGTGAGCCAATATGGACCCCCGAAGCTGCGGTGGTGAGCGAAAGCCATCTGCTACGATAAGCTCGCGCGCAGGATCGCCGGGAGCCTGGCAGCGCCGAAGCCGTGACAGAAGCCATGCCTGTTGCATGTTGGCTTGCTTGCATGCTGCATGCTTGCTTGCATGGTGCATGCTTGCTTGCATGGTGCATGTTTGCTTGCATGGTGCATGCTTGCTTGCATGCTAGTTGCTTGCTGCATGCTTGCTAGCTACATGCTTGCTTGCTGCATGCTTGCTTACATGCTGCATGCTTGCTTGCTCTATGCTTGCTTGCATGCTCAATGCTGCTGGGGGGCTGGCAACATGTGATCATTAACAGGTAAACCTAAGCCGATCGGTTTGCGTTCTTGCCAGTTAAGCAACTTTTGCAATGCCGAGTTACTGGATGAGTGACCAAATCATAAATCTCGGATCTTTAACAATTCGGAATTTTGATATTTTCAATTCGTATTTTTGAGACTTCGGATTATTGTTTAATAGGAATTTTAATTATAAGGAATACAAAAAATTTGAATTTTGTTATTCGTTATTTTAAACGATAAAAATATGATTTATCGGAATTGTGATATTCGGAATTATAAAATTCGGCGTGATTATGAGTTTCTGAATCAAGTTTTTCGTATTTATTTAGTGTACTCGTCAACGTGTAAAGCCCCTTTGAAAATGGCTTTTGTCGTGCTTACCCGAAATGTCTGAGGGTGAATCCGAGCTTCGCCGAGTGAGGTCAGTCGCAAGTCTAGAACAGATACGTCGCGTCGCGTCGTCCCTCAATATCAAAATCAAATTGGCATGTTGTAGGCCTACTAATGTTTGTTAGCATCAGTATCAGATATTAGACTTAACAATTGTATAAAATAAAAAATTATCCATTACAGATAAAACATATTTATTCGACATTGTCTTTTTCAATTTATAATTTTTTCAATTAGCCCTAATCGTTTATTTATTAGTACATATTACGATGTTAGTTAACTGCAAATAATGTCCGTCTCGAAGGGCCAATATGTGGGGGCCGAATCCCACACTCGACTGCTTGCTAAGGATACGTTACCTACTCCGGAGAGTGCTAAATAAACCAACCCGATTGGATGCTAGAAAAACACAAACGTATTGTAAGTAAGTAATTCTATAATTGTCTGTAAAAGTGATGCGTACGCAAACGCATATTGAGGTCATTGTGAAATGACCAATATGTAATAGTTATTATTGTACGTAGGCTCGTACAAAATGTACCTACCTATCAATTAAAACTATGACAAATTGGATACGTCAAAATAAGAGTTTGTTTGAAAATGTATATATCTAACTGCGAGTAAGCAGCGATAGTAATCATCCGGCGCCGACGAGAAATGGCCATCGCATCCCCGGCGCGGCGCGTGGGAACCGGGCCACGGGCGCGCCGCACTATGTGGAGCGGACTGATTACGACAGAAACTTGTCTCATCAAACGTTAAGCCGTGTTTGGAATATCTTTTCAACAAAATAAGATTCTGATACCGTTAAAAAACTAGTACCCTTCAATTATGAAAAAAACAGAGTTATCTAAAAGGCAGCGTCGTCTTTATTGTAATTAGATCTGCAATGCAAGGCGAAGTTTACCTGCGGTCAGCACTGTAACTATAGCTAAGACAATGAAACGTCGTGTGGAACTGACCAGAAGTCGGCCGGGTGCTGCGTGCGGTCGGCGAGCAGGTCCTTGTCGTGCTGCGGCAGCGCGCGCCACTCGGCGCTGTGCGGCGCCCAGGCGCCCGCCCAAGCGCCTCCCCCGCCCGCCGCGCGCAGCCGCACCAGCGCCGCGCCCCCCCGCACCCGCGCCAGCCCGCTCACGGCGTACGGCGCGGCCCGCAGCAGCCCGCCGCGGGGCGCGCCGTGCGCCGTGCCCACCACCAGCGTGGAGCGCGGCACCGCCGAGTTCAGCACCTGGAACGTCAGCGCGCGCGGCTGCAGGCGCAGCGCGAAGCTCTGCACCACGCCGCCCGACAGCTCCTGCAGCGCCCGCGCCTCCCACGCGCCCGCGCTCCCATCCGCGCCCCCGCCCGCGCCCGCGCCCTTAGCGCACAGCGCGCGGTACGAGCCGTACAGCCTGCGGACGAGCGGGAACTTTATGTGTTGCCTTTATAACATTTATTGCGGATGAATATACACGGAAAGGCAGCCGCTGACGGCGCGGCACGCGGCGGCTGTATTCCGGTTTCCGGATTGTTGTGATATCCGCTAAACATCAGACGTTTGCTCGTTAATTTGTGGTATGGAAAGTAATACTTAGCATAGTGGCACATACTTGGCGTAGGCCTTTTCGAGCAGCGGCAGCGTGAAGTCCCCCCGCAGGCCCCCGCGCGAGTGCAGCGCGATCAGGGCGCTGCCCCCGGCGCCCCCAGCGCCCCCGCCGCCCCCGGCGTCGCGCCACGGCAGCCGGTCATCCACCACCACCTCGCGCCACTCGCCGAACACCCAGAAGTTAAACCTGAATCATAACAGTTGCCAAAATTTATGCCAGACAAGATTTTACCATGTGTTTAGTATGATTTGGCCTAGACAAGTGGCAACCGCACCAGGTCAACTAACGCTTTCCACGACTGTCCTATAATAATTTTTATATAACTGCAGCCGGCGTGCAGTGAACATAGAAAGTTTAGCCGCATACACGTAGAAACGTATGTACCGTACTTAATTGAATGAAATGAAAACGCGATAAAAACAAATGTTATTATTGTTACTGCCTTGACCCTAATGATCTATTGTTTCAAAGAATGAAGTGGTTGCGCCCGCGCCGGCCGCAGCCGCGCCGGCGCGTGCGGCGGGCGCAATGTAGGTACTTTACAACCAAAGTACCTACTTTAACATATTAAACTGTTAACGTAATACTTAAAATGTTATTTTATTATTTAATAATGACTGAGTTCAGTATATCAGTATACTTTTGCTAGTCCTGAAGTTTAAAATTGTCCAAAATAAAGGAAAATTCCGAATTTTATTGTAGTTAAATATCTCACTATTAGGACCTTTTTTAGATATATTAGATTAGAGATATGAAATCTGTACAAGATGTATCTGGATACTAAACTAAGTATGTGATTTTTGTTCAATTTACAGTTTAGTGTGTGCACGCAGACGGATCGTGTCGGTTTAATGCTCAAAGCAGGTGGCGATGTGTGGGGCTGTGCTATGGCGATTGGTCACCTGAAGGCGCCGGTGTAGCGGTGCGCGAAGGACTGCGGCGGCGCGGCGCGGCGCAGCAGCCGCGGCGTCAGCGCCAGCGCGCCCGCCGCCGCGCACAGCCCCGCGCCGCCGGTGCCGCCCGCCGCGCCCGCCGCCACGCGCCATCTGCACACGTCACAAGTCAGCGCCTAGGTACCTAACTGCAGCCCTCAACAGCGGTTTGTCGACGGCTCGACCGCTAGACGACCGCCGCCTCATGACGGTGGCCGCAGTCGCTGACGTCTCCAGCGAGCTGCCTTCCGTGTGCACTATCCGACGCTGCAGTGGTTGAGTGGTGACGCTCACCTGGCGGCCAGCTGGTCGTCGGGCTCGTCTTCGGGCTCGGCGCCCTCCGCGCACGCCTCATGCCCCAGGAACGTCGGCCGCGAGCACACCTCCTGAGCAACGAGACAGTTTGAGCTAGTTACAAATCTAAGATGAATCACCCAGGCAGTGCCCGCTTTGCTTTATTTAGGTTGTAAGGTACTGGCACATAGGAAGGCCCACCTTATTTAAAATCTAATAAAAAAATATGTTTAAAAGATTTGATAAAAACAACTATTTGTAATGATGTAATGGTTTATTATCCTTAGAAAAATAATCAAAAAATTAAAATTTTCTTACTAAAAACAATATTAAATAAGGTTTTTAAAAAACACTGTAGTGTCTCTTCAAGAAACGAGCCTATTCCTTCCTTAAAGGCCGGCAACGCGCCTGCGATTCCTCTGGTTTTGCGGGTGTCCATGGGCGGCGGTGATTACTTTCCATCAGGTGACCCGCTTGCTCGTTTGCCTCCTTCTGCTATAAAAAAAAAAAAAAAAAACTGTAGTGGGCCTAGTTAAAGGCACAGTCCCTTACTAAGACCCGTTTTTGACTAACTGTTACACAAAATCTATCTAATATTGCTAAAAAAAATAATCACAAATAACGCTAAGCAGTTTCAAATATAAGTTATTCAACCTATATTTTAGAGATATAATAAAAACTTGCACACTGGGCCTTGAACCATGTACGAAAAACAAAAATAGTCATAATAGTAAAATTCTGCTCTAAATCAATTTAAAAACAATTATTTTTGATGACAAAATCGAAACTCTAGACACTATTAATTCAAGAATCTAAATATTTAGTCCTCATTTGCCACTCAAATTATAAGTGGGCCTTACTAGAGCTATAGAATAATTTATTTTTTTCTTTAGCTTTAGGAACAACTTTTTAATTAAAAATCCCCTTCAGTCCAAAGGCCTCTTTTTTCTTTGGTTGTGGATGTGGATCCATGATCTAATAAAAGAAAACTAATATTAGTTAATTCTAAAATTCATATTAATAAGTATACAAAATATGAAATGCGAGTTTAAATCACCTACACGTTATTGTGTCTATTTTAAAATACCATCACTAGTTTGGCATGAAAAAGAAATAAACTAAACAAACCAATTTCGTTTTATATAAACTTAAGTACTTAAGTATTTACAATCCAAGCGCATTTGCCATTTTAATAGATTTAGTAAAGCCAATAGGCCCCTATGTAGGCCCGGGCCATACTACGGATTTTTCGTAGTGGGAGAAATAATTAACAAAAAATCACAAATAACTAAATAAGCGGTAAACTTACCATTGTATTCTATTCTCCAATGATTATTTAACAATATAATGATAGAATCACTCGAAAACTGACGCTTTTTGTGGAAAAATTGGCAAAAACAAAACACGCGACATCGACGGCGTCCAAAGAGATATGAACGAGTTGTGATGTTGTTGTAACAACAGGCGGCGCGGAAATGATTTGGCGCTATTGCACATTTAATATTTGGCCAAGGTAAATGTGGGCGCGAAATTTTGGATGTTGATGCGGCGGCAGGAGGAAAATTCTATTAGCTTAACCTGACATTACATTTATTTTGCAAAAATGACATAATGCATTTAATTGACACTAACAATCAAGTTAGTAATTTTTATTTGACAAGAGATATTTATTAACTGCCAAATTATTATAAGCGACAAATAGCTTTATCGCTATCCTATTGTATTCAAACGTCAGCCAAAAACTTGGATAAACAAGTTGCTTCTATTGAGCAATGTATATTTGACATAGACGTCAGTAGTGTTTCTACTGACATTCCAATTAATTATTTAAATTAAAGTATAAGACAAAAGAGAAACACTCTTGCGAAATGTTTGTTAATAAAATGAAATAAAATGAATAAAGACGGCCTCCTTTGTCGAGTGGTTTGACACCGGTTTTCATGGTGTCCCCATCTCTGAGGTCCCGGGTTCGATCCCCGGTCGGGTCAATTTAGAAATAATTATTTTTCTAAATTGTCTCGGGTCTGGGAGTTTTCTATGTATAATAAGTATGTATTTAAGTATTTTAAGTATGTTTATCCGTTGTCTAGTAACCATTTAATGAGTTTCATAACGAAGCTTCTCTTGGGCTAGATAATTGGTGTGTTTGTAGGAAATTTTTTTTTTTTAATTTTTTTTGTTATTAATGTAAAAATAGCTTTAGAAAAAGCCCATGTCAATCATTAAATTTAAAAAATGTACAATCTTTAAACATTGTCCACCAGAACATCCAAGGAATGATGGGTAAAGATTTAGAGATTGAATTGTTCATGAACTGTAATAAAATTGATATTCTTTGCATAACAGAACACTGGCTTAAAGACCATCAGTTCATGTTCAATTTTAAGAATCATTTGGTAGGAAGTTCGTTCAGTCGAGGAAATGCAATACATGGTGGCTCCTTAATTATTATTAATAAAATGTTTAAATTAAAGGAAAGCAAAGACATAGTGAGCCTCTCGGTTGAGCGAACAATAGAAATAGCTTGTGTGGAGTTGGAGCAGTTTGTTGTATTAAGTGTATACAGACCTCCTTCAGCGTCATATGATTTTTTCGAAAAAGTTATGGATGAGGCATTACATAAAGTCCGCAATGTAGGTAAAACAATATTTGTTTGCGGTGATTTTAATATTAATTTGTTAGAAAATTCCACAATGTCAACTAAAATTAAAAACCTATTTCTATCATACAACTTAAATCATTTATTTTTGGTGCCGACAAGAATAACTGCCACTTCGGCCAAATGTATTGATAACATATATACAAATGTAAAGCCACTGGCTAAGCAAATTATTAATAACCAGGGGCCCAAGTCTGCTAATTTACGAATGGCATAATTGAATCGCAATTGGATCGCATTGTAATTGTTTGACACATTTGGTATTCTTAAATGAGTAAGAGAATACCAAATGAGTCACACAATTACAATGCGATCCAATTGCGATTCAATTATGCCATTCGTAAATTAGCAGACTTGGGCCCCTGGACTCTAATCATTGTGGCCAAATGGTCAGCTTTCCACACCACCGTAAGCAAGTGATGAAAAAGAATATCACTGTTGTGCCAAAAACTGCAGGTCGGCTGGAACGCTTTAAAAGCAATCTAGGTACAAAATTAAATTATTTAGAATACAATAACAACCCTAATGTCTTTTATAATGATTTTTTTAACATATATTGTTCAGAATTTAATAAAACTTTTGTTCCAAAAAAGATCTCGGTTAGTGGTACTGTAACTTTTAATGAATGGGCTACAATTGGTATTCACAAAAGTAGGAAACGCCTTTATGAACTTTATGGTGAACGCAACTATAATACCAGCGATGACTTCAAATTATATGTTAAAAATTATTCAAAGTTATTCAAAAGAGTATGCCGATTAGCCAAGGCAAACTATCTGAGTTCTAAGATTAAAAATAGTATTGACAAAATAAAAATGACATGGAATATTATAAAAAGTGAAACAGGAAAGGTCAAAAGTCGTAATAATGAGTACAATTTAAATAATAAAACCCTTGACTTCTGATGCTGATGTTGCTGCAGCATTTGAGAGGTTTTTTACTGACATTCCAGTTACAACTACAAAAGCCTTGATTTCCTCCCCCACTGTAGCTGAATCTGTTTTGAAGGAGAATGTTAAAGATTGTGAAAGTAGTTTTAGTTTTCAAAAAATTTGTGTTATAGATATAATAAAAACATTTAACACTCTCAATAAAAAGAAAACTGCTGATCAGTGGGGTAATTCCGTGGACGTCGCTAAATCTGTAATTATGACAATAGCTCCAGTTTTAGCTTGCATATTTAATGAATGCATTGACTGTGGTGTTTTTCCTAACCTCATGAAATATAGTAAAATAATTCCATTATTTACATCAGGTAGCACTTCTGACCCCTCTAATTTTAGACCTATTTCTGTGCTACCCACATTTAGTAAAATTTTTGAAAAGTTGATGCTAGACCAAATGCAAATTCATTTTTATACAAATAAACTTTTACATTGTAAACAGTATGGTTTTACTAGGTAGGGGTCGCTCTACAACTGACGCCGGTGTTGAGCTTTTAATCCAAATATTTGATATCTGGGAGGAATTACAGGTTGCCCTAGGGGTATTTTGTGATTTATCCAAGGCTTTTGATTGTGTTTTACATGAAACTTTGGTCAGGAAGCTTAACCACTATGGAATTAGGGATGCTTCTTTGAGCCTTCTAATCTCATACTTGAGTAACAGGATTCAAAAGGTCGACATTAACGGTAAAAGATCTCCGGGATCAGTGGTTAAAATGGGAGTTCCGCAGGGTTCAATACTTGGTCCATTCTTGTTTTTGGTTTATATTAATGACTTACCTTATTTTGTAAAACAGTGACAGTCATGAGATAGTATTGTTTGCTGATGATACTTCACTTTTATTCAAAGTAAAACGACGACACCCAAATTACGACGATGTGAATAATGCGGTCTCAAAGATTGTTCACTGGTTTAGTTTAAATAACTTGCTATTAAACGAGGGAAAAACCAAATGTGTAAGATTTGTATTGCCTAGTGTTAAGCAGATAATAACTAGTGTACAAATTAAAGATAAGAATGTGAATCCTGTGGACACCACTGTGTTTCTAGGCATCACGTTGGATGCCAAGCTTCAGTGGGGCACACATATAGCTAAATTGTCGAATAGACTTAGCTCTGCGGCTTATGCAGTAATGAAGATCCGTCAGTTAACTGACGTTGATACAGCTAGATTAGTTTATTTCAGTTACTGTCATAGTGTAATGTCGTACGGCATTTTACTGTGGGGAAATGCTGCCGACATTCAAACTATCTTTGTGCTGCAGAAGAGGGCTATTCGAGCAACATATAACCTACAGGCTGGTGATTCTCTCAGAGAGATTTAAGGATATAAGTATAATGACAGTTGCATCACAATACATTTATGAAAATCTGATGTATGTTCATAAAAATATATTAATGTTTTTAAAAAAAAACAGTGATATTCACAAATTAAACACTAGCAGTAAGAACAAATTAGTACCTTATACTAGGCTCCATAAAATAAATAATTCTTTTAAGGGTCTGTGTGTACGATTATACAACAAAGTACCAAATTATATTCAGAAATTAGATCTTGATAAATTTAAAATGAAAATCAAAGAAAAGCTTTATAAAGCTTATTATAAATTGTCAGATTATACAGAAGACAAAACAGCTTGGGTCTGAAATGCTCCAAGTACTCTAACAGCTATTTCTATTTGTCTATAATTAATTTATATATGTGTCTACACCCAGCGGGATCACCTATCTGGGAGACTTATGAGTGATGCAGGGAATTAGATCTATATTTGTTCTATTGAATTATGCTAAAGACAGAATTTGTTCCGTAAAAACAACGGAAATATAGGCTTTTCTAACCGACCTCCAGCCAGCGGGACCTAATTTTAAATGCTTTGCATGCGTTTGCATACGCTGCATTATTATGTTATTGTTGTGAAATTAACTACTTAGTGTTATTTTCATCGCCACTCAAACCGGTCGACTTTTATTTACCGATTATACCTACGACCCCAGCATAGCATTTAGATCATCTTTTAGCATCTTTTAGCGTAGCATTCTAATGCTAATTGTAGGATTTACGCCCTATAGAAAGTAAGCACCGAGCAGCCCTACCCACACACGAGTCATCATCATCATCAGCAGCCTATAAACGTCCCACTGCTGGGCACAGGCCTCCCACGTGGACAACAGCACGTGTAGAGATTGGGCCATAACCCACCACGCTGGCCCAATGCGGGTTGGTGGGTTTTAACGACTGTCATCTTACGACGACAACCGAGACCAACGGCTTTATGTGCTTTCCGAAGCACGGAAGAGCTCGAGATGTTTTTAATTTGCCCACCCATCCAGTGACCAGACATAGCAAAAGTTACTTAACGGCGACGATCGCAAATCGAACGCCTTAATCGCCATCGAGCTCCTCCACACACGAGTAATTGTAGTTTATTTGCTACCCAGCTGTAAGAGTCACATATCGCACAGTTTTAAACGACTATTTGTTTTATGTTTCGTTTATAAAAAGATAATGTATCCTGCTTTGTATGCGCTTGCAAAAGTTATTGCGTGATTCTGTGATTACATTCGTATATGTAGGTATCCATTACCTTCCGGTTATAGTTTCTTAACGCAGCGACCAGTCCCCGGCGTTTATGTTTATTATATTCAAATTATTCACCATATGCGGCTTTCTCGCGAGGCCATTTAGCGGCGGCGCAGCAATAGGAAAAGGGTGATTTTCTAATTCGTCGATTGGAACATACGAGTGCGGTAAGTTAAGGTAAGTGCCAGGTGTCAACTGAAACCGCGAGGCGGTCAGGCGGCTCGTCACTGTTGGAAAGCGCGCAAATCGCAAAAGCAGAGCGCGGCATCGGCGCGCCGCAACAAGGGCCACGATTACGCGAACTGGGCCGCCGCCGGCGCCAGTCCTAAAGCAAATCAATTGGCTCAAACTTTTACGAGCTTCCCGTGCAATGGAGTGTGCAATGCCGATGGCTGCGGCGCTGAGACACGGTTGTTTGTCGCGAATCCTCGATTCCTCGCACGCTTTCTGTTCAACTTCAAATATTGAAACAAGTAGAGAGCGCACGCCGGAAGCGGTAAGCCTCGGCCGTACACGCTCGCTCTAACGATAACGATTCCTTGTTTCGAAACCACGTCAATTCCTTAAAAAGTTACGATATCTTCCCAAAAACGTATGCGTTTGACGTTTGTGCGCGGTAAGGTTTAGGTGTGGAATCTATAGATTGCGATACAGAATCAGGGCCCTGTTCTGGAATTCGTGTTTCATTGGAAGTAGAAACAGGCCATTCCCCTTGCACGCCGCGGCGCTTTGACCGCGCGCCACTTGCTCGCTGAGACGCCGCTGATTATTTCAAACTGTACCGTGATGATCAACGCACCTACTCTGGCTTAATACCGCCGCTGCAGCTGCCAACCGGAACGAGGGCGCGCGTGACGCAGCCGGCGCGGGCCGCGAGCACTACGCACTCATGAATGGAATCACGTGGGAATTTAGTAGTAGTTTTTCTACAATTCTACACTAAACCTGGTTTATTGAAAGTAGCTACTTGCCGGCTGAATCTTACTAATATTATTAACGCGAAAGTTTGTGAGTATGGATGGATGTTTGTTACTCTTTCACATACAAGGAGTCATGTATCGCCATACATAAATAGGGCAAAATCGTTGAATATGGCTTCCAGACGTTACGTTCACTTCGCCACTCTTCTTTTTGGTATAATTGAGACTCGAAAGCCACCATACTGATTTCATAAACTTAAATGGTCCTCTCGTATCCGGCTATATAGGTCGTCCCTTGGTTCCAGTACATAGAACTGATGCATTCAAGGGAAGTTTTAAATATGCCTCCGTTATGATATGGAACAACATCCCACCTCCTATTCGTGAGTCGATAACAGTTGGTGGATTCCGGTCTAGGATCAGAGAATATGCTTTAATCTGCCAAATTGAAGGTATAACTGATCACCTGATCTAGCAGCTTTGTTCTGTTTTGTTTTACATAAGAGACATAAACGTTTAGTATTACAAAAATGTATATTTAGGTATTAGGTACAATAACTTATAAGTACATGATCTATATATATATAAGGCAATTAGTAGGTCACTCAACAAATTGGTAAATTGGTATATTGTTACAAACAATTTTATAATATTTTTCAAATTTAAATATATATTTATTGTTTTATTTTTATTAATTATACGGGTCCAGCTGAAAACCAGCGCTGAGAATTTCTAATTCTCAGTATTGCTGAGCTGGTCAGCCCTTTCGGCTGTTTTGTTGCTGTTGTAACTGTTTATGTAACTGTGTATGTATGTAAAACGCCGAATAAATGCTTACTTTACTTTACTTAAAAACTACTGAATGGATTTGGATGAATTTCGGCATACAGATAGTTTATAACCTGGATTAACACATAGGATACTTTTTATCCCGATATTCCTACGGGAACGGAAACCACGCGGGTGACACCGCAAGCGGCCGCTAGAATATTGTATATGTGTCAGCAGTCAGCACACACTAGGAACTTTTGGTAAATAGTATCCTTATTATTGAAATTTTTGCATTCGCAATGCTATAAAACAATTTTTTTTTCTAGTAAACATTTTATATTTTTTGGTATAAGGTTTTGGACTATTAAAGTATTCAAACAAACTACTTCGGTTATTTCGGTAATAGCCATACCTTGGTAAGGCTTATGAAAGTTTATTTGATTTAACAAGACTATAATACTCGTAGTGTGTGAATTAGTGTCGAACAAAACAGACAATGTTATTTAAGTTGATTAACCGTGTGGCGTAGCGGTGAAAGAATAAGATAAGATAGGATAAGATAGGATAAGATAATTTATTGCTGTATAAACTTAGCCTAGATACAAAAGACTTATGTTAAGTAATTGAGGTTAGTGTATTTAATAATATGTATTACGATACCTAAGCTAAGCAAACAATATTGCTTGTGTATTAGGTATTATCTATAACAGAACGTTAGTGCTTATTCTACAATCTTACACAATAATAATGACTAACTATTTCAAATGCGGAACTAGAAAGTGTTCGAATAATATTATTTATTTCTACTTAATTGGCATTATTTTCTACATGATCTTACAAATTATGTTATTACTAATAATTATGTTCTCTGTCTCATCATATGTTTTCCCTTTTAGCCAATCTTGTACAGTTTTTTTACATTGTAATTTGTTCAAGGGGTAAATACATAGAGAAAAGTTTATTCTGTTGTACAGAAAACTACTCAGATGACAAAATAATCTGTGCGTGTTTGTTCTTCTAAATCGTTCAGTAGAACAGACAATATCTGCACGTCTTCGACAGGTTTCGAGCGCAGGGTTAAAGGGCATTAATGAGTGATTTTTAGTGATTGTTAGTAATATGAACAGCTGGCGTACAGATAGGACATCGCATTTAGTAAGGAGCTCTGCCGTCGGGAAGCGTATTGGTCGGAATGTGCTGACTTTTAGAACTGCTCTCAGTGCTCTTTCTAAGTTTAACATAATAGTTTTGTGTGCACCGCCCCATGATGTTATACAATATACAAATAATGACTGACAAAGTGTCAGATATATTGATTTTAGTAGACTACCGCATGCAACGTGTCGAAGATTTTTAAAGACGTAGATTAACTTTCTAACTCTAGATGTAAGGGCTTCAATATGTGATTTAAATTTCAAATACTTATTAATTATTATCCCCAGGTATTTAATATTGTCAGTGCTGCTGAGCTTAGGGCAAGAGCAAGTGTCAGGCGTGTCCTTGCACAGATGTGCTGTTATTGAATGTGAATTTGGGATAGGTTGGGATAGTGAATTATAAGAAAAAGTCATATATTTTGTTTTATCTATGTTAAGTGTCAGTAAGTTACTTCTAAGCCACTGAGTGACTGTATTAAATCCAGATTGTGCTAGTTCGTACGCCTCACTCCAAGTGTCCGCGCTAAAAAGCAGAGCTGTGTCGTCGGCGTAAGATATTATTTTTCCGCTTTTGGAATGAGGAAGGAGGCATAAGTCGTTAATGTAAACGAGAAATAGCAAGGGTCCTATTATGCTCCCTTGAGGAACACCATATTCAACAGTCAGTTCATCACTCATACTGTCGTCTATCATAACACGTTGTGTCCGATTAGAGAGCTAATTGATAAGTTTATGTGGGACACCCCTTATACCAAGTTCATGTAACTTCTCGAGAAGTATAGGTACCGAAATCGTGTCAAATGCTTTCGCCAGATCAAGGAATATGACTAAGCACTTTTTTTGTGAGTCTAGTCGCCTTACAATATAGTCAGTGAGCTGATGTACTGCATCGTCAGTCGATCTGTCTGCTCTAAAACCGTATTGAGTGGCTGCTTAGAGTTTGTTATTTTCTAAGTATTTTACAATTCTTTTATAAATGAGTCTTTCTAGTATCTTGGATATTGATGGCAGTACGGCTATGGGACGATAGTTATTCATACAACTATTATCTCCATTTTTATAAATAGGGCGAATGAGGGCCTTCTTCAATAGATTAGGAAAGATTCCTTTCGCAAAGCATACATTAAAAAGATATGTTAGCGGGGGAGTAAGTTTATCTTTAAATTTTTTTATGAATGCACAAGATATTTTATCAATTCCAGTAGCACAGTCATTTCTTAAAGTCATAATTATTTGTTCAATTTCGGTTTTGTCAGTGTCGAATAAAGCAAAAGAGTTTAAAACTGGTAATTTGGAAGGGGGTGCAATCGAGGAAGATGGCTGCATGTGACTGACTTTCGCCTTTGCAGCTAGGTTTTTCCCGATGTTGACAAAGAAATTGTTAACTCTGTTTAGTGAATGTGCAGGCGTAGCGGAATTTGCAATGAGTTTATGGGCAGGCGGTTTGGTTTTAGTTGTGTAAACTAATGTTTTTAATGACTTTCCATAATTTCTTCTTGTCGTGACCCGCATTTTGAATTTGATTCCTTTGCTTGCTGGGCTTGTTAAAGCGCTGGCACGTAGCACAGTTTGCGGGTTCTTGCTATTTTGAGCATTCTTTTATTGAGTGTCCGACGCAACAGCAGTGTCCACACGTAGATTCGGTCTCACGGCAATATTTCGCCGAATGCCCATATTGTTGGCACTTGTAACACCTAGTCACAAATGTGTAATCTCTTACTGGGCAGGAGGTCCAATTGATGAAAACTCTTTCTTGGTCAATGATAATCTTTCGAAGGTCAGAAGTTAGCTCCAGTACAAAGTTACATAGTGCCGCGTCCTTTTTACCTGTTTTGTGGCTCAGTTTTATAAAGTTCAGGAATTTTTCTTGTTTTAGGTGCTGATGCTTGTCCGAAATATTTTGTTCATACAGACAATCAAGAAGTTCCTTCTCAGACGTAGTGGTGGGCACTCCTAACAATATAATTTTAGGCCTGCGTTTTGTAGTTTCTTCCACTTTTAACCCCGAGGTCTTAAGTTTTTCAGAGCGTTTTAACTTTTCGAGGTCATCTTTTCCTTCTGCGCTGATTATGACGCCTCCGCCTCTGGTCTTCCTCATCCCTCGGATATGCAGTTTGAGTTCTTCCGGCTTTATTATGGTCTGAATAAGCTTTTTCGTATCTTCGCTTGACTTATCCTTTTCAGCTGGATAAATAGCAATGGAACTGGTGCTTGGTGGTCGCATTACAGAACTGTTTCTAGTTCTGACCACGTCCGCGAATGATATGCTGGGTGGCTGGACTTTTGGAGCAGAGCGTATGCTTTCCTTTATCTCTTCGAGCTGATTGTCCAGTAGGGTGGTAGACTGCTTCTGGTCAGTCATCGTTTTAATGGTGGTTTGGGCTGATATATATTTTTATTTTAGCGACTGGTACTGAACAGCCAGCTGAGACACACCTCCCATCACATTTCGGCTGATGGAGCTAATTTTCAACTTTTGTTCAGTGTTTAGTTTTCCCTCACTTGATATAGTGCATATCTCATTCAAAAACTGTTCAATAGAAAAGAACCATTCCTGATTTTGCTGAGTTGAGACGGCTTCAATCTTCGTTGGTTCTTCAGCTATTTCAGTTGGTCTTTTCTGAGGTAGTGGTGGTGGACTCCTGCTAGTCGTGGTACTTCGGTTAAAGGGGCTATCCATTTTGTAGAAATATTCACAACACTAGACTCAACATCTGCATGACTAACATACGTTGACCCAGATTCACGCGGATGTTATATGACACAGATTTTTTATTTAGTATTATTTATGCAATCAATTAATTATTGCAAATGGCACGTCCATCTGCAAGCGATACACAGAAAGACCTCCTAGAAGAATACTACCACCCCCTCTCTTCCCTTGAGTGTCGTAAAAGACGACAAACGGACTAAACACTGCACGTACTTCCGACAGCATAGAGCGGCGTTGGGCTCACCACCTGTCACGCTGAGCACATGTGCAGTTGCTATTTGGTGAAAAGTGGACTATGGCAGAGGAGTGCTTCTGCGGTCCTCATTGCCTAGTCTCCGACTAACCCTCCGGGGATAATAGTCGTGATTATATGTATGTGAGTAAGATGACTGTGTAATCGAATGTGTATTTGTTTTACAAGGGTTTTGCTGGCATTAAACTCGACCAGGTTTTCAGATCCCCTCTCGACATACTATTGGTGTAATCAGATCTTCGCTACGACTTGCAGTTTTTGAGATACAAGGTGGCCATGCCAGGATGAGCCTCATTCTGGCTTGGCCACCCCTTATAACTTTTGAACGGTAGACTGACATACCCTGATATTTGGCGACATACTTCGACATACTATCTATAAAGTCAGATTTGGAGTTGGTGATGGTGGCCTTGCCAAGATGAGCCACACAAGCTCTCCGGACCCCACCTGAATAATAAAGAAGCAATAATCAAGAACCGAGTTTTATTCAAGATACAGTCCACACCGAAGCACAACGGCTGCCTGTTTATTGACTATTAGCCAGTCACAAACCCTCATCTTCACCTTTCTTATCGAAGTTCCATGTGCCCCACATCTTACTGTAAAAATCTTTAACTCAGTCATACTGTTTAAAATGGATTAAGGCCGTACGGGTGTGGTACTTTGCCTACCAAAATTGACGTACATAGAAAAAAAACAGGTCGGTAAATTTGACATTCGTCGTATGTCATTTACTTAACTTTATTGGTTCGTTTTCGGTAATGGCGGTCGGTCTGCTTACGGTTTGCTGTATTGATTTCTCATGGCTGGTATAGCCCAGGCTTTATTATATGGTATAAAACCAACCGCGGGTTGTACGCGCTTATAATTCTGACGGCAGGATTCGCGTCGCGTTGATTGCGATTTCGGTCGGTTCGGGACGGTACATAGGCCACGTGCATTAGTTGTGAATTAACAGTTAATCGACTTAAATCTTATAATCTCATTGTAAACAGCCGTCGGAGGCTGCGGTGTAATTTATCGGACGGACGAACGCAGGCGGCAGCGCATATGTCGCAAATCCTTGGCGGATTGGCACGCGTTATCGTGAGTGCTCGTGGACTACCAGGCCATCGGAGGCCTGAGGACTGGGTGTGCACGGGTCGGTGGAACGGACGTGAGTACGGAGGCTATTTTGGACGAGCCTTCGAGGAGTCGGCAGGCGTCACATCGCATCACAGCAGCTGGGCTGCAACCATCCTGATTCCTTCCTCACCCCTGTCCTTTCCTAAGGTTGCAAGGCGGGTCAACCAACGCATCATTCGGTGAGTACATAGTATTTAATTTAGTTAGTAAGATCAACGCTGCGTATCACAGCCAGCTTCAAGCAAGCTCTGATCGGTGACCTGGTGGTCTAGGGTCTGTTTGAATCACATACGATGTGGCGTACATTGGGATTCAAATGTGTCGATGGTCTGCGGGAGCCCGCCGGCGCCGTATCAGTGTGTGAGCACCTTTTTAACAACAACTTTGGTTTAAGTAACCAAAGGATATGCTATACATAAATAAATTAATTTAACCATAATTAACCTATTGATTTGGCTTGCAGTCAAAACATTTTGCTTAAAACATTACCAAAAATTGGTTATACGTAATAGGTCAATTGGTTTAATTAGAACACACTTCATTTTTTTTTTTGCGTTTTTCAAGAAATTTCTTGCCTCGAACTACAGTGTTGTGGAACCAGCTCTCGGCGGCGGTATTTCCGGACCGTTACGACTTAGGGATCTTCAAGAAACGAGCCTATTCCTTCCTTAAAGGCCGGCAACGCGTTTGCGATTCCTCTGGTTTTGCGGGTGTCCATGGGCGGCGGTGATTACTTTCCATCAGGTGACCCGCTTGCTCGTTTGCCTCCTTCTGCTATAAAAAAAAAAATTTACTAAAGTCAATTAAAAATCTTTGGGATATAAACAATGACATTTGGATAGTAAACAAACAGTAAGTAAATCTATTATCAACATAACAGTATGTCTATTTTAGCCATAAAGTTACTTTACCTTTCCGCTTGGTAACTTTATGGTTTTAGCAGAACTTGACGTAAGCTAGAAACAAACGTTTTCACTAAATGTACTGTAGCTAATATTGTGTAGCATTACATATCAGACGTCCTTCGATGATCACTAGTGTAGTCTCCCTTTTTCCATCGATCCGGCGTCACGAATTTCAAAGCATTATAAAGTTTAAAAAAAAAATTATTATGCTGAAACGGAACGCAGCGCGAGCGCGGCCCGCCTATTTCGCTGTCATCTGTCAAGTTCATTCCTTTTTTTCGTGGACGGGCGTCACTACGTAAAAATCAAAAACTACATTAATTTTTATATAATTTGGTTTTCTTTAAGAAAAATCGTTATGCCGAAGAGGAAAAAAGATAGTGATGAATATATTTTACGCAAGATTAAGAAGTTGAAACGAAAAATAAAGCGAAGACGACCACGTGTAAGCGACGCAAGTTCGTCGGAAGATGAGACCCGTACACCGGCTTGCTCGCCTGAGTTAAACCTGTCTCTTGATGTGGAGCCCAGTTATCACCCTCAGAACCCTTCGATAGAACCTGATGATAATATCGATGAAACTGTTTAACAAGGTAAGAATCGATACGAGAGATCGTTCTAGCAGATCTAGGCCTAGGATCGACACTGTGGGGTCGTTCAATGGCAATTACATGTCTAGGATCGACATTGTGGGGTCGTTCAAGGACATTCATCACGTCTAGGATCGACACGGGGGGTCACTCGATGACGTACAAATATGTCCAGGAAAGGTACAGAGGGACCCTTTAGTGACCACTTATCATAACCTGTAGTACAATGCATTGAATGTACTTTATACACTTAAGGAAGGGAGGGGGGCAGGGATATCATATTGCCTTTTGCACATTACTTATTGTGATTTTTATATCATTTCAGATGTTTCTAATGATACATTAGATGAGTCAATATTAATTGCCCTGGGTAAAAGCTATAAAAAAACCCAAGAAATGGGCCAAAATATTCATAAGGAATTAGCTGATAGGTGGCAATCCATTATTCAAAATGGCTTAGAAAAGGAAGAGAAAGTACAAATAATAAAACAAACATATTGTTTACCACCTCTTACCTTACCACTTCTAATTGTGCCAAAAATGAACCCTGAGACAGCAGCAGCCTGCTCAGACCAAAATAAGAGGCGGGATGCTTTGATAGAAGCAAGACAACAGCTCATTAGTAGCAGTATAGCAGGACTTGCATGCGCAACTCATAAAGTTGTCAGAGGTGAAACCTCAGGAGGTAAAAATATCTTTACTGGAAATGTTAAATAATTCAACCAAAATTTTGGCAGATATTTTTTTTAATGAAAATAAGTCTAGAAGAAACTTGATTGTCTCTGGTCTGGATAAAGACATTAGAAATACTCTTCTTGAAACCAGGCCAGACAAGTTCCTCTTTGGAGATAATCTTCACGAACTAATTAGGACCGCCAAGTCTGTAGGCAAAACTGGCCGAGAGATTCGTCTACAACCTCAAACCAAAGTTATACCAAGACATAACCCCCCCAAAGCCCAGTCAAACTGGAAAGGCCCACCTCGGCAGAGACAGATGCCCCAAGAATACCAGAACAAGAACCGCAGCAGTGGGCCACGACAACCTCCTCAAAAACGGGCACCTCCAGTTGCTGCGCGGAGTTATCGGAAGCAGAACTTCTCGAGCAGTCATCAGCAGCCGAACTTCTCAGGCAGCCATCAGCAGCAACGGAGCTAAGGCAGGTTGGGAGACTTAATTTTTTTTATGACAACTGGCTTAAAATTACCAAAGACCCTAAAATACTGAACTGGGTAAAAGGTTACAGCATCCCCTTTCACGAGCAGCCAGTTCAATCATACTCACCAAATAATGATTCCTTCTCTAAAAAGGAGGAAATTATTATACAACATGAGGTCAATAATCTTTTACAAATTGCTATTTCGGAATATGCTTCAGTTTGTGGTCAATTTCTTTCTAAAATTTTGTTGTTGTCAAACCAAATGGTTCACATAGATTTGTCCTTAATTTAAAAAAACTTAAATCAATTTATAATTACTGAACACTTTAAACTTGAGGATTATAGAACTGCCTCTAATCTGATGATTAAAGACAGTTACCTAGCTAAATTAGACCTTAAGGACGCATATTTTAGTATTTCTATTAAAAAAGACAACAAAAAGTATCTTAGATTCAAATTCAAAGGAAAATTATATGAATTTAATGTCTTGCCTTTTGGACTTTCTACGGCACCATTTGTTTTTACTAAAGTTCTTAAACCAGTTGTTTCCATCTTGCGTTCTTGGAGCTTTACAATGGTTCAATATTAAGATGATTTTCTTTTCATTGAAACTAATAACAACCAGTGCAAATCCAAAATAGAAAAGACTTGCATCTTATTACAAAATTTGGGCTTTGTGATCAACAGGGAAAAAAGTATTTTTATACCGTCTAGGGTATGTAGCTTTCTAGGTTTTATTTTTGATTCTAAAAAGATGATTTTAAAGATTTCTGAGGAGAAAAGAAAACACTTCCTTAATTTAATTACTTCGGTGCGAGAGTGGCAGTGTCCAAGAAGCTCGCCGAAACTATTCGCAAGACAGTGCAGGAGAACACAAGACAGGCATGGGAGCACTTATTACCTTTTCCATACCGCGTCCTGCATGTTTCCAGAGATCCACTCAATAATGCCTCCCTCACTTCTCGTGTTAAGCAAAATTGCATTTCGGACTGCTTAGATGGCAATATTAGTATCTATTCCGCCTCTCCAAATTATAATATTTATAAGTATGTAGAAAACAAGATAAGTGAGGGAAACATTAAGGGGGCAGCGCGGCTCCTTTTTTCTAATGACACGTTCGCTCCTGACTGCCCAGAAACCCTCACCGCCTTACGTAGTAAGCACCCCTCATCTACGCATGTACCACTTACACATATTTCTGCGAACTCCACCGCCGTTGACGCCTCAACTACACCTATACAAGCGTTAGTAGATACCTTTCGCGGTGCCATCTTTTCTTTTCTTCCAGGCTCTGCGGGCGGTCTTGACGGCCTCACCCCACAGCACCTTAAAGATCTCACCAGTGGTTGTTGCGGTGAGGCAGGCGATTCCCTGCTTCAGGCGTTGACAAGCCTGTGTAATCTGATGTTGCGGGGTGAGGTAGCACAAGATGTTGTGGATATTTTATACGGAGCAAACCTCTGCGCTCTGAGGAAGAGGGATGGTGGCATTCGCCCCATTGCCATTGGCTCTACTTACCGGCGCCTCACAGCTAAAATTTGTTGCCAATCTGTAAATTTTCTAACCAATTACTTCCAACCGAAGCAGCTAGGTTTTGGCAGCAAAGGAGGCTGTGAGGCAGCTGTCCACTCACTCCGATCATTTTTATTTAATCAGGGCGGTGATGTGGTATTGAAAGTCGACGTTAAAAACGCTTTTAACTCTGTCGACAGGGTCGCCATGTTGGATCAAATAAAATCAAAAGCTCCTGCATTATTACCATTCATGATGCAGTGTTATAACAACCCATCCAATCTTTTGTATAAGAAACACCTCATCTCATCTGCCGTAGGATGCCAACAGGGCGACCCTTTGGGCCCAGCTATTTTTAGTCTCGCCATTCACCCGGTCATCGAGCAACTAAATTCAAAATTTAACGTGTGGTATCTAGATGATGGGACTCTAGGCGGCGATGCATCAACTGTCCTTTCGGACCTCCTAATCCTAGTACGCGAGTTCCAAGCCATTGGTTTGGAGCTTAATTTTGCTAAGTGCGAACTTTTCATAGCGGACAGTTGCGTCGACAGACACGGTATAATATCCAGCTTTAGAGACGTTGCTCCTCTCTTAAAAGTGATAGACGAAAGTTCTCTTCACCTCCTGGGGTCTCCTATTCTAGATGATTCCTTCCAAAATTTTATATCATCAAAATTACAAAATTTTAGTGATACATTAGACCGCCTTTTCAAAATTAATTGTCACATGGCTTTCGCTTTAATTCGCTATTCACTTTTCGTTCCTAAGTTCACGTATGTCTTGCGGTGCTGTCAGCTGTGGAAGTTTCCTGACCTTCTTGCCAGCCTAGATAGCACCATAAAACATACACTGTCTTCCATTTTAAACATTAACTTTAGTGACCGCTCTTGGACCCAAGCATCACTTCCAATTAGATTCGGTGGCCTGGGTATCCGTAAAACTGCTGACGTTTCTCTCCCGGCGTTCTTGTCCTCGGTCCATGCCTCCCTACCACTTACAAATAAAATACTGGACCGAACATCCAATTCCTTTTTGATACCCTACATGGACGAGGCCAAGGCCGCCTGGAGCGCATCTTGCCCGTGTTCTGATCTTCCAAACAACACCTCCTCCCAAAGGCTTTGGGATGGGCCCCTCTGCGAACTGTTGCGAAATAACCTTGTCAACACGTCTTCTAGTTCTGCAGAGCGTGCCCGCCTTTTAGCTGTAGGGAGATGGGAGTCGGGTCTTTGGTTGCAGGCACTACCCTCATCGAACACGGGTACTTTGCTAGACCGCAGCACTTTTCGCCTAGCCACTGCCCTGCGTCTTGGCGCCCCCAGTATCGTCCCCCATCAATGTCGTTGTGGCGCACCGGTAGACACCCTCGGACACCACGGGCTGTCCTGTACACGGAGCGCTGGCCGCATTGCCCGCCATCATTCTTTGAATGACATCGTTCGTCGAGCTCTAATCACTGCCGGAATTCCAGCTGTACTAGAGCCCGCCGGCCTGGCGCGCGATGATGGCAAGAGGCCGGACGGCATGACCCTGGTACCTTGGAGGGTGGGACGGGTACTGGTGTGGGATGCTACATGTGTCGACACGCTTGCCCCGTCCCATCTTCCAAGTTCATGCATCAATGCTGGCTCGGCTGCAATTAATGCGGAGAACCTCAAACGGCGCAAGTATGAGAATCTGACTGGAGATTTCATATTTGAGCCGTTTGGGGTGGAGACGTTAGGACCGTGGGGTTTGGGTGCCCACCAGCTCTTTAGAGATATTTCTAAAAAACTGGTGGAAGCCACCCGAGACCCCAGAGCCAGCAGCTATCTGGGTCAACGTCTAAGCCTCGCCATCCAGCGCGGCAATGCGGCTAGTATTCTGGGTACTCTGCCTGATGGGGATGATCTGGGTGAATTGTTTTTTTAATAGTTTTCTATTTATCTTTTTAAGTTGTAAATATTTTAATTTTAATATTAGATGTTACTTTTGTTATTTTTTATAATAATATCATAATATCTAGGTATGTAAATAAATATTAATTAAAACTATGGTGTACATATACACACATCAAAAGTGTCTAGGGATCAAGCATTTTTATGCGGATTTCTTGAGATTGAGATGTGGCTTTGTAATAAATTTATGATTTTATAAATTTATATGGATCCTTTTTGGTGCATTTCATAATTTGAAACAGGAACTTTCAATCAATTTCTAGTAAAAGATGAAAATCAGCTGTCAATATTTTCCCTATAAAAACATACAACGCATTGAAGACATTATTAGTGCTACTGTTTCCCTACTACTGATTAAAACCAACGTTATTATGGAGCGGCGACGTCATTTAAGCAGGGAAGAAATGCTCAGAGCCGTGGGAATGATAGAAGCTGGTTCCCGGCAACGTACTGTGGCTTTAGCTCTGAATACAAGTCAGAGTGTTATCAGTCGACTTTGGACACGTTACCGAAGCACTGGTACCGTGGCTGAGCGCCATGGAGGACGGTATCGCTGCACCACACGGAGACAAGACCGATACATTCAAATCACAACTCGAAGAGCTCCAACAATAACCGCCATGATGTTAGCCGTGAGGCTTCATCACTCTTCAGGGAACTTAATTAGCGACCAAACAGTCAGAAACCGCTTGCATGAAGTGAACCTTCATTCCCGAAGACCGCTAAGGGTACCACCTATAGCAATGCACAATCGTAGGATTCGATATCAATGGGCTCTTGAACACAGAAATTGGGCAGAAGAACAATGGCGTTTCGTGTGCTTTTCTGATGAGTCTCGTTTTGGTATGAGACCGGATACAAGACGTATACGACACTGGAGAGCCCCTGGACGCCAACAGCGATTAAAATCCTGCCAGGAAGTCCATCCTTATAGTGGTGGAACCATCATGGTATGGGCGGGTATTTGGATCGGCGGAAGAACTGAGTTGATTTGGATCAGAGGCAACCTCAACGCTCAAATTTATGCTGAGACGATTGTATCAGACGTCATCGTTCCTCTACAAGTGCAAATCGGTCCCTTATTTCAGTTAATGCATGATAATGCACGACCGCACACCGCAAGAGTTGTAAGACAGACTCTCGCCGCAGCTAACATCAATGTCATGCCCTGGCCTGCTCAGTCGCCAGACTTGAACCCGATTGAGCATGCATGGGATATGCTACAGAGAAGAGCTCTGCCGAATATGGAGGGTATCCAGTAGCAAGAAGACCTTTTTTTGTTGTTGCAACGAACATGGGCGGCCATTCCACAGCGTGATTTGGATGAACTCATTTTGAGTATGCCAAACCGATGTTCTTGTGTTGTTAGTGTTTGCGGTAGAAACACGGATTATTAATTGTTTAAGTTACCCAATAAAATTTTAAAGAAAACTGTTATTTCAGTCTTTTTTTCGAACTTTAATGTTAGTGGTTCAAATGTCAAAAATCCCTTTATTAGGAAAATGGCAAATTTCTTTATTAATGCAAAGGTGACTTGGTTTATCGTTACTGTAGACAAACGAAAACACTTTATTTGATGAATCCTTAAAGAAAATTTTAATTAATATCAATCAGGAGAAAAGTTATTGCAAAAATATATGTTGATCCCTAGACACTTTTGATGTGTGTAATATACCTCGGCGTCAAAAAAATCGCACCTCTTAGAAAATCACTTTCAAATGTCATTTACTCTTGATATGCACATGCAGTCGCATTAATTATGATTTTATTTACAAGGTTACTTAATTAACTTAATAAAAAACATTACTTTTCATTATCAAATAAAACCTAATGCAACAAATAAAGTGTCACAAAAATTCGATGCAAATTTTGCTACCCGTGAGAGTTGCTAGTTGCGCTTCCTTTGTGGGTATAAAACGGTCAACACGGGTTCAATGTGGGTCATTCGCTATTCAACCGTTGAAGAGGACACACGCACAGATTTTGATGGATACCACAGCTGATAAAGCCGCTCAAGTGGTTGCACTACTGCAATCAGGGGTGCGGCAGTGTGATGTCGCCCGGCAACTGAACCTGAGCCGTTATTCCGTTCGAAGAGTGTACCAGCGCTTCATAGAGACCGGTGGCTATATCCGCAGACACGGTTCGGGTAGACGTCGCTGCACTTCGGAAAGAGACGACCGGTTCGTTGTGTCGAACTCTTTGAGAAATCGTTTCTCCAACGCTGTTGAGTTGCAACAGCAGCTCCAGGCAGTTCGCAGACGCACCGTAAGCGTATCTACGGTTAGAAGAAGATTGAAGGAGAAGAAGATAGCGGCCCACAGAGCTGCTACGGGTCCAAAATTGACTGCAGCGCATCGGCGAGCCCGCTTGCAGTTTGCTCGTGACCACGTCGATTGGACCCTTGAGCAGTGGAGAGCTGTTCTCTTCTCAGACGAGACGCGAGTGTGTCTTTTCTGCAACGACCGACGGAGAAGAGTATACCGGAGGCAGGGTGAACGTTTCGCCCAAGCCTGCATCCAGGAGACGGTGGAATATGGTGGCGGATCCTGCATGTTCTGGGGCGGTATGTCTGCTGCCGGCAAAACCGACCTTGTCTGCGTCTCCCGGACTGGAGGTGCTCGCGGACAAGGGTCGCTGACTGCTCGCCGCTATGTCACTGAGGTCCTGGAAGTGCATGTGGTCCCCTTTGCCGAATCTTTAGGCGAGGGGTTCACATTAATGCACGACAACGCTCGCGCTCACACTGCAGGCATCGTGAGCGACTTCTTGCAGAGGTCCCAAATCTCTGTGATGCAGTGGCCAGCGCGAAGTCCGGATCTGAATCCTATAGAGCACCTCTGGGACCATCTTAAACGTAAGGTTCGATCTCGGGATCCAGCTCCTTCGACTCTACAGGAGCTCCAAGACGCGGTGATTGAAGAATGGGGGCTTATCCCTCAAGAAGAGCTCCTGAAGTTGGTGAGGTCCATGAGGGACCGTATGGAAGCCGTGATCAGGGCAAGGGGAGGTAACACTAGATTTTAAGTTAATTTTAAGACACTTTTTGTACATTTTTCTTTGTAAATTATCTGTTGTTAATTAGGACTTAATTAAGGATTTTTATTATTTTATTAATTTTAATGTTGTTTGTATAATTATAATTAAACAGAAAGTTAAATTTAATTGTTTTTTGATACTCCTTTTTGTTACCTTTCTAATGATACCCAACACTATCCTCTACATAAGGTTTAAGAATTTTTAAAGATGATTTTTAAAAGGTGCGATTTTTTTGACGCCGAGTGTAGGATAAAGTATGAAATGACAATAAAAAGGCTAAGTTTTCTCTATTACTTCATTATTAGACGTTAGACCTTACACTATTAGACACTTATCTAAAGTATTGGGCTCACTTACCGCCATATGCCCATCTATTTCATATGGATGGTTATACACAAAAAAATTGGAACGTCACAGATACGTATCTCTAAGTAAATATAACGATAACTATGACAGCTATGTTCATACACCTTTATGGTGCATTAGTGATCTGCTTTGGTGGAAAGATCACATTTGTAGTTCTGTGGCTCCTATCAAACAATACAAATATGAAATAGAGATATTTTCGGATGCTTCATTATCCGGTTTTGGTTCAAGTTGTAATAATAAAACATCTCATGGTTTTTGGACTGCACATGAACAAAAACTTCATATTAATGTATTAGAGTTAAAAGCAGCCTTTATAGGGCTGAAAACATTTGCATGTAAATTAAATAGCTGTGACATTCTATTCATCATCATCATCATCACCAGCCTGAAGACGTCCACTGCTGAACATAGGCCTCCCCCTTTGACCTCCATCCTGACCGACAACTCGCCACTCGCATCCACCGGTTGCCTGCGACTCTCACGATGTCGTCGGTCCACCTAGTGGGAGGCCTACCAACACTGCGTCTTCCAGTGCGTGGTCTCCACTCGAGAACCTTTCTTCCCCAACGGTTGTCGGTTCGTCGAGCGATGTGGCCTGCCCATTGCCACTTCAGCTTGCAAATCTTACGAGCTATGTCGGCAACTCCGGTTTTTTGGCGAATATCCTCGTTTCGGATTCTATCGCGCAAAGAAACTCCGAGCATAGCTCTCTCCATTGCTCGCTGTGTGACTCTGAGCTTTTCTAAAAGGCCAACAGTTAAGGACCACGTTTCGGTGCCATATGTCATCACCGGCAACACACATTGGTTAAAGACCTTTGTCTTTAGGCACTGCGGAATCTTCGATGCAAAGATATCTCGTAATTTCCCGAACGCTGCCCATCCGAGTTGGATTCTCCGGGCGACCTCTTTGTCGAGGTTGGACCCATTGACATTCTATTACGAATTGACAATACAACAGCAATCAGTTACATAAATAGAATGGGTGGCGTACAATTCCCTCAGCTTCATTCAGTGTCTGAACAAATATGGAAATGGTCCGAAGAAAGAAACATTTGGCTTTTTGCTTCCTACATTAGTTCTAAAGAAAATCACATTGCAGATTTCGAATCTAGAAAGCACAAATCTGAAATAGAATGGAGTATAAATAATAATGCCTTTAACAGAATTATTTCTAAATTTGGACCACCCCATATTGATTTGTTTGCATCCCGCCACAATCATAAGTGTAACAAATATGTTGCTTGGTACAAAGACCCTGACGCATTTGCTGTCGATGCATTTACAATAAACTGGTCTTTCTTTTTTTTCTACGCATTTCCCCCCTTTGCTTTAGTTCTCAGAACACTTCGAAAAATTAAAATTGATGAAGCTGAAGGTATTGTAGTAGTACCCTACTGGAATACTCAGCCTTGGTTCCCACTATTCATGACCATGTTAGTATCCGACTTTTTAATTTTTGAACCTAAAAATAATCTCTTATGTTCAGATGCAGGCAACATGCACCCTCTCAGATCGACACTACGACTTGCTGTAGGGATCTTATCCGGGAAGCGTTCATGAGGCGTGGGATCACGGCTGCATCTGCTGAAATTATGTTGGCTTCCATTACTGATTCCACGCTCAAGCAATACAAATCGGCGATTAATGCTTGACGTGAGTATTGCATACAAAATAATTTAGAATTTTTTTATTGTTCTGTACCTAATGTAATTGCTTTTTTGACCCAAAAATTTCATAGCGGTGCATCCTATAGTACTATAAATTCAATAAAATCAGCAATAGCCCTCATCATAGGTCCTAAATTGTCTGAAGATGATAGGATCAAAAGATTTCTAAAAGGAGTGTTTAAATTAAGACCTCCAAAGCCTCGATATGACCAGGTGTGGGATGTTTCAGTAGTTTTAAACTATATGCGTAATCTTGAACCCAACAACTGCATTGAACTTAAAACTCTAACTGAAAAGACAGCTACACTACTAGCGATTTCTACTGGACATAGAATTCAAACCATAGTTTCTATCAGATTAGTAAATATTGTAACATACAGTGATAAATTGGAAATTAAGATACCTGATATGATTAAAACTACTGCACCGGGTAGATATCAACCAAATTTGATATTGCCATTTTTTCCAAATGATCCAAGGATCTGTCCCGCTAAGGCAGTCATTGATTATTTAGAAAGAACCAAGGATCATAGAAATAAAATTGATAGTTTATTCTTGACTTACAAAAAGCCATACAAGATAGTAAGTCAACAGTAAGTAGATGGATAAAACAAACTCTTAAAAATAGTGGCATTAATATAGATATTTTTACAGCCTATAGTACAAGGCATGCTTCCACCTCAGCTGCTGCTAGACGAGGTGTTAGTATTGATGAAATTAGAAAAACGGCAGGATGGACCGCACAATCACACACATTTGCAAAGTTCTATAATCGGCCATTAATTAATTCAACAGATTTTACAACCGCAATAATCAGTGATGAAGCTACTCAATAACAATTGTTTTATTAATAATATAAGTAGTTGATTTTACTTACTAATTTACATTAAGTTTTTCTGTAATGAAACAACAAGACTGATTAATTGATATATATTTGATATGAACATGTGATTTTGAAATATACATAAGTTTATCTTTACACATTTGTTTATAATTTATAATAAACCTTTAAACATCTACACTAGTGATCATCGAAGGACGTCTGATATGTAATGAATGATCAAACAAACTTACCTGTAAGTGATGTTCGATCATCATTATATGAAGACACTGTCCTTCGATGATCACTTCAGCCCACCCAAGACCCAACTAAAAAGTATATAAATATATTTTTTATCAATACCCCTTATAAATAATAAAGAAATGTGTAGCTTCTAAGAAATGAACTTGACAGATGACAGCGAAATAGGCGGGCCGCGCTCGCGCTGCGTTCCGTTTCAGCATAATAATGTTTTTCTTGACTTTATAATGCTTTGAAATTCGTGACGCCGGATCGATGGAAAAAGGGAGACTACATTATTGATCATCGAAGGACAGTGTCTTCATATAATGATGATCGAACATCACTTACAGGTAAGTTTGTTTGATCATTCATTATACAACACAATTATTGTTTGGTACAAAATTAACTCAAAAGATTTTGGTTACGTATTTTTTTTTATTACACTAGTTAAGTCTTCACTTCTTTTTAAGTTACAGGTAGCCAAAAGTTCGGTTACGAAAAACAAACCTTTTTTTTTTCAGTGTAAAACAAAGCGCATAAGAAAATCTTCTGATAATGAGTACCACTTACTTACTTATACGTAGATACTAGGTACTTACTTTAATAATTTTCACTCGCAGCTAAAATAAAACGTGATTAGTGAGACTTCGAGAAGGCACTGAAAATCGATCGAGCATTTGCTGGGTGTGATTTGATATCTCGCGTTGATGTCTTTTGTACTTACGGAAAGTCACCGATGAGAAAGTTCTGCGACGGGTCGGCCAGAAACGTAAGCTTATGGAGACCATCCAGCAAAGGAAAGTTGCGTATCTGGGCCATGTGCTTAGACACGACAGATACGAGTTCTTGCTACTAATAATGATGGGAAAGGTTGCAGGAAAAAGGAAACCTGGCCGCAGAAGAAAGTCTTGGTTGCGAAACATTCGGGAGTGGACGGGAATAGGGAATGCCGCTGAACTCTTTCGCCTTGCCAGAAACAAGTCCAAATATGCAGAGCTGACTGACAACCTTCACTAGTTGGAGAGGCACCCTAAGAAGAAGTACGGCGCCGCGCCGCCTGTGCCCTGCATGCGCGGTTTGTGCCTGCATGACATATGAGTAACCATTCGATGAGCAAGGGGCCCTTCCAGCGGCGGCGCGGCGGTTACCATCAGGCAAATTGGCCTTAAGCATTTAAACTTTATTATAAACAAATCACCAAAGCAGGTAAATTAACCGACAGCGGCGCGTGTGGGCGCCGGCACCGCCCTATGCCCACAGTAACGGCCATCCATTGCCAATAAAGTCAATGTGAATATGACACACACAAGAAACTCAACAGAGTGGCTAACAAGATACCTTATTACAAGGTGACTTTTCACCGAGTTCTGTTTTTGGTGAGAGGTGCTGTAACAACACGTGTAGTGTTGTGACAGCATCTCTGTGCCCGAGTGCCCGGCTCGATATCCGGCGGTCCCGGTCTTAATTCCCAGCTAAGGTGTGTTTCGGATGTTTCGATGCATAGCCCGGGTTTGTGATCGCCAGCCCGCATTCGGCAACTCAATACTCATCAACTGTGATGACTTGATGTCAATGTTGGAGGCTTTCGTCGCAGCTGTATTTTGCACCGCGCAGTGGGGGCTGTATTTTGACGTGTAGTGAGCAGATACCTATATAAACTATAGAGGAAGAAGCGTTACCAGCGTACTGCACGCGCCTCTTCAAACCCTGTCTTATGACCGGGTAGCACCGAATACCGTGACAGTCGTCAATACAGCAGCTACTCGTTCGTACTAGTGACGTTTAGTTGTGTTTTAGTAAGAATGAGCGTTATATATAAGCAAGGCACAAGGATTAACTTTTCACGTGTAAGTACACCAAAACAATAATATTTTCATTATTTTTATGAAAAAACGGGATTTTTACTGTAACTAGTAACTGTGAGTTACTCCGTGACCATGGTGCATGCAACTGCGCCGAAATATCTGGGACTCAAAATTCCCGTTTTTTCATAAAAATAGTAAATCAGTTGTATAAGTGAAAATGTTAATATTTTCATTGTAGAAAATATTTATGATGACATAAATAGTCATCAGCGAGTTTCATTGATCGTGCGTCGCCGTCTCGGCGCGCGGCGTCTCGCTAGAGTATATTCTTCTGTGGCCGTCGCCGTGGAACCGGCGAAACTCCGCGGAGCTTGGTTAAGGGCATGACGTATCTTGCTCTATTGTTTATATCTATGGTTGTTGTGAAACTCCATTTTTTATTCAATCCTAATTTTATAGAAGACACTACCTACTTGAAAATGATTTTATGCGATTACCTCTAAGCCATTAATTAAGATAATAATAACAATATCACAAGATGATGACAGTCGCTATTCAATAATATGAATGATACTTATAAACGGTTCAGTTGTAGGTGTCAACGAACTGGATTGAAAAGTGCTTGCTAAGATCATTGCAGTTATTGATGTGTCGGCGATGCTCGCGGCGTGTAGGTACGTATACATAAATAAATAAAAATAATAAAAGTATTTGTCTTTCCGCAAGAACGTGACAACAGCCATCGACCTCGCTGCTTTAATCGAACACAACAAAAAAGTATCGACGGGAAGCGGCGCGGCACGCAGCGGCTGCACGCGCGCACGCGCCCGATATTGGGTTGCATACATTAAAGAGCCATATTTAAGGCTGCATAACGTTTTTTGGCATTCTCTTCGTTTCACATAATGTTCATTCAGAAAAAATCATCAGGCATACCTACTTTATTTCCCTATAACTTCTTATATAATAATTATATATTATCAGCATCAAATGTTCATGCATAAATATTTTTACAATAACGATTACTAATCATAACATTAATTTATTGGCATTCATACAGTCAGCATCAAAAGTAGCTAATGATTGTTACGGTTGAAATGACCAGAATTGTCTGACATAGCTGTTGAGTCAAAAGTACATGACCGTCACTATAGGTAATTACAGAGAAGTTATAATTATGAACACAAAAAATGTCATATAGTTCTGAAATATTCAATGATGAGTATGTAAAGACACTTACACGTGACTATTACTTTTGCCACCTTGTTTTTGTTCAGTAGCTTTTGATGCTGACTGTACATATAGGTAGGTACCATAATGTTAACAATTAGAATATCACAAGAGTATAACGCCTAATCATCTACCTACCACCTAGATCATATTAAGTACAAAAAGCTTTCCGGATGCTTGGATTTGTGCTTAATACTAGAAAAGATCTTAAATAGTGCTCCACGCTTACATTCCGTTTTGGAATAAGTATGCATTTGAGAAGATCCAGAATAAAATGGTTAAGCACCTTAATTCTAAAGCTTTGCGTTTTAACCAATCAGTTCCTTATTCCCATTCACTAAAAGATCGTCATACGGAGAGAGATCAAATCTTCCTATACTTATTAGATCTTAAATAATAAATAACATGTCTCTTTGAGATGCCCGCGGACAAGTTCTCTTTCTCTGAAACTGTTATCGATACCTTTGGCTAAAACCAATAACGTAAGTAATACTTTTCTTTCTAGGTGCTGTACCGTGTGTAATGAGGCATTCATTGAGGTTGATCTATTTAATGTAAACATGTAACGATATATAAGAGATTTGTTATACACATAAAATTTACTTTCATTTATTCTAAAAATTTTAATTTAATTTTGAAGAAATTTTATTACTTAGTCATTGTTTTAATTTGGTACCTATATTTTTATTAGTAATCTTTTTTTTTAAATTAATTGCATTTTAATTGTAATTTAATCAAATTTAATTTATATACTTACATTATTACTATTGAATTGAATTCTTGCACATGTTATTAATACGTACTTATGTAATTATTTTTTTTGTAGAAACTTTGCAGATTTTAGGTAAGTTTATTATGAAATTGTATGAGTTATGTAATTGTTTGATTCCTAAATAAATAAATAAATCACATGACCTACACAGGAGTACGGCAGCTAGTATTTCTGTTGTCTAATAAAAAAATAACCTAACCTATCGCGTGACCTACAGAAGTAGGGTAATATAGTTCACCAAATTTGTATGTGTGCTTAAAAGAAGAAAGAAAAATCAATATTGCAAAGGCGGGAGCGTGGGCGCCACATTTGCACATTTGCACAGGTAGCATGCCAGCTTATCGTGGTCGCCACATTTGCACAGGTAGCATGCCAGCTTATCGTGGTCGCCACATTTGCACAGGTAGCATGCCAGCTTATCGCGCACCGACATACTGATGACACAGTTCGTTCGCTATTAAACAATACAGTTTATTTTATCAAAACATTATTTTAGCGAGTTTAATTAACTATTTAGGCTTTGTTTAGTTTATGCTCCTGCGGTGCACCCTGAGGTCGTCTAAGACGCCACATATGGAAATATCAGAGTAAAAGGCTTCGTACGGGAGATAATCGATCGATAGATCGATAGATCGTGTATTTTGAATTTATGACACCAGCGAGATGGGTACTCACGTGCGGGCGCAGCCACAGCACGGGCGGGGCGCGGCGCGCGGGCGGCAGCGCGCGCGCCGGCGGGAACTCCGCGTCCTCCCACAGCGGCGCCCCGCCCCGCCCGCCGCCCGCGCCGCTCCCCGCCCCGCTCCCCGACTCGCTCCAGTACCTGCTGTATAGCACCACACGATTATAACAAACCATCTCTTTCTTATGATTATTATGTTACTGCTTTTTGATAGGTTTTTTTCTCAGTATTAGTCTTTAGTATCTACAAATCAAATTATTTGTAGTGATGTTAAAAATGTTTAAGTGGTAATTTATGATGGTGACTACTGGTAGAGGTTAGAGCGACCGGCAGTAAGCTGTTAGATCTTTACCTGGAGATGGCGGAGTGCTGGTCGTCGCGCCGCGCAGTGCCCACGCCATCTGTGACGACAAAAAATCATTCAATTTGTAGGCGGTTGCAATATTTATTATATTTTTTTTATGGTAACGGGAATAGTATTAAAAAGACTCGTGTTCCACAAATAAACCCTGCAAGGCGCAACAACCGCCTCTGTGGTGTAGTGACTGAGCTGCCGGTCTTAGACCTAGAGGTTCCGGGTTCGATTCCCAGCGGTGGTAGTTACTCTTTTATTCAAGTTCTCACTTTTATGCCTCTCGTACTTCATTGTTCATTTACGCTTTCATTCATAATAATTATGTTTTATAATTAGCGGTGAGACTCCGCATAATGTTATTCTACTAGCCTATCCATTTCTCTTTGTTTATTTATATAGGAGTAAATTATTTCCTACATATGGGACACTTTTTAAAAATTTTCTTACATTATTTAATTTATATTTCTATACATTACATTTTTCTTATTCTATTATTCTAATATGCTATTCTTTTCTTTTATTTATTTCTTGTTCTGATAGGCCCTAATAATTGTATTTACAATCTACACAATTTTAGTCCTTTTTTATTTAAGCTAGTTACCTACATACTCGTACATATTAAATTTCTAATTATTGTTTCGCTTTTTTACAATTTCTAAGATGTTTGTATCCCAAATTGCACTGTAATTTTCGGGGACTACACTCAGATCCAGTTATCGTATAAGGCTTGTTAAGTCCGCCTGGTTAGCTACTACCATCTTATTTATTTATTTGTTACAATATAACTTATTTATTACAACAATGTTATAGCATTGTTGTATTCCTACAGCTTAGAGATAAGATAACCAGTTGCTAATTGGTATAGGATTCCGGGTTTAAGCGTTTCCACTTTTGGCCTCACCGTCACTTACCGTCGTGAGGTGAAAGCCAAGTGCTTACCGGTAATTCATTAAAAAGCTACATCTTAAAACATATCACGGAAACTAAAAGTTCTAAACATAGTAGTAAGGAGTAATACCTTCTATCACCAACACTTAGGTGTCAGCACACATTTGGGGCGTGCTAGTTTTGCGTTGCGACACCCTCGTTCAGGCAATGATTGGCTTTGTGCCGTGCGTGCGCATGCCATGTGTGTCGTATGCCGGCATGTGTGTGTGTCGTATGCCGGCATGTGTGTGTGTCGTATGCCGGCATGTGTGTGTGTCGTATGCCGGCATGTGTGTGTGCTTTGTGTCTGCTCCATTTGTCTAAGTCCCCGCGCCGCGCGTCTCGTGTCGCTAGACTCATCACTCGGTTCTCGTCATTACAAAATGAATCCTAAACTGGCGCTATTTGTAAACATAATATTTAATATTCGGCGGCGGCGCGCGCATCCTTGACACGTCAGCGCCGCTGGCGTGACTCCACGATAATGTACGTGCTAATCATAATTATATACCAGTCCCGTAGTTGTGCTTTCATACTTTGAATTATGCATATTTTGGGTATGCGATGCCAACTGCCGAGCCGTCGCCATCGTACAATCGGAGCGCCTTGTGAAATGTTTGTCTAAACGACGACGGCATTGAAATTGACAACATCTCAAGACGCTCTTACGGGCACAAGCCAAACGAAGCGACCTTGAGCAGTAATCGCCGAGACACGGCACTACTCAGAAATTTGACAAGAATCAAGAAGCAATATTATTTAATCAGTTTAGGCCATGTTTAGGCTACAGCACTTATGAATATTACGCCATCGGTTCGTAGGGCGGCAGACCTTGTACCTACTGAGAAAAACCGGCAAGAAACCAAAGTTATTAGTGAAGAAACTCAGTAAGAGCTTTCGTTTAACCGAATTCCGAAGACTGACCAATCTACACAGTCATTTTAACTGGGAATCTATACGAGCCCTTGCTTAACTCGTACATAGACTTTATACACTTACATAGATTTGGACTTGATTAACCATAGAAAGATAATCTACCTCGGCGAGACGTACGCGGCGGTTCAATATGGCTATATCTTTTTACCTACAATACGCAGCGAGCTGTCTTTTTTAGTCAACTCAGCAATCGGCCAGTGCTAACGTGAAAAGGCTATGTCGCAGCAGTAGGTAAGTGGCCTTGGTACTTAGATACAGCTATGACGTACGTCCACAAGACGTATCATTATCTTCTGCGTAACTTATACAAAAGTTCTGTTTTTTTTTGTTTTAACGTATTTTGACGCTTTTTTTAAAAATTAGGGTACAAATAATATTATTATAAAATGACATGTCGGAGAGTGCTAAATAAGGTGGAAATAGAGCATTTTATGTAGGAAAATGAGGATGATTCATCACAGGAAAGTGACAGCGAAAGTCAAAGTCAAATTATTTATTCAATGTAAACCATAAAGTTACTATACCTAACGGAATAGAGCAACAAACATGAGCTGTCAAACGAAACCAAAATAGGATGGCATTTGTGCATGTCAAATTGTTTAAAAATGCGTTCAGTGATGTACGTCATGTCGTTTTTCACATTAATATCGATATCGATAATATTAATTACTAACAGTAATAGTATTAATAGAACTAAAATAGGATGGGATCTCTCTGTCGCTGCATAGCATAAAAGCAAAACATGATGTTCGCAAAATATAATATTGGCAAAACACCATATTCGCAAAAATCATAATTTCAATTCACCACATTATTACAATATCATATTCTTGAAACATCATATTAGCAAACTAACATATTCGATTATCATCCTATTCGTGAAATAGGTCAAGGATCATAAGACCGCCGGCGGTGTGTCTGGTTTTACGATCCTCAAGGGGTTAACAACATTTTCTTAACAAAAAGTACAATTATGATAAAAATAATTTTATTTTACATTTTATTATTTATTTAATCTTCTTTACATATAAAACTGCTCATGCACTAGTCTTTTAAACACTACTTTGCTCTGTGCACGACGGCTATGCAATGGCAGAGCATTCCAGAGACGGATAGCGGTTAAAGTGAAAGAGCTGGAGAGGAAGCCAGTTTGATGAGCAGGAATTTGGAGAGTAAGGTTGCTACTAAAGCAAAGGTCACCCTGATGAGAGGCTTTAAGAAACTGAAACCTAGATTTCAGGCATCCGGGGAAACGTGGATCATATAAAATATTAAATAGAGGTAAAATACATTATTAACAGGTTAACTGTCCATAAAATAAAACAATTGGCTAATCAATTTGTTGTAGACCATATTATGTTGTCTGCGGGACAGTAAACCGGTTAATAAATAGCCACCCGCCCGCGACTTCGGCTTCGTCCGCGTCGACCCCGTGCCCTGTGAGGAATTTCCAAAGTTTTTCTTTCACACAGACCTTGTACATTTTTTTTTATTAAATAAGGAGGCAAACGAGAAGCGGGTCACTTGATGGATAGTAATCACCGCCGCTCATGGACACCCACAAAACCAGAGGAATCGCAGACGCGTTGCCGGCCTTTAAGAAAGGAATAGGCTCGATAAATTAAAAAAAGTAAGAAAATAGCGAAGAAATTGTTAATTACAAGAATTATTTTGACTTTGATATCAATAAACGGTTATTACATGCTATCGGATTGTTTTATTTCTTGAAAAGTATTTACTTAAACATAGTGACATTTATTGTACTAAAAATGTAGTATCCTGCTAATATGTTATTTTGCTAATATGATGTTTCAAGATATTGTAAGAATGTGGTGATTTGAGATTATGATTTTTTGCGAATATGGTGTTTTGCTAATATATTTTGCAAACATCATGTTTTGCTTTTATGCTATTCAGCGACGGAGGGGTTGAATGTAGGTACATGGTGCTAAGTAGACATTACTATCTAATGAAACATCAGCAGAAGAATAGTATAATTTTATTTAAGCTTACCGAAACTAACTTAGTTGGAATTGCAGATTTCATCAAAATACGTTTCGCTTCTCGCGTCTGTAAATATTTTTCTTCAAAATGCTTACATGAACTGGACCTTTGAAAACATGAACTTTTCTTGGGAATCCAGTTTGGACGATCAATTAGCCTAAGACATCTATTTCCAGTATCCAAGTTAGTAGGAAATCTAAAAGATACATAAATTACCTACTAATGTTATTACCTATTCTAACAGTCAAAAACTGATACCTATGGATCGGATAAGTATCTTAAATGTGATTACATTCCCAGGTAATTCATATCTAAACGTCATATAGGTACTTTAATAACAATATTAAATATTCGTTTACGTGATACCTAGACAGTGGACACGAAATATCGATAACTTGATACAGCCCAAGTGTAAAACGAAAATTATTTCTTTACACAAATTATTCGTAAATTCTGCATTATGTATATTCTATCTTTGCTTCTTACATAAATAAATGTTTATAGAAGAGAATTATCACATTTCGTGGTTAAAATTCGAAGCGCATTGGCATAAATAAATCATAAGTAAGAAGGTGTCGGTTTATAATAATTTACCTGTGAAATTAACATTTTATGGGATTATTTCGCTGTGTTGTACAACAATCAATTACTGAAAAGTCACCATGTTTCTAAAGCACTATTTCTCAAAAATATTCACGATTTCACGTAAAATCAGAAAAAATTACGAAATCCAAATTCTCAGTGTGCTGATAAGTGCGGCCAACTGTCAAACAGTAGCCAAAAACGGTTCTGTTACGTCGTATCACGCATCTCTTTTTATCCCACAGTGTTGTTGCTAATGACATCCCGCTCCCTCAGCCCTTTGTTTCTCTATTCCGCTAGGTATAGTAACTTTATGATGTAAACCTTTACAGGCACTTATTGTAGAAATTATTATAGAAATGTAAACAATGTTTGCACACTAAGAAAGCGGCTTGAAATTGTTTCAATAAAATAAAATACTACTGCTCGCGTTGTGTAGGTACCTAATACTGTTTGCTACATTATTATAAAACTGTACTTTGTACAGAATCAGTAACCAAACACCATCGTCGCGTCGAAAGAGATCTTCGATATTGTCATTACTAATAATTAAAATTATAGAAAACTAAAAACAATTATTAAAACAGCATTGCGTAGAATAGAATGGAATTGAACATTTTATTGCAAACAGTAATGCAATAAAATGTTCTAAGTATTACTATCGGCCCGCTCGCGACTTCGTCCGCGTACACACGCTGTACCCTGTGACAGTCCATTCTTTAATTTTTTTTTCTCTCCGTAAGAACCATCCTCGTACTTCAAGAATTATTATAAAAAAAGAATTAGCGAAATCGGTTCAGCTGCTCTCCAGATTTGCGCTTAGCAACACATTCAGCGATTCATTTGTATATTATAATTGGTGTAATTGTAATAGTCGGCGGTCCTAAAGTTACCCATATCGGGCATTACAATCTATATAGGTATATATAACAATAAAAAGCTGTGCGTTTGTCTCGCTAAAACTCAAGAATGGCTGTTCTGATCAGCATTGGGACGTTTATAGGCTGATGATGATGAACGGAAAATACTAAAAACGACAATTTAATTTTCCAACACAAAATGTTCCTAGCTGTGAAACATTAGATGTCTTTTGTATTTTTAAAAATATAAAAATGACACTTGGTTGTCAAATATACATATATATATGGCGGTTAAAGTTAATATCTTTTCTCTTTAAAAATGGCACGCAAGGAGTCGTCATATTTTATTCTTAATATTGTTCCTAAGCACCTCTTTTGTAACAGGGAGGTACTTTTTACATTGACTGCGTTACCCCAAAATATTATCCCGTAGCTTAGGACGGAATAAACGTTTCCATAGTAGGCGTTGATCGCTACCTCTACAGATGATACGTTAACTAACACCGATAAAGCGTAACACAAGCCATAGATTTTTTCATTAATTTTATCAAATGGAGTTTCCAGTTTAAATGACTATCTAAGACCTTCGTCTTTTTGTTTGGGCTTACCCAAACTCTTTATTTTCGACTTCATCTATTTTTGTGTTGTATTTGTGTGTAGTTTCTAAATTGAATATAATTAGATTTTAGTAAATTTACGGCCAAATTTAAAAAATTTAGCCAATTTGGTAAATTATTTAATGTCAGGCAGACATATATCATTTTCAAAGTCACATAAACTAACATTAACATTTCTTACTTATATCATCAATTTATAAAATTGATGCGTCATCTGCGAACATTACACACAATATCCGGATTCAAAAGATCCGGGAACTCGTTTATATAAGTATATGAGAAACAAAAGAGTCTCCAATATGCTACCCTGTGTAACTCGGGGAACTTCCTAACTAATAATTTATACTTTCCAGATTTGATTCGACCACTTCGAGTGATTTGGTTTATTTGTTAAATATAGTCAGCGCTGTTTTTTGCATTCTATTACTAAGGTACACATATAAGACACAAAAACAGACACGCAACTAAGGTAGGCGTACACATATTTATGGCGCAGCTTGTGAGTGAGCAGGTGGCTCTGAACTATTTTCAACTTAGCGGCCGAGGGCTCTGGCGCTCATAATCATAGCAAGACATCGCTGAACAAGGCCAGCGCTCGCACGCCGCCGCCGCCGCGCCGCCCGCGCCGCCGCAAACGTCCCAAGCCTGCGCCCGCCCGCCGTGACCCGCCGCTGAACTAACCGCTAACACGCCGTGCTCTACTTGCCCGTGCTCTTGACACCGTTTACCGGAGTTTCATGTGAAATTGAATTGTTTTAACAGTTGTTAGTTTTTATTTTATTTAAGTACCTACATACCTACTTTAACAGCTTAGGGAAAGAGACGGCCAAACGTAATGCCGGCTAGTTGGGGTCTTCCGCTGTAGAAACTGTTAGGTCAGTTATCATTTGGTGGCGAATTAAGCAAAAGCAACTATGAAAGTCATCTATCAGTAATATCTACCTAGCGGGCGGCGGCGACACGCTCCACTCATTGCTTAATTAACCGGGGCCCACTCGTCCCAGGCAACCATCCGCTACGTAAGTTGCGTGAAGGCATATCGATGACCTCTGGTACTCATCTCAATTCCCAACGGTATTTGTGTTCAGTTATCACTTCAGGATACGAATTCATATCCACTGCTTGCTGCCAACGAAAATAACCCATCCAAATAAGATTTTGAAATATTTCTACTATCGCACAGGACAGTTATTTGTCGCTTATGAAGCTGTGCTAAAACAATACAACCTATTTATATTCTTTAGTGAATACACATACGCATCCATTTGAACTAAGGTACCTACTTACAAGAAACAATTAAATGGAACTTGGTAGGTACTAGAAGTTCTTTCAAGTAAAGTTGTGTCGGTAGCAGAGTCGGTCAATATCGTTACCTATTATAAAGAACTCTATAATAATAATATATAATCATTATCATTAGATCGTCATAGGAATCGGTTTTACGTTTCGATCTACAAATATATATTTTAAAGTTGTGTAGGTATGTCAGCAAACATGAATGTTGGTTGAATAAATAAAGTTTATTAGGAGCGATAAGCCAGCTAATGGGCATCGTCGCGGAGTGCGCACGCGCGCGCGCAGGGCCGGGAACGGTACCCGCGACGCCGCGGAATGCGCCGCACCGCCGCACCGCCGCACCACCGGCAATAGGCCTCAACGACTAAGCAACATTTACAAATGATAAATTATTGATTTTATTTATTTTCAACATTAAATAGTTAAAAACTATTAAATACCGTTTTAGTCCGTAAATTCATAGATTAGGTAGGCTTTACCTATGAAATTGCAGTGTGTGTGTTTTTCATCATGGACACGTAAAAAGGTCGAGTAGTAATTATGGAATATGAGTACCGCTGTAGCAGCAAAGCGGCAGAAACGGCACACGACATCATACGACGCGAAAAGACGCGCTACGACGACGACGGAGCGAACATTACAAACGAACGCAAAACCCGTTATTGGTTTGACGTTTCCATCCTAGACGATATGCAAAATGACCACCAGCACTCTATTCAGGACACCACGTTTAACCGAACTGTTTAAATTACAGCCTACAATTGGCCTACAGAGCAGATGCTCTGTAGGCCAATTAGTACCCTGAGCTCTCTTCAGGGTACTTATTAGGAAGGAGAAGGAATGCCTACTTTTTGTCATGAACGCGAAAAACTTTGTTTTCTTGGCATTGAACTCAACAAGATTATTACAGTCCCATTATTAGACATGCGACGAAAAATGTATCCTGTTTCGCAAGCGCTCAGCAATTACACCAATACCATTGCCAATGCCCTAAACAAAAAATGCCCGCTAGAAAAGTGATAGCAACAGCTTCTTAACAAACAGTATGAGTATTACTGCAGATGTGTAGGTACTGTGAAGAACTGAACATGATGATGGAGAAGACAAAACATCGCACAATGCATCCAGCTTTGGTTAAGCTTACCCCGCTGCTTCTCGCGACGCGAAGCCATACACAACACAACAGAGGAGGGAAGGGGAGGTTGGATTGGAAGCTCTCGCCATCCGCCGTACTTATCAGACTTTGCGCCTACAGACTTACTTGTAACAAAAAAAAAAAAAAATTAGCGATTAAAACATAATACCCGAGAGGGGTGCGCATTTTTTTACATAACTTTTTAAGTAGTTAAGTCCTATTATCGGAAGTCCGAATAATATTTCTCATACCATTTTACATCAATGATCACTCTTCATAATAGTAGATTATGCACCAAGGGCATAAAGCAGTGTCTTATGTAGCGGGCGTCCCGTATTGAATCCCGAGCAAAACGAAGGATTCTTGCGTTAACTCCCGAGCAAAGCGAGGGAGATAAGACAAGAATCCTGAGTGCAGCGTGGAATTCAAGGTCGCCCAAGACGAAGGCACCTTTATCCCCGAGGAGAATACTCTACTTTTCACACCATCTACGAGACAATAAAATAGTAAAACAATAGTACTTAGATTGTTATACAAGGAGCTAAAAGGACCCAAACGGACTAAAGACTGCACATACTGCACGATGGGCTCATCAAAATATTACTACCAACCCCTTTCTTCTCTTCGGTGTCGTAAAAGGCGACTAACGGACTAAATAAATATAGCACATACATCCAACAGCATAGAGCGGAGATGGGCTCATCAAAATAATACTACCAACCCCTCCCTTCGGGTGTCGTAAAAGGCGGCTAACGGACTAAAGACTGCACATACATCCAACTCCAACAGCATAGAGCGGCGATGGGCTCATCAAAATAATACTACCAACCCCTTTTCGTCCCTTGAGTGTCATAATACATAAATGCGTAAAAGACGTATACGGACTAAAGACTGCACACCTACGTACCTACTACATAGTAAATGTTTGTATGCGATTTCTATTTATGTTCCAAATTCAAAACACATTAATGACCAGCGGGTCATAATGAAATTCAGTACAATATTAATGCCCTGCTATACCTCAGGTCTATAAGAGCCACCCGCTATAAAGAAAAAGTTAAGTAGGTATGCAAAACTATAGTTCTGTCGGTTAGGTTAGGTTAGGCTTTTGACAAAACTTAGGGGGGCCGCAGGCTTCCCGAGCCCCTATTTCTTAATAATAAGTGTATAATGTAAGTGTAAGTATTAAAAACAATATTATGAGATCAAATAATTTCTTAGTAATGACATTATTAAAAAGAACGCACATCATCACATGTCATACTCGTGAACGGGTGCGCCTGTAGAGGCTGGTCTGCTCTTTCAATCTTATTTTTATTTTTAATAATTTCTATTATATTTCTTAAAGTCTTTCTTTTTAACCGACTTCAAAAAAGGAGGAGGTTCTCAATTCGGTTGTATGTTTTTTTTTTTGTGTTACCTCAGAACTCATTCATTTATACACCGATTTAAAAAAATCTTTTTTTATTTGAAAGGACATACCTCCAGATTGGTCCCATTTTTATCAAAATCCAGTTCTGATGATGGAATCCTCAGGAGTTGAGGGAACTCCTCAAATATTGTAGGCATACCTATAGCGATTTTGGTATTTTCAGCAATAAGTCAAGAATTTGCATTCAGAAAGTATCATTTGATGAAGTAGAACTGATGAAGAAGACCACAGAATGTCATTAGAACTCCTCAATGATAAGTATTTCACTGGTGGCGATAAGATATCTCGATTAAGATAGTTAAGCGACTATGACGAAGCAAAAGAAAACAGGTACCGGAACTAAGTTCTGATTGTGGAATCCTTGAAAAATTGAGGGAACTCCTCAAATATTGTAGGCATATCTATAGCGATTTTGGTATTTTCGGCCATAGGTCAAATGAGATACACTCCGGCAATAAATCCTTCCTAACTAATATTGTAAATGCGAAAGCGTGTTTGTTTATTTGTCCGTCTCTCACTTGCGCATCGACCTGATTTTGCACATAGATAGCTGAAGAACAATAGTGACATAAGCCACTTTTTATCACTCCTTCTGAAACATTTCTATTAGGATTTAAAAATACACTATTCACACTATTAATTCTGTCACTTCTTGTCTAAATTCTTCTTAACATCTTTATGCCGATGACTTACAAATTTACTCTCAGGCCTCGGCTAAAAACCTCTCAGAAGCGATTGAGCAGATCAATGGTGACTTGGCTACGATCTACGACTGGAGCAAGTCAAAAACGTCCCTCTAGTTTGCCTAACGGTGAACCCTAGTAACTCGCAAGTCATCATCGAGGGGGGTCTATACAGCGTTCACTAGTAAATCCGGGTAACTTGCCGTCTGTTTTGGATGTTGATTTCCTACTTTGTGATAGGCGTTTCTCGTTTTCTTCGCTTGTCGCATTTAAACGGCGCTTCTCATACAAGTAGCGCGTATTGTAGGTTTACCAATATTCGCTTTCGATAAATAGATCGGAACGATTTACTAAAAAGCGAGAAATAAACAAAAATTTTAACAAAATAAAAAACCGACTCCAAAAAATGTTACTGAAATAAATGCACTAAAACGTAAAAAAATAATTGCGTATTTTAGTTTGTTCAATTTACTTGCAATATTAACCTTTATTTTACTAAATCTTAAAAAATATTTTTGGAGTCGGTGCCAGCTTCATACGACAATGCAGCAATACCATATTCACTAATGAACACGACAACTGTTAGAGGCTAATTAAACATAATAATAATAATAATAAGTGGCCCGGCTGTCAACTTGGCTGACGTAAAATTTTTATCGCTTCGTTAATTTTGCACAATTTTATTGGAAAAACTAATTATAAAATGTATTTCATCACCAATCCACCAAGAAAAAAAATAGAATAATATGGCAAGCTGCAACAAACCAGGACCGACACCAAAAATAATAGTCATGGAAATACCATTTGACAACCACGGACCTGGACAACAAGACAATATGAAAAACTGAAATGCTGACAAGAAGCCGGGCACGAGTAAAAAACACCGACCGTCATCTTCGGGTTCGTCGCGCAGCTCCGCCTCGCAGCCGCCGCCGGGACCTGCCCCAGCCGCAATGGAATTATGGAATAATAATAATAATAATAATAAAAATTTATTACAAAAAACTCTTTACATGAAGCACTTATATCTAGCGGCCTCTGCAATAAGCTAGAGCTTGACCCGCAGCAGCCAGACAGTAATACCCACAACATAATTATTTTTTTCATCATGGGCGCACGGTTCGCCTTTGATTGTAAAAAGAATTATAAAATAATTAAATTAAAGTAATTAAAGAAAAGTTATAATAATAAGTAATAAATAAAACGTTTAAAATTACTAACTGACATAAAACAAAGTACAAAGAACAAATAACAGACATTTCCAGCATATTAGCTATTGTATTATGTGTGTGTGTGCGTGCGAGTGTAGTGAGTGAGTGTGTATAATTACATGTGTGAGTGTGTAAGTGTGTGTATGTGCGAGTTGGAGGTTTATGTTAAAAATAGAAGTAAGTTTTCTGTCTCTTCATGGTTTAGCCCTTTAAGAAATGATTCGATTTTTTTTCTTAGCTTTACACGTAGTAACCATTTTTATATCTACTTTGCGACTAATTACATTGTAGATACGCGGCAGAAGAAATAACGATTGATGCATTGCAAAGGAAGTACGAACCCGCGGGACAGGGATCTTATAAACACGTTGATGAATCAGTCGCTCATATTCCGGAGAGCGCAGAACGAAACTGTGCATGGTAGCAGTGGCTTTTAGTATGTACAGCTGCCGAACTCGCAGAACCTTGCACTCCTCGTATAGCTCGTCTGTGCTAAAGCGAAACGGTTTACCTGACATCACTTTTAGGACCGCCCGCTGGGCTCTCTCAAGTTCAATAATTGTAGATTTAGCTGCTCCGCCCCATATTCTAATACAGTACATAAGCAACGACTGACAAAGGGTTCTGTAAACCAACAGAAGCGTATCTGATGGAGCTGAGTTTCGAAGGGATTTCATTACGTAAATAAGTTTTCGGACCCTTGCTGACAGGCTAGAAATATGTTGTTTGTATGAAAGGTTTTCATCCAGCAAGACTCCGAGGTACTTCATACAATTTGTGCGCTCAATCACCTGGCAGGTGCAAGGAGAAGAATTTTGTAATGCCGGTTTACAACTATGGAGCGTCAAGTAATAGCACGTAGGTGGTTGTGTGGGACGCGTTTTGTGAAACGCTACGTATTTTGTTTTGGTAACATTGAGTGTCAGAAGATTCTTATCCAGCCAATCAACAATTACAGACATTCCTGTCTCCGCTGCTTCATATGTATCTCTCCACGACGAGCCCTGGAAAAGTATCACAGTGTCATCCGCATAACAGATTGTGTCAGCCCCGTCAATTTGAAGTTGCAGAATGTCACTGACGTAAACCAGGAACAGGGTGGGTCCCAGGATACTGCCCTGGGGCACGCCAAAGTCAACTAGACGCTGGTCACTCATGTCTTTGCCTACGCGAACGCACTGTTTACGTTCGGCAAGGTAGCTGTTGAACCAATCCAGTGCTACACCCCTTATACCCAGGCAGCTCAATTTCCGCAGCAATATGGGTCTTGAGACGGTGTCAAAAGCTCTGGCAAGGTCAATAAAGACCCCGAGACACGGTCTGTTACAAATAAAAACGACAATGGGGTTAAACGGCATCAAGGCCGACCCAGACGGAGGTGGAGAGATGAGCTTGATGCGTACGCGACAATATGGGCTAATATAATAATAATATAGTATGTCTTTTAATGTTTATGTTTACCTTGGCTGGCACCGACTCCAAAAATATTTTTTAAGATTATAAGATTGAGTAAAATAAAGGTTAATATTGCAAGTAAATTGAACAAACTAAAATACGCAATTATTTTTTACGTTTTAGTGCATTTATTTCAGTAACATTTTTTGGAGTCGGTTTTTTATTTTCTCTTGTTGCAAAGATACTGTAAGACGTTGTTCATTTTATTTTAAATTGAGCAATACTTAATTTTTTTATTGGATATTCTTTTGTATGTGTTGTGTTGTCTTGTAATAGTATTAAATGTTTTTTTTTTTTTTTTTATAGCAGAAGGAGGCAAACGAGCAAGCGGGTCACCTGATGTAAAGTAATCACCGCCGCCCATGGACACCCGCAAAACCAGAGGAATCGCAGGCGCGTTGCTTCTTGAAGATCCCTAAGTCGTAACGGTCCGGAAATACCGCCGCCGAGATCTGGTTCCACAACACTGTAGTTCGAGGCAAGAAATTAATGTTTTTTTTATGTTGTAATGGAAAATGTCCTTCTATGATAGGGAGGGCATTTTCCAATTTGTATTGACGCTGTAAAAGAAAGGGAGAAAAGAAAATCTTTGCTGAGTTTCCTGCCGGTTCTTCTCAGTACAAGGCTACCGCCCCATAGTACGTAGTACTATTATTTATTCTGTGCCCATAGTTAGACTTACAAACCGATGGCATAGCGACATTCATAAGTGCTCAATTATTGTAGCCTAAATTGAATAAATAAATATGACTTTGACTTTGAAAATTATGATAATAATTGGCTATTTGACAGTAGTAACAATAAAATATGAAATATGTGTCGGTTAAGGTAGTTTATAATTTAACAATAATTATTATCCAATAGTTTTTTTTATAAGTTAGGTAATATTTAAATTAAAATTAAATTAAAACTACTTATTTATTGCCATACCAAAAATACATAACATACAATTACAAGTGACACAATTCGCAGATAACATACATACAAACCAACTTCGGTCAAGGATCATAAGACCGCCGGCGGTCGCGAAACAATTATATACAAACAAACTATATTATTATTACTTGGTGCTAATTTATTAAAAAAATATATGTAAGTAATGCATTATTCGGAGGGCAAAAAGGGTAAAATCAGCATTTGCTGCGCTCACATTGTTATGAGCACGCGGCGCTGTTTTTCAAACTTATCCCTGTGCCTGGCAGGTCTTTGCCGGGGTCATGTGAAAGAAGCGTTTACAATAATGGTACGACTCGATCAAAACTAGATTAAGTAAAAATAAAATAAGACACACAAAAATTCAAAAAAGATGAGAAAGGATTTGTTTAAGGCACATATGACAAAATGTGAGTGTGCATGTGTTGTGTGTCTAATTGTGTGTATGGGGTGTGTCATGTCGTGTTTGTGCTGCGGGTGTGTAGCGTGTGAGGGGGTGTTTGCAATGTTTGTGATGTGCGTGTATTAAATTACCTTTGTATTTTGAAAGCTGCTTCGAAATTGTCTTTTTGCCAAACCAGTAAGGTTATCTTATATCGATTTTTAAAAATAACGAGTTATTCTTCTCAAAGGTGGTGGGAGATTATTCCAGATCTTCGACGCCCGATATATGAAGCAGCCTTTAAAGCGTACCGTACCATAGAATACATAATAATACAATACCGTACTATGTTTTGGTATAACTAGAGCATTAGTGAACTAAGATCGGGTATTTAATTGATGGACATCCTTGGTCCACGATATTTTTTCAAAAAGATATTCAGGCTTCTTATTCCAAATGCTTTTATGTGTAGTGCATGTTAAGTATACCTTTACTGGCAAGATATGGAGTGACATGCTCTCTCCTAGGTATACTGAAACAGAACCGAGTGCATGCATTTTACACTCGTTGGATGGCATTTTCTGTTCTAGCCCATAGCCAAGGTTCATACACAGGATGCGTCAAAGTTCTCCTAAATTTTCAATTCTGATAATAATTGGAATTCCGAAAATTTTATTCTTAATATTTTTCATCTTAACAAATCAAATCACAATTCCTAACTACTCTGTTTCTAATGTTCATAATTCCGAATCATTAAACTTCCTATTATGTCAGTAGCAATAAACATCTATTATACTACTATTTGTTTTCCTATATTTTCTCAACATAACCGTCTTTTACACTATTATTTAAATGAATGAGGATACTAGCTGCCCTACTCCTGTAGGTCACTGTTGTATTTTCTTTTAATATAAGTAAAAACATTATGGAAATTATGTTTAGGGATAAAATCCTTATGAAAAACAACAGTAGGAATTACAATTTTCGAAAACATGAGTGTTATGAACATCGTCGGTAGTAGGTGTAGTAATGGAAGTCGACACGGGCTCAGCTATATCTTGTATTAGCGACTTTACGTACAACAAATATTTTAAACATAGGGCCATGGAAAATTGTAACTTAACTCTAAAGTTTTATGATGGCAGTAAAATTAAACCATTGGGTATTATTAAGCCAAAAGTAACATATCAAAGTAAATGTAAATATTTAGAATTATTTTTTAATAAAGGCGGAACGACGTCTCTATTGGGCCGTCATTGGTTGTCGGAATTCGACATAAATATTCCTAGTTTTCTAAATGGGCAAATTAGTGTCGATACTCGTATTTGTAATAATAGCACGTAATTGATCCAACCATTTATTCGAGATTGACCTGACACAAGCCCAACGTCACTTTATCAATTTACTCGTCTGTCTTCCATAGCCAATATACTACAGTAGGTATATAGGTACTACAAATTCTATGAATGAAAACTTTAGGAAGATACATTTTAGGAAGAGTGATCATTCGGATTACAAATCGGTAGGAAGAACAATTTCGAGTAAAGAACTTTTGCTGAGCCAATATGGGCCCCATACACAGCACTGCAATAGTGAAATGGATAGTAATATTCTCACCTCTTCTGAAATATATTTTCTAATATTATACAGTGCTTTGAGTTTATAAAACGCGTTCTTGATCTTTATATTTATATCCTTAACGAATCTCATTTCACTCTCAATAATAAGTCCAAATTTTTATGGTTCGGTGTCAATAGGTATATTTATCCCGTGAACAGTTAGCTTAGGATTATGAGCCAAGACTTTACTAACTTGTGTTTTGCCTAGGATTACCATTTTTTACTTGACCGGGTTGAGAATCAGTGAGTTACGACTAGCCCATCCATAAACTTCGTCTAAATCTTTATTGATTTGCGCGATAGCATTAATTGTATCCTCAGTATTAAAACTGTGATAGAGTTGTTCATCATCTGCGTTCAAGTGGTAAACACAAATATGTATTAATATTAGGTCTTTACATATGAAATTGTCGTACTGGCCACTTTGATCTCAAATACCTCCTCTTTGTTTAGGAATTCCAATTTCAAACTTATACAGCTATTTACTCATGTTTTTGTGTTTTGAAAATCGTAATTGATTAGTTTTTTCCTTTTTTGTTTTTTCTTTGCGGCACTCATTTTACAAAATGGAAAACTTGAAATATCGCGTTATTTACGAGTACGATTTCCATCGTGGCACCAGTGCTGCAGAAACGGCTTGAAGGATTAATGATGTGTAAAACGGCGGTGTTGCAAAAGAAAACACAGTAAGTTTTTGGTTCCAACGTTTTCTTTCTGGAAATTTCGACCTGCAGAACAAGCCCCGTGGACGGCTGGAGACCAAAGATAACGAAGAATTTAAGGCTATTGTGGAAGCGGATCCATTGCAAACCACGTCCGAGTTAGCTGCAGGCTGTGGTGTTAGTGATAAAACTGTTTTAATCCACTTGAAGCAAGAGAAGATGAAAAACACTTGAGAAGGTGAAAAAGCTTGAAAGGTGGGTACCTCATGAATTGAGTGCAGCAAATCGACAAACGCGCGTCGACGGCTGCGTTACTTTACTCAACCGGCACAATAATGAAGGGATTTTAAATCGAATCATTACCTATAATGAAAAGTGGATCCTGTACGATAATCGGAAACGCTCATCGCAATTGCTGAACCCTGGCGAATCAGCTAAACCCTTTCTACGTACAAGTTATTCACAAAGTAAAATTACTTAAAGAAAAAGCATGAGAAAACAAACTACTTACGTTTTTTTTTGGCTTTTAGGTCACGAAAACGAAAAACTCTCGGTGACACACGCGTTCCTCACCGAATCTTGCCAGCAACTGTGGAGGTAGGGTGCGTTCGGAAACGTGCCCGTGCATGCCGAAAACAAGGAGCAGCAACGTTCGCCTTTCCGAGTTAGATGGGTGTCTCATCGTGTACGCGTGGCTCATTGATGCCACCCCCACCCTACTCGATGGGGTTATGTCATTTAATTACTTAGTTCCTATGGCCATCTTCCAGCTCCATCATCAGACCCCGGTTACCATCTAGCACCAAAGTACTCGTCAAAACGAATCAAACGAGCCTATACTCGATGGGGTTATGTCGTTAAATTACTGAGTTCCTATGGCCATCTTCCAGCTCCATCATCAGACCCTCGTTACCATTTAGCACCAAAATACTCGTCAAGACGAATCAAACGAGCCCATACTCGCTTGGGTTATGTCGTTTAATTACTGAGTTGCTTTGGCCATCTTTCAGCTCCATCATCAGACTCTGGTTACCATTGAAAGACAAACTACTAGTCAAGACGATTCAAACGAGCCTAAACTTGATAAGATTGTGTTGTTTCATTGCAAAGTTCCTATGGCCACCTTCCAGCTCCATCATCAGATCAGCACCATGACATCATAATATTGCATTGTCATGCGATTTACACATGTAGGTATACAAAATTTCAGCTCAATCGGTAACCGGGAGTTGGATGAAAATTAAGTTGCAAAATTCCACCCGAACAAGACATACATACATATATACTTACATACATTGCAAGTTAAATAAAAGCTTGTAAAAAATTCAACTCCGATAGGGCAGTCCAAAGCGCCTTCAAAGATTTTATTGATTCCCGTCCGAATGTTTTTATTAGTAAAGGGATCAATGAACTACCTATGAGATGGCAAAAGTGCATACTTTGATTAAATGAATATATTATATTTTAAATAATCGACTTTATGTTCCTCCCTTACAAAACGCCAATTTCATATGTAAGGACCTAATATGATCGGGCATATCCGCCGTAAAAATCGAGAACAGGTAAGGACTTAAGAACGATCCTTGCGGCGTGCCTCTAGGCACTCTTTCAGCAGACGAGACGTTTATAATTCTGTTTTGATTTTCTAGTTCTATAAACTGTTTTCTGTCAAAGAGGTAAGTTTTAAACCATTTGCAAGTGTCTTGTATAAAACCGTAGTATGAGAGCTTAGGTATCAGACGACTAATCGTCTGACGACTAATCGTAAGACCCTATGGTCTAAACAGTCAAATGCACGTGAAAAGTCCGATAGAACCAGTATACTGATAAGTCCTGAGTCTGATGCGGTAAGTAAATCGTCCGTAACCTCTAGAAGCGCTGTTTCTGTACTATATAGCTCTTTCGAAGCCTGACTGATATTTAGGTATGAAATCTTCTAGGCACTAAAACTTTTCCATTTGAGCTAATACTTTTCCAACACCTTAGACAATACTGGAAGTGTGCTGATAGGTCACAAGTCTTTTAAAGTCTCAACTTAGTTGGATTTGGGAATTGGTTTGACTAGGGCTAGCTTCCAGGCTTCAGGGAAGGAACTCATCAAGATGGAACAATTAATGATATTTGTGATTATTTGCCTATAAATTTTAGCCGTTTGTGTCGCTAGGGGAGAGACACTTGCCCGCTATTTTTGTCTCGTACCAGGATACGTTTGTTTACACAATTCTATGACCACGGCTTATATTTCGGTTCGACGCGATTCTGTTTCGGCGTGCAGTGGTACTGGGGGTAGCGATGCGCATTTGTCTGGCACATACTATAGCTCGTTAGATTAGTTGATAAGTCTTAACTATAACTTAGTTAACTGTTTTATTATTATTATTAGTATTGACGTCAATAAGTGCCTGTAAAGGTTTACATTGAATAAATAATTTGAATTTGTTTTTTTTAATTGGAAGTATTCAGGACGTCATAACCAGTTTCATTTGTTTTTATGCTTAAAATAGCTTAACCAACAACCTCCTCTGACACTGGGCTTAAAGAAAATAATCTATTTGTTTTTTATTTAAATTAAAAAATAGATGAGTCTCGTTATCAATTTGTCGATCGGCGGGAATATTTAGAAAATGGTTATTTATTAGATTTGGTTTCATTAAGTTATCAGGTATAGGTGCAGCAATATTATTATTAATTGTCTTTGCTTTTTTAAGGTACAGCCACATTTTTTTGGGTTGTAAATATGTTATTTTTACAAAATAGCGATTTTACCATTGAAAATGGTTATCAGATGCAAATCGTCAGAGACGTATTTTTGGCCATAGCTCCGAGGATTTCAGGAGGATCGAGATGGGAATAATACCAATAGTTGAGGAATTTATCAAGACACGTGTAAGAGTTTGTATTTTGAAAACCGGCTGGTAACTTTTTTTGGAATTTTGATAAGTGTGAAAAATTCGGGTTTTTTGGGGGGTGTTTGTTTACTAAATGTAAATATTTGGGAAAAAATGAAAAAGGGGTCCTAGGGTATTAGTTTAGAAACAAAATGGCGATTTTTTTTTTAAATCTGTTAATAATTGCGACCTGTAAGTGGTCCCTCTAGATTTGGAATTGGAGAAAAACGGGTATAAATTTCCTTATATAAAAGTGATGTAGCTTCTATGATTATTGAGCGATCGTCATGGTAATGGTGTTAAAAATGTGGTCTATGTGTTAAAAGATGCGGATGCAGGCGGGAAGTGTATTTGAGTTGGAATTTCGAAAATCTAAGTGTGGCGGACGGCGGGTGTATCTTACGGCGGCGGCAGCTCTATGACGCGTTCTGTCTATAGAGACGTGCAGAAGCCAGGCTAAACGACTACCGTCCGTCGGGTAGTGGACTGTATTTGTTGACTGTTTTCTTACGAGCTGGCTGGGACAAGGATGCCGAGAGAAGTCTTGTAGATCTTGGGTCCGCTTGTACCTGTTCTTCTGTCAATAAAAGCCTCGAAATACTTATTCTTCCTTTATTTTTCCTCAGATTTACAGAGTAGTATCACAGTATAGTAGCGCACTGGATTCTTGCGACTTACACACTTGTTGACTCAACAACGTTTGATGTGAGACTGAATATATAGTAGCGCACTGGATTCTTGCGACTTACACACTTGTTGACTCGAAAACGTTTGTAGTAACACTGATTAAACAATCGGCCTTTATTCTACCGAATTGCAAAAGCGCACTGGATTCTTGCGACTTGTCTTCTTGCTAACACAGATGTTAACTCGAGGAAGCTTGTAATGAAACTGACTAAACAATCGGCCTTTATTCTACCGAATTGCAAAAGCGCACTGGATTCTTGCGACTTGACTTCTTGCTAACACAGATGTTAACTCGAGGAGGCTTGTAATGAAACTGACTAAACAATCGGCCTTTATTCTACCGAATTGTAATAGCGCACTGGATTCTTGCGACTTGAACTTGTTAACTCGAGAACGTTTCTTGTTACACTGACTAAACAATCGGCCTTTATTCTACCGAATTGCAAAAGCGCACTGGATTCTTGCGACTTGTCTTCTTGCTAACACAGATGTTAACTCGAGGAAGCTTGTAATGAAACTGACTAAACAATCGGCCTTTATTCTACCGAATTGCAAAAGCGCACTGGATTCTTGCGACTTGACTTCTTGCTAACACAGATGTTAACTCGAGGAAGCTTGTAATGAAACTGACTAAACAATCGGCCTTTATTCTACCGAATTGTAATAGCGCACTGGATTCTTGCGACTTGAACTTGTTAACTCGAGAACGTTTCTTGTTACACTGACTGCCGATCATAGAATGCTCCGCGTATTTATAGGTGATCCCGTTTTCTAGATAGTTCCATAACATTCCAATTTTCTAGATATTTCTATACTTTCTAGAAAGTTCCATCAAAACGTGCCTATACTTTTCTAGAAAGTTCCACAGCTTTCCAGAAAGTTCTACAACCTTCTAGATGTTTCTATAGCATTCTAAACACACACCTGTACTTTTCTAGAAAGTTCCACAGCCTTCCAGAATGTTCTACAACTTTCTAGATGTTTCTATAGCATTCTAAACACATAGGTACCTGTACTTTTCTAGAAAGTTCCACAGCCTTCCAGAATGTTCTACAACTTTCTACGTGTTCCTAAACCTTCTCTGAGCTATTCTGGAGCTTTCTTTGACCGGTTTCTTTACACACATTAATAAAATCTATAACTTCATAGTAACTACTTATTTAAAAACCTATTATTATGACGCGTCGCCAACAGTCTCCCCCGCAGTGCGAAGCTCTCCATCTTGAGGTGGCGACGTCGTTGCGGGAATCAGGATGTGCACTTGTGACGCTTCCAACTATCATATTTACTGGCGACGTTTACAAGTCTTTCATTTCCTTCTTGGTTGTCCATAGACACGGGCTGTAGCCCTCTCTTTACGTGCCAAGGTGGACAATCCTTGTGGATCCGGTACGTGCGGCGTAGCGACGATTACAGATTGGCTACTACCGCACCCTTTTAAATGGAAACCGGCCTTTGCATGGATCTCCTGCATCTCCTTCGCTACTCTTCTGGCTTTTTCTGCCGTTGCGAAATTCTGCAGGTTTCGAGAAGGATTTACTCTTGTTCCCTGCACTGCTACCGGATATTCTATCTTGGATTTTGTACCATTTTTATTCAGGCTCTTTCCTATGATTTTCCTTTTTCTAAAAGCCTTTCCAAAATGCGACCATCTACAAAACATCGAGAACCAGCTAGTTTATGAAAAAGAAGAGCCACAACTACTGATTGGGCAAGACAACTGGGGACTTATAGTTACAAGGAAACTAAAGAAGGGTAAAGTCTCCGAGCCAGTCGCCTCGCTCACTGGACTGGGCTGGGTTCTCCATGGATGTGACGCTAGAGACATTGTACCAGTGAAATTTGTTAACCACAGCAGATTGGTAAAAGATGACACAAATACCTTGGTCAGACGCCACTTCAGGGTCGAGTCCATTGGAGTACCGCCACGACGACGTCCAAGCATTGACGCCGACCAGAAAGCGGTAAAGGCTAAACAGAAAACCACGAAGAGGCTAATACGCAGAAAAATTCATAAATTGGCAACTGAATTTGAAGATAAAGCGCAATTTGGAAAGGCTTTTAGAAAAAGGAAAATCATAGGAAAGAGCCTGAATAAAAATGGTACAAAATCCAAGATAGAATATCCGGTAGCAGTGCAGGGAACAAGAGTAAATCCTTCTCGAAACGTACAGAATTTCGCAACGGCAGAAAAAGCCAGAAGAGTAGCGAAGGAGATGCAGGAGATCCATGCAAAGGCCGGTTTCCATTTAAAAGGGTGCGGTAGTAGCCAATCTGTAATCGTCGCTACGCCGCACGTACCGGATCCACAAGGATTGCCCACCTTGGCACGTAAAGAGAGGGCTACAGCCCGTGTCTATGGACAACCAAGAAGGAAATGAAAGACTTGTAAACGTCGCCAGTAAATATGATAGTTGGAAGCGTCACAAGTGCACATCCTGATTCCCGCAACGACGTCGCCACCTCAAGATGGAGAGCTTCGCACTGCGGGGGAGACTGTTGGCGACGCGTCATAATAATAGGTTTTTAAATAAGTAGTTACTATGAAGTTATAGATTTTATTAATGTGTGTGAAGAAACCGGTCAAAGAAAGCTCCAGAATAGCTCAGAGAAGGTTTAGGAACACGTAGAAAGTTGTAGAACATTCTGGAAGGCTGTGGAACTTTCTAGAAAAGTACAGGTACCTATGTGTTTAGAATGCTATAGAAACATCTAGAAAGTTGTAGAACATTCTGGAAGGCTGTGGAACTTTCTAGAAAAGTACAGGTGTGTGTTTAGAATGCTATAGAAACATCTAAAAGGTTGTAGAACTTTATGGAAAGCTGTGGAACTTTCTAGAAAAGTATAGGCACGTTTTGATGGAACTTTCTAGAAAGTATAGAAATATCTAGAAAATTCTACAACCTTCTAGATGTTTCTATAGCATTCTAAACACACACCTGTACTTTTCTAGAAAGTTCCACAGCCTTCCAGAATGTTCTACAACTTTCTACGTGTTCCTAAACCTTCTCTAAGCTATTCTGGAGCTTTCTTTGACCGGTTTCTTTACACACATTAATAAAATCTATAACTTCATAGTAACTACTTATTTAAAAACCTATTATTATGACGCGTCGCCAACAGTCTCCCCCGCAGTGCGAAGCTCTCCATCTTGAGGTGGCGACGTCGTTGCGGGAATCAGGATGTGCACTTGTGACGCTTCCAACTATCATATTTACTGGCGACGTTTACAAGTCTTTCATTTCCTTCTTGGTTGTCCATAGACACGGGCTGTAGCCCTCTCTTTACGTGCCAAGGTGGGCAATCCTTGTGGATCCGGTACGTGCGGCGTAGCGACGATTACAGATTGGCTACTACCGCACCCTTTTAAATGGAAACCGGCCTTTGCATGGATCTCCTGCATCTCCTTCGCTACTCTTCTGGCTTTTTCTGCCGTTGCGAAATTCTGTACGTTTCGAGAAGGATTTACTCTTGTTCCCTGCACTGCTACCGGATATTCTATCTTGGATTTTGTACCATTTTTATTCAGGCTCTTTCCTATGATTTTCCTTTTTCTAAAAGCCTTTCCAAATTGCGCTTTATCTTCAAATTCAGTTGCCAATTTATAAATTTTTCTGCGTATTAGCCTCTTCGTGGTTTTCTGTTTAGCCTTTACCGCTTTCTGGTCGGCGTCAATGCTTGGACGTCGTCGTGGCGGTACTCCAATGGACTCGACCCTGAAGTGGCGTCTGTCCAAGGTATTTGTGTCATCTTTTACCAATCTGCTGTGGTTAATAAATTTCACTGGTACAATGTCTCTAGCGTCACATCCATGGAGAACCCAGCCCAGTCCAGTGAGCGAGGCGACTGGCTCGGAGACTTTACCCTTCTTTAGTTTCCTTGTAACTATAAGTCCCCAGTTGTCTTGCCCAATCAGTAGTTGTGGCTCTTCTTTTTCATAGACTAGCTGGTTCTCGATCTTTTGCAGATGTTTGCATCTTCCTACTATTTCGCTGTGTACCCCTTGTTTGGACAGCTTTAGGTGGTCAATAGTTCTTACTTCAATCGGCTTTTTGTCGCGTCGGTGAGCGCCTCTAATTTTAATCTGCACCCTTTGAGAGTCGTTCGTTTGTATACCTTTGCCTCCAACTGTCGCGATGGTAAGTTTTTCTGTTTCTCCCTGCGCTCCGATCTTCTTCACGACGGAAGAGTCTAGAAGCGATATGGTCGACCCTTCGTCTAACAAGGCCAGTACTCGAATGGAGGCTTTTGGACCATATATCACTACTGGAACCATTTTCAGGTAGGCCTTCCCGTCGCTGTTGGTGTGCACAGAGGTAACCACTTTTTCTGTTATTTCTTTATCCGTGCTGAGAGCGATGTTGCAGTGAGGCTTATTAGGTTGGTAAGCCGTCGGTGGAGGACTATCGGAGTGAAGGCTTGTGTGGTGCCATCTTGAACATTTCTTACAGGTTGACGCCTTGCAAGTTGGTCTTGCATGTCGGTATCGAAGACATTTGAAACAAACTTTTGCTTTCTTTGCCAGTTCCCATTTCGTATCCGAGTCCGCTTCTTTAAACTTGCGACATTCAAAAATAAAATGTTCTTCCTGGCATTCGGGGCACGCTGGGCCATCTGGTTTTCTAGATGCCTCTTTATTTTGCATGGCGTGGACTGTCTTTTTAAATGTACTTCTTTTCGGTTCCCAAAACGCAACTGGAGGAGCATATTGCTGACGGGTTTTCTTCGACTCCCAAGATATTTCAGGTGGAGCAAAGTCCCCACACATGTCAGCCTCTACTTCCAAGAAGTCATTCATAACCATTAGTTCCGGTCTTTCTTCATCCCGGCGACTTCGGTGATAGATGAACCATCTATACTTCATTGAAGATGGCATTTTCTCAATAAGCGTCTTTGTTGTTTCAGGTGAACACAAATATTGTTCCTTTCCGAGTGCCTTGATAGTTGCGACGGAGTTACGAACATGGCTGGTGAACGTACATACATCGTTAGGATTTTCAGTGACTCTAGAAAGATCTTTTAGCTTCTCCAGTTCAGACAACGCCAGTGCTCCGGGTCTACCAAAGCGCGCCGCTAACCCCTTCATAACTTCCGTTGGATTCTCGGCAGTAAATAGAAGGCTTTTTACCGCTTCCCTGGCTCTCCCTTGAAGCGTTCTTCTTAGGCGAGCCAGATTTTGTGCAGCAGTAAAAGCGTGCGCCGTGTCTTCATACGATCTCCGAAATGCTAACCATTCTTCGCTGGCACTGTTAAAATATGGGAGTTCGATTATATGATTCGAAATCGTATTTTCTGATGTCTTTAAGGAAAGCTTTGTTATTGCTTCGGCGAGTTCTTTCATGTCACTCTTTTCATTCTGAGGTGGCATTCTGTCTATGGGATTTGACTGGTCTAGCCAATTTTCGACCTGTTTTTGGCGGATATTTTCTTCCCCATCTTCTTCCGTATCCGAATCCACCTGCAGTAGTTCAAGTTCTACTTTAGCCATTCTGGCTTTTGCTTCGGCAACTTCTACTTCCCTTTTTGCGAGTTGCATCTTTGCTTCGACCTCAGCTCGCCTTCTTGAAAAATGAACAGAGCGCGTATCGTTTCTTCTCAGATGTACTTCTTCATTTCGCAGCACTTTGTTTGCCTCAGCAAGGGCGGAAGACGCGTTATGTGCATCTTCGACCATACGAGCAATGCGTTTTTTCTCTATTTCGGCGATACGTGCCATTAGGTCTTCGTGTTGCTGTATATGGTCTGTTAGGACAGTAACTGGGCGGGGCGTAAGGTGATCCCCTTCCAGTACGACTACGTTAGAGCTCGCTATTTCCCCTTTTCCAGCTTGCACAGTAGTAAGAGCAGGGTAATTTCCCATTCGGCGTGCGGGTGAAACTCCTTCCCTGGTGCGAGTGGCTGGTACGGTGTGGTCCCCTTCAAGGCGAGAAGAGGATACTCCTCCACTGGGGCGCGGCGGTGTCCTCGTTGTCATCGTAGACTGGCTTGCAGATGATCCCGTTGTCTCGGTGGGCGTATTCATGCACCACTCAGTCGAGGTGGATGGTTCTGCAGCGGTTTTAGATCTTGACTTCTCCGATCTAGTGACAGGCATTCCTGTTTTCCAAAATCCGGCTCGAAGGACCAAAAATTGTGGCGGACGGCGGGCGTATCTTACGGCGGCGGCAGCTCTATGACGCGTTCTGTCTATAGAGACGTGCAGAAGCCAGGCTAAACGACTACCGTCCGTCGGGTAGTGGACTGTATTTGTTGACTGTTTTCTTACGAGCTGGCTGGGACAAGGATGCCGAGAGAAGTCTTGTAGATCTTGGGTCCGCTTGTACCTGTTCTTCTGTCAATAAAAGCCTCGAAATACTTATTCTTCCTTTATTTTTCCTCAGATTTACAGAGTAGTATCACAGTATAGTAGCGCACTGGATTCTTGCGACTTACACACTTGTTGACTCAACAACGTTTGATGTGAGACTGAATATATAGTAGCGCACTGGATTCTTGCGACTTACACACTTGTTGACTCGAAAACGTTTGTAGTAACACTGATTAAACAATCGGCCTTTATTCTACCGAATTGCAAAAGCGCACTGGATTCTTGCGACTTGTCTTCTTGCTAACACAGATGTTAACTCGAGGAAGCTTGTAATGAAACTGACTAAACAATCGGCCTTTATTCTACCGAATTGCAAAAGCGCACTGGATTCTTGCGACTTGACTTCTTGCTAACACAGATGTTAACTCGAGGAGGCTTGTAATGAAACTGACTAAACAATCGGCCTTTATTCTACCGAATTGTAATAGCGCACTGGATTCTTGCGACTTGAACTTGTTAACTCGAGAACGTTTCTTGTTACACTGACTAAACAATCGGCCTTTATTCTACCGAATTGCAAAAGCGCACTGGATTCTTGCGACTTGTCTTCTTGCTAACACAGATGTTAACTCGAGGAAGCTTGTAATGAAACTGACTAAACAATCGGCCTTTATTCTACCGAATTGCAAAAGCGCACTGGATTCTTGCGACTTGACTTCTTGCTAACACAGATGTTAACTCGAGGAAGCTTGTAATGAAACTGACTAAACAATCGGCCTTTATTCTACCGAATTGTAATAGCGCACTGGATTCTTGCGACTTGAATTTGTTAACTCCAGAACGTTTCTTGTTACACTGACTGCCGATCATAGAATGCTCCGCGTATTTATAGGTGATCCCGTTTTCTAGATAGTTCCATAACATTCCAATTTTCTAGATATTTCTATACTTTCTAGAAAGTTCCATCAAAACGTGCCTATACTTTTCTAGAAAGTTCCACAGCTTTCCAGAAAGTTCTACAACCTTCTAGATGTTTCTATAGCATTCTAAACACACACCTGTACTTTTCTAGAAAGTTCCACAGCCTTCCAGAATGTTCTACAACTTTCTAGATGTTTCTATAGCATTCTAAACACATAGGTACCTGTACTTTTCTAGAAAGTTCCACAGCCTTCCAGAATGTTCTACAACTTTCTACGTGTTCCTAAACCTTCTCTGAGCTATTCTGGAGCTTTCTTTGACCGGTTTCTTTACACACATTAATAAAATCTATAACTTCATAGTAACTACTTATTTAAAAACCTATTATTATGACGCGTCGCCAACACTAAGTGAAATTCATCGGGCGCTAAGGCGCCATAAACTTCACAAAAGTTGTAAAAGAAAAGAAAATGTGATTCTCTGTGTTGTGCAGTCTGTGTTATACTACGGTAAATACATTCGTATGTTATAATTCGACTTGTAGTCATATAAGTAGTTGTGTAATTTTAGGGAAGTATATCTCAATAAAAAATTCTAGTTATTCAACTTGTAATGTGTTATTCAAAATGAATTTCACTTAGATTGTAAAAGAAAAGAAAATGTTATTCTCTGTGTTGTGCAGTGTTTGTGACCTTTAGGTGGTTCCTTTAGATTTGGAATTGTAGAAAAACGGGTATTTCGTAAGATATAAAAGTGATGTAACTTCTATGATTATTATCCGATCGTCATGGTAATAGTGTTAAAAGATGCGGATGCAGGCGAGAAGTGCATTCGAGTTGGAATTTCGAAAATCTAAGAGAATTTTTTTTATTAGGTACCTACCTATTTAACTTGTAATGTGTTAAGTATTCAAAATAAAATATTTTTTTATTTTCGTTAGTTTTTGTATTCGTTTTCAATGCTCCGATTCTTGCGGAGACTGCGAAACCTGTGAATTTTTTATCTGTGGATTACAAGACCCGAAACGCCTTGATTGAGCTTCGTGTGACGTCACATTTCACAAAATAAACAAAAACTATCTGTCAGGTTTCAAGATAAAACTTGTTTGTTTAGTGTGGCGTGACGTCACAGGGCAAAATGTCATGTGACTAACCGTTTTCGCGCGAAATTTGAAATTAATGAAGAAAAATATGTTTGTAAGAGCTTTAAATAAGCGTTTGTAATTTTTAAAATACTTTTTCGAGAACTGTCAAGTAGCCAATTGTCTGCTATGATACATAAGATAAAAAAATATGAAAAAAGGATTTAAAGGTGGACATTGACGGTGGCGCCATTTGGCGTGACTCCAAACGACTTAAGTCAAATGGATGGACGCCAAACATATATCCCATTCAAGATCACTCCACTTTCCTTTAATTTACGTGTTTGACAGGGCCGAAAGACGTTTGATATGAGCTCTGATTCCGAAGAAAATCTTTTACTTTGTGCGGCCGCAGTACTGCACATAACCACCAGAAAACCGAAAAAGAAATGGTGCAACATGTCAATTTGTTAAATGAATTGTCATTGGAGCCAAGTGATTTTAGAAATTACCTAAGAATGGACGAGCCAACATATTTCGAGTTACTAGAACTCGTTACTCCACTTATAACAAAAAAGATACCAAAGAGACAAGCTATAAGTCCTCATGAGAGGCTGTGTGCTACTCTTCGTTTCTTAGCTTCAGGAATGAGACATTACATTACATTTGAAGAAGAAGCCAATGACTGTTTATTTATGTCTCAGAATAGCATTATTATTCTGAGATTTAGGTACGTGTATTATTATTCGTATGTTGTTACTCTGTAATTTTCTAAGAGGTTAAAGGAAAGCGTCAAACTGAATTTAAAAGTTAGCCGCGGGTGATTACACGTGTCTAACGGTCATTAGACCATTATAAAATATATAAATCATAGCGTTGAGAACTTTCGGTTTTTGCAGCGCTGCTTGGTTGACGCGTGAGTCGTGCTTTGCCTGCGCGCGCGCAACGCCACGGGTTTCACTAGCACGCCCCGCGGCTCGCACAGCACGCGGCTACGCGGACGCCCCGTTAGCCGCAATTTACACACAACAGCAGGTCAACCTACACAACAACTGGCACATTTGTTTAATCGATATTCATAGTGATTTAGTGGTAGCTTGAAGTGCTGGCGCCTGTAGTCATGGAGCGTAACTGCTGCAATCTCATATACGAATGAGAGCAACCTTTTGCTATACCTATTAAGGATTGTATAAACTAGGGCTATTTTTCATAATGAGGAGGGTGGGAACGGTACCTATTTATTTTATATACTTAAGTAATTTTTTAAAATAGGAGTCTACAATTAAATTATTAATTAGATAATTAATTAGTTAATTATTCCTTAATTAATTGAATTAAATTATTTTTTTTGTAGCCTTATAATATTTTTTTAAAGATTTATAACTATATTTACGTGCTGTCTTTTCTTTTCCTTGCGCCCGCTGTGACGTCATCAAGTAGATCCAAATTAATGCGCACTTTAATAAAACTTTATAAATGCATATCGTATCAAAGAAAAATAAAAACTACTTAGTGTTTTGTAGTAAATGAGATCTTTAGGTGTACCTAAGTAAGTATAGGGTAAAATATAACTTTAAAATACTTACAAATAGAAACACCCTAGAGATATCTCACGAAAGACACGAATGACGTGGTTTGTGCGCGGTAAGATTTAGGTGTGGAATCTAGATTGCGATGCAGAATCAGGGCCCTGCTGTTACAAATTATGATATAACATGTAATAATACAAAACCATTTCATAAAATAGAACGCTATCGCTAACGTGCTCCATTACAGATGGCAAATTTGTATTTCAAACAATCAAGGTTTATATCTGATTGTCTTTACGCGAGACCAGGTTAAAAGCAAAATAAAATGTAGAAAAGTAATGGTTTCATAAGTCACGGAGCAGACCGTATTGTGCAGTTACTCGCGCGGCTCAGGGGGAGCACCCGGCGGACGTCTCGCGTCGGGCTCGAGTCACGCCACTCGAGTTACACACTAAAACAATACGTTGCCGCGTCATTCACTTTCCCCTTATCAAAGCACATTTGATGTTTATGCAAAACTTATCAAAGAAAATCGGATTCGGAGCGAGTCGTGCGAACGCCGCGAGTGCGCCGAAAACATTCAACGGTTATAATGACCTGCATTGGACCAGGCCATGGGAGCAGCGGCGCGATGTGTGCGCGGAGTAGGTAGTACCTACCCGCATCCGTATGAATGGGTCATTTGCTTCCGAGGAGTACCTACTTTGGATCTTTAACTTACCATCGCACTTATGTGAGGTGCGTGGACACAATGCAACAAAATTTATGCAATTGCAAATTTTTAAATCGTCTACAATATCAGCTTTTTTTGTTCTTTTTTAGCCATCTGCAATGTTATGCTTGCCGCAACGTGAATAATAAGACTGACTGCGATCTTAATCCTCTTTAATATGAGTAATTGTCATATATATAGCGGTAGGAGATGTGTGCGTGTCTGCTATACTGTACACACACTACACATATTAACTTAACAATGATCACCGGTCAAATGAGTGAGTCTTCCATTTATCCGTTATCTATTTCATTAACTTATTTTCAAATGAGTTTGATAATAATTTAAGTCGCCGACCAAGCAGCGCATGCACGCTGCCACGAAGCTCGAATCGAGCACACGGGCGCCGCCGCGCACCTATCGCACGAATAATAAGTATATATCCTATCATCATCGCTTGAACGCCAGTATTTGACCAGATAAGGCAACATAATTTTTCAATTTATTATAACTTTGGTATAAGAGATGAGATGACTGTTATGAACATAATGATTCTCCTTTGAGCTGTGCGATGCAATGAGGGGACTATCGGTTACGCATTACACGCATAGGAGTACCTACTTAGTGATTATGATACTGACTGGCATGTCCGTTGAGGTAGCGCGGGCTGTCCTTGGCGGCGGGCGCAGGCGCGGGCGCAGGGGCGGGGGCGGGCGCGGGCGCGGGCGGCGGCGCGGGGCGCGTGCGTACGAACTTCCTCATAGCGCGCGCGCACCCCGCGCGCGGCGGCGTAGCATCGCGGCTCGCACTGCAGGTAACAAGTACAAAACAATGTCAAATTAGCAATACTATATAAGGTGACTGCTAGAAACCGCAAGAAACTTCAAGGGCTGGTCAGGTCAAGTGTTTTAAACATGACAAAAAAGGAATTCGTGTTTTGTTCATTTTTAATGAAATAATTAATTTTGTGAATTTTTAATGGGTAGTCTTTGAGTATCTAATTTATTTTAAAGCATACGGCCGTTCGTTGGCCCGTCCGCGTCAGCTGGGCGATAAATACCTACGTTGACGGGTCAACAGACGGCCGGCCGGCCGGCCGTTGCCCCCGTCAGCTGGGTATAAGTACCTACGAAAAAACACGAATTCCTTTTTTGTCATTTTTGTCATGTATAAAACACTTGACCTGACCAGCCCTTGAAGTTTCTTGCGGTTTCTAGCAGTCATCTTATATATGAATGAGTGAGTAAAATTGCATAGTGCCGGAACACCATTTAAGATTTATAAGGAGTCAAACAGGGTACGCTTTCTCCCAAGCTCTTCACAAGTACCTACACTGGAAAAAGTATTCAGAGGCCTGCTGGCTAGTTCCTAGATATCGAACGGAGTGGTCGTCGGTGACAAAAGGCTTACTAATTTTCGTATCGCTGACGATATTGTCCTGTTCGCCAATACATCTGCCGAAATAAAAATAATGCTCGAACCACTGAGTGCGGCAAGCCTTGAAGTTGTACTTATGAGGTCGAAAACCAAAGTGATGGATGACTATGACACAGGAATAGGATAGTGATCGACGGAATTCACGTAACAAAACTTCAACGACATGCAAGCGATTTGATCGCTGAAGTCACTTTTCGTATTCACGTATCAATCGCACGATTTTGTTTAAGTCGGTTTTGTTTAAGCGTATTCACGTGCATTAATCGAAGTTCAATCGTTCCCTCCGCGGTATTCACCTATTATTTTGACGTTTAGTTTTATCGGATTTCAGCAATTACACGTCAAATTAGACAATTTCCAAGTCGTTTGAAAAAAATAACAAACATTTCTGCATGTTTTGTTAACAAAAAGTATTTGAATTTATTTGGTAGAACTGTAATGGCAACATTAAGTTTAAATAGTTATCAAATCGCTGAGTTGCGTTCCTATCGAGTAATCGTTTTAGCGAAATGACAGGTGAATACGGATTTGTGACTGTTTTTCAATAGGACGACTTCTAAACGTAAACGACATTTCGACTATTACGAAATACGTGAATCAGGCCACTGGCCACTTATAGATACTGAACATCAGAAGTCCAAACTCAAGGTTTGCCAAAGGGCGATGGAGCGAAGTATTCTCAGTATCAAACTGATCGAAAAAGTCAGTAATACGGTTATTCGCTGTAGGACCGGAATAGCAGATGTGGGTGAGAAAGCTGCAAGCTGAAGTAGCAGGGGGTGGTCACGTATGCAGGATGCACCCTAACAAATGGGCCAAATTGTAACTCGGTGGATACCCACGAACGGGTGCCGTCGAAGACGACGACCCGAAAAGAGATGGTGCGACGACTTTGAAACCACATAAGGTATTGGCAGTCTTTGGCTCTGGACCGGGATCTGTGGAAGAGTTTGGGGAAGACCCAGTGACGGATTAAGACTACTTGATGCCCTAAGCAATCCACGCCTGTGGGCCCCCCTTCCGTTTGTCAACTAGCACCTGTCTTTAAACCTTTACCGTCTAAAAACATTAGTTTTTTTGTAAAATAAGATGATGAGAGATGTAACGTACCTTAGAAATGGAGTAGGTGCGACAACAATAAAAACCAAAGCATAATTTATTTATTTATTGAAATGCGCCTTGCGGCTTTTTTAGGCATTGAATTCACGCAAGATAGTATTAACGTCTAACGTTTTTAACATATCGGACTCTACTCTATGTATAATATCGATAAATGATCGAGCCTCTCTTGTATCATCTTTGCCCTTTTTATATTTTTTAATATTGAAAAAGAACATTACGCTGAGCAATTTGTAATCATAAGCGATAAAAATATACGCAGGGCTGTTTCCACATTAGGGAAAGCAGATTCAACTTTATCATCATGTAGGTATTATTTTATACAATTGTGCGTGAGTTTGTGTAAACTTGTGCGAGCCGAATCACTGGGTCTGGAACTTATTTTACCTATGAATGAAACTGTTGAATTGTTATTAATTCGGTGTTAAGGTCTTCTGGATAATTATGTATTTACTAGATTTTTACTGTGCTGACTGTATTCTGCAGTTTGATCGGGACACTTACCGGCATCGGGTATTTTATTCAAGAATGAGAATTTGTCTGCTGTATCTTTCTATATCTCTCCTCTTTTTCGTATCTTTTTGTCATATCCTTATAGTGACACTCGCAAGGTTAAGATAAATCGGTGACGTGCGAATCATTAACATCGGTAAACGCGTTTGGTCTCTACAATGGTACAAAGGAACAAACATACATACATAGACTGACAAACACATTACCCTCCCGCAGTCGGGTAAAAGTAAAAACAATTGACGAATCGCGTAAATGCATTGAACGTAATTATCGCTGGGTAAATGCAGCTCCTTCTTCTTCTTCTTCGGCTTCATTTGACATTTGAGGCCCATATTTTCTCCTTAAATGGGCATATTATGGGCTTCAAATGTCAAATGAAGCCCATGTCCATAGTTTTTAGCCGATAGGGTACCTGATCATCAGATCAATATCAACTCCATTGTCACCGGGCGGGAGGATATACAGCTTAATAACTTTGAGTATTTATTGTCCTTCATACCCAATGATTACCTAATTTCAGCTCAATCGGACCGCTGGAAATCGCTCAAAAGTCGATCGCAATATTCCGTCCGTTCAAACTTATAAACTTATTTGACGTGTGGTGTAGTAAAAGATGGTAACAATACCTATTAGCTTTTAAATTAAATAAACACGCCCGACCGCTAGATAAAAATCAAAAAATCAAAATCAATATATCTTTATTCAGTAAGCTTAAATTAAGCATTTTGAATCGTCTAAATTTATTTTTTTATGGATGGATGGATAGGCATAGGAATCCACCCACCCACCCCACCCATTCAGGAAGTCTTTTAGCTGTGGAGAAGAACGGGCACAAGAAACTCCACAGCTTTAAAATAATATAGAAGTAACGACATTTACAAAACAACATGTCGTTACCAAATTATACAATCAGTTATGTAATGTCATAAAAGACAATGGATTAAGAAAAAAAACAATGTAAATATATTATTATAACCAGGCTGTTTTGTCTTCTAAATATTCCTTGACTGTGTAATAACCTTTCCTAAGTAAACAAGATTTTACATGATTCTTAAACTTATCTAAAGGTAAATCTAGTATAGTACTTGGTATTTTATTATAATAGTGTATACCTTGCCCCAAGAAAGAGCCGAGAACCTTTTGTAACCTAAACAGTGGCATTACTAGTTTTGACTTATTTCTAGTATTGAAATTGTGTACATCACCGTGTTTAGAAAAAGTGTTAATATTGCAACGCACAAAAACTATACAATTATAAATATACTGCGATGCAACAGTAAGAACACCAACTTCCTTAAAAATATTTCTCAAAGAAGTTCGCAATCCCAGTCTATAAATGGTTCTTATTGCTCGTTTCTGTAAAATAAATATAGTTTTAACATCAGCCGCTGTTCCCCACAGAAGGACGCCATACGACATGACACTATGAAAATAACTAAAGTAAACAGTCCTAGCAGTTTCTACATCTGTTAGTTGTCTAATCTTTCTAATCGTATATGCTGCTGAACTGAGTTTGCCGGCCAAATTCGATATATGCGGATTCCATTGGAGTTTTGAGTCAAGGGTTATCCCTAGGAAAACTGTAGAGTCTACCAAATCTAATTTAACACCATTCATTCTAACATCGGTTTGTTCGGTCTTGACATTTGGTAGTATAAATTTAATACATTTCGTTTTTTTAGCGTTTAGCTGTAAATTATTCGCACTAAACCAACTGAGAACCTCTGAGAGAGCATTGTTAACATCGTCATAATTATTCTTACATCTAGTCACATTAAAAATGAGTGAAGTAAAGTAAGTATATCGGTACCTAGTCGTCTTTCGGTAGGTATAATTTGACGCGCGTGTCATTGACCTCTAAAACTAATTTACCTACCTAGAAAAAACTATTTCGGAGCTTGCAGAAACCTTCAGCTGTGACTGGTTTAAGTAAATTTACATAACCAAAGGAATGACTTAAATGAAACAAAATACTTTAGATATTTTGACTTTGGACATTATCAAAACAAAACAAAATAAAATTTTACGTACCTAAGCGAACACAATATTAAGAGGAAACACTACGTCGACGTGGCATGCAAAATTCTCATACAAATCACAGAAAAACGACGTTTCGTAGTCCCCTGTTTCCTCCTTCAGAACTGGACCAATTTTTATTACTTTTTCAGCATCGGTTAAAGAAAGAGATTTTCTGTGTCTGTATGATTTTTTGCATTAAGTAATTTATTTAATAACCTTCAAAATTTAGCGAAATCACTCCGTTTTAAGGCATCTTCAAAAACATTAAGTGGCTAGTTTAACAAAAAAAATTAAACATACAGACATAGAAAATCTCTTTCTTTAACCAATGCTGAAAAAGTAATAATTTTTTTTCCAGTTCTGAAGGAGGAAACAGGGTACTACGAAACGTCGTTTTTCTGTGTTTTGTAGGAGAATTTTGCATGCCACTTCGACGTAGTGTTTCCTCTTAAGAACTTGAATTATTTGTCGACTCACACTAATTTGTGCTGTGTGACTCGTACAGCACAGCGTAGATTTTTAATTTACTGAAACTATTGACTTACTTGTTAATTATCAAATTAATTGTATTACGTATGCATAGAAGCCGGCCGGCACAATTACTCAAAAAACAAAACAATTGATTGACGCAGATTTGCGGGGGCGCCAGGCGGGGGGCCCGCGGGGAAGGGGTAGTATGATCGCAATTCCGGTGCATTCGAATTGCCGAATGCACTAGCGGGCAGCGACTGGGCAAGCGGCAGCGGGGTTATGACTCTAGGTCGGACGGACTCTATGTCAACTTAAACGCGCGAATTTTCAAATTAGTCCTAGAAACTTTTTTTGGTGTGGTTTTTGGTGACGTGAGAGTGAGACGTGATGCCCTAAGTGCCCGTGAAGTCATAAACATCCTAAGCGCAGAGGAGATAGAAACTGTTTGTTAGTTGAACGCGACACATCTCCTTGTACGCATTTTACGCATTAGCTTCAGAACCTTGGCCCCTGCTGCTGGTTGGTGCCAGATTATCCGCGGCTATGGCATACGGCAGCTCCCGAGCGTTATGCGGCATGCGGCAGTGACTTGGTCTACATTCGCACGGACTCATTTCGCAGGTTCGAATAATTACTTTCTCGGAAATAGCTGTATGAGTGTATTTTGTTACTCAAGATTTCTTATAAACCTTTAGCCGCTATGTACCTATGTCTCTTTAAGTATCATTACTCAATTAGTGAATACGTCTAAATAAAAAAGTAAGTAGGTACCTATAGAAGCAAACGCGTGTAAATACAAGTAGTATCTATTGTTTTTCGTTAATATTCAAGTACGTAGGTAGGTACTAAGAATAATAAACTTTAGTTAATATTTAGAGGTAATTTGGGTGAGGTGTTCTCCAATAATTGTTATCCGCTACTACAGTCTGTAATTTGTTTGTGTGCCAATGTCAGTCGATGAATTGGCCAGGTCATTGGCAGAGGTAAACCTGCCGTGTGGATCAAGCAAACGATAACTATAAACCTTTTTGAAGAATCTTGTTACAGATTATTGTGTGGAGTGAATCGATATCGAGCGTTTTGGACACGTGCAGCGGCCGATGGAGCGGCACGCGCGTGTGGGAACCGGGTCACGTGGCCCACGAGCCCACTACCACAACACAAACCACTTTGGACAATACCACAGTATTATAATATATCAGTATTGTTACTTCATAGTAACGGAGGAAGCGCGAGCCATACCTACCTACGTGCTCCGATCTCGGCATGCAACAGGCGCGAATGTGCCGCAGAGACGAACGGACGGTTGCGGACGGTGTGTTGTTTTTTGTCTTTGTTTTTTGAACAAAATTCGTGCGATTTTTTCGATTGAAATAAGTTCAAGTCTTACTTAATATGGCAAGGAGTAATTCTAGAATATAATGTGCTGTTTTTGGTTGCATGAATTCCTCTGTAACGCACCCAGATATAACATTTTTACAAGCTTTTATTTAACTTGCAATGTATGTACCTATGTAGTATGTATGTATGTATGTCTTGTTCGGGTGGAATTTTGAAACTCAATTTTGACCTACTTCCCGGTTACCGATTGAGCTGAAATTTTTCATACATGTGTAAATCGCGTGACAATGCAATATTATGATAACATGGTGCTGACCTGATGATGGAGCTGGAAGGTGGCCATAGGAACTTCGCAATGAAACAACACAACCTCATCTAGTTTGGGTTCGTTTGAATCGTCTTGACGAGTAGTTTGTCTTTCAATGGTAACCAGGGTCTGATGATGGAGCTGGAAGGTGGTCATAGGAACTCTGTAATGAAACGACGCAACCCTATCGAGTTTCGGTTCGTTTCATTCGACTTGACGATTACTTTGTTTTTAGATGGTTACCAGGGTCTGATCTGATGATGGAGCTGGACTAGGTGGTCCTAGGAAAGTAAAGAAACAACGCAACCCCATCGAGTCTCGGCTCGTTTAGATTCGCCTTGACGAGTTCTTTGGTGCTACATGGTAACCAGGGTCTGATGATGGAGTTGGAAGGTGGCCATAGGAACTCAGTAATTAAACAACATAACCCCATCGAGTATGGGCTCCTTTGATTCGTCTTGACGAGTACTTTGGTGCAAGATGGTAACGAGGGTCTGATGTTGGAGCTGGAAGGTGGCAATAGAAACTTAGTAGTGAGTAATTAAGCGACACAACCGCGTCGAGTTTGATTCGTCTTAATGGGTGGACCGTTTTTGATGGGTAATAAGTGGTGGTGGTTTGGTGGACGTGAATAAATTTTGTATACATAAACATTTGTAGTCAGTGAGATAAACAGATGAAAAACGTGTCCAGGGATAACTAAAAGGTAAAAAATATATTAATTTATTTTTTAAACAAAAAACATTTTTAAAAAACAAGCTTTTATTTAAATGCACTATAAAGAAAAAAATAAACTATTACCCAAGCAGCACACAAGCGTTTACAACATTAATTTACCAGCCCATTTAGAACTTAAGTTCCCTTAAAAGACGCACAAGAGTGTCAAAAGATGCTTTTATATTTATGAGAGATATATTTGAGATATTATACAGCTCAAGCTGTATAAAATTAGTATTAAGGGATCCGCGGAAGCTTAAGGTTTTAAAACAGATAATCAAAACTCTTCTATAGAACTTTAAGAGTGTTGTAACACTTTAAGCTAGCTTTATCGTTAAAGCTGTATAGAGGCTGTTTTTTGTATGTGATCACTTACTTACTACTGAACTAAGCGTTATAATAGTATCACTCGATACTTGTTTCTGTACAATGGTGTATGCAACCTCCATTATAAAACTTAATCTTATAGCGTAATTAGGCACTCTTGTGAATACAGTGGTTTTATAACAACTGTCTACAAGAGTGCTTAAAAACTAAAAAATAAACTACATCAATAGTACAGCTTTAGCCCACTTTACTGACAGAGTTGTCACGATTGTATCATAGTGTTTGCTGAAGCTCGCATTTATAATGTGGAAAAAAAGAAAAAGATATACGACAGACGACTTGAGAACCTCCTCCTTTTTTTACGTCGGTTAATAACGAAATATAAATAAACCAAATGACAGTAATAATTTATTGGGGAAGAAAAGAATATTTTAAATTTGACAACCCACAGTTAAGCGCCAATTCCATCGACGTCCTATGAAGGTTCTGTAGAAAAAACAATAAATGGTGTCGATGTTTGAATTTAGTTAAAACTTTGGAACCTGATTAACCACGTTATAATAATAATAAATTTTTATTTCAGACCATTTTTTTCCATAGCTTTATAAGTAAATGTTAGTAACAATTGGGCTTAATCCTATGTTAGTGTTGTTAGCATATTAATAATTATATTATGTACTATTTCTTAAGCCCCGTTGCAATCTCTACCCAGTATCTTTGAATGGGGCAGTCCTGTTTAGCAGCAATCATCTTAAGGATACTGTTGCCGCTTTTACGTAAACGCTGCAGTAGAGAAGCTGCTTTTTTGCGCATAATAGCATGAAACCCGTCTGTGCGAGAGTCAGCAAACATTTTTGAAGCGCTACAGCGCCACGGTAGCCCCAACAGCATCCTGAAGGCGTTGTTGTATTGTACACGCAGAATGTTATAGGCTCGCCGCGAATACGTCACCCACAGTCCACTCGCATAAAATGACTGGCAGAACGCTTTAAACAAAGTCACTTTTACGTCTGCATCGCATCGAGCGAATCCGCGGGCAAGCATATTAGCCCTCACCGCCAACGCCCTGCGTTCCCTCTCTATGTCATCATCATCCCTTAGGTCTTCCGTGACAACGTTATAATGATGATGACGAATTTTAAAAAATATTTAGTTTCGCTAGTGAATAAAAGAATGGGCTACAGAATGAAATATATATCTCAAATAGCTTTAAACGATTTAGCGCCACATGACGCTAGAACTATTTTAGGTACTATAAAACAAATACGTATCAAAACGATTGAACAATGTGAATACTGACATAATGGCCTCAAAAAATCTATAAAAAATCGTTAGAGACTTGGATCGATGTTCCAACTAAAATTACTTTAAATTTCAATTTTGATGGTCTCCCAATATTTAGAAGCTCAAATAAAGAGTTTTAGCCAATTTCGTCCACTATACGAAACCACTATTTGAAAGACCAGATATTGAGCCGTTTGTAATTGAATTTATTTTGGTGTTGGAAACCAAAACAAATTGACCAATACTTAGATGATTTTGTGTACGAAATGGAACACTTAATTTAAAACGGGAAATATATATAAAATGAGAAAAAGAAAGTATCTGTTGCAATAAGATGTTTTATTAGATTAAATGTTATTTTGATTATCTTTATTAATGAAATTTTGCATTCACAATGCTATATAGATTTAGGATAAAATGTTTACTAGAAAAAAACAACCAGTCTCAGGAAAGCTCGAACGGGATTCGAACCCGTGACCTTTGGATTGCCGGTCCACTGCTCTAACCGCTAAGCTACCGAGACCCCAGAAGACCCGTTGAATTTTTTCTAGTAGTTGATACGCTGCAAGCCAGCGGTATTACATCACTGTGAAGTCTACCTTCACATTCGAAAGAAATACTATTGCAAGTATTTAACAATCGATAAAGACGTAATTGCTTATAAATATCTTTATTATTGAAATTTTGCATTCACAATGCTTTATAGATTTAGGACAAAATGTTTACTAGAAAAAAACAACCAGTCCCAGGAAAGCTATTTTGATTGTCTGCAAGAACATTTATTGTTTGTCTAATATATTATTTTGACTATCTAAATTTAATTTCAGTTAATTTTCAATCTGATTTACTTCAGTGATCTTCTGGGTTTGAAAAAGGGTTTGAGCTTCAAACTCATTACGATGGGGGTATTATGCAATCCATATCCGCCGTATGTATTATGCAATCCATATCCGCCGTAGTACAGCTAGTAAGACTTTAGTACCCTCCAAATATCGTCTAAGCTGTATAACAAAATGTCGCCATTTTAGAACGAATGAAAAAAGATATTCAAATATTATTAAACCAATGTTTGTTAATAGTTTGAACCGTTTCCTGATTATCAGCTACAAAATTTGATCGCTGTGTCCTACAATCTATTATATTAAATATATAATTTATATTAAAACCTTAAAAACAAACACTTACTAACCCGTGTTTAATAACCTTCTTTATGTTTTTTTTTAAGTTTTACTAGCGCGTTAAAATATTGCCAATAACCAACCACACATTGACAATAAAATTGGATTTGCACTTTGTTTTACCAATTAACACCATCAGATTTCTAAGATTTATCATTACTTGGGATTGCACTTTGAAATATGACTATTATGTGTCATAATTATTGAATTATTCTTGTACGACATGTTTCTCTTTTATTTTTATAATTTTTTAATTCACTTATAACTCATATTTAAAACTTTTATCTTTATAAAATATTATTTGGAGTGTAGTTGCTTTTTCTTACACCGAATAACATCTCTTAAACAGCTACTAAACAGCTTCTGCTTTGCTTCTACAGCTACTATACAGCTATACTAAGGCGAAAAGTTTTATAATATGGGCCCTTTTTGAGCTAATAAGGTCTGTATAATCGCTTATACAGCCTTTTTACAGCCTCAATATGCAGCTGTAAGTATAAAAATAAATTCAAATACAGCTTTTATACAGCTTGATATGCTACTTGGGTACCTACTTTAAAACTTTTACTATCAACTTATAACGTCATTACACAATTTATATAATATAAAAGGTTGTCGCGAGATTTACTATATACTAATATGTGTAAATAAACAAGTAAATTAAATAACTTGATGTGATTGATTTTAACTATTAAAATTTTCAATCTAAGAAAATATGAGTAGTTAGGTACTTACCTACTTACTTAGTTAAATCTCGCGACAACCTTTTTTATATCATATAAATTGTGTAATGACGTTATATGTTGATAGTAAAAGTTTTAAAGTAATAGTTTATGTTTTTCTTTATACTTAGTGCATTTAAATAACAGCTTGTTTTTTTAAAATGTTTTTAATACCTATTAATTTTTTAGATTACCTGGAAACTCCAAAAGGTAACTAAGACTATAAATAAAATGTTTTTATTTACGAAGGTACATTATTTGTGTCTTTTTTAATGGATAGGTATTTCGTTTTTTCCTCCGAAAAACTGCCTGGATTAATAAATAAATAGTTAAACTAGGTAGGTAGTTATAGGCGGCTCATGATACGGTAGGTACGCTCGTGTTAAAACCTCCGGGTTGTAGGTTTTTGAAAACATTATTGAGTTAAACGATTGATTGATTTTGTAATTATTATGTAATAAATGGTGATGCTTAAACACGTTGGCGGAGAATTACTTTTTAAAAGTGGAGATATTGGGCCATAACCATAACCTCAGATCATAGAAGGGAATGATCTGAGACGCTAACCCACCACGCTGGCCCAATGCGGGTTTTAACGACTGTCATCTTACGACAACAACCGGGACCAACGACTTAACGTGCCTTCCGAAGCACGGAGTAGCTCGAGGTGTTTTTAATTTGGTCACCCATTCAGCGACCCGGCATTGCGAAAGTGGCTTAGCGAGCAAGATCGCGCCATCGAGCTCCTCGGCCGCGTAGGTGCCCGACAAACTGGCGACAGAGACAGACGACCTCAGCTATCAATCTAAATTGACTTCTGAGTTCCTTTTAAGTTCGTTCGTTAAGGCACATTTTTCTTTGATACGTTTTTATATTTTGTGTCAAATAGTTATTTATTGAATATTTTTGGCTGCAATCGATTGTAACATCTTTCGTATAACAAATTAAAAGTCTTATTATTGCATAACATTCGGTGTTTAAACGTTGAATTGAATAAGATTGCGTGCAATTTAAGTGCAATAGCGTGGTTGTTAGCTGACGTAAATTAGATATTACATTTCTTAGGTAGGTACTTAAGTACCTAAGTAATTAGGTTTTCACTGAACATTAACAAAATGCCAAGATAGAAATTTGGAGTCCTTTTTAAAACTGCAGAAAACGTTATCTTTTATTGAAACTTCTTACAATTAATTAAAAATTTAATAATTATTGTTTAAGTATAAGTAGGTAAGTAATACGATTTTCATTATGGAACCTTGTGTAAAAAGAATTGAAAATGTTGGTATAAAATGAAAAAGTTGCAATCACTAATGTTTAAAACTTCGAGTAGGCAATATTTATTTATTTATTTATTTATTTACTTATTTAATTATTAATATTATGTTAATTGTGTTATTTTAACTTAACACTTTAAAAGAATAGTTCAAACGTAGGCTTAAGTACTTACCTGTTTAAAACTCCTACTTTGGTGAAATTATTACCTAAGTTGCATTATGGAGTCATTTTCTGGAGAAATTCTGTGGGTAAAAATCAAGTATTTAAGTACCAAAAAAGATGCATAAGAGCAATAAATGGCCTTACATCAACTGATAGGTGTAAACCGTTTTTCATAAAATTGAAAATATTAACTCTACCTTCGATATACATTTATGAAGTGGCAGTGTTCGTCATGTGTAACGACTCCCTTTACACTACATTCTCAGAAAGGAATCCAATTAGAAGTCAACGTCATGGAAATAGGATATGCGCACCGAAACACAGAACGGCACACGTTACCTAGTAGTAGCTTTTTTGGAATGGCCCACAAGATCTTTAATAAGATTCCTATAACTCTTAAGACCTTGCCTATCAATATTTTTAAAAAACGTTTGGTAGCGTTACTTATTAATAAAAGCTATTACTCAGTTCAGGAATTTTTAGCTGACAAATATTTGAAATAATTTAGACATGTTTTTCTTATTTTATTTTTCTCACTTCATTTTTTTGTAGTTATTTAATATTGATAATAATGACATTTGGCTTAATTTTGACATCTATGATAATAAAGACATTTTGCGTTATTTTGACATTTATTATTACTAATACTTTTAGACTACAATACATTGTTTTAGACTGTAGTTTTTTAAACTTGTATTTGTATAGGTACCTTAACTAAGGTGGAAATGTAGTGAGACTTATGACATCAATGTAATACCTATGTTTCACAAATAAATATTCTCATTCTCATTCTCTTACCTAATTGATATTTTCATCCATTAAAATTAACAGTTAAAAATATTTTAACTCTTAACGAATAAATATTTGAAACCATTAACACCATCTCAACCAATCACAAAATACATTCATAAAACTAGATAGAAATTCAAAGTAGGCCGATGTAATTAACCCCTAGAGCACCGTAAAACACAATTGAAAATCAGTTGTTTCGCGACCGCCGGCGGTCGTATGATCCTTACCTATTACAACACTGTAGATGGGCAGCCCTATCGCGTGTTTACGTACCGCGCGGCTGTGGGTATTTTTTTCAAAGATAGGGCCGAGTTAAATTACTGACATATTATAAGTATTACCGTGACAATACTACTTATGACTCATTACTTGTTGGTTTGAATTAGTATCAACGTAATTCTCAATCCGTCTCGCACCTAGGCTATTTAGCTGAAATTGCAAATACTACCAAGTCTTACATATGTGGGGTAGCCCCTGCGCTAATAGATAACGTCGCACGGCAGAAACAGATCAATCGGCCGCGACGGCCGATTGGCCGATTGGGCGCCCATCGCTGCACCCCAATCAAACATAGTGTCGCTGGGCAGGGCACTCTTCCTGATTACTATCTTATCAATTAATTTTAATATGATAATAATGTTCTGATCGGTAGTTTAATGTAGGTATGTGAGTAGGTACCTTAACTGACAGCATCAGATTTTAGTACCTACAGACGACAAGCAAGTCAACCTACTACAAAATGTAAAAAAAAGGTGTTCTTTATGTTTTAGGTATAAGAACCAAAATTGTTTAGAGAAATGTGAGTTAGGGTAGGTTGCGCCGCTGTGCTGGTTGTGTACTTTGCCAGTTGTTTTAAGTTAATAGAGGCCTTTAGAGTAGCAGCTGGGCTAATACTGCCTAACTAACTGGCGCGGCGGTACTAAACGGTTTAGTCCAGACCCCAGCGGCGGCAATAGTGAAGGGATGTACTTGTGTTTAGTAGCTATCCCTTCTCCAGAACCCCTGCTAAGGGTTTCGGGCCTAGACAGGAAGGCGGGAGCTGAGGGTTAAAACGTGACGCGATAGTGCTGTGAGTTTACGCATATGGCTTAGAAATTGACGTTAAAAATGTCTTTTGAGCTTAATCTTAAGTCATCTTTTCCGTGAATCTAGATAAACATTTATAACTCTATAGTTAAGTCGAAGGTAGCAGTTAATCATAAGTATATCATTTTCCTCACCGTATTATTTTGTGATAATATGTTTTGTTTACATTTTTACAAACCGGGCTCTCTGTCATGTCACTCATTCATAATAGTGAAACATACTTTCTCTAAGACAGATCACAAGTTACTACGATTCTCATGTCACGATATTTTAAGACCCCATACATTTCAGATCACAATTAAGATTTAGTTTGTAGTACCTTGTAACCAACAAAAAATAGCAGACGCTCTATTACGTACAATTCCAGGGAGTACGGCAATCGACAGTGCTCTCACAAACAGAGAGGACGTTCCGGAACAGGATCGCAGGAAGCGATCGCCAGGACCAGCTGATGGCTCGAGTCGGGATCAATCACTGCGCACGCACTGCCGCGGAGCACCGCCACGGGCTTGGCGTAACACTGGTTTGCTGCGCGGCGCGAGGCGTGTGGCGCGCGTGCTCGCGGCGCGGCGCAAGCGCGGTGACTGACACCATGGCATCGGGCATGAGGCCGCGGGCTGCGGGCCGGCTGCTGTCAGTCACAGCACGGTAATATTGTCTTATTACCGTGGTCACAGTCTAGTCGCCACCACGAAAGCCTTCCTCCTGCATTTCACTAGCTTCCCATACCATACCTACTTCATAGTCAAATATTCTAAAGTTAAGTCATCAGCATTAAGACGTAACGTGCAAAAATATCTGATCATAGGTGGAAGGCATATACTTACTTATATATGCCTTCCACCAAATGATCAGATATTTTTGCAGGCCGTCGAGTCACATCTTAACTGTACCTCGTGACTCTGAACATCGTGACTGTACCTAACAAAATCATTGGTGAGTAACAATTTTTTTATTAAATATAAGTAACTCAATTTAAAGCATTCTATTAGGTAACTTTAAAACTATGCCACGCCAGCGATACCTCACAGTGGGCACCTGGTAAGTACCAAAAAGAGCTGCAACAAACTCACAAGGGGTTTTCTTACTGCTGTTGTATATTATTATGTTACACAGTACAAGTTAAGCTATTTAAAAATAAAATCAGCATTTTTAGACGTGATAGTCCCAAGTGGCATTATGACAATCAATCAGTACCTAAGGTACTTTGGCTTCAAAATCGATATGGATGTGTCCATATCGATTTTAAAGCCTACTAGTAACTTACTTATTATAGATATCTATACAAATGTCATTTACGAAGGATTTGATTTATTATAACTTCAAAGACAATAATTATACATTTTGTTTCCATTTCCACCGCACGGGATGGAGTCTTGCATTTGCGCAGCGGCTGCAGCATAATGCACGAAGTTCCCCTATGAGAAAAATTGAAAGAAGCTATTTATACTGAATATTTATTTTGCATTTCACATACAATATTTTTATTAAATTAACCAATATGCTGTAACGGCGAATTTAACACAGCTGGCTGACCCGCGCCGGGAGCCTTGGGTGCGCGATTGCATGCAGACCATATCGTACCTATACTAAGCACCAGCTACTGCTATTGCAAATCACTCAATGCTGATTCTTTATTTCAATTATTATAATAATTGTAATAATAATAATAAGGCTCTCCTGTCATTCGTACGTCACATTTTTTTCTTAGACCTATTTTATTTTATTTTGCTATTCATACTAATTTTTAATATCAGTAACATAACATTATTATTATTTCTTTATTGCACAGAAACACAGTTACAAAAGTGACAAGAGATGCAAAGGTGGACTTATCTCTAAAAGAAATCTCTTCCAGTCAACCCAGAGTGTGCGAGAAAATGTTATAGGGGTGACACAAAGTGCAACAAAAAAAAATACAAAATTACCTAGACCTATAAATATATTATTATAGAATATGTAATATTATAATACTATACTGGTATACAAATAAAACAACTGCACAAGTAAAACAAAAAAAAAATACATAACAAAAAAAAACTTACATAATATTATGTATATAACTAATTATATAAATAATAATATAATAGGTATGTATATAATATATATGATCAAGTTATAGGTACTATTTGTCTAAGAAAGTGCTCTTTAAGCTTAATTTTAAAGGAGTTTATAGAAGGACAATCTTGAATGGATTTGGGTAGTCTATTCCATAGCTGTGCGGCTTTTACAGTAAATGAATGGAGGGAAAAGTTGGTATTGCTGGTCGGCAGTTCAAGCACCTTAGTGATGCACGACCGCCGCCCGCGAGAAGGGATGGGGAGATAGTGGAACCGGGAACGAAGATAGTTAGGAGAGTTAGGGTCATTGAGGATTTTGAATAAGGTGCAAAGAATGTGCATGTCACGACGATCACGAATTGGGAGCCACTTTAACTCCGCGCGAAAGTGTGACACGTGATCATACTTACGCAGGCCGTAGATGAAGCGAATGGCCAGGTTTTGCAGACGCTCTAGTTTGTTAAGCTGTTCTTGAGTTACATCTAAATAGCAGACGTCGGCGTAGTCGAGAAGAGGGAGCAGAAGGGATTGCGCAAGCATAATTTTAGTTTTAAAAGGGAGAAAATATTGATTACTACTTACTCAGTACATATAAGTTATTTTGTGCTACTTACTTACTACTGATTACCTACAAAGAGTCAAGAAAATACCAAACCAATATTTGCCTGATACAAAATAAAAAATCAACAATAGCGACATGTTGACGTGCAATGTCAACACATTGTACGTCAATCACAAAATCAAAACCAATTTACCTAAACCCACGGACCTGAAAAGTGTCTAAACCATGAAAAATGTTGACGAGAAGTCGAAATAGAGCGAGACGAAGCGCACGCCCTCCACCATCGCCCGCTCCGCCGACCTTAAGCTCCTCGTCTGATGAAGATCTCACCAGGGACGAGTCGAGCAGCGCAAGCGGGCGATCGCCGTCCCCGCCGCCACAACAACCTGCGCGACGTGGACGACCACCGCTGCCGGCACGCTTGGGATCAGTGGGGCCATCTGCCCCGCGTACGACCCCCGCTACCGGTGGTGTAGTGCGCCGCATGCGATGGACTCAGCCTATAAATGAGAACTGCATGCGCGCCTACTACGGGGCTACAGAGGGAGGAACGAACCTGACCGCGTACCGCAATAGGATACTGCCTCTGTTTCAGACTCTTGAACCAGCCGCCGTCGTTTCTGCACAACGACTGTCGGATCAGGTGCGGGCCATCCAGCGGCTCAAGCTGTTGGACGACTCTACGCTTGATCGACTGCGTCTGGAGGCGTTACCTATTCGTACCACTTCTACTTTAGCGCGGGACTCGCATGTTGCGTTGTTGACGCAGGGGCCGAGATGCTCGGCTTCGACGCCTGCCCTGGCGGATCCCGCGCTGGACATAGATGATTGTATGAATACGAACGTAAGTACCCAGACTAATGAGCAATTGAGGAGGGCTTTGGAAGACGCGATTTTGGAATATCGTTCCACCGACTCTAGGCCGAGACTACCACGCTTGCCAACGAATAAACGCAATTTGGCATTAATGGGAGCCCTAAACGTTTTGCTAGTCCCATATATGCGGACTAGCGAAACATTAGTTGATACACACTCGATTTTGTACTGCGCTGCCATAGCGGCATGTCGCGTCGCTCGTGTTAAGTTTCCGGATACTGACCGAGCGCCGCGACACCCCGCTGTCCCCGCGTGGCAAAGAAGAATCGAGTGTCGTATCAACTCGTTTAGGACTCTCATTGCAAAATTAATATGCTTCAGAGGGGGCAACCATTCGTCCCCGAGTTATGCGTTTCGTGAACCAGGCTTTTGCTGGGACCGGGATTAGACCCCGGGACTACATAGCTTGTGTCACGGAACGCATTGACTTTCTGAAGCAGAATGTTTATGCGCTGGCAAGCCGTATTCGTCGCTATAGAGCGCGTGTGGATCGATATTGTCAAAATCGCCTCTTCCAAAATGACCAAAGAAAGGTGTACCGGAGTTGGGAAGGAACCGACCAATGTGTAAACGACGGGCAGTGTCCGGATGCTACTACCATGAATAACTTTTGGCGTAGTATCTGGTCGGTACCCGTCGAACACACTGAGGGTGATTGGGTTAGCGTCGTTAAGCGTGCGTGTGAGCCTATCGAATCCATGGGGCCTGTGACTATTAGCCCCGAAGACGTCAGTTGTGCGATCCGTACGGCTCAGAACTGGAAAAGTCCTGGGCCGGACGGGTTGCATAACTTTTGGATAAAGTGGATTAGATGCTCACACGACTGCTTAGCGACGCAATTCCAAGAAGCCGTCGAGGTCTGTTCCTTGCCAACATTTATGACAACCGGTGTCACCGTCCTGCTCCACAAGTCCGGTAGTACCACGGAACCGAAGAACTATAGACCCATCACATGCTTGCCGACACTTTACAAGCTACTTACATCCATTCTGAGAATTAAAATGAATTCGCACATTGTTGCGCAAAATATTTTGGCTCCCACTCAGAATGGATGTAAGGTTGGGTCCCGTGGTACTAAGGAGATCCTCCTCATCGACACGACCATTTGCCAACAAGTCCGGTGGAACAGAGGGGCTCTCTCTACCGCCTGGATTGACTATAAGAAGGCCTATGATTCGGTGCCTCATACCTGGTTGGAGAGGATCTTAGAGCTGTATAAAATTAATACAACTCTGAGATCTTTTCTAGGTTCTTGTATGAGACAGTGGACCACAGTCCTTCGTCAATCGGGTGGTGGAGACAGCCCCTCTGGTCCGCAGGACTTCGTAAGGATTGAGCGAGGCATCTTCCAAGGTGATAGTCTGAGTCCGTTGTGGTTCTGTCTAGCCCTGAATCCTCTCAGCATATTGCTAGAGGATTCAGGGCTGGGCTATCGGCTTAGGAGACAGGGTGAAATTATTTCGCACTTGCTGTACATGGATGACCTCAAACTGTTTGCACCGAAACGTCATGAATTGGTGGCGTTGCTGAAAGTCACTGAAACTTTTAGCAGCGCCATCAACATGGGGTTCGGTGTAGACAAGTGCGCGGTCATGCACGTACAGCGGGGGAAAGTTGTAAATTCTACGAATTTGCAACTTTCTGAGACAATGACTTTCAGATCTCTCTCCGAAGCCGACACCTACAAATACCTTGGTATGTCACAGTCATTGGGTATAGATAGTGGGGGTATAAAACAGTCGGTGAAGGAACGCTTCTTTGGTCGCCTGACAAAGCTACTTAACAGTCTTTTGTCAGGAGGCAACAGGGTGCGCGCTTTCAATGGCTGGGTTATGCCCTTACTGGTATACACCTTTGGCATACTAAGGTGGACTCAGACCGAGTTAGACGCCCTGGACAGAAAGGTTCGACAGCAACTGACATTACATCGCATGCTCCACCCACGCTCGTCTGTTATGAGACTGTACATCCCGCGGAAATGTGGTGGTCGAGGCTTTTTAAATGCCAAGACCCTCCACAACCGTGAGGTGTGCAGTCTTCGAGAATATTTCCTCAACAACGAGTGTGGGATGCATCGCGATGTGTTGTCGGTTGACAGGACCTTTACGCCTCTCTCCTTAGGCAAAGAGAACTGGCGCAAGCCTCAGGTGCTGAGCACCGAGGACCGCAAGGACGTATGGAAGAGCAAGGAGCTACCTAGGTTTAGGTTTTTTATAATGTTTAATGTTTTATAGTAGTTTTGTTTATTATTTTTATATGGAATATTATAAAAAACCTAGATTTATGGAAAGAAATAAATGCGAGAATAATTATAATAATAATAATTGTTTATTTGCCATAAATAGGGTATGATACAGTTGGTCAAAGAATACAATGTCGCTTAAATCTACTTAGCCGTAAGCTACAGCATGCAAAATATTTAGGTTCAGAAATACTTAATTTAACTAAATAGGGTCTATGCATCCACCACATCGCGTCTTTCTACTTATGTTTCAAAAATTCACCAACCGAGTAAAATGTATTTTCAAGCAACCATTGACGCAGGACACTTTTTTTTCTCAGCGGCAAACATTTTATGTTTTCTGGTATTTTAATTTACTGTATTGTAATTGGTAATTGAACTATAAAAAAGTAAGAGTTAAGTTTGAGCGAGCGTTACTTTAAGAGTAGGTACCTAGAAGGGCAATTTTTTTTTGCTTTCGAAACGTCGGTTATTTTAAAAGAAAGTAAAGTATTATAAATATCCGTACCACTGTTTATGGTCGACTAATTATAGACAAAAATCGTATTTAAACAGTTTCACAAAATTTCAATACGACTAACAACTACTCCTAATATGTTGACTTGTTTTGTGCGAATCAAAACTACTTCAAGAATATCTATCATATAAAAATGAATCGCTGAATGTGTTGCTAAGCGCAAGTCTCGAGAGCAGCTAAACCGATTTCGCTAATTCTTTTTTTATAATATTCCTTGAAGTACGAGGTTGGTTCTTACGGAGAGAAAAAAAAATTAAGAATCAACTGTCACAAGGTACAGGGTGTGTACGCGGACGAAGTCGCGAGCGGGCCGATAGTAATGAATAAAACGTTCTTTACTGATACATAATAATAATTAACATTTACCTTATTATAAATACTTACTTATAATAAGGTAAATGTATATGATATGATATGGCTATCTTCTTTTTTCCTTTTTGATTATTTTTTGCTTTTATAGCTTGTTTCTACCTGTAAAAACAAGGCATATTTATTTTTATACTCTTGCGCTATTTTATAATGTGTAATCCATTGCCGTGTTTTCCATGAATAAATAAATAAATAAATAAAGGTTTGACGACCCCGTGGTCGAGTGGTTAGCACGCCGGGTCTGGCGTCGCGCAATCTCTGAGGTCAAGGGTTCAATTCCCGGTCGAGTCAATTTAAAGAAAAACTGATTTTCTAAATTGATTTCGGGTCAGGGTGTGTTCTATGTTCATGTATACTTATTTATCCAATTATCTTACCATATTAACGAGTTTCAAAAGAATACACTTATCTCGGTCTAGATAATTGGGCGGGCGTGTTTAAATTCAAATTAAGGCCGTACGGGTGGTACTTTGCCTACCCACATTGACGGATATATAAAAACAAAACTGTCAGTTGACATTGACATTCGTATGTCAGTTCACTTCGATCGGTTCGGTTTTCGGAATAACAAGTAATGGCGGAGGTCTGTTAAGTTTCGGTGCTGATTTTTGATTTTCCCACGGTACGGGACAGCTCAGACCTCATCATACGGTATAAAACCAACGCGGTTTGTACGCGCTTATATTTCTGACGGCAGAATTCGCGTCGCGTTGTTGTGACTATAGTTTCGGTGTGTCGGTACATGCCCACGTGCATTCGTTGTGAATCAACAGTTAATCGGATAATATCTCAATAATCTCCTTCTAAACAGCCATCGGAGGCTGCTGTGTGTGATTAATCGGACAAACAAACGCGACGGCAGCGCGTATATTGCGAACATTACCTCGCGTTAGCAGGCACGGTTAGCCTCGCGTGGTGAGCTGGTGGGAACCGGTTCCCGGCGATATCGTGGAGGAGGCGGCTGCTCGGCGAGTGGGACGGGGCCATCTGGACAGCCTCTAGGAGTCGGCCGGCGTGGCAACGCCGCCAGAGGCCAGGAGCTATCACAGCAGCTGATCTGCAACCGTCCTATTTCCTTCCTTACCTCTGTCCTCTCCTCAGGTTGCAAGGCGGGTCAACCTTCATCATTCGGTGAGTGTAGGAATTAAGGTTACTTAAAACATTAACGCTGCGAACTGTTAGAACGAGTCTCGCGATTAGGGTTTTAAAAAAAGGAAATAGAAATAAAACTAATATTAAAATGATTTGAATGAAATCGGCAGCCGTCGCGGAGGTTGGAATAAGACTGGCGCGCTCGAGAAGCTGGCGCGTCTGGCTGGATAGCAATATGCTGATGCAGCAGTAAGTTAGGGCTGTAAGCATATATACTAACATCATAGGGATGTAACACCTCCCCCTTTAAAAAGGAAACTTCTAGGAGAAAAAAGAAGTTTCTGTACTAAATTCTAGATCTAATGATTGGTAATTGAATAGTCTCAGAGTTTGAACTTTGTATGTCTGATTGTAAGTTATCTGAGTCTTTAATTCTAGATTTAATGGTTGGTAGTGGGATAGATTCCGAATTTGAACTTTGTATATCTGTTTGTAAATTATCTGTATTAGGTAATAAATGTTTAGTTCTAAATATGTTAAAGCGCGAGCGACTGCTCGCGCTTTAACATGGTGCTGCTGGTTATATATTTATAAAATTTATAAAAAATACAAGAAATTACAATAAAAGTTATAACAAGTACTAAAATGGAATAATGTGTCCCATATTGAATTATATGTGGTTTATCCTTGATTTTATCAATCTCGGAAGTAGCGTCTATTAAAATTCTCTTTTGTAAATCTAAATTATCCAAATCTATATGGGTTAGTTCAACAGGAGCCACATTATTTATTTTCATATTAAATTTACTTATATTACAGCAAGCATCATTAATAAGATTGAAATCTGTGATTTGAATGGGTGAAGTAATATTAATAACATTATTTTTAGGTAAAAGTGTCGTACTTCTACAATATGCAATACAACCTCTGGGAATGGTAATTATGCCAGTCCCCATAATACTATTTTCATACAATTTATTACTTATACAATCAATAGATATTTTGTTTGGTTCTGTTTGTATATAAATCCATCTGTTATTACTTATCGGTTTCCAAATATCTACTTTTCCATATATAAAATTAGTTTTACATTGTATTGGGATCTCATTTACTATTCTTGACATTAATTCACTAGCGCAAGTGGGTTTAGCATCGGTTGCATAGACATTGGTTACATCACATATATAATTGCTGGAAGTAATGGTTTTACAATGTTCAATACTATCTAAATTACAAAAATGGAGTTTGTCTTTGGTCATTTTAATAAACTTGGAATCTGGTAAGATTAAAGAAAAGGTGTTAGGCTTATTAAAATCATGCGGTGTAGGTAATGCAATGTTATGATATAACATGAATTCATCAGGGGAAACTAAAGGAATTTGTAGTACGAATACAATTTTCTTATTTACACAATAACAAATTAGCTTAGATATATTTAAAACAAAATGAATAGTACTAAAATCTAATATTACTGGTAATTTCGAATTATCAGGTAAGTGTCTATAACTATTGGTAAGTTCAAGGTAAAGTTGTTGCGGGCTTAATATAAATGGATGTAATACATTTTGGTTACAAAACAGTATGGCATCTACTATGTCTTCCACTTGTAGAGATACTGCTAATATTGCAGTTTCTAGACTATTTAAAATCTGATTTTGATATGATTGTATCAATAGCTCATCAGTTTGTATCGACACATTCTTCAAACCAATTGAGAGTCTGTCGATAGCATCATTCAATTTAGCTTCATTACTTTTTATTTTGGTTAAGGTATTATTAAATGCTGATATTACGGAAGTAGTTACTAGAATATTTTGTTTCAATAAAGTAGCTAATTTTTCCTGATCGTTTTCTACAGCTTCTATAGCTTCATTATATCTAATGCCATCTGCTTCATCTAATGTACCAAATATATATTTAAATGCGGAGCCAATTCCTCCTATTATTGCATTACGTCTGTTTCTATTATCAAGCAGGTGCGAGATGGAGGTGTATTTTTGAATAGTACTATTAAACATTATTATCAGAGGTTTCAGTACGTTATGACATTCCGAGGATTCAACTGTTTGGGTTTGTAAACACAATTTTACGGTATTGCTTAAGGCAGATTTTATGTTTTCCACGTGAGGTTTTAGGTGTGCGATGTCTATTGGTATTAAAACGTCTAACTGACCATTTTTAATTTTAAGTTTTCCAAGATAATCAAAGTATTTTCCAGGGCTTTATTTGATCTGTTTCACGTATTCCTGTTGACAGTGGATCCCGGGTAAGATGCTGAAAGTAATTAAAGTAAGTTCATTTATAATATCTACTTTGCTTTATGATACTTGCTTATCTACATGCTATTTTTAATATTACTAACGCATAACAATTACAGTTATATTATATACCTATTTATTTTATCTTAATAAATGAATATGATGTGATCATATATATCTCTATATCTATATTCCTAAATAATTTCTAAACTACTATTGTTGTTGATTTATTTACAAATGAGTTTTTAGATATCCCCTAAAAGTTTTCTTATGTTATATATATTAGATTATAATATTTTATGGACTACTAGGGAAGACGCCCGCTAACTTGATTGACTTTGACAAAGTGGTGTCTTACGTGGCGTCTATTTATTAATAATGTTACGGTATTGTTACCGTGAACAGAGAGGATTTTGTAGAGACCTTTCCAAATAGGGGAAAGCGCTTTCCGGAGCCTTAGGTGATTTTTCAGGTAAACGTAATCACCGACTTTGTATCGAATGGGTTGAGTTCTTGTATCGTAATAGGTTTTTGACCTTTGCTTTGAATGCTGTATATTTTGGGATGCTTTTTCCCAGGATAGTTTAAGGCGATGTTGGAGCATTCTGACGTAGTCAGGATATGTGGTAAGGTCTTGGCTGTATAAGGAGTCGGGAAAAAAAGATTTATGTCCGAACAATAGTTCGTATGGTGAAAAGTTTGTAGTGCTATGTATAGTTGTGTTATAGGCTAGGATCGCAGTGTATACATATCGGGGCCAGTCGTCTTGATTCTCATTCACGTAGGACTTAAGATATTCCTTGAGAGTGAAGTGGCTCCTTTCGATTGCTCCTTGGGTTTGCGGATGATAAGGAGTGGACCACAGCTGTTTGATTTTCAGGAAGCTGCAGGTTTTTTTAAATAGATCAGCTGTGAAGTTGGTACCTTGGCCGGTGAGAATAGTCTGAGGGATACCGAACAGGGAAATAAAGTGCACGAGGCAATCTGTGGTCTCTTCTGACGAGACACTGCGTAGAGGATAGGCTGCAGAGAACTTGGTAAGGTCGTCGTGAAGGGTCATGATATATTTTAATTTGGCAGGGCCGGATTCAGGTAAAGGTCCAACAATATCTAATGCTACTCTTTGAAAAGGACTGGTAGAGGTAGTAGTTATTTGCATTGGTGCGCGATTGAGTCGTCTGAGGGCTTTGTTCTCTTGGCATGAAGGACATGCTTTAATGTAATTTTCTACGTCACCTTTCATGCCCTTCCAGTAGAATTTTTCTTTGATACGGTTAAGCATTCTGTTACAACCTAAAGGCCCTGCAATTAGGAGATCGTGAGTATCTTTTAGGATTTTCTTTATTTCACTAAGAGTTGGAAATGTGATATTATCATGATATATATTTACTTGTATATTTGTGTTGTGAAAGACGTATACTAGTATGTTATATAATTTGGCAAACAATAGCTTTTCGAATGGATTTCTAAAATCTGAAATGGCAATTTCTGAGATATTTTCTCCAGTTGTCATCAGATGCGTTTTAATGTTTTTATGGGTTTGATAGATTTCTGGATAAGTGCATTCATCAAAATAATGCACCTTTGTAAATATAAGATAGATATTTTTGTTAGCAGCTGTTTGTGCTTTTTCGAAGGAATACAATTGTTTATCTTTGTAACGAAGTTCATCTGTTATTTTTTTTAGAAATCCTGACAAGAACGGATTTGATTCATCTAGATCTAAAGAAATGGGAATGATAATATTTTTACATTGAGTTTTAGTTAGGGATTGGTTATGTTCGATGATGGTAGTATTAAATTGGTTCTTTTTGTCATTGATTTCTTTTAGGAATTTAGAGTATTTGTCATTGGTGTAAGTATCATCAGGGGCTGGAAGAGAGTCGCGTGCTTGCGTTGGTGAGTTAGGATCTTGAGTTGGATTTTGTAAAGGTAAGTTTTCAGGACTCAGTGGAGCTTGCAAATTTTCGTGATGCAGTGAAGGTTGTGCAGGTAAGTGGTCTTGGGTTTCAGAGTTTGGAGTAGTAGGTATAGCAGGGTCTCTGGATGAAGTTGAAGGAGTTGGCTCAGGTGAGTTTTCCGGATTTGTAGATGCTAAAGGCTCATTAGACTTAGGAGATTTTATTTTATCGACTCTAGTAGGATAAGTGGGGCTATAGTTGAATGGGAATTCATCGGTATCATCTAACAGATCTATGCAAGGCAGGCTACTGCTGTCATAGTCAGGTGTTGTAGGAATAGTGACACCTAAATCATCAAGTGTCATAGGACTAAATGGACGGGGTCTACCATCGTTATTAGCATCTGCAGAATCGGAATTAGAAGTTTCTTTTTCAGGTTGGTTTGGAATGACAGGGTTTACGGGATGACGGGAAAGAGCGTCCGCGGCGGAGTTAAGTCTTCCTTTTCTATAAAGAATTTCGTATTCATATTTTTCGAGTTTTAATCGCCATCGTTGCATTTTACTACTCGGGTCTTTGTGATTGAAGAGCCACTTTAGTGGTCGATGATCTGTGATAATTTGGAATTTTCGACCATACAGGTATGGTCGAAATGTTTTGCAACCGAATATGATTGCAAGAAGTTCTTTTTCTGTAGTGCTGTAGTTCATTTCGCTTTTGTTTAGAGTACGAGATGCGTATGCGATAGGACGATCTTTGCCGACAGGACCCTGGGATAGGACAGCGCCAACGGCGTAATTAGAGGCATCACACGTGAGTATGAATGGTTTAGTGAAGTCGGGATAGCAAAGAACAGGAGCAGTAGTTAATTTTTGTTTTAGAATATCGAAGGCAACCTGTTGTTGGTTTTCCCAGTTAAAATTAGTGTCCTTTTTCAGAAGTAAGGTTAGAGGTTTGGCAACTTTAGAGAAATTAGGAATGAATCGGCGATAGTATGAGACAAGGCCAAGGAAGGATTTTATATCCTTTGCTGACTTAGGAGTCGGGAAGCTTTGAAACAGCTTTAATCTTGTCGGGATTAGGTTTGACTCCGTCAGAAGATATGGTGTGACCGAGATAAGCGACCTCACGCCTAAGGAGTTCGCATTTGTCGGGTTGCAGTTTAAGGTTGAATTGACGAAGTCTCTGGAATATAGAAGTTAGATTTAGGATCATAGTTTTTAGATCAAATTAATAGGAAACAATATCATCTAGATACACGAAGCAGCGGATGCCTTGTAGGCCAGATAGGGCGGTATTCATTAACCGTTGAAATGTAGAAGGCGCCTTCTTTAAGCCGAATGGCATACGCTTGAACTGGAAATGCCCTTGAGGTACACTAAAGGCAGTTTTTTCGGCATTATTGACAGGAATTTGATGAAAGCCGGAAGCTAGGTGAAGCGTAGAGAAGTATTTACTGTTGCCTAGTTGATCTAGAATTTCGGTAATCTGTGGAATAGGATAAGTATCACCAATTGTGACATCATTTAGTTTTCGGTAGTCGATAACTACACGCCATTTTTGTTCGTTTGAGGCGTCCAGTTTTTTTTAGGTACAATCCATATAGGGGAAGACCAGGGAGATATGGATGGTTCTATTATTTCTTGCTCAAGCATCTTCTTTATTTGTTTATCGACTTCTTTTTTATGAACTTCGGGAAATCGGTAGGATTTAGTATTAATAGGTTGTTCTGTGGTTGTCTTAATGTCATGTTTAATGGCATTAGTGTGAGTCAGCTTTTCATCAGTAAGATGGAAGATGTCAGAGTAATCGGCGCAGAGTTGAAGGAGAGCATCGGCTTCCTCATTGTTAAGATGGTCTATACGAAGAAGATCTAGGACTTGACAGGTTCTTTCAGCAGAGTTTTTACTTTCAGGACAAGGATCGGAGTGGTTTACGGAAGTTGTTTCATTAAGATTGATGGGTATCATTTTAGAAAGTTTAAGGTTGAGATTAGTTTTGATTATCATTGGAGATTCAGAGAGATTAGCAACTGTTAAATTAATTTTATTATTTTCTTTTACCTTAACTAGGCAGTTGGCAATAAGAAGGTTCTCATGTGGTATTTGGTCGAGAACAAGTCCTTCTTTAAGTTGGGGATTTGAGACAGTGGTTTCTATTACTTTCTCAGTGCGTGCAGGAATTACGTAATAAGGTTCTGAGAAATGAATATGTGCGTAGCAGTTTTTAAGTTTTAATATGCTAAATGTGAAATCGATTATCCAAGGCTTTCGATTGTGTTTTACATGAAACTTTGGTCAGGAAGCTTAACCACTATAGAGTTAGGGATGCTTCTTTGAGCCTTCTAATCTCATACTTGAGTAACAGGATTCAGAAGGTCGACATTAACGGTTAAAGATCTCCGGGATCAGTGGTTACAATGGGAGTTCCGCAGGGTTCAATACTAGGTCCATTCTTGTTTTTGGTTTATATTAATGACTTATTTTGTAAAAGACAGTCATGAGATAGTATTGTTTGCTGATGATACTTCACTTTTATTCAAAGTGAAACGACGACACCCAAATTATGACGATGTGAATAATGCGATCTCAGAGATTGTTCACTGGTTTAGTATAAATAACTTGCTATTAAACGAGGGAAAAACCAAATGTGTAAGATTTGTATTGCCTAATGTTAAGCAAGTAACAACTAGTGTACAAATTAAAGATAAGAATGAGAATCCTGTGGACACCACTGTGTTTCTAGGCATCACGTTAGATGCCAAGCTTCAGTGGGGCCCACATATAGCTAAATTGTCGAATAGACTTAGCTCTGCGGCTTATGCAGTAATGAAGATCCGTCAGTTAACTGACGTTGATACATCCAGATTAGTTTATTTCAGTTACTTTCATAGTGTAATGTCGTACGGCATTTTACTGTGGGGAAATGCTGCCGACATTCAAACTATCTTTGTGCTTCAGAAGAGGGCTATTCGAGCAATCTATAACCTAAAGGCTGGCGACTCTCTCAGAGAGAGATTTAAGAATATAAATATAATGACAGTTGCATCACAATACATTTATGAAAATTTGATTTATGTTCATAAAAATACTGGAATGTTTTCAAAAAACAGTGATATTCACAATGTAAACACTAGAAGTAAGAACAAATTAGCAGTACCTTATACTAGGCTCCATAAAATAAATAATTCTTTTAGGGGTCTGTGTGTAAGATTTTACAACAAAGTACCAAATGATATTCAGAAATTAGATCTTAATAAATTTGAAATCAAAATCAAAGAAAAGCTTTATAAAACAGCTTATTATAAAGTGTCAGATTACACAGAAGACAAAACAGCTTGGATCTGAAATGCTCCAAGCACTCCAACAGCTATTTCTAATTGTCTCTATTTAATTGATACTACATTGTATTGTAATTTTGTATTGCATCATTTTTTTTATATTTTTAAATTCATATTTTGTATTGACCTGGTAACGACATACTCTTTTTTTTTGTTTGTAAATGTCGTTACTTTTGTGCGCTGTGGTTTCTTGCGCCCATTCTTTGCCACAGTTAAAAAATTATGTCCTGAATGGGTGGTAGGTTAAAAAGATTTGGACGATTCAAAGTACTTATTAATTGAGTTTATTGAATAAATATATTTTGACTTGACTTGACTTGACTTGATATTTCCTTGAGATTCCATGAGGAAGTCATTACCAATGATACCATCGTATGGGAATTCTAAATTGCTTACCACGTGAATCTTATGAGTAACGTGGTATTTGGGATTTTTGTCGCTAAGGAATAATTGTAAATTGAAGGACCCTGAAGTGGGGATAGTGTCGCTTTGTGATATGGTAGATGTGAGACCTTTTAGATTGAGGATTTCTTTTTGAAGTGGAATATTGGGTTTGAGAACTGTGTCTTTGACAAGACTAATAGAAGAGCCGGTGTCTATGAGAAGCGTCAGCGGAAGTTCTGTCGCTGTACTGTTAACTATTATGTACGGTAATGACTTTTCTGGGTGGAAGGAGATTTCATAAACCTCCTTGGGTTTAATAGGTTCGGCAATGAGTTCGATAGGATTAGTATTGGATTCAGAGGATCTTATAAAAGGTTTGGTATCGGATTTAGTGGATTTAATAATGGACTTGGTAGGTTTGGTATTAGGTTCAGTGGGTTTAGTAACGAATTTGGTAGGTTTAGTATTGGATTCAGTGGGTTTGGTAACGAATTTGGTAGGTTTAGTATAAAATTCAGTGGGTTTGGTAACGAATTTGGTAGGTTTAGTATTAAATTCAGTGGGTTTAGTAATCGGGTTTGTAGGTTTGGTATTGGATTCAGTGGATTTAGCAAAGGGAATGGTAGGTTTGGTATTGGATTCAGCGGATTTAGCAAAGGAAATGGCAGGTTTAGTATTGGATACAGCGGATTTAGCAATAGATTTGGTATTAAATTCAGTGGATTTAGAAATGGGTTTGGTATTGGATTCAGTGGATTTAGTAATCGAGTTTGTAGGTTTGGTATTGAATTCAGTGGATTTAGTAATCGAGTTTGTAGGTTTGGTATTGGATTCAGTGGATTTAGCAACGGATTTGGTATTGGATTCAGTGGATTTAGCAACGGATTTGGTATTGAATTCAGTGGATTTAGCAACGGATTTGGTATTGAATTCAGTGGATTTAGCAACGGATTTGGTATTGGATTCAGTGGATTTAGCAACAGATTTGGTAAAAGATTTAGTAGGTTTTTTATTAGATACAGTGGATTTGGTAAAGGATTTAGTAGATTTGGTGTCTATGTTATGGAGGCGCCTCGCGTGACACCCAAGCGAGACGGTTTCTAGTTTAAATTATTATTGTCAGGGTTAACGACGTTATAATCAGTTTCGTCAAGACCTTCCTCTTGATCCTGAGTATAAGTGATTGGCCGCAATCTGCTAGGATTGGAAGTTGACGGTTGAGGCCCGAACTGGGTCTTAAACCGGTTGTTATATTCTCTCTTACGGCACTGTTCAATACTGTGCCCTGGGAATTTGCAATATCTGCAGATTATAGGCGAGTTGGCATAACCGCGGGATACAGGAATTTGAACGTTAGGATTATTCTTTTGCGGAAACGTGTTACGATTTTGTGTAGTAGGATTAGAAGCTCTTTGATTTCTACTGAAAGATTTATTATCGATAGGAATATTTGTTTTGTACAGAGTTTTTTGAATTCTTTCCTCTGAAATGGAAAAGCTAATAGCTTCGTTTAAAGTTTTCGGTGTTTTACATCTTATAATGTTTGATACGCGTGGATGGAGACCAATGAGAAAATGATGTAAAGCTAATTCTTCCATCGCGGCACAGAGACCTGGTAACTCTTTTATTTTGCTGTTGCTAAGTGAGATTTCAGTGAGCAGTTGTGACAATAATGTTTCAATTCTAAGAGCGATCTGGCTTACGTTTTCAGTCGAGAGTTGCTTGCTTTCTTGTAACTCCATTAGGAGGTGCAAGGAATGTTTGCGGTCACTGAATTGAGTTATGAGGAACTCTTTAAGTTGTTCCCAGTTTGAGAATTCTTTAATTGAGCAAGCAACTTCCGCCTTTCCTTGAAGTTGGCATAATATGTATTTAAAAAGAGTAGTCTTTTGTTGATTAGATGCTAATTCATAAGCATTATTGCAATTTATAATAAAAGAGTTAAGTGTTTCTCTACTGCCATAATAGGGCTTAATAAATTTTAAGAGAATGTTTAGATCTAGCATATCAGTGGATTGAAGAGTGGGAGTCTTTTTCCCTTTTCCCTTCTGTTTTTCAAGAGGGCTCGTGGCCCTTTCATCATCTGTTTCGAATGGCAAGTCAGTGTTTAAAGGTATTTGTAAACTTGGATTAGACATCTTAGAACTCGGAACTTAGAAATTAGAACTTAAACAATTAAGCTAAAACAACATGCAATACGAAAATTAACAAACTTAATTAAGTTATTACAACAGTTCATAGTTCGCACTCGTAGTCACAGCAGATATGGAATAAAACGACAAAGTAATAGCACAATGAAATAACAAAGGATAGTTTATAGCACGACTCACAGTACGCAGGATACGACGGCGGCTACGGCTGCGATAAGGTTCATTACGGTTGGATGTAATGATTTCTTAGTAACGCTGCAACAATGTTGCGGGCTCTCGGAGATGAATTCGGCGGACGACTGTGAAGAGTGTTGATTGTGAATTCTCGTGATTCAATGTTCAGCCGTATGAATTATTTCGTGGATTTCGAATGTCGATGAGACTTTTCTTCCAGAATTTTAGGATAACGACGGCTTCGACGATGTAAATGTAGACATGGTACGGAGTATCTTGAGGGTTTTGGATGTCGATCTCTTACTTCTTCTTTTTCCTCTTCTTCTTCTTCTTTTTTTCAGGTGAGGCTAAGCTCGCACTGGACACAGAGTTATGTTTACACTGGATGCAGAGGTAAGTTTGTACTGGATGCAGAGGTAAGTTCACACTTTACGTGGAAGTACGTAGCACTGGATACAGAGCTAAGTTCACACTTGACGTAGAAGAAAGTTAGCACTGGACACAGAGGTAAGTTCTCACTTGACGTAGAAGTACGATAGCACTGGGTACAGAGGTAAGTTCTCACTTGACGTAGAAGTACGATTGCACTAAATATAGTTATATATATATATATTTATATAGATATAGTAATTTCACTTTTGTAAAAGTTTTTCGAAACTTTGGAACTGAGACGGACCGAGGATCCTATTTTTTGGATCCCTTTACGCTGCCACCAAATGTTAGAACAAGTCTCGCGATTAGGGTTTTAAAAAAAAGGAAATAGAAATAAAACTAATATTAAAATGATTTGAATGAAATCGGCAGCCGTCGCGGAGGTTGGAATAAGACTGGCGCGCTCGAGAAGCGGGCGCGTCTGGCTGGATAGCAATATGCTGATGCAGCAGTAAGTTAGGGCTGTAAGCATATATACTAACATCATAGGGATGTAACAGAACGCAGCTAATTCCAAGCAGGCCCTGATCGCTGACCTGGTGGTTCAGGGTCTGGTTGGATCATTTGGTAGCAGCAGCATAGGTTCTTTAAATTTAAACGACACGGACCAGCAGGTTCCTTGGAACTGTTTTGTGCAGCTCGGGGGCCAGTCCGAGTAACCTGTTTCTTCCACTGTAGTTCGGGTAGGTAGGTAACATAAATATATCCACCTGAATAGCTTAAGATTAGTTAATTACATTTAATAAGTTGTAATTAAGATTATTACATTAAATGTGTAATCATTGATTGTTGTTGTTTTGTAGTGCTTGACGGAGGTGTCTTTGAAATGTTATTGTCTTGGTCATTGACAACAAGTACTCAATCAATGTTTATCAAATTACAACATGGAATCGTGTTAAGTCAGTATCTTTAATAATTGTTGTGAATTATTGTTGCCTGTGATGATCACAGTTTGGAGTTTGTTTAGGTAAGTGAAATCATTTATTGTCTGAACAATTTATGCAGTGTGCTTTGTAACAGAATAAGGTCTGTCACACTAATTGTATTTTCCTACCTTGGAGTGTAATGGAGTGTTCGCGCTATTTAACCTCCATAATCTCTTCCCTAGTGGCTCCAAGAAGCTGTAGTCACAGCGGCCACACTCCGGTAAACCACGACAGTGGGCTAAACCTAGGGAAGGGGGCTGCATCTATGACTATCTGTAGAGTAGCTATCGGAAGATCCCCGATCACACCTGCATTTCGTTATGGCACATTTCTCGACCAACGATGCAAAAAGGTAATGCGAAGAACCTCAAGGGCGTTTGCTAGGATTCATGTAGTGGTTCACGGCCTTTTCGCTGCATCCCAATCTCTGCCGATCGTACCGGTTCTCCGGACCATTGGACTACAGAGGGCGGGAAGAGAGAGTGGACTTACACCAGCGCAACCGTTAGCTCACTTTAAATAACTTCACGCGCAGATGACCCTGGCTATTTACTCATAATGGATCCGAGCTTTTAAACAAGTCCTGCGGCGATAGGGTGTTGGCAGTGAGGTTAAGGCAACGATGTGTCGAGGCCTTAGTTAGCATCCTGCACGTAGGCGGTCAGGAGAGTGGTCGCTCCCGGAGTCGATATAGGCGGAACTCGGGGTTCGGCAGCACGACTGGCGACAAAGCAGCCCTATTTAGGATCGCTCTGCTTTCCTCTGCACAGAGGAGGGGCCTAGAAAATGTGGCTTAAAAATAGTCCGTCTCACCCAATATCTGGATGCCAAACCGCGGGCATCTAGACATCGTCAACGCGGTCACAACAAATATAATAATAATCAATCTACTCTAAAACCAAAACGACTTTGCTTTGCCACATGGAACGTTCGAACTTTGCTAGATAGTGACCGAAACTTATGTCCAGAAAGAAAAACTGCTCTCATAGCAAGAGAGTTATCCCGATACAACATCGACATAGCTGCAATTAGTGAAACCCACCTGAGTGACAGTGGAGAACTATGTGAGCAGCTCGGCGGATACACATATTACTGGAGTGGACGTCCTGCCGGCGAACGGGCGGGAAACGGAGTAGGCTTTGCAGTACGCAATGGTTTGGCTAGAGATCTGAGTGTCTTTCCTAAGGGTGTCAATGACCGCCTCACGACTCTACGCCTGCCTATTTCTAACAATAAAAACGTCCATCTTATAAGTGCATACGCTCCTACATTGCCCTCGCCGGATGAGAATAAAGAGGTATTTTATCAACATCTACGCCAAATCCTTGAATGCATCCCAAGACATGATAAAATTATATTGTTGGGGGATTTTAATGCTCGAGTTGGCACCGAACATGAATTATGGAATGGAACTTGGAAACACGTTGGATACTTTGTTTGCTGCTAGTGCTCCGCATAATGATTCTTTATCCGTGGATGAAGACTGGAGTTCGTTCGCTAAACATCTTCACGGATGTGCTCTCGATACCATAGGAAGAACTAAAAAGAAGAACCAAGATTGGTTTGACTCATCCAATAAAGAGATCATGACTCTAGTTGAAGCACATAAACGCGAACTCAACACAAAAAATGCGGATGCGCACAGTAAAAGAGGAGCTCAACAAAAACTGAGATCAAAGGTTCGCGAGCTGAAGGATAAGTGGTGGAAGGAGAAAGCTGCTGAATTACAGCACTGCGCTGATACTCACCAGACTGGTAGGTTCTTCGAAGGCATACAAGCGATTTTTGGCCCGGGTATGAGAAAAACCGCACCCATGTACTCGAGGGACGGACAGCACAGAGTTACGAATAGGACTGACGTGCTGATGCGCTGGGCGGAGCATTTTAATGATGTTCTAAATCCCGGCGCACTCGGCGTTGATCTGTCTTACGTGGACTCGCTTGAAGAACTACCAGTTTGCCAAACATTAGACGATCCACCATCATTTGAAGAGTTCGTGAAGGCAGTCAAACGTCTCAAAAACTTGAAAACACCTGGTATGGATCAACTTCCCGCCGAAGTATACAAGTATACCGGGAATAACATCATGACGGGGCTCTACAATCTGGTCAAAAGAGTGTGGTTTGAAGAGCAAATTCCACAAGGCTGGCGGGATGCGGTGATTTGTAAGCTGTACAAAGGGAAAGGAGATGTCTCCGATTGCAGCTCTTACCGCGGTATATCGCTCCTTGCTAGTGCCGGTAAGGTTTTCGCGCACATTGTTAACACCCGCCTTAGCGAAGTAGCTGAGATGTACCTACCTGAAAGCCAATGTGGCTTCCGTCCGAGTAGGGGTACTATCGACGCAATAAGTGTCGTAAGGCAACTCCAGGAGAAGAGCCTTGAACATCAACAGCCACTCTACATGTGCTTTGTCGATCTTGAGAAAGCATTTGACAGAGTTCCACGCGAGGCCCTTTGGCTTGTTCTCCTAAAATCTGGGTACCCGAAGAAGTTCGTCAATCTTATACGCCAATTTCATGTTGGTATGAAAGCGCAGGTTCAACATGAAAACGAACTTTCTGAGGATATCCAAATCACAAGTGGAGTAAAACAGGGTTGCGTGATGGCGCCTACACTCTTTGCCATTTACTTTGCAGTTGTCATGAGAGATGCGCTGCAATGTTGTAGTAACCAAATCCAGCTTAATTTCCGAACTGAAAAAGGCGTGTTTGACATTTCAAGATTTAGAGCGAAATCCAAAGTGCAGCAGATCTCGGTACTGGAGGTACTTTATGCTGACGACGTATGTCTTATGTCTAACAATATGGTGCATCTCCAAAGCTATGTTGATGCACTACATATATCCTGTCAAAGGTTCGGCTTGGTTATCAGTGTTACTAAGACCCAAATTCTAAAACAGCCACCCAGAGGCTGTGAAGCTGATAAAGCGATACTAAATCTGGATGGGAAACCACTAGAGGAGGTATCACACTTTAAATATCTAGGTAGCAATATCCGGCACGATGACACCTTAGCTTCGGAGATACCTTCGCGCATCGCAAACGCTGCTGCTAGTTTCGGACGACTCATGGATCGTGTCTGGAAGTCTCATGATCTCAAGCTGGAGACGAAGATTAGCATATACAAAGCGCTAATCTTACCTGTCCTACTATATGGTTCAGAGACATGGTGCCTTTACAGAAAAGACATTAAGAAACTCGACACATACCACCTTAGATGTCTTAGATCCATCCTTAATATCAAATGGCAGGACCGTGTGCCAAATACTGAGGTTCTGCGTCGCTCCGGAATTTATGGCATGGAAGCTCTTCTCATGCAGCGTCAGCTCGGGTGGTGTGGACACGTCTTTCGCATGGATGACCGCCGGTTACCCAAAATTGTCTTTTATTCTGAGATCACAGAGGGTAAACGGAAACACGGCGGTCAGCATCTGCGTTATAAAGACGTTTTCAAAAGACACCTAAACGCCTGCGCTATTGACTCTACAGGTTGGGAAGAGCTCGCTTCTAAGAGGTCTTCATGGCGCTCTACCATCTTTAAAAATTTAAAAACTTTTGAGGAAAATCGTCTCAACTCACTCGACCTAAAACGCCAAATCCGCAAAGAGAGACCAAATCCCTCCTATACATATACATATAACTCACAAGGGCAACTCTATTGTATATCTTGCGACAGAGTCTTTAAGACAAAGTTCGGTCTAGCGAGCCACATTAGAGCTCACATGAGAAAATAAATTATTCTTACATGTTATTTTGATACCAATTTAGGTTAATTAATATAATAATTATTATAGTCAGGGTCGCCGTCGTCGAAATCGATGAGGAGGACTATATTTTCTTACCTACAGTAAGTGCAACCTTTATTAAGAAGTTAATTAGGACTTCATATAGGTATGACATGACATATGTTGCTAGTTATTTGAATAATACGGTAATATTATATACCGTAGTGCTATACCAAATTAACCGAATGAAGTTATTTCTATCCACATAACAAGAAATAAAATTATAACTGCCTAAGTACACCAAGTACATCAAGCCCGTTGCTTGGGAGTAAACACTATAATAATATAGTATAATTTTATTTCTTGTTATGTGGATAGAAATAACTTCATTCGGTTAATTTGGTATAGCACTACGGTTGTTTAAACATGTGTTATTGTTGTTTATAAGTTAGTATATATAACTGGTTCGGACTTAGTGATTTGTTCGCCTCGGGATGGACTTGTAATTTGATAATAAGTTTATATTTTATTTTTGTTCGGTTGTTATTGCTTATAGACGTAATCGGAGTTGGGTATATAGACCTAATCAGAGTTAGGTATTTAGGTAGTTAGGTATTTAGTTAGGCTTATAGCCTAATCGCAGTTAGGTATTTTATTTTTTATTGTGTTGTAAATCGTAAGTAACATGCCGCTAAACACGGTCGCGGCGATTAAAGCCAGGATAGGAAGTGAGCTGCGATAGTTTGCGTCAGCTCGTGCCTTGATGGATAGACTGGACAGACAGGAGGCATTCTTAGCACGGGCTTCGGTTGTAGACGCACGTATGGAAGTGGTGTATCGGTGCATCACGGATCTCACGGAGTTGGCGGCTGATGACAGTGATGTGCTGCTGTCTTCGGAGAAGGACCTTGACCAGTGTCAGCAGTATGCTGATGACATAGTGCAGAGGAAGATGGAGATATTGAATGCTCCCTCCACCGGTGGAGACAAGGCCGAGCGACCATCTTCATCTGGCATTGTGTCACGCCTGCCTAGCATCGAGCTACCGGTGTTCGATGGTGCCCTAAACCAGTGGGTCTGGTTCATAAATTTATTTGACAGCCTGGTCATGATCCGAAGTGATAAAACTAATTTATCAGTTAAAAATTAGACTCGTGGATTAGTGACAGTATAAACATTTTTATTAGTAGTCAACACAACCGTTGCTAAGAACATTGACTGACATAAGTTAAAGTTGTCCAAAAGTAAAGAGGTTTTAGTATAAAAGAATTCTTAACATCCTCCCTTTTTGGCAACCCTTAACGGACCATACCAATTTCCAATGCTATTGCTTCAATCCGTGGCTTATGCAATGCCTTGGTTAGAAAATCCGCCAGTTGGAACTCACTGGGTACATATTCAACGCATATTTCACCATTAGCTACGAGTTCTCGTACATAAAAATGTCTAATAGCAATATGCTTGGTCCTTCTGTGGAGTTCTGGGTTATGTGAGATCTTTATGGCTGCATCATTATCGACCTTTAGTTTGGGTATCTCTTTCAATTCGGATATTTCGCTAAAGAGTCTTTTGATCCAGACAATCTCTCTAGCTGCTTCACTGGCAGCTACCAGTTCGGCTTCGGTGCTGGATAAGACAACACATGTTTGTCGTCTACTCGCCCAAGATATTGCTCCTCCAGAGTATAGGCATAAAATACCCGACGTCGATCGTCCGGAGCTTTGGTCTCCGCCATGATCTGAATCGCTGTAACATTTCAAAATGCCAGCATTGCATCTCTTCTTAAAAATTATGCCATAGTCCGAAGTTCCTTTGATGTATCTTAGGATACGTTTCAGCTTCTGGATATCTTCTTTAGAAGGATTTTCTAGAGTTCGTGATACAACACTCATAGCGTATGCTAATAAAATCAGGTCTGTTTCCAACAGTCAAATGTGCTAGTGCTCCCACAGCTTCTCTATATGGAAATGAAGTAGGTTCTACCATCTCTTTATCCAGATCTGGCAATTCTGTATTGGAGTAGTGACTGGTTTGCAATCGTTCATACCAAAGCGATCCAATACTTTCAGAGCGTATAGTGCTTCTGTGACACTTTAATACTACCGTTTTGGTCTTGTATTTCTAATCCTAGAAAATAGGAAGCATCTTTTATAGTGATTTTGAATCTTCTTTTCAACTCTCTAATAAACTTTTCAGAATCTTCCTGATTTGTTGCAGCAACCAGACCGTCGTCTACATATAGAGCAAGAATGATCTTGTTAGTTCCACGGTTTCGGATAAACAGGCAGGGGTCAGAATCACTTTGTTTAAATCCAATAGTCTTCAAATAATCCACCATGCATTTATTCCAACACCGAGGTGCTTGCTTAACCTTTTGAGCGCCAAAGTCGTCCATATATGACCAGCACTTGCGGGCCCTGTGCGCCAACGACATCTATAGTTGACAAAAAACCCGGCTTACAAAAATATTAAATAAATGTGTTGAAAAACTATTGCTGGTATTTCTTTTTCTACATTCAGCAATAAAGAATATCCCTGCAACATATGAGTATAAAAACAAATCTCTTAGAGCCATAAGAACTGAGAAATATACATGGATTTTTATCTAAGCAAATACTATGTCCAACACGCCAAAGTCGTCTACTCTTGACCGCTAGTGCTGTACTGCGGAAGGTAGTTTTATCGTAAATTACCTATTCAAAATTCAACTAAAACGTGTTATTTGATTTTATTATTATTGCTATTTTAATAAAATGAAATGTAAGAAAACTAACACTACCATAGCGTACCGTAGCTCAGCTACATGAATAAAGAATCGTCAAATCAACTTCACCTAATAAATCCAATATGGCAACTCTGGCGCATCCCTAGCGCGTCATCAATAATCAGTTCTCTGGGCGCCGTGGTCACGGATAGACGATAGCCTGATGACGTCATAAGCGCATAGTAAGGAAAGTAGTGCAGTGCAACATGAGCGATTCAATTGAACTTCTTCGCATTTTGGAAGGCGTCGATAATGACGACGAATTTTCGGAATCTGATTCAATTATTGAGATTTAGAGGTAAGTAAGTGTATGCAAATCTTAATAAATTAAACTTTATTTCTGTTATTATACTTATTATATACTAGACTTTAAATAAATTATTATTTATGTTAACAATCGTTTTATTAGATTTTGTTTAATTGTGTAATGTAAGTAATTATAATTAATATTCGAAACAAAATAACTCCTTGCAACTCTTGTAAGCCTAGGTTATTTCGCTAATTAGAGTGTAATACGTAATATCGACGCACGAAATCGCGACACAACATAGGAATTTTGTTTGTAATCGTTTTATGCGAATAAATGGAAGATGCTTATACAATTTTTATCTATTTTTACACTATACATCACTCGTAGGTACATAGAAATCTCAAGTTTTCGATCGTGAAAGTAAAGTAATGTTCGCCGAGGTCGCCAAGAGGATGGGTGACCGTAGGTTCATAAAATCACGAGGTTTTCGATCGCGAAAGTTAAGCAATGTTCGCCGAGGTCGTCAAGGGGATGGGTGACCGTAAGTTCATAAAATCTCGAGGTTTTCGGTCGCGAAAGTTAAGCAATGTTCGCCGAGGTCGCCAAAGGGATGGGTGACCGTAGGTTCATAAAATCTCGAGGTTTTCGATCGCGAAAGTTAAGCAATATTCGCCGAGGTCGCTGACTGGTCATCCATCAGTTACTCGACCTGCGCAAATTTGCTTAACTTTTGTGACTGTAAACAGAACGTCATCCACTGCGTCATCGAGTCTCTTTATGGCATTAGCTATTTTGCGGCAACATAACTATTGCGGGTAGATTATTTTATTTTTACTTAGGGTAGCGGTAGGTACCGTCATCTACTATGGATCATATGCATACAACACGTGTGCACGGTGATATAATTTAATTGTAATTTAATAATAAATAAAAAATGAATCACAATAATATTATATTAATACATTACTTATATTATATTGTTTACTAAATATGTTTGTTTTTATTTATAAAAATATTCTTGTACTGTTTTGCACCGGTTAAAATTGACACTTTCTATGTATGTTTTTTTATATCCCATGATTAATAAAAAGTAGGTAACTACCTTCTCAGTTTTGTTTATATAGATAGATATCATCATGTTTAGATGGCATCGAAATTTGGTTTGTCGCGATTTCGTGCATCGAGATTTGGTTTGTCGCACTTTGTCGCTCTAATGTGCATCGAGATAGTGTGTTTCTAAATTACGTATTACACTCCGCTAATTACCTACATTTTTAAAGTTTTTGTTTTTGAGTTTAAAATAACCAGTATCAACTTAAAAATCATAACAAAGGTTGTTCTAAGGCTAGCCGCAATTTTAGTTCGTAACGGTTGCGTAAAAAAGGACGAAATCACTATAAAGATGTTTAGGTTCATCTCGAGATCACGCAAGCGGATAATTCTCAATGTGTTTGGTATATTTTTATAATTCAACGATAATTAAAGTACATAATAATATAGCTTATAATATAATAGGGTAATATTCTTTACAGAAATAAATCTCTAAAACCATAGTTCAACATAATCAATCCTTCAAAAAAAATAGGTAAGTAACCGTGGGTAAACATTAAGGTCTAAAACAGCGGGTAAGTAGGTATATCGACTTGCTATCTTTCGGCATTACGCTTGTTCCGAAAAGTATTGTGAGTAGACTAAAAACGATATATTGATAAGGATTTAAGATCTAAAGTAGCGTATCAGCAGGCCTGTGTCACTACGTAATTCGGTCGATTTATATACCTACACTCTCGGTCCGCGCGCGGAGACAATTTAGTCGAGTGTCACGCACGCAGTACGCAGAAAGCGACCGACGCGGCAGTTTGTTTCACGTTAACTTTATTTTCGTAAGTGGATAGTTCACAGGATGGTGAAACAAAAGCTTTACTGTTCTGCATTCGGATGCACTTACACGAAATTTAAAGATAAGGATAAATCCTTATCTTTTTTGTGAAAGGTTAAACCTTTCACAAAATCTGTTGCCGTCTGCACTTACTTAATATAAACAAAGCACATAGTAAGACATAGTAACATAAGTAAATACAAGAGAGTATTATAACGGATAGTTGGGCGGTGAAAAGGTTAATCGATGTCTTTCTAGGTATCGATTTCGAAATTGATACATTACGTGCGACTCGGGTACATCTCTATGGAAGAGGTATTATAGGATGGCCAGCTGCGCCGTTGTCGTCCAGTCGTGACAATGAAGACATCACTATAGAGAATTGTGCTGTGGTTTACCACCATTTTATTTTCAATGCTATGCTTTTATTTATGTACTAAGTACATATATACAAAGAGTGGAAGATGGCACAAGAATAAATTAAACATCCCAGATTATAGGTAGTCATTTATTGCATATAAAAACAACAAAAACAGGTCGCCGTGTGTTACCAATTTATCGACTCTTGGCAGCACTATATTTTTCGTAGGTATTTTTGTCTATTTTATTCTCTGGCGTGCAGGACACAGGAATGCGTTTATGGCGTGGCGCCCAAAAGGTTAAGGCCATACAGACTTCTTTTAAGTCTACACACCTTCTTTGTTCCATCTGAGTAGCCATCAGGCTGACTCATATAGATTTCTTCGCTTATTGAAGCATACAAAAATGCAGTTGAAACAGCAAATTGAGTGAGTTTTAAACCTTTTTTTGCAGCAACGCTTAAGACAGACTTAATTGTCGTCAGCTTAGCAACTGGACTGAAAGTCTCATCATAGTCGATGCCTTTTTTCTATGTATACCCTCTAGCAACTAGTCTTGCTTTGAGTTTATCTAGAGAGCCATCTGCATTGGTCTTGATTTTGTATATCCATTTACAGGATATAGGCTTTCTATCTTTTGGAAGGTCAACCAGTATCCAGGTTTTGTTCTAATTTAAAGACTTCACCTCATTTTCCATTGCTTTGACCCACTGATCTTTATGCGGACTAGAAATTGCTTCCTTGTTGGTTTTTGGTTCATTGATCTCATTAACAACATCATCTGACATCATAACATAATCTTCAAAACGATTAGGTGGTCGAATTGTTCTTCTGTCCCGTAGAGTCATTCTTGTAGCTATCTCAGCTATATCATCCATATTATTTCTTGGAGCTTCAGAATCATCATTATCATCATCATCTATAGCAACTTCATACAGAGGTGACCCTGGCTGGGATTCTTCAGAAGACGGTTGAAATGATTCCGTACATCTGTCTTGGCTTCCTCCTTCCTGACTCACAACATGATCCGACAATGTGGGAGGCACAGTCAAACTAGGCTCATCAGTGCTACTTGCAGTGCGATCCGAGCTGTTTACATCGCGATGCTCATCAATGCTACTCACAGTGCGATCCGAGCTGTTTTCGGTGCGATCATCCCCCCTTGCATCACACATTGGTGGTTCTGAAAATGGAAAGTAGATTTCAGCTGAGTGCTGCTCTTCCGAAGTACCTAGGCCAGACGAAGTAAGTACTAGCTCAATAAAAATAACGTCTCTAGACCTTATGGGTTTTCCACTTTTACTTAGTAAGCGGTAGCCTTCATCACCGTCATATCCAATTAGGATGCATTTTGCAGCCTTTTTAGAAAGCTTTACTCTCTTTTGTTGAGGAATATGGGCGTAACATTCACATCCAATTATTTTTAGGTGACTTATTCGTGGTTTTTTCTTAAACATAAAATAAAATAGCAAGATATGTTTAATCACCAGCATAAACCGCGAAAGCTCTGCCAAAATTATTAGAAATAATTTCCAAGATTTTGAATTGTGCCACTACCGCATCCCAAACGGCGGGGTCAACGAACTGACAAGCGAACTACAAGAAAAACTCAAGGGGTTTACTTTAGAAGACTATTGTATAATAATGATAGGCGATACTGATTTTAACATGTCTAAGAATTATGTATTATTAGTTCAGAACCTAAAACTGGCTCTTTTGACAGTACAACATACGAATGTAATAATATGCTTACCTACATTTAGATACTGTATCCATAATAATATATTTAATAGAAGAATAGAAATGTTTAATAATTTACTTTATAGAGACAATGTAAAACATAAATATTGTTACGTGTTGGATTCTAATAAGAATCTCGAATATAGTATGTTTTTGAGATATAATGGAAATGTAAACAACTATGGTATAAAAAATATTGTAAATGACGTACATAATCAAATCCTAGCTATATCAGAATTATCAATGGTTGAGGGTTGCCATTCAGTCAATGACTTACCTACCATTGTTAGGGAAAGGAAAAAAAAATCCTTTCGAGACTAAAATATTATTCCAAAATATTCGAAGCTATAAAAATAAAACACATTTAATAGAAAATTTAATACATGATGATGCAAATTTGAAAGTTATATGTTTAACCGAAACATGGATAACTAAATATAAATTAGACTTATTAAAGTTAGATGGTTATCAATGTGCTTCGATATTTTTTAGGGAAAACCATCAGGGGGGCGGAGTGTGTATATTATTGGATTGTAATTTAGAATATAAGGAATATAATAACATAACTAGCCTGTCAATCGAACATAACTTTGAGGTGTGTTGTGTTGAAATTCCTGTGTTAAATATTATAATTGTAAATATGTATTGGCCCATGAGAAATAGAAATTCTACACTCTTTTATACTTCTCTTGAAAATATGTTAAAAATTCTGTCAAACAAAAGTCCTAACAGTAATATAATAATAGGTGGAGATTTTAATATTGATATTTTATGCAAATCCCAACACCAACTGAATCTCTTAAACATAATGGCCTCATATAACTTCACCCAACATATTAAGGAACCAACTAGGGTTACCACTAACAGCTCCACATGCTTGGATTTATTATTTACTAATTTTAACTTAAATAATTTGAACATTAATATAAAAGTACATGATTACGGACTGTCGGATCATAAAGGTATTATTTTAAATATTAAAAACATGTCGAGAGATTCAAAAACAGTCAGGTATATGCACAAAAGATTATACAAAGACAGCCAAATAAATGTATTTAAAGAACATCTAAAAGAAATTAATTGGAGTGCTATATTTAAAAATAACGCAATAAACGAAAACTATAATTTATTTTTACAAAAAATTTGTAAACTCCAAAATAAATATATACCTAAAATAAAAATAACCTTAAAAAATACAAAAAAGAAAATATGGTTAACGAGAGGTATAAAAAAATCATGTAAACATAAACGACTATTAAAACTCATGATATCTCAATATAAAAATCCTATCCTAGAGAAACATTACAAACAATATACAAAAATTTTAAAAGATACAGTAACACGATCAAAAAAATTAAACTATATAAAAAGGATGAGAAAATCAACAAATATAAATAAAACTATGTGGTCAATAGTAAAGGAAAAAAACAACAAACAAACTAAAAGCCGTATAAAGAAATTGTCACTTAATATTAATAAAACCCTGATAGATGACCCTAAGTCAATAGCCAATAGTTTTAATGAGTACTTTATATCAGTAGGTACGACCGAAGGCAGTGCACTGCCACCGACTGGAAGGCCGGCAACCCCTTGCGTTCAAAACTCCTTTTATTTAAAACCAGTAGATACTAAAGAAATAATACGTATCATACAAAATCTGAAAAATAAATTAAGCTATGGTTTTGATGAAATACCCCCTATGCTTTTAAAGAAATGCGTGCAAGAACTAGCAGAGCCGCTTGCCTTTCTCATAAATCAGTCGTTCAATGAGGGCGCAGTACCGGATAAATTAAAAATATCAATAGTTAGACCAATACTCAAGTCAGGAGACTCTACCTTAATGAATAACTACCGAGCTATAGCACTTTTACCATCCTTTTCTAAAATCTTCGAATCTGCCATGACAAACCGGTTGTATTCCTTCTGCGAGAAATTTAAATAATTGAAGATAGCCAAAATGGATTTAGGAAAAATAGGTCTACTACAACAGCTGTTTTTAAATATACACAAAAAATTTTAGATATTATAAATAATAAAAACTATGCAGTGGGGATCTTATTGGACATGAGTAAGGCCTATGATCGCGTACTGCCAAATATTCTACTTCAAAAATTATACGGCGCAGGCATCCGGGGGGTCGCTCATAACTGGATTACCTCTTATTTTAAAAATCGAATGCAATTTGTAGAAGTACAGTATACAAACTTAAATACCATAACAAATGTCAGATCAGAGAGAGCAATGGTGACAAAGTCTATCCCCCAGGGTAGTGTTATCGGATGCTTTCTCTTCCTAATGTACATAAACGATTTGCCTAAAAATATAAATGAACAATGCATATTATTCGCAGATGATATGTCAGTTATATTGTCCACTAAAAATGAAATAGAAATAAATAAAAAACTACAAACTACTATAGATGAGATCACCTCTTGGCTTAATGATCATAATTTAATATTAAACTGCAATAAAACTAAATTAATGATTTTCAAACCATACCAAAAAAAAGCATTAAATATAAATTTTTCTATAAACAACATTAAACTTGAATGTGTCGATAGCTTTTCACTGCTAGGCATAAAAATAGATAGTAATTTAAACTGGAAAAGCCACATAGAATATATACAAGGCAGATTGTCTAGATTTACATACGCCCTAAACGAAATAAAAAGATGCACAGACACGAGCACAGCCAAAGCGGCGTACCACGCATACGCGCACGCGTGGCTGCGCTACGGCATCCCACTGTGGGGCAACAGCACCAATCTACAACAGCTATTCGTTGCCCAAAAGAGATGCATTCGCATATTAGCAAATATAGACACATTAGTTAGCTGCAAACCGTATTTTAAACTTTATAAAATTTTAACTGTAACTTCATTATATATATTAGAATCATGCAAATTAGTGAGGAAAAATATTGACTTGTTTCTGAGAGCTGAAAATAAAAGCGTAAGACTCAGACAGAAAAATAAGCTACTTCTACCTAAAACTAATTTATCTATAGTGAGATCAGGACCTTATTCCATGGCAGTAAAATTATACAATTCATTACCAAACACAATAAGAGAAATAGAAGAAATAAAAAATTTATAACATCCTTAAATAATTATTTAATAGATAAATGCTTTTATAAACTTAATGAATATTATACTAACGTGTCATAAGTAACACCTATTAATAAATTTTGTTTTTTCTTTGTTTAACTATATATAAATTATATCTAAGTTGTTATACCCTTGCAGGGTTCATGTGTTGATCTTCACCTGTTTTTAACACCTCTTATGTACCACATGTGTAAGCAATAAAGAATTATTATTATTATTATAAACCACAATTCAAATGGCGATTTACCATTTTCTAGAGTTGGGCCGCTTCCGTTTAAAACGTACGCAGCAGTGTTTATCAATTCTGCCCATTTAGCGAGGGGCAATTCTTCATGAGCGTGCATCATTGTACGGGCGGCTTCGACTAAGGTTCTATTTTCACGTTCGCTGGGACCATTTTGTTGCGGCGTGTAGGGCATCGTGAGCCTTTGTCTTATTCCAGCTTCTCGTAAAATGCACCTTACGTTGTCATTATCAAATTCACCTCAGAAATTCTTTTACAGAGTGTCCAGCCACTTTACATTCCTGTGATATCTGTCGGAGCTTTAGGTGAACTTCCGATTTCTGTTGCAAGAAATAAACGTGACGATACTTGCTGTAGTCGTCTTTGAAAAGAACGAAGTAACGGAATTTATTGAAGGAAGGCGGAAATGGACCACACACATCAGCGTGTATAATTTCTGTAGGTTCTTTAGCTCGTTCTCTTGTTCCAAACATTTGCCGGTGACTTTTTCCGTAAATACATCCGGTACATATTTCAGAATCTAGACGAACTTTAATTTCGAGTTCCCTTTCAATAACTTCTCTGACGTGTTGCTTATTCTGGTGGGCTAACCGTTCGTGATAAAGTTGTAGTGGGTTATCCGTTGACAAGGCGTTCAGATCAGGAATTGACTTTGTAACAGTTTCTACATTAAGCTTGTATAAACCCCCGTTCTTAGTTCTTTTGCCAGTTAATATTACATGTCCTTCAACTTTCAGCGAGCAGTGTTCCATTTCAGACACGAAAACACTATTGTTTAGTTTTCTTGAGTGGCCAGCACCGAGAATAGATTTCGCATAATATCAGGTACATACCAGACATCACAGAGTCTTAGCCTGGATTCTTTGTCATTAATAACAGTTTTCAAGTCAACAGTACCTTTGCCAATAGCTTTGACAGTAGCTCCATTAGCAGTCGTCACTGTACGAGTATCCTTAAAATGCTCGAAACTAGAGAAAAAATCTTTACGGCAAGTGACGTGAACATTCGCTCCATTGTCAACAAACCAACTTGCTGTATCATAGTTCGTAAGCATTGAGTATACATCCGTAGTTACTTGCAAGAGCATTAAGTTCAAATTGCTTGATGTCTGTTTGTTTTCTGACTTGGCTGGTTTCCCGTCAGCTTTCCATTTATGACACTGTCTGACCTTATGACCGACTTTTCCGCAGTACCCACCTTTCTTCTTTGCTTTATTGCTATTCAGTAGCGCCAGAGCTTCTGCAGGACCTTCATTCTTCAATGATATGGCACGCTCATAGGCACAAAGATGTGTAGTCAGATTTTCTATTGTTTTGTCAGTCTTTGACATCAACATCCAGCTCGATTTAAAAGAAAAGTAGGCTTCAGGTAGAGTATCGAGAATTTTACAGATTAACAAGATATCTAGTAATTCGGATTTGTCTATCTTAATTAATTCACTTTTCAAATCTGACCAAATAGTTTTTATTTTGATGATGTGAGTCGTGATGTCATGTGACGGATCTATACAATAGCCAAAAAACTCCTTACAAAGTGCGTAACTATTGTCTTCAGACTTGCTGTCGAATAAACGATATAATTCGTCCCAAACGTCTTTGGATGAGTTAAAACATGATTTTTTTTAGGGTTTCATCTGACATATTTGCAGTAAGCAGTAGTAATGCGGAACTATCAATTTTGTTGTAATGATCGAGAGCAGTATTATACTGAGAAATTTCATCGGCATTGCTAGTAATAGGTTTCACTGGTTTCTCAAGGGTACCGTATACCGCAATGATATTATGTTAAAAAGAGGTAGATAGGTTATGTCAGTACTAATATGATTTCAATAATGGACCGAAGCGTCGTACGTACGAAAGCCTGAGCATGCGCTATACTCACTAAATATTACGATGTTATACGGCCGAGGTAACTTGTCACTTCTAGTCGATGATCTCATATGGCCGCATCTGCCGAGTTAACTTGACCGTATTCTAAAGTGTGAGCAAGATAGCATGACAACTAGTAAGAGAGTAAACAAGACAGATACATGTAGCGCTGTGTCATTTCGAATTACATGTCAATTTGCTGTCGCACTCTATATTTTTATGACACAATTTATTCTGACATTTTGTAGTTGATAAATAATAAGAACTTAAATCAATTAAAATAAATACTCACGCATGCCACTCATGATATATAATTTCATGACCTTTTATGTAGTTCGCATGACACAGGACAGCATATTTTTAATTAATTTTCGGAAACAAATACATGCAAACTGACACTGTCAAAGTGTCAACACTGCTAACGCTTTTGTGAGACTACGCTTAAGGTAAGCCAATTAGCATAGTTTTCTGTTGCCACTTTTTGGCACATGTAACACATCTACCTCTTTTTATTGTAACATCATTGGTATACCGCATCAAATCCACCAGTCATGCCTCTAAGTAGTAAAGTTGCCTTGAATTTCCAAGTAGACCAGTTTTTTACACCTTCCAGGTGACCGATGTCAATTTTGGACTAGGTGATTGCATTTTGAATCTTTGTCTTCCTGGATTGCTTTGAAACTTGGTTTATCAAACACTCGATTTATTTATAAATTTTACTCGATTCCTTACGATCTGCTACCATGATAAAATCAGGTCCGTGGATAAAACTAATTTATCAGTTAAAAATGAGACTCGTGGATTAGTGACAGTATAAACATTTTTATTAGTAGTCGACAACCGTTGCTAATAACATTGATTGACATAAGTTAAAGTTGTCCAAAAGTAAAGAGGTTTTAGTATAAAAGAATTCTTAACAGGAAGGACCTAACGGCATCGTACAAGATGGCACAGCTGCGTGGGGCCATCACCGGTGAACCTGCGGAGTTGGTGGCTCACCTGCCAGTAACGGAGGATAGCTATCTTACGGCTCGGCAGATACTGTTCGATAGGTATCAAAACGAACGGCGATTGGTAGATGCCCAACTGACACGGATTTTCACTATGCCTTATGTGGCTCGGGTCTCTGAAATTCGGTCAGAGATTTTGAACCCGATGACGACAGCCACTCTAAGGCCTTAGCTAATTTGGACCTGCCTGTTGACCAGTGGTCATATACATATATTACTTTATATTGTTCTCGGTCTGCTCCCAATGGATAATAAATTATTTTCATTTATACGCGTTATCGGGACGTCGTACGGTTCGGAGCGTCGTTGATCCAACCAGACCCTGATCCACCAGGTCAGCGATCAAGGCCTGCTTGGAATTAGCTGCGCTTCTCAGCGTTAATGTTTTAAGTAACCTTAATTCCTACACTCACCGAATGATGAAGGTTGACCCGCCTTGCAACCTGAGGAGAGGACAGAGGTAAGGAAAGAAATAGGACGGTTGCAGATCAGCTGCTGTGATAGCTCCTGGCCTCTGGCGGCGTTGCCACGCCGGCCGACTCCTAGAGGCTGTCCAGATGGCCCCGTCCCACTCGCCGAGCAGCCGCCTCCTCCACGATATCGCCGGGAACCGGTTCCCACCAGCTCACCACGCGAGGCTAACCGTGCCTGCTAACGCGAGGTAATGTTCGCAATATACGCGCTGCCGTCGCGTTTGTTCGTCCGATTAATCACACACAGCAGCCTCCGATGGCTGTTTAGAAGGAGATTATTGAGATATTATCCGATTAACTGTTGATTCACAACGAATGCACGTGGGCATGTACCGACACACCGAAACTGACCTGTCACAACAACGCGACGCAAATTCTGCCGTCAGAAATATAAACGCGTACAACCCGCGGTTGTTTTTACACCATATAATGAGGTCTGAGCTGTCCCGTACCGTGGGAAAATCAAAAATCAGCACCGAAACTTAACACGAACTCCGCCATTACGTGTTATTCCGAAAACCGACCCTAACCGATGTGATATTGAAGTGAACTGACATACGAATGTCAATGTCAACTGACAGTTTTGTTTTTATTTATCCGTTAATGTGGGTAGGCAAAGTACCACCCGTGCGGCCTTAAATTGAATTTAAAAAGTGAGCATAATTAAAAAATATATAACAATATATAAGAACAAATAAAAAAATAAGTAAGTAAACTCGTTTTTCGACGTTTACTGTCCTTTGTAAAAAGTATTTTTAAGTAACCGCGTCTGTGGTCTAGAAGTTAGACCACCGGTTTCAGAGCCAGAGGTACCGGCTCGATTCCCGGCGGGGCGCACCTGTTTGTACTACATTCGGTTGGTAAGTCCGCCTGCTAGCTACCACTAATCGTCTAAATATGTCGCTACAACATCCATGTTACTAGCATTTTGGTATTCTGACAGCTACAAATAAGATCAGTTTCAGTAGTTTTACGAATTCAGATGAAGTGCGTGTCCAGCACTGGCCTCATACCATGGCGAAGGCAAATGCTTACCCGTTAAACAACAAAAAGACAGCACTATGCCCCCGACCTTCAATTCTTGAGTAGGACAGACCATTTTCGTCTCTGTTAATAGTTTGTCAGATAATCAGCGAACTAGTCTCCAAAAACCTTGTGTATGCTATAGAGAGGTCAATCGAGTAACCAAGCTCTGCTAACCTAGAAATGTGTGGTCCAGAGAGGTCATCGACTGATTTCCCTACAGCAACTCTGCTACCATTAAATTAAATTACTACTTACAAACTAGTTTAAAAGTACTTACATCTTAGCTTCCCTTCAGACCGCAGATCTTTCGGCGGGTGGTATGGTGACTCGCCGCTAAGCCGGCCGCCCCTGGCTGCTGCTGTGGTGGCTAGTGCTGGCCACCTGCTGGCTGCTGGTAGCGATAGGGCCCTAGATACCATAAGCTTACCAACGTACCCCGTCAGTACTGACAAATCCCAGAAAACATACGTGACCTTCACCGCAGCACGTGGCCCACTGCACACTAGCGAGACTGCACCGCAATAAGCCGATGTACAACAACACTTATGTCAATGAAAAAGTCGACAACCTCAGGCGGGAATCGAACCACGCACCTTCCGCATTCCGGGCGGCTGCCTTAACCACTTGGCTACCGAGGTCTGGCTTTCAACCGTCGAAATTTGTCAGTGCTTGATACTTATGTTTTTAGTCAACATTGCTTCATCAAATCTTAGAAGAAGTAAAAAAAAAAAAAAAAAAAAAAAAAAATTTACTTAAGTATATTTAAGCATTAATAAAAAACGCTAAAATATAAAACATTAACTTATGTCAATACTTAGTTTAAAACTTATTAAAGTTCACACGCCAACGCGAGATACACTGCGTGGGTCTCATAACCCAAAAAGGCCAAATGCCTCGTGCTTGACGACCGCTGTCGAAGCTCCAATCAATTAACTGTTTTTAGCTAGCCCGCCCTGGATACTAATCTAACTAATGTTTTAATACTGTACAACTGTACTTAATTATTACGGGCCCCCCGAATCAAACAATATGTGCCCCTCACATCAAATTATCAATTCAATTACTTTTACACGACCTCGCGATGATGTTAACCTAACAAAAAGTGAACAAAGTGACACACGTCACACTGACAGCCGGTCTGTCTAATATTTAAAAATGCAGTGGATGCGTTCGGATATGTTAGTTTTATCCAAAACAGACCCCTGCCCCGATCGGAAGGCTCCGATCGCTAGCTCAATCAATCGGGAAAGGAGAGACAGTTGCTGTTGCTCGTCGCGGAATCGAACCGCTGACCAACGCTTGTGGAGTCCCATACTCGCCAACTAGCAACTTTACAATGCGGCCCTGGCGCCAAACAAGGAGGGCAAGTTAGTCTCCTTCCACAATATACTAAATCTAATTAACCAAATTAAAATAATATTTTGTGCCATTGTCGGAGCGACTAAGTGTGGTAGAACCTTACGCGACACGAAACGATCCAACGCGACGACGAAGGCCTCCGTGGGCAACGAAGAAACTCCTAAGAGGACGGCCTTAGTAGCCAGGCACAAAAAACACAAAATATTTACCAACAACCCGGGCGTGCGAAAGTTGGTCGGTTTTACCGAGAAAGGTCCAGCAAAACCCGTTGCGTGCGACCCCCAAGTATGGACGAGACTGAGTGACTCGGTCCCAAGGCAGATCCCCCGTCTGCGGCTGCATGGGTGAAGACGTCCCCTGTGACAAAATAAACACCGGAAGAGCACTACGCAAATATGGCTCTTCGAACAAACAATATTCAAAATTACAAATTAGGTTACCTAGTAACACACCCAACAGATGTCAATCGTGACGTACTGGCCTATTGAATAGAATTTGGTCCGGTTTTGGAAGGGGGCTGCGGGGCGTCGTTTTTCTGTGTTTGGTGTGGGAGTTTTGGGTGCCGCGTCGGCGTGGTGTTTCCTCTTAACTCGTAATCCCTACGCGCGCGCGTAAACCCTGCGCTCCTGACGGACGTCAAATCGATATCGAGTCGGCTGTGCTTATCGGAATATGAACGCTCGGGTCACGAGATAGGTTTCAGTTTCGCGTGGGGGTCGTTGGAGGGTGAACCTTCTGTACGGTAGTAGTATTAGTTATTCTGTGCTTGTACCAAGACGAATAACGAAACAATTTTAAAACACACAAGTTTATGCTTATTAATTTTTGACGTTTTTTTATGCTTAAGTTTTTATAAAAAAAGATATTTGAATGATTAAAAATGTCAACCTTATTGGTTAGGTACTAATGTTTTCCAAAACTTATTTCAGCCGCTACTTTATTTTACTTCAATAACTCCAATTTATATTACTTACCACAGTATCAATACGATAATTGGAAATCATATTACACAATTCTATGACCACGGCTTATATTTCGGTTCGACGCGATTCTGTTTCGGCGTGCAGTGGTACTGGGGGTAGCAATGCGCATTTGTCTAGCACAAACTATAATAGCTCGTTAGATTAGTTATTAAGTCTTAACTATAAGTTAGTTAACTGTTTTTTTATTATTATTAGTATTGACGTCAATAAGTGCCTGTAAAGGTTTACATTGAATAAATAATTTGACTTTGACTTTGACTTTGAATAGAAAGAATAGAAAATAATTTATTAACATACACACGCTTACATCATTTAGACAAAAATAAAAAAGATACACAGAAGCGCTGTTATTCTGACAGGGCCGAAATTATATGAGGCTAGTGACAAGACAAATCAAAACAAAATAAACATTAATTTAAAATAAAATAAAAGTGCAAACAAAAAATAAAATAAAATTAAAATACTATGAACAGTGAGCACGATTCCTTTGCCGCACCCACCGATAACTCAATCATGAAGTTTAAGGAAAAAATTTGCATTTCATTCCTAAATGTACTACAACACAACAGTCATGTTAAAAAAATTACATAACATTATTACAAGGCCATGTGGTAAAACAATAGATGACGTGGCACGGGACGTGGCAATCCAGCAATTGGTCTTGTGAATTGGCATCATGGACGTGGCATGGTGGCATGCGTGTATTCAACGCATGTCTGCTTTCACGCCGAGAACAACAAGTCAAACCAGTGATTGCGAAAACTGAGATGTCCGTGAAACCGACTAATATTAGTGGCAGAGAATTTAAAGAGAAAACGGAAAAATGGTGCTCCTCAAGCGGGCGGCCTCGGTGACTGAACCCCTAAACCCGTCCCAAGCACGTCGTGAAAGCCCCTGAACGTAAGTTTATGTATTAGATGTTAGTAACAGAGGCAGTCTTTAAACTAGCTTTTGTAATTCGATAAGGTAGTTTTTAAGGTGTTTTTTAAAAATAACTTTGGTTTTCAGGTCACGGTTCGGGGGCGGGAGGTCATTCCAGCACCGAGAGGCCGCATATCTAAATGATCCGCGAAAAGCCATAGTGCGATGCTTGGAAGTAGAGAAGATGTGAGTACAAGTTCTTTTTGGATATCTGCTATGTTCCTGTGCCCATACAAGCTTGTCATAGAGATACTGTGGCCTCCCTGCATTAACAATGTCAAACAACATTGTAGCAAGATGAAGTTTTCTACGCGCCTCCATCTTAAGTAGACTTGCAGCATTAAGAAAAGGAGTCACATGTGTACGGGGTGGTATATGGAAACAAAACCGGGCACAGGCATTCTGCACGCGTTGGATGAGTTTTATAGACCTGGATAGAAGACATGGTCCATACACAGTGTCACAATAATTCATTTTGGACAAGACCAGTGACTCACACAACCAAATCCTGAGCTCTTCGCACAAGTAGCCTGATTAGCTACCCTAGGTAGCGACAACAATTGACGCGCATGTGCGTCTACCCAACGACCCTTCTTCCACAGCGCCACCCAAACTTCCTAACTGATGGGTAGGAAGCCTATCAGGTATCATGGGCCTTCCCATTGGTGGTGGTGTGGCTGGTTGGATATCCCCTATCCGTCGCCTTTTAATGTCGCAGGCCGCCTGGACGACATTATCATTTATTTCCATGATCTGGGCAAAATCATTCTCGTATGCCGACCATACCTTTTTTTGGACGGTGGAACAGTCTCCGACAAAACCACCATGGCGGTCTCAACCGAAGACACCCGCTGTTTCAGTTGCTCCGCCCGCTCGAGAATGACATCGTCGCAATCTCTCCGAGACAGCAGACCTTGCGTGTTCACGAACCAGCGCAGCTGCGTCGCCAAGACTGCCTCCGCCATCGCGTTTTCATTAAAAAACAAATAAACGAGGGGTGAGATTCTATGTCCAACAATAGCACAAAGACAGGGCAATATTGCACTACATATCCTTTTAATTACAATGTAGCAACAACCAAAATTAATAAGTACAAAAAAAAACTTAAACGGGTTTGCAACGAGAAGCGCACCAACAATTATTATTACATAGTCACTACGCATAAACCAACCAAATTTCAAACAAGGTAGGTACCTAAAGTGCAAATAATGTAAGTAACAAAAAAAACAAAAACTCTGGTTGTTTCCAAAAGGCACACAATAAAAATAAAAAAAGGTGTTCAACCGATATTACATATGCCGCTATGTAAAATAAAGCAAATCTAGTCGATTCCAAATAACCAGAGTAAACAAAATGAATGTTCAACTAACATTACACAATGATGAACAAGTAAATCAAACTTGAATTGATTTTCAAATAAGTAAAACAAAAATTGAAAATGTTCATTAATATTACATACGCCACTATGTAAACAAATCATTTAAAAGAAAGAAAGAATAAAAATAAAAATGTTAATTAAATAATGCACGTTGGCCAGTCATTCTCCAGCCACAAGTTAAACGTTGGCCAGTCATTCTCCAGCCACAAGTTAAACGTTGGCCAGTCATTCTCCAGCCACAAGTTAAACGTTGGCCAGTCATGATACAGCCACAAGTTAACAAACAATGATAACGTAAAACAACTGCAATATTAATATGTGTCTACAACTTTGCAATCGCTATGCATCCAACCTACAAATATGTATTGTGAATCAAATGCCTACAATATTTAAATATGTTTTCAAAATTAAAACAACAAACCAAATCAACTGTTCAACAGTTTTCAACGTTAACTATAAATTCTAAATTAATAAAATTAGGTTGCAAAACAAATTCTTGCAAGCAAATCAAGATGTTAATGCTGCCTCAGCGAGATTACTTTAGGTTAAGTTTTCAAAGAACCAAGAAACCAATAAAATGTTTAATTATTTGCTACAACTCTAATCTTAAAATTCAGTTTGCAAGACAAATACAACAATTAAAATCAAAATATTTATTTGTTGTCCCAAATCCACGCTACCCCAGCGAGACTAATTTTAAATTAGGTTTTCAACACCAAAGAAAGAGACCAAATTAGCAGTTATCAGTACAACTTTCTTTCCAACAAGTACCTTAAAGCAAGTACATTAAAGTTGTCTGACAATTACACCGCCCCGGTGACTTCATATTACTCAAGACAATCTTACGCTAACCTATTCTAAGTATTTGGTTGGTATAACCAACCAACGTTAAAACTTATAACTAATAATAATAACTAGTCGAGGTCCGGGATAAAACCGCGCTCTGCTACCAAAAAATGTATGCTATAGAGGTCAATCGATTAACCAAGCTCTGCTAACCTAGAAATGCGTGGTCCAGAGAGGTCATCTACTGATTTCCCTACAGCAACTCTGCTACTATTAAATTAAATTAAATTACTACTTACAAACTAGTTTAAAAGTACTTCCATCTAAGCTTTCCTTCAGACCGCCGATCCTTCGGCGGGTGTATGGTGACTCGCCCCTCAGCCGGCCGCCCCTGGCTACTGCTGTGGTGGCTAGTGCTGGCCACCTGCTGGCTGCTGGTGGCGATAGGGCCCTAGATACCATAAGCTTACCAACGTACCCCGTCAGTACTGATAAATCCCAGAAAACATACGTGACCTTCACCGCAGCACGTGGCCCATTGCACACTAGCGAGACTACACCGCAATCAGCCGATGCACAACAACACTTATGTCAATACTTAGTTTAAAACTTATTAAAGTTCACACTCCAACGCGAGATACACTGCGTGGGTCTCATAACCCAAAAAGGCCAAATGCCTCGTGCTTGACGACCGCTGTCGAAGCTCCAATCAATTAATTGTTTTTAGCTAGCCCGCCCTGGATACTAATCTAACTAATGTTTTAACACTGTACAACTGTACTTAATTATTACGGGCCCCCCGAATCAAACAATATGTGCCCCTCACATCAAATTATCAATTCAATTACTTTTACACGACCTCGCGATGATGTTAACCTAACAAAAAGTGAACAAAGTGACACACGTCACACTGACAGCCGGTCTGTCTAATATTTAAAAATGCAGTGGATGCGTTCGGATATGTTAGTTTTATCCGAAACACCTTGTACCATCCATTGCGTCAATAGCCAGCATCGCCGTCGTATAGTAGTAATTAACACTTAGTTATAACAACACTGAAATTGTAGTCACAGTTTTATCTTCACTATGGTTCTACTTTACCACTGAATGCTCCTCGCTCCGGTTCCCATCGCGCCGCCGTGCACAGCTGCAGCCCGCAGCAACGGCTCGTCCCTCAGTAGCAGCTTTGCTCCACACAGCCGCTATGCTGGCAGTTAGTAGGTGCGTAGTGCATGCTATCAGTTGTTTCGACAACTTCTATTTGTTTCCCTTGCAACAACAAACTAGAGAAAACTACGTATTTGTTTAAAAACAGTTCTTCGGCTCGTTAGGACCTTGCACAATATCGGTACAAAACCATGTTCTGAGTGTGAAGTTAAATGAAATAACTAAGAGTTCACACTCAGAACGAAGGCAAGTTTTGCTGTATATTCACAAAAGTATAATGTAAAAAGACACATAGATAGCGTGATTCACAAATTGTAGAACGCCATCTATCGGTGAAATATGACCCAAACGATGTCAATTACACAAGGAACGTCCATCTTCAACGGTGCAGCGGTCTACAGCTTAGGTCTCATGATCGTAACGCACAACTGCGGTATGCGGCTCATACGCAGCGTCGCGGCGCAGCGGTTGCGTTCAAATTCTATTAAATTATCTTCAAACAAATCCATTGTCAACCTGCGACGCATGCGCGACGCACACCGCAGCGTATCAACGAGAACGACGACGCGCAGCGCGGGAATTGCGGGATACCCGCCCCCCCTCACCGCGCTTGCCCTTCGCCGCCGCCGCACACTGCGACGGAACACGACACCATACTAGACGCTCATACGGTTATGTGTCAGGCACCGCATGCCGCACACCGCAGCGTCGTGCGTCACGTTCAAGAGACCAAAGCTTACCGACGACAAATAAAACGACACATTAAGAAATATTATCTATTTTATTCATTCGGCTACGACTCATAATTACGACAATAGAAGAGATACATCGCCTAATATAATTGTAACTAACTAGACTACGCAAATATTAACAATAGAAAAATAATAATTATACAAAGATAGATGCTACGATCACATTAATAGAGTAACAGGGTAACGAAGCCGTACGCACGCGGCAGGGAACCGCTGGTGCAGGAATGTAGGAGTATGAGGGCTCAGTCAGACTCGTACTCGAGCTCGGCTTCGGGCTCGTCGGACTCCCGCTCGGGGCCGGGGGGCGCCAGGAACGGCAGGTGCAGCACCACGGGCGCCAGCGGCGGCTGCGCGGGCACCCCGCCCGAGTCCGAGTCCGAGTCGCTGCGCCGCGCGCGGGCGCGGGGGCGGCCCGGGGGCGCCGAGTACTCCGACTCCTCGTCCGAGTAGCAATCAGCGCGGCTGTTGCTCTGCGGTGCCAAACATTTTAGGTCAATTATTATCAAAACATCGTCATGTGTATTGAAATAGTGCGTGCAGTTTACCGCCTACCTGTTTGCAGGGCGGCGCGCGCTGGCCCTCGGGCAGCAGGTGGCAGGAGCACGTGCGCCCCACGCGCTTGGCCCCGCCCCCGGCCGCGCCCCCGCCGCCCCGCAGCAGCAGCAGCCGCGCGCGCTCCACGATGGTGCTGCACGACGCGGACAGCAGGTCCATGCTGCCGCCCGCGCCCCCCGCCCCCGCCCCCGCGGCGCCGCCCCCCGCGCCCCCCAGCCCGCGCCCGCGCGCCGCGCGCGGCATAGTGCCTGCAATACACACACTCGGTAAGGACGGGAACACGCGCTATTCCGAACGCACGCTGCACAGTGTTTTAAATGACCCTAAAATCGGACGCCTACTTTTTTTCTTCATTAACGGATGGAGTTTTATTTCACAAATGTAACAGTGAAACTCCCACGTGCCGATTCTATTTAGTTTTCGAGAAAAATAAATTGAAAATTGGCTATTTTTATGTACTGGAAAATTTAAAACAATCATTACAAAAAAACCGTATACGCGTTTGAAATGAACTGATGATACACACATAAAGATCTCTAAAATCAGCTATATCCGAAAGCATTTTGAGCTTTCGAAAATGCACCAATGTTAAGTTATCAATTATTTCTGGTTTGTCTTCAAAATTTTTTTCCGGCGTTTTCTATGGAACCCGATCCAATTGTTGGTTCGGGGCATAGCATATGATGCCTCATATACACTAAAAAAAAACTGCGTCCGTATCTTGTGGAAGACGGAGATAACAACGGTTTTCATTTTTTGTCAGGGTTGTCAACTTCTTTCCGGTTCTTAAAACTAATTTATAATAATTATTCGCGGCTACCTAATCAATTTATTTTGGACCAAGTACAGGTAAAAATTTTTCGTAGTTAATTGACAGCCCCAATTTCAATTTTACCGGTTTTCTTATTGAATGTGTATAACATCTAACTTCCACGAGATACGGACGCTTTTTTTTTATGTATAGTCCTACTATACATAAAAAAAAGCGTTCGTGACGATGCCTACATCGTACGCTATGTCACGAACTAAAAATTGGATCCGGATTCCATAGAAAACGGCGGGAAAGAATGTTGAAGCCAAACCAGAAAAAGTTGATAACTAAACATTGGTGCATTTTAGAAAGCTTAAAATGCTTTCGTATTTCGTAAATATTTCGAGATTTTAATGTGTGTATCATCTGTTTATTTCAATCGCGTACGGTTTTTATGTAATGATTTTTTTAATTTTCCGTCCGGCACATAAAAATAGCCAATTTTCAAAAAATGATTTCTTGAAAACTAAACAGAATCGGCACGTGGATGTTTTACTAGTGCATTTTTGAACAAAACTCTTTGTAAAAATATTTCTTTCGGATCTCAGAGGTGAAAACTTCTAAGATTTGATAAAGCAATGTTGACTAAAAACATAAGCATCAAGCACTGCTGTTTCTTAAAGTCGTTCTTACTCTTCTCAGATTTTACTACAAGAGCTTTCACGTTAGTACTACACTCTGCTTTATTTATTAGCGTTCTTTCATAGGCACATATTTTTTTTTTTTTTTTTTTATAGCAGAAGGAGGCAAACGAGCAAGCGGGTCACCTGATGGAAAGTAATCACCGCCGCCCATGGACACCCGCAAAACCAGAGGAATCGCAGGCGCGTTGCCGGCCTTTAAGGAAGGAATAGGCTCGTTTCTTGAAGAACCCATTTCGGTGAACCTCAGCATTCTTGACATGGACATCGGCCAGAAACTGAATCCAAAATGCTACATCGAGAGTGCTATTTTAACTGCCTCCCGGAAGTTGGGTATTCTCAATAAGGTGAGGCGGTTTTTCACTCCCGAGCAGCGCTGTTTGCTGTACAAGACTCAGGTGCGATCGAGTATGGAGTATTGTTCCCATCTATAGGACGGCTCCGCTAAATACCTCCTCGATGCACTTGATAGACTGCAAAGGCGAGCGTTACGCATTATTGGAGATGCTGAGGTTACAGCCTCTCTTGAGGACCTCCAGCTGCGTAGACTTAGACGTACCGGAACTACTACGGAGAGTGTTCTGAAGAACTTTTTGATCTCTCCTTTTCTCTCCCGGACTACACGTGCTGGTCTTAGGAACCACCATCATACTGTACAGACTATCAGTACTCGTACCAAAAAATTTGGCAAGTCCATCCTTTGTAAGACTATTCGGCTTTGGAATTCTTTGCCGGCGCATGTGTTTCCCAGCTCCTTCAGTCCCGGGTCTTTTAAGCGGGGCGTGAAACGGCATTTATGCAGGCCGTCATGAATGGGAGCGCTCGTTATCGTACTTATTGCACGGTGGGGAGCGCTCTCATTATTTTGGATTGCATCGGCTGCTTACCATCAGGCAGGATGCAGTCACTATGACGAGTAAATATATATATATATACAACATGTCCCAAAATTCAAGGATAAGCTGGTACCAGAGGATGAACCTTTTCTTGACTATTAAAGAAAAAAAAAAGAAAAAAATAAATCTCAACATTCTATGAAAATACAAAACAAAAATTGAAATCCTTAGAAAATTTACACCCCTTAACATATTTTTAAGTTTTTTTTTTGTATCGGCAACTTACATAGCACTGCTATACACCACAATCCTTAAAAATCCTAAAACTACAGTAATTTTTATTCAAAAATCAATCATAATATTTTATTTCCCTAAAAATTTGAAAGTTTTATACTTTCAGTCTACTTTCACTCCTCGTAGCGTAAAAAAAACGTATGGTAACTACTATGGCAAGTTTTTTTAAAAATTAACGCAACTAACTATGATTCTAAAATGGTATAAGACTCTACGAAAACTAGCCACGAAAGAAAGTGCGTTCTATTTCTAAAGAAGAACCAAATTTAATGATTTTTTGCTGTTGATAGTAATCATTTTTAGTTAGGCCCAAAATAGGTTTCTAGTTGTTCAAAAATGTTGAATGAATTAAAACAAATAGTAGAAACATTTTTACAATTATTTTATTAATTTATTGTTAACATCAGAGTACATGTTCAAATTGTTTGCCACCGGCATTAATACAGGCACGACATCGCCTTAAAAAGGATCGTTTTATTCGTCGTGCATATCTTCTACCGTTGATATGATCCACAGCCCCAGCGATTTTTTGGCGAAGCTCGTCCAATGTTGCAATGGGTTTTGAGTAGACCCTGTCTTTGAGACAACCCCAATAAAAAAAATCTAGGGGATTTAGATCGGGTGAACGTGGTGGCCATAAGATAGGACCAAGTCGCCCGATCCAACGTCCTGGATACTCTTGGTTTAAGTATTCTCGCACTGAATGAGCGTAGTGAGCTGGGCAACCATCATTTTGAAACCACATGTTTTGTAAATCATTTATGGGCACATCTTCTAATAAATCTGGCAAGTCATTTTGTAAAAAGTTTAAATAACTATTGCCATTTAAGTTTCCTTGTAACTCAAAGGGCCCAATCACTTTTCCATTTAACCCATTAGCGCTCTCTGTACTCGTGCGAGTACAGCTACAAAGTGTAACAATTCATACTAATTATCTATGGTTTTTGTTATAAAAACCATTTATTTCATTACTAGACATCACTAGCAGATTAAAAAAAGATTAAATTTGGTGGAAACGCAAAAATTAATGTATTGTTTTCTGTTGTAAAATACGAGTTGCAGATCAAAGTACTAAGGTAAGTTTTGATAATTTGTTTTAAATATTATTATTGATTTATTTGGACTTGTTTTGTATTAGTGCTTATTGTTCGAATACACATAATCATAAAATACTGTTTTAGCTTCATTTCATTCCAATAAATACGTATTAGACTCTATTTTATCACACTGTACTTGGGCGGGTACAGTGGGCACTTATGTACTATAATTACTGGTATTTTGCAGGTATTTTTGAATAATCCACCATGGCCAACCGTCGCGTGTTTACAAGTAGAAATGAGTATTCAAGGCTGGAAGAAGCTATTAAATCAATTAAGAAGACATCATATTAAATATCATCACTTTCATCAGCCATATATGGCTGATGAAAGTGATGATATTTAGTATGATGTCTTCTTCTTGCCACCTGTATCAGCCATAGTAAGTGACGAAGAAGAAGGAAATGATGATGATCTCGCTAAATAAGACTATGCCAAGAGATGTGCCAGGGACAATTGAGGTGACTCCGCGTCGCCACAGTAATAGTACTACTCAAAAATTGTTCCCAGTGAACATATTGTTTATTTTGACAATTTGTTCACCAATTATCAGTTACTATGGGATCTACGGCGTCTAGGCTACTGAGCAACGGGCACAATTCGAGATAATAGGACAAAAAAATGTCCTGTCACTCCTGTTCAGGATATGAAGAAACGGCCAAGAGCAGAATACGACTACCGATTACCGATACGAATAATGAAATTACAATGGTGCGGTGGAAAGATAATAACATAGTTAGAATTGGAACTAGTTTTGATCAGATTGAGCCCATGGGAATAGTAAAAAGATGGTGCATATTGCTAAGCAGAAAGTTTATTTCAATATTCCTAGATTATTTGTACATTACAACAAAGGTATGGGAGGTGTTGACCAAATGGACCAGTCGATCAGCCTTTATAGAGTATGAGCCATGAAGGGAAAGAAATGGTGCTGGGTGATGCTTACCTACCTTCTAGATATTGCTATTTCTAATGCACGGCGGTTGCTTGTTTTGCTAAGCAAGAATAAAGTAGCTGAATGGATCAGTTATCATTTCGACGTACCATAGCAAGAGCCTACCTGACACCTACAAAAACAAATATCCGACTTTCGTCATCGTCAGTAGTAGGATTTGATCGAAAAAATAACGGTCACAACCCAGAACGTATAGAAAATCAGTTGCGGTGTGTTATTTGTCACAATCGTGTTCGTCGTTGGCGTTGCGAACTTTGCATGAAAACATTATGTGTTGAGCGGCCTTGCTTTGGTAGTTTCCATACTTAATCCGCCCACTGTACCCGGCCGAGTACACCCCTATAACATATGTTTTAATTTTTTTTCCTGAAATTTTGATTATGATACCTTTTGTTTAATCGGTAATGATACAATAAATAACATGAAAAAAGAATTTTTACGAGCAGTTTCATTTTGGGCGTTAATGGGTTAATATGCCCGACCATAGGTTAACTTTAAATTGATATTGGGATTTGTCTTGTCTCATCAGGTGTGGATTCTCATTGCTCCAGCTATGTAAGTTGTGAAGATTTAAATAACCATCTTTCTTGCAGGTTGTTTCATCCGACCATAGAATTTTATCTAAAAATTGGGGATCTTCTCTGTGCTTTTGCAGCATCACACGGCAAAATGCAACACGTAGCGGATAGTCCCGCGGTAATAATGTCTGCACACGCCTGTAGTGATATGGGTGAAGCCTGTGACGTTTTAGAATTCGATGTGCAGAACTTTTGGGAATACCAGTTACCGCTTCTATGGCACGTACCGAGGTAGTTGAATCATCTTCTATTTCATTGAGAACTTCTTCATCGCGTTCCATTCTAGGTCTTCCAGCGTTTCTCCTGTCAGAAGGTAAACGACCCTCCGAAAACGCTTGATGCACATTAGTAAATACTCGGTAACCCGGGTATCTTTGAGCATTCGGGTACCTTTCTCGATACAATCTGCTAGCAGCGCTAGCATTGCATCGGCATTCTCCATAGATGAGGTGCATATTAGCGTATTCCAGCGGTGTGTATGGTAGCGGCATTATAAACACTAAATAGTCCACAATACGCCAAAAGTCCAATTCACAAAAGACACAATCACAGTCCAAAATAATGCCAGGTCAGTTTAATTAGTGGGTCACTTAATCGGGTCCAAAAAGCCAAGCCAAAAGTCGTTAGTACGAGAGCCACGTCAATTACAGAATGCAGAATGGTGCACAGTAAACAAAGGAGTAAAGCGTACTGACTTGCTCTTGTTATTTAATAAGGAACATACCATCTAACTCTCTCTAACGCATAATCTCTCTCTATCTATCTCTCTCTCTCTGACGTCTAAATTTTATTGACACGCACGCGTCATATTCAAATTCCAAGAATTTGCAACAATAAACCTATCTTGGGCCCACACTAAAAATGATTACTAGCAACAACAACAATTTATTAAATTTGGTTATTCTTTAGAAATAGAACGCACTTTCTTTCGTGGCTAGTTTTCGTAGAGTCTTATACCATTTTAGAATCATAGTTAGTTGCGTTAATTTTTAAAAAAACTTGCCATAGTAGTTACCATACGTTTTTTTTTACGCTACGAGGAGTAAAAGTAGACTGAAAGTATAAAACTTTCAAATTTTTAGGGAAATAAAATATTATGATTGATTTTTGAATAAAAATTACTGTAGTTTTAGGATTTTTAAGGATTGTGGTGTATAGCAGTGCTATGTAAGTTGCCGATACAAAAAAAAAAACTGAAATTTTAGAAAAGTTGTGGTTATGGTAGTTAAAAATATGTTAAGGGGTGTAAATTTTCTAAGGATTTCAATTTTTGTTTTGTATTTTCATAGAATGTTGAGATTTATTTTTTTCTTTTTTTTTTCTTTAATAGTCAAGAAAAGGTTCATCCTCTGGTACCAGCTTATCCTTGAATTTTGGGACATGTTGTATATAATTTATATATATATATATATATATATATATATATAATTTATATATATATATATATATATAATTTATATATATATATATAATTTATATATATATAATATATATATATATAAAAGGGTATTTTCTTTCTTTCTTTCGTTCTTTTAAAACACTGCGCGCTGTTAAAAAATATATACAAACTGATTTTGTAACAAAATTGATTGTAAAAGTTAAAAATTTGTAAAGTATTTTTGGAGTTTTCCAAATAGATGAAGGAACAAAAATTTACACCTGTTAGATTATAAAAATGTAATTTAAAGAGACCTAATGAATTGTGATCTTAAAGGTTACACTTTTTGCAAACAGCAAGTTAATAAATGTAGTGCGCACCTGGGTGCGGCGCGTGCAGCTGCGGCGGCGCGCGCTCGTTGAACTCCAGCGTCTGGCTGTGGCGCTGGCACGGCGCGCGCACCACCCAGCACGCGCCCGCCCCCGCCCCCGCGCCCGCCCCCGCGCCCGCGCACTGCCAACAACGTGTTAATTCAATATCTATAGTCTGTTCAATATAGCTTGATACCTGTGACTGGTGTCATCAAAACCGACGACGTGACTTTGTAAAAGCATACGAATATATTTGACATTTAAATAATATTATTTGTTATAATCCATCACTTAACGTACTAGGTACAATTACTTTTTGTGATTATTTATTATACCAAGGACGATATATACGTTAGATTAGATTTTATCCCAATAAACTCACATTACACACATGTATCACGATTTTTAAACATTACAATAAAAAAAGCGTGCCCCTTCACAAAGTCATTCCAATACAGAAAAATACTTGTGTTGGGATAGTAAATCAATTTAAGTTCAATTTATATTCAATAACCAATCGATTGACTTTAATTTTGTATTTATAATTCTAGCTGTATTTATTGATTTGTTGGTCTTTACTTATATTTCTTGAGTATAATGAAGATTATATTGAAGTTAAAAATTTGAGAAGTTATTGAATTGGCACATTAGATAGGAACAATACTTCATAGGCTCAATTGAAATCAATAAATTGCGTCGCATTTTGATGTTCACTTTGTTTTATTTGATTGGAAATGAACTTTGCACTACTGCGTCTGTGACGGGCTGGCTCACAAGATGGCTCCCGCCCCCACGGGTGGGAGCCATCTTGTTTTGATACAAGTGCCTAAGTCGTGCAAGAACTAATTTGGGCTCAAGTCAAAGGTTACTAAATTTCTTCCATTTTCTTTACAACTGAACGCTCGGACGGCCGGGTGGTCGAGTGGTCAGCGGCAACGGTCCCGGCTTCGAATCCCAGCAGGGGCAAATGTTTGTGTGGTGAGCACGAGTATTTGTCACCAAATCATGGATGTTTGTTAGTATTTATTTATGTTTACCCGTTATTCACTCACCATATTTCGGGCTACGCTTAGTTTGGTGATGAATGATTGGTGTGACAGCAGTGATTAATTTTCTTTTAATTAATTTTGTTTGTGTAGAGTTGACCAACAGTTGCAGGTAATGAATGATGTAAGTACTCGTACTTGTAGGTATAGCTAATAAAAATAACGATACATATTATATTTTCAGGTCACGCGGCTCGACATAACACACAGCCGCCTTTTACAGCAAATAAAATGCTAACATTACCACATGATGCATGTGAACATGTTACCCCTGATGATTGGAAAAATATGGTTTATAAAATTAAAGAACTAAAAGGTGTTTTCCTATGCCTATCCATCCATCCATAAAAAAATAAATTTAGACGATTCAAAATGCTTAATTTAAGCTTACTGAATAAAGATATATTAATTTCATTTGATTTTGATTTTGATTTTGTCAGGTTTAAAGCAACATCACTAACACGTTGTAAATCGGGTTAAACTAAAAGTTCCTAACGATGTTCCTCAGGGATCATTTTAGCCCTATTGCCTTCGATCATATAAACTATAGATACACGACTGCTGGAATAAAAGCATTTAAATAAAAAAATATTAAAAACAAGCTTTTATGTAAATATAAACGTAGCCTTAAAAATAAATTAAATAAATTTAAAAGAGTATGTCGATTAGCCAAGGCAAACTATCTGAGTTCTAAGATTAAGAATAGTAATGACAAAATAAAAATGACATGGAATATTATAAATAGTGAAACAGGAAAGGTCAAAAGTCGTAATAATGAGTACAATTTAAATTGTGATAATAAAACCTTGACTTCTGATGCTGATGTTGCTGCAGCATTTGAGAGGTTTTTTACTGACATTCCAGTTTCAACTACAAAAGCCTTGATTTCCTCCCCCACTGTAGCTGAATCTGTTTTGAAGGAGAATGTTAAAGATTGTGAAAGTAATTTCAGTTTTCAAAAAAATTGTGTTATAGATATATTAAAAACATTTAACACTCTCAATAAAAAGAAAACTGCTTATCTGTGGGGTAATTCCGTGGATGTCGCTAAATCAGTAATTATGACAATAGCTCCAGTTTTAGCTTGCATATTTAACGAATGCATTGACTGTGGTGTTTTTCCTGACCTAATGAAACATAGTAAAATGATTCCATTGTTTAAATCAGGTAGCACTTCTGACCCCTCTAATTTTAGACCTATTTCTGTGCTACCCACATTTAGTAAAATTTTTGAAAAGTTGATGCTAGACCAAATTCGAATTCATTTTCATAGAAATAAACTTTTACATTGCAAACAGTATGGTTTTACTAGGGGTCGCCCAACAAGTGACGCCGGTGTTGAGCTTTTAATCCAAATATTTGTTACCTGGGAGGAATCACAGGATGCCTTAGGGGTATTTTGTGATTTATCCAAGGCTTTCGATTGTGTTTTACATGAAACTTTGGTCAGGAAGCTTAACCACTATGGAATTAGGGATGCTTCTTTGAGCCTTCTAATCTCATACTTGAGTAACAGGATTCAGAAGGTCGACATTAACGGTAAAAGATCTCCGGGATTAGTGGTTACAATGGGAGTTCCGCAGGGTTCAATACTAGGTCCATTCTTGTTTTTGGTTTATATTAATGACTTACCTTATTTTGTAAAAGACAGTCATGAGATAGTATTGTTTGCTGATGATACTTCACTTTTATTCAAAGTGAAACGACGACACCCAAATTATGACGATGTGAATAATGCGATCTCAAAGATTGTTCACTGGTTTAGTGTAAATAACTTGCTTTTAAACGAGGGAAAAACCAAATGTGTAAGATTTGTATTGCCTAATGTTAAGCAAGTAACAACTAGTGTACAAATTAAAGATAAGAATGTAAATCCTGTGGATACCACTATGTTTCTAGGCATCACGTTAGATGCCAAGCTTCAGTGGGGCCCACATATAGCTAAATTGTCGAATAAACTTAGCTCTGCAGCTTATGCAGTAATGAAGATCCGTCAGTTAACTGACGTTGATACATCTACATTAGTTTATTTCAGTTACTTTCATAGTGTAATGTCGTACGGCATTTTACTGTGGGGAAATAGTGCCGACATTCAAACTATCTTTTTGCTCCAGAAGAGGGCTATTCGAGCAATCTGTAACCTAAAGGCTGGTGACTCTCTCAGAGAGAGATTTAAGAACATAAATATAATGACAGTTGCATCACAATACATTTATGAAAATTTGATTTATGTTCATAAAAATACTGAAATGTTTTTAAAAAACAGTGATATTCACAATGTAAACACTAGAAGTAAGAACAAATTAGCAGTACCTTATACTAGGCTCCATAAAATAAATAATTCTTTTAGGGGTCTGTGTGTAAGATTTTACAACAAAGTACCAAATGATATTCAGAAATTAGATCTCAATAAATTTAAAATCAAAATCAAAGAAAAGCTTTATATAAAAGCTTATTATAAAGTGTCAGATTACACAGAAGACAAAACAGTTTGGCTCTGAACTGAAATGCTCCAAGCACTCCAACAGCTATTTCTAATTGTCTTTATTTAATTGATACTACATTGTATTGTAGTTTTATATTGCAACATTTATTATTTTTTAAATTCATATTTTGTATTGACCTGGTAACGACATATTCTTTTTTTTTTGTTTGTAAATGTCGTTGCTTTTGTGCGCTGTGGTTTTATTGCGCCCATTCTTTGCCACAGTTAAAAAATTATGTCCTGAATGGGTGGTAGGTTAAAAAAGATTTGGACGATTCAAAGTACTTATTAATTGAGTTTATTGAATAAACATATTTTGACTTGACTTGACTTGGGTGGACTGTTTTTGATGGGTGAGTGGTGGTGGTTTAGTGGACGTGAATAAATTTTACATATACAAAAATATTTGTATTCAGTGAGATGAACAGATGAAAAACGTGTCTAGGGATATCTAAAAAGTAAAAATAAATTAAAAGTAAAAAGCCTTTTTAAAAACTAGCTTTTTTATTTGCACTAAACCAGTGAACAATCTTTGAGACCGCATTATTCACATTCTCATAATTCGGGTGTCGTCGTTTCACTTTGAATAAAAGCGAAGTATGATTAGCAAACAATATTATCTCACGACTGTCTTTTATAAAATAAGGTAAGTCATTAATATAAACCAAAAACAAGTATTGAACCTTGCGGAACTCCCATTTTAACCACTGATCCCGGAAATATTTTACCGTTGATGTCGACCTTTTGAATCCTGTTACTCAAGTATGAGATGAGAAGACTTAAGAAGTATCTCTAATTCCATAGTGAAGCTTCCCGACCAATGATTCATGTAAGACACAATCGAAAGTACCCAATACAATAAATCACAAAATACCCCCTAGATAGTGCATCCTGTAAATCCTCCCAGACATCAAATATTTGAATTATGAGCTCAACACCGGCGTCACTTGTTGAGCGACCCCTAGTAAAACCATAATATTTACAATGTCAAAAAAAAGGAAAATTCACTGTAAAAGAAAGGGAGAAAAGAAATGCCCTTGCTGAGTTTGTTGCCGGTTCTTTTCAGTACAAGGCTCCCGCCCCATAGTTAGACTTACGAACCGATGGCATAATGACATTCATAACTGCTGTAGTTTAAACATGGCCTAACCTGAATAAATGATATTGAACCTTAAATCTTGAATCTACCTAGATTAAATGCCGAATTTGTCTCGGAGTAAGTCTTATTCCAGTTTTACACTGGTAAGAGTAAGAATAGAACTCGGAGCTATTAAGTATCAAATCTACTCAAACAGCAAGTGCAGATTATATTAATATTTTATTGCGAATGGTGGTAAGGACTTAGCTCAACAAATTCAACCCTCGTCAGTAGAAAACGAGACTTATCTGCGTAACTTGCCAAAACAGTGTAATTCGTTTGTTCTATTAGTTACTGATCCTGATGAGGTGAACGACATACTACTATCTCTTAAGTCTAGTAATGCCACGGGCCCCGGGGTGGGACGGTATTCCTACCTTATTCTTGAAATGTGCTCGAGCACAAGGTTGTACCAATTCTAACCTATTTTGTTAATGTATGCAATTCTAACCTATTTTGTTAATCTATGTTTTGGAAAGAGCACTTTTCCGTCTGCTCTTAAGCAATCCATTATCACCCCGGTGCACAAGGCTGGAGATAGAGACAGGGTGAATAATTATAGACCTATATCGATCTTACCTGCTATTTCTAAAATAATAGAGAATTGTTGAATTCACGACTACTTAACTATCTTAACAAATATAACATCTAAATTTGGATTTAGGCGTGTAATATAAACCTAGGAAGCAGTGTCTTCTCTTACTTCGTATGTACTTGAGCAAGTTGAAAATCATAAAAAATGCATGGTTATATTCCTCGATATTCAAAAGCATTTGACGCTGTTTCTGTACCCATCCTTGTGCAAAAGCTCGATGCGATCGGATTGAAAGGAATTCCTCTTAAATTGTCCAAGGATTATTTGACCGATAGGCGGTAGAGGGTCAAACTGGATTCCTACACTAGTGAGATGTAGAGGTGACATACGGCGCAGCCCAGGGTAGCGTTCTTGGACCTACTCTGTTCCTCATTTATATTAATGACCTTTGTGCTCTAGAGCTTACACATGCAAACATTTTTTGTTATACTGATGACACCGCTGTCGTTCTCAGCGCACAGTCATGGGATAGTGTTATGAAAAAAGCTGAGAGTAGTCTGGAACGGATAAGTAAGTGGTTACGTAATAACTTTCTAACTTTAAATACATCCAAATCTAACTATATCTGTTTCAGTTGCTATAATAACCATCAACCTTGTTGAATTGATTAAGGTTCACTATACTTACTTTGTTTATCGGGTCAAAAATGAAATACGTATTGACACTTTGCCTGTTTATTTCGAACTAGCTGCTACAATCCTTTCATGCCACTTATAAAGGCGTTTAGCGTATTAGCGATCTCAGGCGAAAACAAAACAATTAAGTACATTTTTAACCTAACATACCGCCCACCATTTCTCTGAGTGGTAGAGCCACGCTGCGTTGCAGCACGCATTGGGCCGGCTCGCCCGGCGTAATACCACCCTCTCACGAATATTCGGCGTGAAATAATGGCCCTTGGTGCTGTTGTGTTTCGTCCGACCAGTGAGGGTACCGGAGGCCCCTCCCCCCCCACCCTCCTCCCAATTCCTATTCTTTCCTTAAACCTATTCCTCCCTTAAAGGCCGGCAACGCGTCTGCGATTCCCCTGGTTTTGCCCCTGGTGTCCATGGGCGGCGGTGATTACTCTCCATCAGGTGACCCGCCTGCTCGTTTGCCTCCCTCTTTTATAAAAAAAAAAAAAAAACCAAAACGCAGTTTTTTAAATCCCTCTAGTTATTTACCAATTAAACATGCTATACAATCTAAATAAAGTACGATACAGATTCAAAACTAAATTATAAATTTTACCTTAAAAAAACATTCCGAAAAATTATAATATTAATCTCCTAAAACATGCTACTCAATTCGTTCAATAATTATTACTTGTGAATGGACTTTTTGCTTCGAACAAACAAATGACATCGCTCAATAGGACGAGCTAAGACGTAAACAACATAAAAAAACATGGAAGCAAACATAAAGCTGGTGACACACTTAGATTTTTTGTGAATTAAATTATTTGTCACCCTTTGAAATTTAATGAAGTTAAACTCTTGGATAAATTATGCAATACAAATGAAATTAAGATATAATGATTAAAGAAACAATAATATTAATTATCATTGATAGGTAATTCACATAGTCTATTGACTGGTCGTTTTATAATTTTAGCTTTAGACTTTATAATATAAACTCGACAAATTTGGTCGGCACCAGGATGTTTTTCGGTAATTCAACCCAGCGCAGCGCCCATTTACCAGAAGGAAGATGGTCTTCCTTAATAGGGACTATGTCTCCCTCTTGAAATTCTATTTTGGTAGTTAGCCATTTGGGTCTCTGTTGCAGTCGGGTCAAATATTAGTTTGCCATTTATGCCAAAAGTCCTGTACAAGTCTTTGAGTGTGTTGCCATCTCAACAATCGCTTCCAGTTCACGTCTTGCAAATTAGATTCGGGAACATTAATTGGAGCTTCGCCAATAAGGAAGTGCCCTGGTGAAAGCACATTCAGGTTGTCGTTATCAGAATTGTCTATCGGGCAAAGTGGACGTGAATTTAAGCACCCCTCGATTTGGCATAATGTAGTGGACATTTCTTCGAACCTGAGATTAGCAGTTAAAATCCTCCTTAGGTGATATTTTACGGATTTCACCCCCGCTCCCATAGGCCTCCAAAGTTTGGACTATATGGGGGCTAATAAACTAACAAGATTGGTTGGCATTTCTATTTTGGCGTCATTCCACATATTATACAGCTCTTTACTCGCGCCAACATAATTAGTTCCTCTGTCACTCCATATATGACAACAGCGCCCTCTTCTGGCTACAAAGCGTTTAAAAGCACCGAGAAAGGAGTCAGTGCTCAAATCTACCACTAACTCCAAATGGATAGCCTTTATAGCCATACATATGAATATACATATATACCCCTTCGTACATTTATGGCCTCGTCTCTTTGATATTAAAATTTGGAGGGCACCAGCAAAGTCAACTCCCGAGTTGAATACGGGCGTGCCGGCGTAACGCGAGCTTTCGGCAAGTCACCCATTTTTTGATTCCTAGAAATAGCCTTTTGTCTTGCGCATATAAAGCACTTATGAATCGTAGCTGATACTATGTAGTATCATGCCACTGAAGCGGTTTAGAGGGCTAAACCTCCTACAATTAGTATGTAGCGGTTTAGTACCTGCCTCAGAATAGAAATGAAAACAGTGAATAGGTAAACAAAGTTTATTTCTATTATTTTTGCAAAGAATTTACAAAACTCAGGGAGGGTTCACGGATCGCTCACTCTGTCCGCTTGACTAGGAGTTAAAAAGGACTTAGCTTTAGGCTAATCTTCCTCGTAGGCTGCAACTACCCGGAACCTGGAACCGGCGGGGTCAGCCTGCGCGCAGGGACGAAAGCGGAGTCGTGTACACCAGGCAGCTGGTCACGCACAGGCTCTAGCAGGCGGGCAGGCAGCAGGCAGGTAGCGCACAGGCCCAGGGGGTTAAACCTGGTACAGGAACCCCAAGATTTCGGGGTTATATTTCGCGTAGAATTTCTGCAGCACGACGTGGTAGTGTCGAGAGTAGGTAGCCTTAGGACAGCAAAAGAGAACGCTCCCAGCACGAGTCGGCCTTTTATATCAACAGATTATGTAAAAAAACTGGACTGTTTTCAGTCTGATAATCCAAAATTTTGATCTTACATAGTTCATAGTAAATTGTACTCCACCATGTAATGTTCTTTTATGTGCGTCAGATACAATCAACGAAGCCAATGGATTTTTGCTACTCATAATAATTGGGTGTTTACTGCTTTCAGGTATTTCAGCATGTCGTAAGCGACCGCCCACCCTGAGAATATTCTTGTCGTCCAGAAATGGGTTTAAATTTCTTATCTTGCTGTCACCATATATTTGTTTTTTGTTCTTTAAATCTTCGATCTCCTTTCTGAATTCTTTATTCTGTACTATCCTTACACAATCTTCCAGTGCCTCATTTAGTTCTTCCGTCGTTATAATGCCGATTGTCGGATTTTCAGTGTACCTTTTCATCAGTCGTGTAAGCGATGCGGATCGGTGCAGACGCATCAAATTAAAACAAATAATATTACGCGTAGTGCGGCGCATGCCGCTGCTCGACTAACGTCATGAGTGACAAACTCGTGGCAAATGAACTCCTGGCGTTCCTGCAACAAAAGCTGGACGTCATGGACGAGGTGAGCGCAGTGCAAATTTGCAAGTCTAGCTTCTGTGAAGATGAGGTGGCTGGTACGAAGAAGCTGCTCTACGAGTATGTCGGCAAGAGCGACCAGATGGTGTCCCGGAGACGAGATGGGACGCAGAAGAGTCTGCAAGAGATCATAACACTGATCAAGGCAACCGATCCAGATGACATGCCGACGTTTGTGGCGAGACCTCAACAAGTTGCCTCCCGTCACCTTCGACCATGTCGACGTCACCTGCCTCCTGAAGGACATCGTGTCCCTTAAGGCGAGTTTGGCTGAAGTGATGCTGAAATTTCAGACATCCGAAAATACCGTGAGTGAGTTGCGCAAGGAAGTTGATTTTCTACGCGAATCGCTCGCGGTAAGTAGGTCATCGATCGCGGGCTCATATGTCAACACTCGACGAGGGGCCTGCCTCGATACGTCGATGTCGAGCTGCAAGTCAGCAGTTTCGGCCCCGTCTCCGATACGACCCGAGCCGAGCCGAGCGCCGCCGGCGCAGCTGTCAGCCGCGAGCGCAGTCTCTACGCCCCGCGCGCCTGCCGCCGCCGCCGCCGCCGCGCCGCTGCCTGCATCGCCGGCCGTGACGACGCATGCGCCTATCACGTGTGCGCCCGTCAACTGCCGACGTCGTGATTTCGCCGCTGTTGTTGCCGCTAAGGCAAAAACACGGTCACAGCGACCTGTCGCCGAGGCAAAGGCCGCTCCACGAAACGTCGCGCTCCCGGATCAAGACGAGGATGGCTTCGTCGAGGTTCGAAGCAAGAAGCGACGTCGTCAGCGAGCGAGCCAGAACCGCTGCGGTACTGCACCGACGGGGCCCGCCTTCTGCTGCGTGCCGCGACACCGACCACGGCCGTGTACCTGTCCCGCCTGCACTACACCACCACATCGCAGGAGGTAGCAGAGTACATTCGCATGCAGTCTAACTTCAATTTGAGGATTGGACAGCTGGAGTCGCGCTATAACACGAGCTTCAAGGCGTTTGTGGTGCGAATCCCGACATCAAAGCTGGACATCTTTTTGAAGGAGGACTTCTGGCCTAAGGGTGTAGTCTACAGGCGTTTCTGAGGGAAGCTGCCTGTTGCTACCGAGTTGGTACCGCAGGTGCCAATTAAATAATACTAACATTAGTTATTAAGTTATTTACTAACAAAACATTGTATTTTATTTGTATGTATGTTAGTCTGTAAGGTATATATTATATGGGCCAATGTAATTTACCATCTGTACATTTTGTTGCCTGAATTAAATGATTATTATTATTATCCTCTTTATTTAACATAATTCTTAAGTTTAATTTTTTACAATATTTTATATAAAAACCTATTTACAATATAAAATATTATAAAAAACTTAACCTAGGTTGCCACCGGCAGCGGGGGTAGACCCAAGCTATCGGTGGTTAGGGCTGCAGAGTGAGGAACCTCCTGACAATACGTGCCGTGTCAAGGAGTACTGCCTTTTGCATCTGACCCTTGACCCAACCTTTCAGCGAGAGCCTATTATTATTATTATTATATTTTAAAAATCTTTTGCAGTATGTTATAGTTTTATTTAATTTTTTTAATGTTTCAAATTCTTCAAATTTGGTAAGTAAAGTGATTTCATTTGTGTTTTGTTCTTCTATATTTAAATTAACACTAATGCTTTCTTTATTTTCCAGGTCCATCGACGTGTCTTCAACTTCGTGCATCTCTACTTCATCGTGCTTCAACCAATCTAGGCGTTGCCACCAGAGTCCTTTAAGTCAGATAGTGCCATTCTACGAGATGCAATATCAGCGGGATTGTCCTGTGATTTGACATGAAACCATTTGTGACCGATATTGTCAAGAATTGTTACCACACGATTTCTTACAAATGTTTTCCATCTTCCAGGGTCGCCACGAAGCCATGACAAAACTATTGTGGAGTCTGTCCAAGCAAAAATTTGTGTTGTAGGAATTCGTGTTGCTTCACTAATCTGCTTTAAAAGCTTTGACAACAAAACCGCTCCGCGCCATTTATAAAGGCGTTTAGCGTATTAGCGATCTCGGGCGAAAACAAAACAATTAGGTACATTTTTAACATAACAACCTAGTAATGATTTAAAAATATCAATTCATAACTGTAGGCTTGCAACTGATTGAGTTGGCTGCAACTGTCCGATACTCCAAAGAGTTGAACACTCAAAGTATCTGGGAGTTTACATAGACCAGAGATATCTTGGTACCGGCACCTAGAACATTTGAGACATGTAGTGCCAAGAAACAACGTTAACATACTGAACTACTGCGTGCAAGACAACACTAAAAAGTCCTCCTTACTGAGATATATATATCGTTAGTGCAGTCAATCTTGATATACTGCATTCCTCTAAGGGGTGGTGCAGTCAAAACCCGGTTTATTGATGTAGAGAGAGCCCAACGCAATTTGATCAAGACAATGTATTTTAAAAAGATGCGTTTCGCAACTGAATACTTATATAAAATCAGTAACTTTTTGACTGTTAGGAAGTTGTATGTAGTTAACACTGTACTAAGAATGCACAAATCTTTAACTTATGACCCTGAAATCTCAAAAAGAAGAAGGAAAGACATTGTTTCGAGAATTAATAGAACCAACACTGTGTTAGCAAATAGGCAATATAATCAACGATGTATTCAATTATATAATAAAACCAACAAAGAAATATATATAACGATAAACATTACTATGAATACAAAAAAAAATTAAAATGGTTAGAGTCTAAGAGCTACGATTCTATAGAGGCACTTTTGATCAGAGCATAAGATTACATAAACACACTGCATACACACTTACACACATACACTACACACACTCATACACACACACACACGTTCACACACACATACACACGCACATACACACCCATACATACACAATTTTCGTAGTATGATTTTCTACGATTTTAAGAATAATTTGACAGCTCAACAGAGCATGGCTCGGCTTCAATCTGCTTTTGGCGATGAAGCACCATGTAAGACGACTATTTATAGCTGGTTTGCAGAATTCAAGCGCGGTCGTGTCAATATCAGCGACGAATCTCGTGATGGTCGCCCGTCCACCGCTGTGAACAACAAAAACATCGATGCTGTGCGCCGTATGATTGAAACACAGACAAGTGACCTACCATGAGATTCGCGCATCCTTAGACATAGGCATGAGTCAAATACTATCAATCCTACACAAACATTTGGGTGTGAGAAAGCTGTGCTCGCGGTGGATCCCACACAATTTGACCGAGGCTCAAAAACCGGACCGCGTCACTTGGTGCAGTGCCATGCTTACCAGATTCAACGAAGGTGCGTCAAATTTGGTGTGGGACATAGTCAAAAGTGACGGAACATGGATTTATTGCTACGATCCCAAAACAAAGCAGCAATCGAGCGTATGGGGCTTTCAAGATGAGCCGAAACCAACTAAAGCGGCGCGCGTGGAAAGTGCATCTAAGCGGATGATTACTTCTTTTTTTCATAAAACTGGACACGTGGCTACCAAGTGGTACCAACCAAGTAAGGGTGGTAACCTGCCGTATGTCTGGACTCCCGATGGTAGAAAGGGGACCGTGGAATGAGCTCGTGTAATTCAACAGCACACTCTCCGAAGTGCAACCTATAAAATACCGACAAGCAAGCAACTGAGCTCGCCGAAGTTGAGATTGGAGGTCAACCTCATGCCGAGGAGATCGAGGTTGTCGGAAATTGGTACATCTACACCCCGGAATGTAGGAGACAGGTTAAAAGGAGTCCTTTTTGCCAAAAACAACCACGCCTGCGTTTTGGTGGCGTTAAAACTGACCAAATTGTCGTCACACCATTGGGAGTCAAGACTTAAAGTCAAGTTTGTCCGCTCAACCATTGCCTCTCTTAAGGAACGAACTTCTTCTCTGCCGACCCTTGCGCTAGACATATACCTCTCTGTGACCGTGCTGTCGTCTGCATACCCAACAATTCCGGGCTTGAGTAGATCGTTAACATACAACAAGAAAAGGGTAGCAGAGAGAACGGAACTCTGAGAAACCCCGGTATCGATAGCCATGAGGTCAGAGGAACAGCCATCAATGACTACTCTGATTGACCGTTCACTCAGGAAGTTTAAAATCCAGACACAAAAACCAGCAGAGATGCCATACGCTGGAAGCTTGTTCAGCAAGCTAGCGTGCCACACCCGGTCAATATCTTTCAAAATGTCAAGCGACACGGCAAGCGCTTCGCCATGCTTCTCGATTGCCTCACCTCAGCAATGTGTAACGAACACCAGAAGGTCCCCCGTGGAACGGCCCCGCCAAAAGCCATATTGGCAGTCGCGGAGGAGGTCGTGGGATTATAGATACGACAAAAGCTTTATATTCAGTACCCTTCCTGCAATTGGTCTGTAGTTAGAGGGGTCGGCACAATCGCCCTTCTTGGGCAACACTGGCTGCACATTTGCAGGACTAAGGAACCGTTAGAACCGGAGACAATTCAGGCGCACATACCCTAAGTAGTCTAGCTGAAATCCCGTCCGGGCCGCTGGCCTTATTCAAGTATAGATTCTGCAAAGCTTTTCTTACCTCTTTGGTGTGAATGGTGACACTTGGCATGGAAGCACCACAGTGAGGTAAAGTTGGTGGATTTGAAAGGTTTGCGTCCAGTCGCGAATTGCCCGCGAACAGAAATGCAATAACATTTGCTTTCTCCGTAGCAGTGTGGGCCAACGTCCCATCGGTTTGCAGCATGGGAGGCAAAGCAGGGCGGCAAAATATGACTCGACCGACTTGGACAGGGACCAGAACTGTTTACTACCAGCAGGGTAAGATGCTAGTTTGGCTTCTATGCGGATCATTCTTTTGCACCGCTTAGATGCAGAGTTGAAGGCGTTCTTGTTCGCACGAACCCTCCGAGCCCGTTCTTTACAGTCACGAGCGTGTACCCAGGCTTGATAAGCGGATTCTTCACGTGCTTCTGCGCTTGCACAGTCCGCATTAAACCAAGGTCGGGCATTGTGACCGTGAGGGACGTCGGAGGATGGAATAAAGTATTCCATTCCCTGATGAATCACTTCCACGATCGCGTCTGCAGAACTAGAGAGATCGTTCGAAGAAAAACACACTTGAAGCCAAGGGTATGATGCAAAGAAGTGCCGCATCTCGTCCTAATCAGCTGACTCGTAACGCCAGACACTCTCATGCCCCTAAGGCTGACATCAGGAGGCGAGCAGACTGATACAGATTTCAGCACACAATGATCGGACGTTCCCAGGGGAGCTGAGACCGATACTGAGTGTATATTAAGGGTCCGTCGTCAGTAAAAGATCGAGACAGTTTGGCGTATGGCCATCAGCATCATGTACCCGCGTCGCGACATTCACCATCTGGGTGAGATCCAGCGATAATGCAATCTTGCGCGCTTCTCGTCCAGCATGGTCAGTTTTCTTGTACGGGAACAGCCACTCACTATGGTGGGCATTAAAATGCCCAAGAAAAAATAGTTCCGTTGCAGAGTACCTTTGATTGGCTAGATCTGCTGTCTCCGATAAATATTCCATGAGCCTGGTCGTCTCCTGGTCCCCAATGTGTGAGCGATAAACACCGACGTAGATGAATTTCTCGACTCCGGTGTCGACCGAAATCCATAAAGCGGAAAACCCTGGTTTTTCAAAGCCACGGAGACGCTAACAGCAAACGTCATCGTGCCCTAACACACAGACGCCGGCGTACTTCTTAAACTTGTGTTCAAGAGAGTAACCCAGGTAGTTGAGGTACGACACGTCCGACGGTGTTGCTATCTGCGTCTCCGTCAAACAGAACAAGTTCGGTTTGTCGGTTTCAGATGGACCTGTTCGAGATTGGAGTGCAAACCACGGATGCTAGTGAGGTGTACTTTTTTGGGAGGAAGTGCAGCCGTTGTATTAACCTTTTTCTTTTTGACTTACTTTGCATAAGTGGGGCAGTGAAGTTGAAGATGTGGAATACAGCTGAGACACTGCTCAGCGTACCAACCGGTGTACTCCGACTAAACCGTCTCGTGGGAAACTCGATCTGGAGATTTCAGGGACGCCCGAACCCCCCAAGAATGTCCACCGGGTCCTCTCATCCAGTCGCCAACTGGCACGGTGACGCGTTTATGGGATCTTTCGCAAGTTGGCGGGGCAACCTTTTGCACGTAGCTAGCGCACTACTTGACCTACTAACTGCGGTCGGCCAACGGCAAGACCGTACTTGGGATGGCGCTACCCTTCAGGTCGAACCTGTACTAAAATAGTCGTGAAACCAGCACCGTTCGCTTCCAAACCGCGCAACTACCCGCTTCCCATCCCCAATGACACTGGTACTCCTGCACACCCAACAGAACGCAGTAAGACTGCTTGGCGTTGGACTCCGGCAAGAGGGTGGTAGCATACCGTACAGCATAGGGTATGATTCGGGTGACTACTTCACGAGGTCAAGAATAAGTCAGGGTAGTACGTAAGGAACGACTCTTTTCCTCATATTTATTAACGATTTGCCGGGAATGGTATCTGCCTCTGAATGTCTTCTATTCGCTGATGACCTAAAGTTGAGTCTGGGTATTAAAACTGTAGAGGATGTAGTACTTTTGCAGAGGGATATTGGTGCCGTGTCTCAATGGAGCCAAGACAACAATCTCCCATTTAATAATGACAAAATTAAATGTAGAACAATAACTTTATCGCGCATGTTGCGACCAATAATTTATAATTATAACTTATCTGACGGTCCACTGGAAAGAATATGTGACATTAAAGTCTTAGGATTAATATTAGATTCTAAACTAGATGTTCACAAGCACAGCACATCCTACTAATATTATAAACGCGAAAGTTTGGATGGATGTTTGTTACTCTTTCACGTAAAAACTACTTACTGGATTTGGATGAAATTCGGCATACAGATAGTTTAGAACCTGGATTAACATATAGGATACTTTTTATCCAGATATTCCCACGGGAACGACGCGGGTGAAACCGCGAGCGGCCGCTAGTAATAAATATTTGCAAGAGGCCACACAGGATGTTAGGTTTCGTTATAAAAATAGCATCACAATTTGAATTGCAACAGTAGCAAAGGTACCGTATGCTGCATACGTCCGCAGCAAGCTTGAATACGCTGCAGCTGTTTGGATCCCTATGAGTAAAGATATGTACTGATGCTCGAGAAATTACAACACAAATTTGCTCGATGGCTCTATAAAAAACTCTACGGATACTATCCCTTTTTATTCGTTTCCGGTATGACTGAAATGGAAACTCTGAAACTTAGAAGAGCCATGCTTTTGATAGTACATTATCTCTCGATATTGCACCAGCGGATCGACACAGTCCACAAATACTAGAAATAATACATATTTTGGTTCCCACAAACATCTGTTGGGACGCGGCGGGTCTGGTGGCGCCGCGCTACCAATCGTGCACTGCGTACTATCGGGGACATACTTGCTCAGCACTCGAAATTGACTTATTTGCCGATGGTCTAGTAGGACATCTTTGTAATCAATTTCGGAAAATTTTATCTGACATTACTTAATTGCAAATTAAGAGGCTTATTACATCTTAACTGTGATTTTTGCGTAAAATGGCCAACTTTGGCGTTATGGATCTCAGAAACGAAAATACATTAACAATTATGACTTATTAAATAGTGTAGAATAGCTATTGGAATAGTGCTTAGTGGCCTCGCTTATTGTAAATTATGCTTAACTTTTTAATTAAATCCAAAATTGCAGAGAAAGATTTTCATAAAGTGCGCGAAGGCACTTTTTTGAGCTCATCGATTGAACTACAGTTCTAAACAAGTAAAATAAAAAATATATAATGTTATCTCTTATATAGTCGAATAATGCGTAGTGGCCTCGGAATTTTTAGATATCATTGATTTTATATAGGAAAAAAATCTTTTTCTAAACCAAAAAACTTCGAAAATTGCTATAAGTTAACTGTGAATATCTCCTATCTGCATAATATTATTAAGCAAAATTTATACCAGAGTAACTGTTACTTCATGAGGAATAAAGATTTTATAATGAATTTATTATCCTATTTCGATAAAAACGATAAATACAACTGCAAAATTACTACAAAATGCGATGCGCCGGCCGTCCGAATTCAACTTATGCTCACAAAATGGATATTTGTAATAATATGCACAAATTTATTATCCTATTTTGATAAAAACGATAAATACAACTGCAAAATTACTATAAAATGCGAAAATAGGCATTTTACGCAAAAATCACATTCGAGATGTAATAGGCCTCTTAAGTAATTATACGATTAAATACGACAATCGGAAATTGCAATTTAAGCTTAATTCTAATTATTAAAATTAATCTGTTATTAAATTTAACTCCATCTATTTAGTAAGTTTATTGTATATTTGACCTAGCTAGATATTTGCTTGAATATTTTATTTTATTTATTGGATTTTATTGATATTATTTTATTTTTTTGTGTGTAGTTTTTGCAATTTGAATGAATGAATTCATGTTTGACCAAATGTAACCTTTAAAATTTTATTAATTCATACTATTGACTTGAATTACTAATGATTACTAATATGTATAATATTGTTTGTTATCTGTAAGTGTTAAGTTAAGAATTTAAATAAGACATTGTTGTGTATATTATCTAGCCTTCTAAGCGCCTCGGACTAAAAATTCTGTTAGCTTTTAAGGCATGTCCAATAAATAAATAATTACCAGACGGCACCTTGCGGAGCCTACTACCACAGAGGGAACATTCAGCCGTCACCACAAACTAGGGAGCCTATGATGCCGTTGCTTGGGGTGGACTTTTCTTACTTAGAATTATTGCAATAACTTTCTTTTTTTTTTCGTGTAGAAGTTCAATATATCAGTCTTTTCCGTTTTAAAGTGTGTTATTGTCCTAATTGTATGCCATAAAGCTTTATAATTTTTCTGAGATTTTTCTAGTTGTTCTTTCTGATAGTTAAGTTTTAATTTTTTAATGAGCTTGTTGCAAAGATTTAAACGTAATTTTTAGTACTTCATTAGATAGATCCAATCTCAACTTTAATTGCATGTCATTCCTATTTTTGATACATTGTAAAATACCATTACTAATCCATGGCTTGAGGTTGTTTTATATTAGCCAAGTGTTTAACTGTTCTACTGTAGATTAAGGACTCTTTTAATGTTGCTAGTAGGTTTGAAATTACAAAATCAGGATCTTGACTAAAAAGCTGTTTTTGCAAGTTTGTTTCAAATAGGATAATGCCTTATCATAGTTAATTAAATACTGTTTATTTGAAGATGGTTCAAGTAGTCGGGACCACTAGTAGGTAATACGCGTCCAGGTAATAAGCCACGCGACGCCAATACATCATATGTCAAATGTATATGTCACAGGTGTCACCTTTCTGCTACGACTTAGTATGGGATGTGCATCTAATGTTTATTTGATCGAAGCCCATTGGTTTTTGTTCTTATTGTGGTACGTGTTTCCGTCATTAGTAATTGCTTTGTTTCGCTGATGACATGAAAATGTTTATTAACGTGAGGACAAGGGAACATATCAAGAAATGTGACATACTTTAGTTTACTGGTGTAGGTCTTCTTACGATTAAATAAATAGGCGTACCTGTTCCCCGGTCGGGCTGAGCGCGCGACCCGGCACGCGCCGCCGCGCCCCCGCCCCCGCCCCCAGCGCCCCCGCCCCCGCCCCCAGCGCCCCCGCCCCCGCCCCCGGCGCCCCCGCCCCCGCGCCCGGCGCCCCCGCGGCCGCCCCCGCCGCGCCGCAGCACACGCTGGCGTACCTGGCGCACGGGGCATACAAGTATCTCGTATAAAACACTGTCGATCCCCTGAAACGTAGATAGAAGTGCAGTGTAGAACCAGCAGCAGGTACTCACGTGTTCCTTGGGGGCTGCGGGGGCTGCGGGGGCGGCGGGGGCGGCGGGGGCGGCGCGGGGGCGCGGCATCAGGCGGGCCAGTCCACGACGGCCACGCCGGCGTAGGAGCGGCCCACCGCCATGCGCTCGGGCAGCACCGTCCAAGTCTCGGTCGCCGGGTCGAACACCTGAGCGGGACAGTTTTTTGTTCATGAACGTACATGGGTGTTGGCTAGTAAAACGAAACAGCGAAACATTTCAAGAAATTCTGTCAAGTAGTCTCTGTATAGTCCGTCTCTTAATAGCGTTGTAACGTATTTCCGCGCGCGGGCATTAGGTCGTTGCCGCCCGACGCCGCTCGGGGCGTGCGCGTGTGTGCGCGTGCGTCACGCGTGCGGCACGCAGTTGCGACCTATATTTTAGAGAAGTAAAAAACTAAAGTTTACGAAGTAAATAAAAATACTGTCCACAATAGATAATTTATGTATTTTAATTAAATTTATACAAATATGGATGATGAAATATTATTACAATCAATCACATAAAAGTACCTAGGTACTTATAAAAATAAACCAGTTTTATCCGACAATGGCGAAGCAAAAAAGAAGATTATGTTTTGACCGACATATACACTGGTAATTTCAAAAATAGACGTTTTTCCACTATAACTCTTCATAATTTCAAAGATAAGCGTTTCGAAGTAAGTTTTGTTGATATCTAGGGTCGGGTAAGACGTTTGACATTTGATTCACATAAATCTTAACGAACATGAGGGTTATACTAATAAACTTTTTTAAAGTAAACTCTGCTCTGTGCCGGTTTGATGAATGCGCCAGTATTCACTTTGGCCCTGTTTAATTCATAAGCAGTGTAATTATTATTGACGATTCTTACTTTATTGATTATCACCGTAATTCGGATTAAATTAGCCTGGAATAATGAATACTACTGAAGCTGAATCAGCCCAAGTTGTACTGCGAGAGGGTTTTAGTCAACGTGTTGTTGCTCGAAGATTACATATTCTCAGTCGATCTGCGGTTCGGAGACTTTACCAGAGGTTTCAAGAGACTGCGCAGTACCGTAGAAGAACAGGATCTGGAAGACAAAAGGTCACCACTAAAAGAGATGAGCGCTTTATTGTGACATCGTCTTTCACAAATCGCCATCTTTCTGGTGTAGATCTCCAGCGACGGCTGCGTGAAGTGCGGGGTGTGGCTATAAGTGACAGTACGGTGAGAAGAAGACCTATGACCTCAAAACCCAGCAACAGGACCACAACTGACCGTAGCTCATCGCCAAGCCAGACCAATTCGCGAGGGAACATCTTGAACGAACTATAGACCAACAGGCTTCAGTTATATTCTGTGATGGGGGTCGAATGACTTTATACGGCTCTGACGGGCGCCGTAATGTCATACGAATATAATACAATTTCTTTCTTTCAAAATTTAAAACATGAGTTTTCGTGTAAATTGTAGGTGGGCCGATTTTTGTGATGACCAGTGTATATAGATATGTATGTATGTATATTTTAAGTACATAAACGATTAAACTGGCAAACAAACAGACAAAGAACGCTATGAGGACTGCAAACAAAGACAAACACATACACTTTAACAAATAAAGTATCAAAATAAAGACTGTGAACAAATATAAATACATACACTTTGGCAAAGAAACTGCCACCCGGGAATTACTCGGAGGCTACTGCTGGAGGCCCAAAGGTTTTGATGAAATCCTCCTCTGAGCGAAACTGGTAGGCAGGTTTCCCCTCCGCCTGGCGAGCAAATATGCGACCTCGCTTGGTCCAGGTGTACCGCTATCCCAGCCTGCGACACTCCTCCCGCACCCGATGGAACAGCTGCAGCCGCTCGTCGGTGGACACCCGCGGCCTGCAGCACTACGCCCCGCCCCTCCAGCGCCACGCCCAGCTGCCCAGCGAGCGCAGCCACGGCGTGGAACACGCTCACCCCTTCTCCTCCGGGAGATGGCCGAACTCCAGGTCCACGAGCAGAGCCTTCTGATCGCGGTCGTCGAGCTCCAGCTTGAGCTCCGAGATGGTTCGCTCTAGCTCCATGACCTTGCTTAGCCCCTCCCCCGACTGCCGCTGCTCCAGCGCCTGCAGCCTCTGCTCTACGCCATCCAGTCGCGTTGTTATGGCCGTAAATGAAACCCGCAGTTGCGCCATCTCTCGCCGGAATTCCCGCATTTCGGCCATGCATTCTTTTTTTTTTTTTTTTTTTTTTTTTTTTTTTATAAAAGAGGGAGGCAAACGAGCAGGCGGGTCACCTGATGGAGAGTAATCACCGCCGCCCATGGACACCCGCAAAACCAGAGGAATCGCAGACGCGTTGCCGGCCTTTAAGGGAGGAATAGGTTTAAGGAAGGAATAGGAATTGGGAGGAGGGGGGGGGGGGGGGGGGAAAGGGCCTCCGGAACCCTCACTGGTCGGACGAAACACAACAGCACCAAGTGCCATTATTTCACGCCGAATATTAGTGATTCGGCGAACTCGCGTCTAAAATCATCCAAACCAGCGACGGTTGCCCGCCCAGCCGCGGCGCGTCGGCAGGCTCAGGTTGGGACGCGCCGCCGACTCCTTGTACAGGCGTCTGGTGTTGTCGCCCCTGCGTGCGCTCCTTTTACAATTAGGGCAAAGCCAATCCTTACTAATTAAGGTTTTTTGTGTTAATGCCAGGCAAGCCCTGTGGAATTTGCTTGGACAAACGCTGCAAGACGCGGCACCTGCCGGCGATAAAAATTTACCACAAGCGTAACAGTTCAACATTGCTCGCTATTACGTCGTAGTTTAGGAGAACGTCAAGAGATGGCGCCACGATGCTTTGTCCCTCTGTATGGCAGTGATCAGGTACGAGTCGGCGCCGCAAGGTGGCGCAGTCGCAGAAATGGTAGGCGCTTAAGCTACTGCTCGTACAGAGGCGCTGATAAAATTATTAAAAGAGGGCGAGTGTTTTTGATTTATTCCCAAATTACCCCCTTGTGTTTAAAAACCGGCCAAAAGTTATATGAAAAAGTGAATTATCTAGATTAAGACAACAACACAGATCAGTCTCGCTACGGCACTCGTATGCGTTATACGTGTGTGGTGTAGGCAGCGATTAGAGTAAGCTAATAGTTGTTTTCGCGTGGGCGCTCCGATTTCTTTTGTTCCAAAAAACCGGTTTGGTATCTGGCGGCCGGTGGCGGACCGCTCGCTTATTACTAGCGATGCGCTTCGATCTCTTTGAACACGATGAATGACATTGAATTTGAAGACGAAAACAAATGTAACTCACTGCAGAGCGATGATTGTTTGAGTGAGCAAGAAATAAGTGTGAAAAATAGTATGGGAAGCAAGGATAATCTTTTACACATGGAAGAAAGCATGCAGGAATCGATGAGACCTATAAAAAGAGGAAGAGAAGAAGACGAGCAGGAGTGGACAGTGGTTAAATCAAAAGAAAAGAAACCTAAAAACATAAATATTGAAATATACATTTCGTCGAACGAAAAAATGCCTAAATTATTTGCTTTGGCGAAAATATTTAAGTCTCTTGGGTTAGAAAACATTGAAAAAGTTAAATTTGTTACGCCCTATAAAGTCAGAGTGGACTTTAATGACGAAGGGAGTGCATATAAGTTAGAATCGAGCCAGGAACTGGTAAAAAGGGAATGGAGATGCAATCGAGCTATGGAAACAACAAGGTCATATGGCGTAATAAGAAACGTAGACGTAGATATGGATGAAACGGAAATAATAAAATGTATCACGTGTCCTGGTGAATCAGAAATACTCTCTGTCTATCGTCTTAAGCGTCGCAGTCAAGAAAGAGATGAATGGAGTACATCTGAATCGGTGCGTTTATGCTTTAAAGGGGCATCTCTTCCTAGCTACGTTACAGTTGATGGATTGCGCATAAAAGTTGACCCCTACGTATTCCCAGTCTCGCAATGCGCCAGATGCTGGAAGCTTGGTCACACTACCAACAAGTGCCCTTCTCATAAAATTGTATGCCCAAAATGCTGCGACGAACACGCAAATTGTGAGACCAAAGTCTTTTTATGTGTTAATTGCAAAGGCAGCCATATGTCACTAAATAAATCTTGCCCAGCTTTTATAAAAGAAAAAAAAATAAGGGACATCATGGCACAGTTTAATTGCACGTATAGACGAGCACTTACCATGTATGTTACACCAGCCCCGTCAGAGCTAGGACGATCTAAAGAACCAAAACCAAATCCCTGTAATGACGAAAAAATACTCCCAGACCTTAGATTATCAACCGACCTACCTTCAACCGATTCTCTCACATTCGCAGAAGCAGTTAAAACAAAAGCTTTGGTTCATGAAGGTAAAAGAAAACCATCTCCCCGTTTTTCAACGCACAAGAAACAACCAAGAGCTTCGTCGCCGTATGTTTGGTATGAGGAAGTGGAGGCTAATCTTACACCTGAGCCTAATCTTGGATGCGCAAAAGAAGTCTCATCGGAAGAATCTATGGAGAAGACCGTTCATATTGGTGAACTGTGGAAAAGACTGAAAGAAGTTATCTTTTTAAGGGGTGCATCGTTTAAATCGAAAGTACAGTTAGCGATCAAATACTGTGTGGAATGGTTGATTCTTGTCGTTGCAGATTTTATACCAAACTGGCCAATGTTGCAGACGTTCTTGGACTTTCTATCTGTTAATGGATAATACACCAAAAAAAAATATAACGCTTAACATAATCCAATGGAATGCTCAAAGCTTAAAACCTAAGGTACTTGCACTGGAACAGTTCTTAGCACAGGAAAACATCCACATTGCTGCCGTCAGTGAAACGTGGCTTGACCCAGACACTCAGATTAAGGTAAATGGATACAATATTTACCGGCAAGATAGGGACGATGCATATGGTGGCGTCGCAATTTTAGTACACAAATCTATAAAATCAAATAAATTTAATTTTCACGTTACTAACCCAGGTATTGAAATTATAGGTATCCAAGTATTTAATTGTAACCAAATTAAAAATATAATATCAGTTTATTGTGCACCCTCTATCCGTACTAATCAACGTGACTGGGATCTACTATTCAGCTCTCTAAATAAAAAATCTTTAATAGTGGGGGATTTTAATGGGCACCATTCAAACTGGTCCTGTAAGACTGACCAAAGAGGTTTATATATATTTGATGCTCTGATCGACAATAATTTCATAACATTAAACAATGGTTCGCCTACTCGAGTAAAGCTAGTAAACAACATTTTACAACAATCTGCTCCCGATATTACCTGTGTCACGTCAGATATAGCCTTAACATTTAACTGGTCCATATTAAACGAGAGTTTAGGAAGTGATCATTTCATTATAAAAACATCCTCAGTTTTTAAGGTATGTTCTACTAACCCTATTGTAAAAAGAAATTTCGAACGAGCGGACTGGGCAATGTATAAAAGTGAGCTGGAAACGGCTTTTAACAACTTTTCATTTGCAGAGAGTCTGCAAACCACATACAGTCAATTCGTTGAGTACGTAAATACTGCAGCAAACCGATGCATCCCGGTTACTAAAATCAACCAAAACCCACACACAAAATTTTCTCCCAAGCCCTATTGGAACCCATCCATGTCTAAGGCGGTCGCAGAACGACGTCTTTCACTATCAAAATTTCGTCGTAACCCTACTCCAGTTAACTTAAGTATTCTACAAAAAAAAACTAGCGAAGCTCAAAAAGTAATACGTAACGAAAAAAATAAGTCGTGGCAAAAGTTTTGCTCATCATTAGATGGCTCTACAACTCCAGGTGAATTATGGCGAAAAATGAAATGGTTCAAGGGCCAAAAGGGACCTAGATCTTATACTAACGAAAACATGGCCGGTCAGCTTCTTCGAAGTCTGACTCCTGATTATACCTCTCCAGAAGATCCGCGTTTCGTTTCTAAAAACAAAAAATTAGAGGCCCCAATTTTAAGACACGAATTGGATCATTGTATGCGACATAAAGACACTGCCCCGGGCAGCGACAACATATCATATTCGATGATAGCAAATCTTCCTAACAACGGTAAGGACATCTTAACAGCTCTCTTTAATGAATTCTATAAAAACGGGTTTGTCCCATACCAATGGCGCGATATCAGTGTGATACCTATTCCAAAGCCAGGGCGCGACATTCAGTCTCCCTCCTCCCTTAGGCCGATCTCTATGATTTCGTGTCTTTGTAAAATATTTCACAACGTATTAATCAAAAGATTAGAATGGTTTGTCGAAAAACACAATTTACTGGCCAATGGTACTACTGGCTTCAGAAGAGGTTACTCAACTCTAGACAATCTATCCAAATTAGCGTCTAATATTCAAACTGGGTTTCTGCAACGTAAATTTACACTAGCGTGCTTTATAGATATTGACAACGCTTATAATTATGTTGATATCTTGTATCTGTTAGAGACATTAGACAAAATTGGTGTAGGTACTCAAATGTGTCAATATTTATGGAACTTTTTAAGGGAAAGAAAGCTCAAAATTTTGGTCGGCAATCATTCTATCGGGCGAAATACACAACGGGGCCTGGCTCAAGGTGACCCATTTTCCCCTATCCTTTTTAATATCGCGACGCATAACGTTTGCAAAGACATTAAAAACATAAACATCTTACAATATGCAGACGATTTTGTGCTATATTTAAGTGAAAAAAAATTCAGAAAAAGCACAGCGAAAATTGCAAACCGCCTTAAATGAACTAACATCTATTCTCAGTAAAATCGGACTAAGTATATCTTCATCAAAAAGTAAAATAGGCATTTTTAGGAGAACCTTTTTTAGAGATCCTATAAACGTCTCAATTGACGGTACGTCTTTGGAAGTGGTAGATAACTGTAAATATTTAGGGCTTTGGCTAGATAAATCCTTACGATGGGCCAAACATGTCAATGAACTAAGGGAAAGAACGTCCAAACTGTTAAATATTTTTAAAGTTTTAGCCGGATCTGGTTGGGGTATGCACCCTCGACATCTAAGACGTCTTTACATTGCATGTATTCGCAGTAAGCTAGATTATGCGTGCTGTATCTACGGAGATAGTGCTAAAACGCACCTAAGCAAATTAGACAGAGTACAAAACCAGTGCTTACGTGTTGTGGGAGGGTTTATACGAAGTACACCCATACATGTTATGGAGTGTGAGCTACATATTCAACCTCTAAGTGTACGTAGATACTATCTTGCCGGCAAATATTGGTTAAAGAAAAAATCACACACAGAAAGTGAAGTTATTCAGGCATTATGCAATTTAAGCGACCAGTTTCAACATTTATTACGCAGAAATAGAGTAAAACCTCTTCTAGTTACTATCCATGAACAATACAAAGATATGCCTATACATTCTAGCACTCAAAATTATATGTTTTCATTGGATAAATGGTTGAGCAGTGTAGATGTTTCCAATGTACATGCAAGTATAAATACCATAAAAAATCCCAAAAAAAGCTATGACGCGACTTCGATTGGCACTATGTGTAATACTTTTATATTTAATAATTATTCCAATTTTTATAAGGTCTACACAGATGGTTCCAAGGAAAATAATATTTCAGGTCTGGCCATTTTCGATCCTCAAACAGGCATTTCTGTTCAAAAAAGAATAACAGCAAACATTTCGATTATGTACACCGAGCTTATTGCTATTGCAGAGGCACTTGTTTATGTTAGTTCTTTGGAGATGGGTCGTTATGTAATTTTAACCGACTCGAAAAGTGCTCTTCAACACATTTTGCAACTTCCTATAAAAGGCCGAGGAGTACCAATAGCATATCGAATTTTGGAGTTACTGGCAGAAACATTCGCTAGAAATATACAAGTGACCCTACAATGGATACCATCTCACGTCGGGATACCCGGGAACGAAAATGCTGATCAGCTGGCTAGAGAAGCTCTTAATAACGGGACACCTATGAGCTGGTTGCCATACCATACCGACCTCTTATCTCTGGTTAGAGATAAATGTAAACAAATCTGGAGAGAGTTCTTTGATGAAAGGTCACTGAGCAAAGGGATCTGGTACAAAACCATTCAGCCCAGCATAGGTAGATCACTGTGGTTTGAGGGATCGGACATGACCAGGTCTTATTTAGTTACTATGATGAGGCTTCGATCTGGACACATTCCGTTAAATAAATTTGCCCACCTCATGGGGAAAATCAATTCACCAGACTGCACAGAGTGCAGTGTGGTGGAAGATGTATATCACGTTTTGACGGAGTGCGTCCGAATCGAAGCCGAGCGAATGGACTTTGTTAATAAGTATGAGTTAAATATGTATATGGTGGGAAGCTTTAGTAATATTCTAGCCTTTCCTTTGTCGGAGGAAGCGGAAATGTTAATAAAGATAGTTAAGGTATGTATAAGTCGGAGGTGTGTAACTTAAGCATGTAGATGTACTTCGAGGGTGACATGATCAATGTGATCAAACCCTCTATAAAAAATAAAGAAAAAAAAAAAAAAAAAAAAACAACACAGATAGCGCCCACACTTGCACAGCTTCACTGACACTGCCGCTTGCAAACAAACACAATTACAGCTCAAACAAACGTGTTTTTACTTAATTTATAGATATAAAGGCGCACAGGATGTGTACTGTATGGCGTCCGAGACGTCACCGATATATGACAGTTCGTGGTTCGAAAGTGTATAACTATCTACTTTTGTTGCTGACTGTACATACAAATATTGCAAGTTAAATAAAAGCTTTTGATAATAACAAGTTTAAAGAGAAAATAGTTATAAGAACCACTATTCATTAAAACGTTGCCTAAATGAACAACCTCATTCAGATTCACAAATAAAATATTTAGGGATCAAAATGATACCGTCGTCGCACTATATAGGCGTTAGTATCACGCTTGGCGCTCGCGAGGCGGCGGGAGGGCAACCGACGCAGCTCCTACGTCGGCGGGGTCGGATACTCTAGTGCGAATGACGTTACCTCGATGTCTCTACCTCGACGGTACACTTCACCGATGGCTCGTTACCTCGAAAGGTCAACCTCGCAGGATCTCTTCCTCGACGGGTCTTTTCTTCGATGGTTCATTTAATCGATGGGATGTTACCTCTTTTTTATTTTTTACACATTTATAGTACAACTTTTCTTCTTACGAATAAAATTATTTAAGTTGCCTAATAACTTCTAGAATATAGATTATGAGATATAACTTGCTTTCATGTATTTAATTTCTCGATTTTTTACTTTATTAAACGCGTGTAATAATACAAGTTATTGAAATAAAAATCCAACTTTTCTTAACCACTCTGTCGCTTCATGTAACAATCGTTTCGTTACATATCAAGAATGCCCCCACGTGCTTCCTGTTACAATTGTTACATAATAGAAAAGTAAAGCTAGACGCTCGAAATATCGCAAATCCGTGTCTCGCGGGACGTGTATTACCTTACTGAACGAACATGAACGAAGCATCAGCAATAGGAGCTGATCTGTCAAAAATAAAAACAAATAAAGTCAATGTGATTATTTTAAAGTGGACGTGTTTAGGTTGTGTTACGTGCTCATCATGTCTTTTTTAAAACGCCGTAAGTTTTTTACTTATTGTTTCTTTCTAGATGTGTTATATATCAAAATACGCATAATTTCTGGTTCTAACTAACTATTCAGTTATTTGTTTTTAAACTGGATGGATATTCTGTTAAAACCTGACGAAATTAGGTCTTAATGTAAATTATTGCAGTAACGGTGGTTTTCTAGTGATTTCCTTTTGTGATTATTATTGTTTACTTCATGAATTGTATGTATTTACGGAGAATAATTACTAAATAGTGATTTAAAACATTAATCTCACTGTATTGTTGTTGTGTACATACAGATTGACTCCCCAAAGGCGCAACGTAAGGCTAACTTATGGCATGTTCCTATAATTACAGGAAGCAATAGAACTTTTTTTGGATTAGGTTGGTGGCACATATATTATTATGTTTTTGGGCAGTTGCTTTTTTGTGGCAGTTAGCTTTGTTGTGGTGTCTTTTGGGTTTGATATTTATATTAGTACCTATATATTATTATAATTATATAGGTACTAATTTAAAAATATTCATTTTTATTCATTTGTTTTAATAATTTTCATTTATTATTACAGTGATTGTAAATAAAATAATCTAAACATCGTATATAACATTATATGTTTTATTACGTTACATTATTTTTATTTCAATCAAAGTCCTAATACATTTTAAAATTTAATATGTTTTTTTTAATATACTTTAAACTGAAATAATTTGTAATAAAAAAAACATACTACGAAGAATATTTTTTATTACATTCATTTAATAAACTAAGATAATTAATTAGTAAACCAAAAAACAATCTTTGTTCGCAAATAATCGCGACACACCCTATTCACAAACGTGTGCCCCGAACCTTATTTCGGCCATATTGCCGATAAAGCGGTCGTCCGTGCGCTCTAGAGCTGCATTTTGATGACTTTATTGCATAAAAACTATGAGTATTCTTGAAACGTATTGTATACGGTTGTAAACTACAGGCTTTGCTCTTTGGTATATTTAAGTTATATTTTATAGCACCTTGTTGGTTTCGGCAATAAGACAACCAAAAACGTTTGATTTTTCTATCAAAGCTTTTGTTGTTTAACTTGTATGGCTACACGCAGCGTTTCTTAACCTCGGGTCGCGACCCAAATTCGAGTCGCGAGAGGTTTTGGGTTGGGTCGCGGAAATCCCCTAAACGACTTTAAAGAAGAGGTAAAATTTCACGTGTTTAATAGCGAATATTTTTTTATTGAGTCGGTAGACCTACGTTTCTACCTAGACTAGTACAGTCCCACTCCGGCGTGGCGCATCCGCAATGCGTGGTTTGTATGTGTGTGTTTGCAACGTCTTTCAAATGAATCGCTAAAAATAAACAAATTGAAAAGACATCTCGAAAAATCCATCCAACGTACGCAAATAAACCGCTTGCTTTTTGGAAAGAAGAAAAGAATCACAAGCAAAGCGCATGAAACTTGATGAACCATCAAGTTCAGCAACAGTTTCGTTAGAAAAAACTACCTACGCTTCTTTCGAAGTAGTTCAATGTAAAAAACCCCATAGTATTGCTGAGCAGTTGATTAAACCAGCTGCAATAGCCATGGCAAGAACTGTCTGTGGAGATGAAATAGCGAGGAAGCTGGAAATGGTGTTAATTTCAAACGATACTGTGAAAAAGAGAATAGATTTAATTTCATTAGATATTTTAGAACAATTAATAACAGATCTCAGAAAAGCCATCAAATTTTCAATTCAAATCAACGAATCAGTTGATATTGGAGATTTCCCACAGCTGTTGGTGTATGTAAGACACAGAACTCCTCAAAATTACAATGAAGAGTTCCTGCTTTGTGAAAAACTCTCTGAAACTACAACTGGGGCTGACATATTTCTTTTAATAGACAAGTTTTTTGTGGAACACTAATTACTGTGGGATAATTGTGTCGCAGTCTGTACAGATGGAGCACCGGTAATGATAGGGAGTCGCATCGGGTTTTGTGCCAAAGTCAAGGTACGAAATCCTGAGGTTGTTTTAATACACTGCTTTTTACATCGAGAAAACTTGGCTACACGTGATATGCAGCCAGATCTACATCAGGTGTTAAAGGAGGTAATCCAAATTATAAACTTCATAAAGGCGCGCGCTATGAACTCTCGGATATTTCGACTGATGTGCGAAGAAATGGGTTCAGATCACCAGAATTTATTATACCATTCGGATATCCATTGGCTATCCCGCGGATAGATTCTAGCTAGAGTTATTTCTCTTAAAATAGAAATAAAAATATTTTTGACAGATAAAAGACACGAATGTGCCGATCGCTCCAGTGGCAACAAATGGATGGCTAAATTGGCATATTTGGGTTGATATTTTCCACCACTTGAATTAGTTGAACACAGAAATGCAAGATCAAAATCGCACTGTAGTAGACATTTACGAAAAAATACCTGTTTTTAAAAATAAAACAAAACTTTGGCAAAATAAAATTGCTCAACGTCAATTGGCAGCGTTTCCAATATTAAACTTGTTTTTGGAAGATGGCAACCGTATTTTCGTGGAGACCATGCCTATTTTTCAGAACATTTGAGAAAACTAGGAAAAGTAATCTAAAGATATAATTCCACAAAATTTCCATATCATAAGAAATACAGTTGGGTAAGAAATCCATTTGAAGTAGATGTATTGGGCGTTGAAAACAATTCAGCTGAATTACAAGAAGAATTGCTCAAAATGCAAGGTGATGCAGTTTTAAAAGAGAAATTTGCCAGAAAGAGTCTCACAAAAATTTAGGCACAATTATCTGGGAAGCCTGTTCTGAGCAATGAAGCTGAAAAGCCCTGCTACCTTTCCCAACTACTTATTTGTGTGCAGCAGAATTTTCATGCCTTGCACTAATGAAGAATAAGTACAGGAATAGGTTGGATCCTCAGCATGACATGCGCCGTGCACTTGCTATAAACATAACTCTACGTATACATGATCTTTACTCAAAAATACAACAGCAGGGCAGTCACTCATTATTTTGCTGTAATTTTTTTTACTATTATAATGCTGAATTGTCTGGTTTTAATACAAAACATTTCAGTAATGTTGTTTATTTCTAATTTTACAACTACATTCTATCAAATGTATTCCTACTTTGGGTCGCCAGCCAAAAAGGTTAAGAACCACTAGACTACAGTTTACTAGAAAGTTAATGTGTTTTTTACGAATTATAATAGACAAATACTGTATATTTCTGAAACTGGCCATATTTTTGTTCTAGGCCTTCTATTTTGGAGTAAAATAGGTTATAACATCCAACCCGATTAACAAGCAGATTACGCAGCACGCGAATTTTTGCGCGATTTTTTCGATTTTTTTCTGAATATTTTTTCAGATGAAACATACATGACTTTATTTTTAATAGAAAGATAACTTAATATAGTATACGTGTAAAATATAAAAAAGACATCACAGGCCATTTGATCTTAAAATATAAAATAAAATAGGAAGTAATCCGTGATTTTGGAACGAAGTTCTTTATCGCGCGTTGTGAAAGGGGGCCAGACGGAAAAAAATTTTTTCGTTACTAAAGTACAAACCATGTTTTTTAAATTAAAACAACACTTTGTTACCACGCATTCTATAAAAACGGATGCTCTATTCATCTAAGTACTCAAAACAGTAATTGGTTTGGCTTAGATCGGCTCCAGTGGCTCACAGTCAATGTTTTTGTAACAATAGTCAGCAGGCGCCGGCCCGCTTTATAAATTTGGCGCTACTCAAGCACGTAATGCCGCTACTTCACAGTCGGCGAGTATCGCCGATCGTGAGTTCGTCTATAATCGCCTCGATCAGCGGCACGATCATCGTGCAAGCGTCCACACATTCGTCTGTAGTAGTCGTCGAACGGCAAGCGTACAAGATGGACGTGGAGTGTGTTGCTGCTGCTACCATTTATTTAATAGTTCTATGAACTTGAACGTCTCTTCATTAGACCACCCACTACCAATAGCCATTTTAGTGCATATTTTTAATAGGTAGGTAAGTTACGGACGCACGTGTGCAACGCTTCACTGCCCAAAGGCGAATGAATGATCGGCCGTGATCGGCGATTGTGTGGGCACCTCCGCGAACGCCCGGCGCGATTCCCTTTGATGCGTGCCCGAAACACCGACAAATCACGGGTCGCAGACGATTGCAGGCGATCATAGACGATGATCGGCGAATATAGCCGAGTATGCTCTCTACACAATCGTGCTCGCCCGCAATCGTCTATGATCGGCGATTGCGAAGAGGAGCCACAAGGGTAAGGAGCCCGCTGGGTGCGAGCAACTGAGTGGTTAATACATATTAATTTAAGGATATGTTCCTTTTTACGTATATTTTTACCTTCTTATCTAGTAATAATAATTGGTGTAAGATTATTTCAAAGTTGAGCCTTCATGCGTCATCTGGATATCGCGCCTTCGAAATCTGTCGTTTTCGTAGTATAATATTATCCAAAACAATCGTGTTTTGGTTAAGAATTTCAATTAAAATACATGATTATTACAATTATGGAAGCTAAAGCAATAAATTATATGCCAAAATCACTTCAAAAACTTCCAAGTTCTCGATTATGAAAAAATGTGAAAACGCTCTTAAAGTCCTGCGTGTTTATTGGTTGCCGGGTCGCGTGGCGGTGAAAGAATACTACCACCTCCTCTCTTCTCGGGTGTCGTAAAAGGCGGCTAACGGACTTAAGACTGCACATACATCCGACAGCATAGAGCGGCGACGGGCTCGCCACCCGTCACGCCGAGCACGTGTGCAGGCGCTACTCGGTGAAAAGTGGACTATGGCAGAGGATCGCTTTCGCCGTTCTCATCGCCTAGTCTCGGACTAATCCCGGATAATAGTCGCGATCGTGCGTATCATTATTGAAACGGGATCCAAAAGGAATATCGGTTAGCGTGAAACATCGTCATAACGATCCATCGAGTACAAGCAGAGCGGGTGCGGTACCTCGACCGTGTCCAGGTTGGCGGCGCCCGTGTCGCCGCCCACGACGTAGAGCTTCCCGTGGTGCGCGGCCACGGCGGCGTTGCGGCGCGGCGTGTGCATGGGCGGCGCGGGCGCCCAGCGCCCCCCCGGCGGCTCCAGGCGCAGGCGCTCCACGCTGCGCCGCACCGCCGGCCCGTCGTGCCCGCCCACCGCGTACAGCGCGCCGCCCACCGCGCCCACGCCGCAGCCCGAGCGCCGCGCGCCCATCGGCGCCACGCCCTCCCACACGTCCAGCGCCGGGTCGTACCTGAGGCACCACATCGAGGACTGACTCGCTACATCTGAGCGGACAGCGTACCGAACACGTTAGGAACTATCGAATTCCACCACCGGGCGCGCTCATATCCACTTAAACGTCGATCCCCGTTTAAACGATACGACGTCTAGTGTCTCGCCGTTCTGGCAGCGTCAGAGAGTTGATCGAAGCTGACCGAGACTAACTGAGCTGACAAAAAAGCTTAGTACTTAAACCATTACTAAAGCTCTTTGACTATATACATGTCTAGACGGAGCATCGCGGTACGAACGCTTCTCGAATCCACCCGGTTTTTGTATTGAATTTGAAGTGTGCGTCACAGCCGCGTATGGGGCCGTCCATTAACCACGTGAGGCTCGAAAGGGGGGCAGGGGGTTCGGCAAAAATCACAAAACATCACAAGGGGGGAGAGGGGGTGTAGAAAGATATGACGTGTATTTATTTTTTAGTCGAAAGCGCTATTTCTAAGCGGCATGAAGTGTGATCTTGACTCGCCGTTGAAAAAAAAACAACCTGTAACCTTTCCTGCCTAGACATTTATTTAACTTTATACCTGTATTTAAACATAATATTCTAAAAATTTAAAACAAAAACCTTTTTAAAAAACAAGCTTTTATTTAATTACGCTAAACAGAAAAAAATAAACTTTTACTAACAACTTTAACATCATTACACAATTTATATGATATACTTAAAAGGTTGTCGCGAGATTTAAGTACTTACTCGTATTTTCTTACATTGAAATTTTAATAGCTAAAATCAATCACATCAAGGGACCTATTTCATTTACTTGTTTATTTATACATGTGTATACCTATACTATATTATAATAAAACTCGCGACAACCTTTTATATTATAAAAATTATGTAATGACGTTATAAGTTGTTAATAAAAGTTTTTTTCTTTTTAAAAAAGCTTGTTTTTAAAAAAAAGTATTTTTCTTTTGATTTTTTTTTACTTTTTAGTTATCCGTTATACGTTTTTTATCTGTTCTTCTCACTAAACGTGTAGATATACAGAATTTATTCACGTCCACCAAACCACCACCACTCATCACCCATCAAAAACGGTCTACCCATTAAGACGAATTAAACTCGACGCGGTTGTGTCGCTTAATTACTGAGTTCCTATGGCCACCTGCCAGCTCCATCAACAGGGTTACCATCTAGCACCAAAGTACTCGTCAAGACGAATCAAACGAGCCCATAGTCGATAGGGTTATGTCGTTTAATTACTGCGTTGCTATGGCCATCTTCCAGCTCTATCATCAGGCCCTGGTTACTATCTAGCACCAAAGTACTAGTCAAGACGAATCAAACGAGCTGAGACCTGATGGGGTTGCGTCGTTTCTTTACTGAGTTCCTATGACCACCTTCCAGTTCCATCATCAGATCAGACCCTGGTAAACATTTAAAAGCAAAGTTCTCGTCAAGACGAATGAAACAAGCCGAAACTCGATGGAGTTGCGTCGTTTCATTACAGAGTTTCTATGGCCACCTTCCAGCTCTATCATCAGACCCTGGTTACCATTGAAAGACAAACTACTCGTCAAGACGATTAAAACGAGCCCAAACTCGATGTGGTTGTGACGTTTCATTGCGAAGTTCCTATGGCCACCTTCCAGCTCCATCATCAGACCCTGGTTACCATTGAAAGACAAACACTCGTCAAGACGATTCAAAGGAGCCCAAACTCGATGTGGTTGTGTCGTTTCATTGCGAAGTTCCTATGGCCACCTTCCAGCTCCATCATCAGATCAGCACCATACCATCATAATATTGCATTGTCACACGATTGTGTCACACATTTGTGTGCATGTATGCAATATTTCAGCTCAATCGGTTGAATTTATCTGCTTCAAAATTGAGTTGCAAAATTCCACCCGAACAAGACCTACATGCATTGCAAGTTTAAATAAAAGCTTGTAAAAAAAATGTACGATTCTTTGTAGGTAAGTACTAAAAAATACACGTGATTTTGGGTGGTGGGGGGGGGGAGGGTTAGACTTAAACCTCACCACATATCACCAAGGGGGGGGGGGGGGGGGGTTAATAAATGCAAAAAAAACATCACGTTGAAACCTTAAATATTTCGACAACGACTTCTTTCTACCGGATCAGTTGGAGATCTGAAAATTATAAATGTTTGCTATGTGGTCGAACAGTTGTAAAGGTTACATAATGTGATGACGGCTCATCGATATCGGTGTCCAGTAGTTTACATGAGACGAGAAATATTAAACTTTTTGGGGCACAAACATACACCCGCAATTTCTCAAACATAGTCATCATCATCATCAGCCTATAAACGGCCCACTACTGGGCACAGGCTTCCCACGTGGGGATTTAGCGTATAAAAGCGACATGAAGTTATTTTGAAGTTACACAAAGTCAAAGAAAACCACAAATGATTTACCTAGCCAAATGTCCAATGGCTGTGACTCTGCCGAGAACGGCGGCGATATTGCCAATCTTTTTGCTAAACATTTTGCCTCGGTATATAACGATCCCTCCAGAGAAACCTACGCACCTGACTTCCCCGAATCCGGTTCCGCTATTTCAACAATCGTCGTCACGGAGAAGTAAGTAGAATTAGCTCCTAAGTCACTGGATGTGTCTAAGGGTCCGGGCCAGGACGGCATATTATTCAATAAAAGTATCAGTGCAGGTCAATTTCCAGTATTCTGAAAAAAAGCTAATGTAGTTCCTATTCATAAATCGGGCATTAAAACAGACGTAACAAAATACAGACCAATTAGTATTTTATGATGTTTTTCAAAATTACTTGAGGGTTTAGTCTATAGGCACTTAAGCCTTCATTTAAAGCACTTTATAAGTCACAGACAACACGGCTTCTTCCAGGGACGTTCCACATGTTCGAATCTTTTGTGTTACGTTCATTATTTGAAAACTGCCTTTGATAAACGTATACAAGTCGATTCCATTTACACAGATTTCGCAAAAGCGTTCGATAAGGTCGATCACAATATCTTAATTCGGAAAGCATATCACCTTGGCATTCATGGCTCCCTTTTGCGTTGGCTAACATCATACTTGTCTAATCGAACGCAAATTGTAAGAGTTTATGGATATGAGTCCGCTCCATTTGTGCCCAGGTCGGGTATCCATCAAAGTTCCGACCTGGGTCTGGGTCCTCTGTTGTTCATTATGTTTATAAACGATTTGATTGAGTTAAACTCGTGCAATTGTCTTGCTTATGCTGATGACATTAAGATATACTGCAAGGTTCAGTCAGACAAAGACTGTGCAGCCTTACAAAGCGACATTAATCGACTGTACTAATGGTGTCTAAAGAATAACATGTCTTTGAATATCTCGAAGTGTTATTTGATCTCGTTTACGAGAAATAAACGCCCCACATACCACACGTACATAATCGATAAGGAAGTCGTAACTCGACAGATTGTGGTCAGGGATATTGGAGTGTTCTTGGACAGTAAGCTGACATTTACTCATCACTATGATCACATTGTGTCAAAGGCTAACAAAATGATTGCATTCATCTTCAGAACAATAAGACTATTTGGAATCCTACAAGCATTTTGACGCTTTTCTTCGCATTGGTCAGAAGCATACTAGAATATTGCTCGGTGATTTGGTCGCCGTCATATGCTGTTCACATGGACAGAATAGAGGCTATTCAGAAGCGCTTCCTTCGATACTTAAGTGCGAAGTTTGGTCTAAGGCGTAGGCTAGACACATTATGAGGCTCGACTCGAATATTTTAGAGCGAGCACCCTTCAGTCGAGGCGAGACATAGCCGACCTATCTACACTTTACAAGTTCATAAACTCCGACTGGGACACCAGTAAGCTTTTGAGTTGTTTCTCATTAAAAATAGGCGGTAGCAAGAGAGCACAAAAACTGTTTTCCTTACCAACATGCAGAACCAATGTTACATACAATGACCCCATTTTACGAATGTCCAGAGCCTACAATAATACCACTGAGGACTTACATATTTTCTCGCTTTCTCTTTCAACCTACCTCAAAATATGTAAATGTAAGTTGTAAAATGTCGCATGTATCTTTGATTTTTTGCCACTAATTATTTTAATTTGATACAATTTGATTTGATTTAATAATAATTTAATTTGATTAAATTTAATATTTTGTAAAGTCTTTGTTTTTGTCACTAATATCTTGAATTTATTGAATGTTTAATGTTAGCTTCTATTTTTTGTTTTTTTATGTGTGCACGATATCTAGTAAGCGCCGTGCTCGGCTGCAATCGGAATGCAAATTTAAGTGCATATTATTTTTATTGTGTTGATGTTCAATTATGATTTGTATTCTGTTGCCGTGCCTTAAATAAATAAATAGATATTGGGCCATAACCCACCACGCTGGCCCAATGCGTGTTGGTGGGTTTTAACGACTGCCATCTTACGACAGCAAACGGGACCAACGGCTTAACGTGTCTACCGAAGCACGGACGATCTCGAGATGTTTTAAATTTGGTCACCCATCCAGCGACCCGGCATTGCGAAAGTTGCTTAGCGGGCAAGATCGCCAGCCGAACGTGCTAGCCGATGCGCCATCGAGCTCTGAAGCATACATACTACCATCCCCTACATACATATACTTCGTAGTTTCGACAGGATTTCACTGAGCAAACGGTCATTTTGCGAACAATTTCACCGAAACGCGAGAGGTAAACACTGCTCGACGGCACAATGACACTGACCGCCAGGAAGAGCGCGATAAGCCAATACTGGCCCTTCAATTTTTCTACGTTTTTTTACGGCCAGGGTCTATCTAGACATGTATATAATCAAAGCTAAAACTATATCAAAACTTAAAATACGTACGTAATGCTTAGGCTAGCCGCACACACACAATAATATTGTCAATACGAGATTGTCAATAATATTGATCAATATATGGTACCGCACACACTACGCAATATTATTGTCAATTTTTACTCAGTTGCTCAGCAACTTCATTCGTGTAGGATGGCGGACTATATATATTATTTTTATGTAAAATTTTATAATCTAGGAAATATGAAAAGTACAAATACGTTTTTGCCCAGATTTGTGATGACCCTAATTTGGTTTGTTTAAATTCTTTCTCGAGTTTGGCTGGAGTACCTATAGGCTATCGCGAGAATAGGTACAATGGCGGACTCCGTCGCTTTACCAGTTTAAAGGTCAAAATCCCTTGCACACCGCGTCGTCTATTTGGTACGGGCACGTACCCGGGCGGGCGGTACGCTTCATACGAAAATCACTGCAAAGTGGTAAAACGACGGTGGCCCAGACCGTACGCACGGTTTTAAAATGGACAGAAAGAAAAAAGTCGTTGCATTGATGATTGTACTTATTTTAAGTTATAATAAAACAAGGAAGAAGCGATGGATGGACTGGATGAGAAAAAAACTGAGTTAAATCATTTGAATCTAATGTACCTATGAACTACGACTTACAGAAGAGCATGATTTTAAAAATTACATGAGAATGAGAAATAGCAGTTTCTTTAGTATCACGATGGATGTTTTCCATAGCTCTTGATAAGTTTCCCATGTATTCATAATAACAAATATCGCTTTTCTGTGAGATTAGTAATATTATTCACACTATTTTTGTCCTTTTGGTGCGTAAACGTGAACAAAAAACTAACGTCCGCCTGTCTTGAAATCTTTTTTTCAACTAAAATATTGCCGCGCTCCCGCACACGTCAATATTATTGTTAATATGCCTGGCTCCGCCCAATATTGATGTGCCCGTGATCAGAATTTCTGGAAATCTACAATAATATTGATCAATACCGCAATACGGGCCGCACACACAATATTATTGACAATATGCACTTTATTGACAATATTATTGCGTGTGTGCGGCTAGCCTTAGCAAACGCATAATTTGAATAAGTTAACAGTTAATTAGGAAAAAGTATAACAGGTGCGTGCGGTACCTCTCCACGGTGTGCAGGCACTGGCGCGAGGCGCCGTCGTAGCCGCCCACCGCGTACAGCCGCCCGCCCAGCGCCGCCACGCCCACGCTGGACCTAGGGCGGCGCAACCGAATGGACCAAGCATTGCCTTAGCTAAACTCTATTTCTGAACGTATTATAAAATAGACAAGCGTTAGCATTCATCATTATGAAATAATACGATTACCTCCTCTCTTCCCTTGGGTGTCGTAAGAGGCGAAAGGAGGCTAACGGACTAAAAACTGCACATACATCTAACTGCATAGAGCGGTGACGGGCTCACCACCTGTCACGCTGTGCACATGCGCAGTCGCTATTAGGTGTGCCGTGGTGTATGGCAGAGCACTGCTTTTGCGGTCCTCGTTGCCTAGTGTGACTAACCCTTTGGGGGTGACAGTCGTGATATACGTATATATTATATTATTACGGTTATTATCATAATTCATATTAATTTAAGATTGTATAATATTACATAAAAGTAGTTGTACATTTGACTTCATTTTTATGACTATATGATTTTTCCAAAACTGTGGCTCAAAATGATGGTGATGACGAACATTTGTGGGTTTTCTAGATACCTGGGTTTTACTAAAATAGAACATTTTAACACGGCAGAACCCAAAAAATAACTAGATCTTTTTTTCTTTATTTACAATATGCTGGACTTACAAGCATACATTTAAAAAGGAAGTAAAAAGATATACTTAATAGATATTATGTTGATGTCCCAATCGCCTGTTTTAAACTAAACAATAAAAATTATAATTTGTCCTGGATCGCATACTTCTTTTACCCTGAGCATCGTTATGTAACACTTTTTATATATAAATAATTAAATGTATCTATTTATTTTATAATTTATTAATGCCATGAACTACTTACGACAGTAACATACTCACCTACCCGACTCACTAAACCATATTATGACATTTTAAATATTTTTTTATGTAATAAAAAGTTTGTTAATTTATGTTGTAATACGTTTAATCACTGGACAAAAAATTAAGAAAACAAACTGAAACTAATATTATTAAATTATATAACAATTAATAAATTGAATAACGTAAATTAACGTAAATAGGTATCACTGTAGTTTATAAAAATAAAAATCAATATTTGTTAGATAACCATTGTTTGCAATTACCGCACTGCATCGACGAGGCATCGATGCTATTAGTTTTTGGCAAGTTTCAATAATAATGGCAATAAATAAATAATATTTATTACCCTATTTCGATAAAAACGATAAATACAACTACAAAATTACTACAAAATGCTAAAATGGCATTTTACGTAAAAATCATATTCGAGATGTAATAGGCCTCATAACAACTTGTAATTATTGTAGACTTGAAAAAATGGCGCCAAAACACTTCTAAAATATAGCACAAAATTTAATTTAATTTTTTAATTTTGAATTTAGAACCATTTTAAAGCGAAATGATATTGCGTTCCTAATATTATTTGTCCAGCGGCAAGTACAAAAATATGTCTTGTTTGTACATTTATACTTGGTTAAAAGTAATTGATAATAAATCAGTGCAAAGTTTTCATAAAATTGAATTGAATACTACCAGTTCTTAATTAATCCCGGATTAATCCTTTACAGTAATGCTATGCTAATGCTGTGCTGGGGGATGATAAATAACATCGGGAAACGCCGTGACCAAAATGATAAATCGACGGCGTCATTGGAATGCGTTTATTGTGCACTGATTTGATTCATTTTTGCTTTTTATGAAATTATTCGTTACAATGTTGTAAATGCTCGCTTGCAGTTTCATAATGGGCTACATTTTAATAAATGCATGTACGATGACTCGTGCATAAAGTAAGAATATAATCTCAATATTGCACTGCTAAAGCAATAGTTGAATTTTAAGTTTGTCCACCTGACTTTCTTAGAAGACTTTGATTTTCAGAAAATGTGCTCAGCTAGATGGCAGCGAGCATCGCGCGGGGCGTCGGGGCGGGGCTTAACATGCCATACAGTTTTATTTCCGTATCTTGAGAGAATATTGTTAAATAAAAACTGTAAATAAATAGGTACCTTTTGTTAGTTTTTTGTTGTAAATTGTAATATTTCAATAACAAGTAAATTAACGTTTATCAGTTTATCATACCTCAACGTCGGCAACATAAACATTTCAGGAATAAAAAGCTGTTTTAAACGGACGGCAGTATACGAGGGCGTACCTCCGCGTGGACATGCTGGCGATGGGGCGCCAGGCGGGGTCGGGCGCGCTGGTGTCGAGCGCCTCGGCCGAGCTGAGCCCCGCGACGCCGTCGAAGCCGCCCACCGCGTACAGCACGGCGCCCACCGCCGCCACGCCCAGCGTGCTGCGCCGCGCGCCCAGCGGCGGGCCCGGCGCCCACGAGTCCGAGCCCACGCTGTACACGTCCACGGTGCGCACGCGCAGGCTGCCGTCGAACCCCCCCACGCACCACACGCGCCCCCCCAGCCGCGCCAGCCCCGCGCGGCAGCGGCGCGTGGCCAGCGGCGCCAGCGGGCGCCAGCGGCCGCAGCCCTTGTGCAGCGCTTCCACCGCGCGGATGGCCTTGGGCGCCTGCCCGCCCGCCACCAGCAGCGCCACGGCCGCGGCCGGCGGCGCGCGCGCCCGCACCGCCGCGCGCCGCTCCACGGGCAGCAGGTGGAACGACAGCGCCTCGATCACCAGGTCCTTCACCCGCAGCGGCGCCGAGCGCAGCGGCTCCGACGCGGCGCGCGCCACCAGCACGTCCTGCGGCAGCAGCGGCAGCCGCACCCGCTCCAGCACCTGCCCGAGCAGCTCCTGGCGCTTCTGCACACCCCGGTTCGCGTCAATATCGAAGCGCCCCCGACACAGATTCTAACGATAATGAGACGTCATCGTGCTTCGATTTTGTATTTGAAACTGAATTTTAAATCGACATCCCGACGGTTAATACGCGAACGCCTTCCCACTGTGCTACTGAACTATTACCCGTTCAGTATTTTTTAATTTAAAAAAGTTGTATCGATCGACGCTCGTTCTGGCATTTGATAATTTATTGTAAGTTGAATCATATTCATTTGGTTTATCTTAGTGACTGAATCATGTTCAGCTTTTCGTATTATTTAAGAGCGTTTTAACATTTTTCATCCGTAAATCGAGAACTTGGGGAGTTTTTTAAATGATTTTAGTCAAATAATTTATTGTTTTAGCTTTTTTTACTTCGATAATTGTATAAATCATATGTTTTTATTGAAACTCTAAAAAAAAATCGATTCGATCGATTTAATTGGATAATTTACTACGAAAACAGCGGATTTCGAAGGCGCGATTTCCAGATGACTTACGAAGCCTCAACTTTGAAGTAATATTACACCAAATATTACAAGGTAAGAAGGTAAAAATACATTTAAGAAATACGTTTAAGCAAGTATAAAATCGAGAAATTTACTATAAGAAAACCAGTTATATCTCATAATGTAGAAGTCATTAAACAACATAAATTATTTTATACGTAAATATCCCTCTTCAATCTTTTATGAGATAATTATTCAAAGTTAGTAACAATCGGGTGGATCGAACGGAGCGGCCTCAATCAGTCGCGCTCAGGCGCCCGCCGACGTAGGAGCTGCGTCGGTTGCCCTCCCGCCGCCTCGCGAGCGCCAAGCGTGATACTAACGCCTATATAGTGCGACGACGGTATCATTTTAATCCCTAAATATTTTATTTGTGAATCTGAATAAGGTTGTTCATTTAGGCAACGTTTTGATGAATAGTGGTTCTTATAACTATTTTCTCTTTAAACTTGTTATTATCAAGAGCTTTTATTTAACTTGCAATATTTGTATGTACAGTCAGCAACAAAAGTAGATACTTACACACTTTCGACAGCTATTAATCCTTATGTCTTTAGGAATAAGAACCATGAACTGTCATTATGAGTATCTACTTTTGTTCGTTCGGGTCAAATCTTGCAACGAAGATTTGAACCCCTTCTGAACCAATCGAGCTCACATAAAGTCTACCTACGTAACTTCGATGGCAATACAATAATATGGCACCATGGAGCTGGTATGATGATGCAGTCATAGGAACTCTGCAATGAAACAAGATAACCCCACCATGTTTGGGCTTGTTTGATTTATCTTGACTAAAACCATAACCTTGTGTGGTGCCCCAGGGTCTGATTATGAAGGTGGTCATAGGAACTTTTGAACATCAATATAGTTTTATAAATCTTTAATTAAGTCGGTAATTATACAAATAATAAAACAAATACAAAATAGGCTTAAAAACTCGAGCCTTACAAAGGAAAAAATGTCACTGAAAGGTACGCAGTAAGAAAATGATCATAGTGATGTTTAGAATATAGCCGTGATCGCATGCCACCTTGCCTAAGGAATGTTTGAAGTGGCATGCGACCACGGCTATATTCTATGAACATCACTATGCTACTCTCTTGTTTCGTACTTTTCATAGGCATTATTTCATTTATTTTCTTTTGCCAAAGTATGATAGGTAGTAGTCTGTGTCAGATAACCATGCAAAATAAGTCATTCACCCTAAATTGTACCAAAAAGTCACCAAACTACGCGATATAGATCGCTTCTCATACAAAACTGTCGCTAATCTGACGCCGAACTCCGGTTCGACGTCATTGTCTAATTTCAACACCTATCGCGATACCTTTCAAGCTAGTAGTTTTAAAATTATTTTATAATAAAACAACTAGCAACAAACAAACTAGCAAAGCAATGTACTAGTACTCGGACGGCATTGCAGTGGGTGCTGAAGTCAGGCAATCCCCCCCGGTTTTAATACCGTGCGTGAAAACTAAAGGCAGTAAGTTAGTTAAAAAAACCAGGTTGAATATTGACAACTCTTTTTATTTCTTTTTAGTAATCTTTTAGACAACTAAATATGATATTGTTTTCGTTTATGTAAGTACCTACTTAAAATATATTGTCGCCGTATTTTTTTTCCTGTATTATAAAATTTATATTTATAGTAGTCGTGATTATATGTATGTGTGTATTTGTTTTGTTTTGATCCATAGATTTATTTACAAGTAAAACTTGTGATAAATAGTATCCTACCTAACAAACAATTTTAAATTTCGTACTCAAAAATGTAATATTGTAACTGCCTCATATAGTAACTACTTAGGTGAGTGAGCGACGTCAGAGCGAGCCAGAGGCGTGTCACCATTTTGTAGATGCAGACGCGTTGCTGTTTGTTGTTATTCCGAATTAGCCAAATAGGTACAGCCGTTCTGAAGTGACGCACAAACATACATACGTGGCCAATTGTTTTTATTTATATAGATTATCGAAATAAAAGAAATAAAGCCATAAGCAACAGCTACTTATATATTTTTGTTTATTTAATTTCCTAACAGAGTACATAACGATTTTAATTGAATAATGCAATAATTTATTTTCGATTTGACTACTGCTTGCATAATTGATTTGTGTAAAACAGTAACTAGCCAATTAGCGTGGGGCCACGAGCCACCTATTGAGGCTTGGCCTGAAAATCGACCCTGTAGTCACCTGCAGCATTATGTCGAGCCTTGGCCTTTTTGACACCACACCGCGCACCGGTTAATGTGTTGTTAATGTGTGTGTGAGTTATGTGTTTTTCTTTAATTAATTTTATAAAAATTTAATTTTAACTTGTTTTTTATTTTACTGTACTGGCAGGTTATTATAATAACTATGATGTGTGTGTGTTTTTTAAATAAATCATTTCTATTCCTACATATTTTTGGATTGTTCTCATTAGGCCCTGTTATTTGATATCGAACACGGCAAAAATTTTTTTAGTTTCTACTTTATGTCGTGAAAGAAATTCCCATTACGTTTTACATTATTCCCATTACATTATTCCCAAGACTAGACATACTTTATGTGTTTAAGAAATTTGGTGACTCGTTTCTTTGCCGCACTTCCAAAAGATGGAATAGTCTACCAGCACACGTATTCCCTCCTACCTATGACATAGGGTCCTTCAAACGAGGCGTGAAGAAGCACTTTGTGGGCCGGCAGAGTGAGGATGACTGATGCTACGTCTCATACGCTGCACCAGTTGTCCTCGCGCCTGGACCTCATTTCCACTTAACATCAGGTGGAATGGGGTCATTTGCCGGGCTTAGAAAAAAATGTCGTAGCTCTACATTGATTCAATGTAACGCATACAGCCTATAACCAGCGGATTATTAAGGCGCTTCCAACGATACCTACCTCATTTTGTCAAATTACGATTAGTACTTTAGAAGTTGAGAGGAAACAGATGCACGAACATACCATACACATGACGGCGGATGCGGTGGAGCGCTCCAAAAGGCTGAGGGAGGCCAGCGATGAGAGTCAGGGCGCTTGATGCTTTAAGCAAACTTCAGAGGACACATGCACGGCGATTACTGGGGCATTCAGAACCACACCTTAGGCCGTTCTGGAGGTCCTCACGGACCTTCCACAGGTGCAGGGGCACAGTGTCAGAAACAGAGCCAAAAAAAGCGCTACATAGACTAAAGGTGACCGGGCTGTGGGACGCATCTAAGCCTCTGACTAGACATACTAAATGGGAACCTAATGATTCCCTTGATAGGATCATGGAAATGGGGTGACAAGATTTCCCCCCAGTACATGTTCGAAAAGAAATTCAGTATATTATACGTCCCAACTAGGGATGCATGGAAACAAGGACCACCGTCTCCAGAGAAGAACAACCTAATCTGGTACACCGACGGATCCAAAATGGAATCAGGTACTGGAGCAGGTAGGTATCTTTAGCAATGACTTCGAACATAGTGAAAGCATGGGAATAGAGAGGGAGACCTCTGCAGGCCCCACTAACATACGATACATACATACATATCTATACATCACTCATAATCATAATCTCCCTTTTTGCTTCGCCGTTGTAGGATAAAACTGATTTATTTTTATAAGTACCTAGGTACTCTTATGTGATTGATTGTAATAATATTTAATCATAAATTATCTAATTGTGGACAGTATTTTTTTTCTTCGTACACTTTAGATTTTTACTTCTTTAAAATATAGGTACGCCATAGCTATAGATCAAGATCGTTCAGTTGTCGCGCGTCGCAGCTGCGTGCCGCACGCGCAACGGCCTTAAACCCGCGCGCGGAAATACGTTACAACGTTGTTTGTTGTGTCATTTTTTTGTCTAAGTATACTTAATTATTTTTTTACTGTTCTAACTGTATTTTAAGAAAATGCTTTTTTATATACATTTTGGTTTGAAACATTTTGGTATATCTAATTAATGAAATAAATAATAGTTTAACAGATTGTAACTGCAATATAACCTTAAAAAACTTTGTTACCTCAGGGTCGTGCTGCAACCAGCGCACTACGGCGTCCAGGATCACCTCCTCGTTGGGCACCTGCGCACACAGTCACACCACTGCACACGATTGCATCCATTTTTGATTAAAGTAAAAGCTCGAAGGCGATGCTAGTTAAGCAAGTGTCGCACTGGATAGGTGACCAAATTAAAAAAATATCAAACATGTCCCTGCTTCGGAAGGTTCCCGTCGTTCCCGTAAGATGTCAGTCGTTAATAATCCTACCGACTCGCATCGGGCCAGCTCGGTGGATTATGGCCGACCTCCCTATATGGCGTTGCCCGTTTGGGAAGGGACGTTTATAGGCTGATGGATGATTTCTTTTTTATTTGAAAAGAAGGCAAACGAACAGGTGAGTCCCCTTTCATAAGACGCAATCACCACCGAATAGGATGATGACGACGATGAAACAGATAAAAATTATAAATAAATAGTGTGTCGGTGAGTCACCGTGATGCGGTCGCTGTCGAGCAGCTGGCACAGCGCGGCGGCGTCCAGCGCCAGGAACTCGTCGCACTCCAGCACGTCCTTGGCGTGCAGGTGCACGTAGCGCGCCGCGGCCAGCGCCAGCTCCGCGCACGCGTGCAGCTCCGCGAACGCCCGGATGCCCAGCGCGTTGTCCGGCGCCAGCGCCAGCGCCAGGAACCCGCAGCACGCCGCGCGCACGCCCAGCACCTGCAGCAGCGACGCCCCGCCCAGCAGGCTCTGCGCCACCACACACACACACACGCCGTCATATCACAACTATTACATCAACTCACTGTTATCGAAACAAACTAACAATCGGTTCAATTGTTTTATGCTGTGTGGTGGTGGCCATTTATCTCTTCCCTAAGGTGTTGTAAATGGAGACTAACGGACTGAAAACTGCACAATGCACATACGCAGTTGTTACTTGGCTGCTCATGGCCTAGTCTTTGGCTTACCCTTTGGGGCAATTATGTATATTTTATGTTGCCTTCGGAGAACTGCAAACTACTGATCTTTCCTGTAACGGGGTAAAAGATCCGTAAGGACCTCTAGTGTTGCCGACGTCGGAAGAGGTTCTAAAACCCCCAGTGATCGCCAGGCAAATTGTTTTCTAAAGTTAGCTTAGAACATTATTAGAATTAGAATAAGAATTTTGCTTACATTCCTTTTATGCGGAAACGGGCCGGGTCACGACAACCAAGAAATGCCCTAATTTGAAATAAGTATGACGCAATTTCATTAAATGTTGATACAGAATTATCGGTGATATTTCATTGTGTATTTATTTATCACTATGAGAGATTTCATAATATTATAGTTAGTACCTGAACATTGTCTTCGTTGATTTCGAGAGACTCAGGGGTGTAGATGTATTCAATTATAGCTTCTAAGGCATGAGGTTCAATATTCTGAAACCGAAAAGCAATCAATTGTAATAAGTTATAAAAAAAATTAGGGATAAAATGTTTCTAGAAAAAAATCAACCAGTCTCAAGAAGCTCGAGTGGGTAGACTTCACAGTGACGTAATACCGCTGGCTTGCAGCGTAATCAAACTACTAGGAAAAATTCAAGGAGTCTTCTGGGGTCTCGGTAGCTCAGCGGTTAGAGCAGTGGACCGGCAATCCAAAGGTCTTGGGTTCGAATCCCACTCGAGCTTCCTGAGACTGGTTGATTTTTTTCTAGTAAACATTTTATCCTATATCTATATTGCATTGTGAATGCAAAATTTCAACAACAAAAAAATTTAGTTACAGTAGAACTCCAATTATCCGAACTCCGACCATCCGAATCGCCGATCATCCGAATCACAAAAAATTGTCCAAAAAAAGTCTAAGTGCGCTATTATTCTTCCCCCCGCGAAGCCAGTGTTTGCGCGTCAAGTCTTGACTTGACTTGTCTTTGACACTGACTTCCCCCCGCGTGTGTAGGCACAACGGCAAGTTAAGACAAGTTCCGGCGCATTGCAGTCACGGCGCACCTGTCATTGTTTGTTTTGATTAGCCAGTGTGCTATTGACCTTGTTCGAGGACGCTACTCTTTCGCTACGGCTTACTTTTGTTTGTGCGTGTACAATACTGTATTGTTTTTATACCATGGCTTCGAAAAGAAAACGTGTTGTGCTATCGTTAGCGGACAAACTGAAAATTATAGCTTACATTGACGGAGATGTTTAAAAAACAATGATTTTTATTTCTAAACTTGTACATAAGTACATTTTATTTATATTTAAAACATGTGAAAATTTCATGTTTCTTTCATTTAATTCAATAAAAAAATAGTGCAATATCAAAACGTAGCTTTTATTCTCTCCAATGGCAACTTTTTTTAAAAAAATCCGATTATCCGAATGGGTCCCGGTCCCCATTAATTCGGATAATTGGAGTTCTACTGTATCTACTTAATTTTTTTTTATAACTATCACACTATGATTTACCTGTATCGTGACAGTAGCCTGCGTGCGCTCGTCGAACTGTGTGAACATGGCGAGGAAGTAGGGCGAGGCGGCCGCCAGCACGGCCCGGTGCGCCGCCACGCCCTGCGCCGCCGCCCCCACTCGGGCCCCCGCCGCCGCCCCCACTCGGGCCCCCGCCGCCGCCCCCACTCGGGCCCCCGCCGCCGCCCCCAGCTCGCCGGCCTCGCCTTCCGCCACGGCCTGCACATGAAACAGCGCTGCAGATGCCAGCCACCGAGCCGCTGGCTCGGGCGGCGGCGCGGCGCACCTGCAGCACGACGTCGCAGAGCGTGGCGTCGCGGCGCAGGCGCGCGAGCGCGTCCAGCAGGCGCGCGGGGTGCGCGGAGGGCGCGTCGTAGGCCGGCTCGCCGCCCGCCGGCCGCTGCGACGACTCGTCCAGCGACGACTGCGACGCGCAGCGCACCAGCACGCTGCAACATGACGCGTCAGCCACGACATCGATCGACACGCACACATCACTCAATTTGCTGATACCTTAGGAGGGCGAGTGCCATCCCTATTATTTTTAAACGAAGGACAAAAGACCGGCCGCGCCGCCGCGCTGAGCCACGATGACCTCACATCAACCCAATTCTGAGAGATAAGCCTGAGAGCGCTAATAGAAATGTAAATAATACATCTTATTTAACTTCTTAGATAAGTAGGTAGGTAGTTATTTTTGTATCAATATGTTAAAGTTTATAAGTATGCTACATCCTGATAAATACACCTTTGTAAATATATATATACATTTTTGGGGGTTAAAGTTACTCGCGTCTGTAGATTTACCCCTGAGACCCTACACGTGACCCCTGGGTGGTGCTAAATGAGTGACACTGACTGAGTGGTAGAGCCACGCTGCGTTGCAGCACGCATTGGGCGGGCTCGCCCGGCGTAATACCACCCTCTCACGAATATTCGGCGAGAAATAATGGCACTTGGTGCTGTTGTGTTTCGTCCGACCAGTGAGGGTTCCGGAGGCCCCTCCCCCACCCCCCTCTTCCCAATTCCTATTCCTTCCTTAAACCTATTCCTCCCTTCAAGGCCGGCAATGCGTCTGTGATTCCTCTGGTTTTGCGGGTGTCCATGGGTGGCGGTGATTACTCTCCATCAGGTGACCCGCGTGCTCGTTTGCCTCCCTCTTTTATAAAAAAATAAAAATAAATTATACATTTGCAATACATTTTAAAAAACAATTTAAAAAAAATTGTGTTGCTTTAAAGTAATATGGTCAAACAACACTCATTTGATATTATAAGCAACACACAATTTTTTGGCAAGCCATGATACTTTCTGTCAAATTATAATGAAAGTATAATGTACCTGTACCTGCCCCGGTCCCCGTCCCCCTCCGCCGCGCTGTAGTCCATCCTGCCAACACAAGTAGCCGTGAGATGCGGTCGCCAGCACGTGCAAGGCTTTTAAACATGGACTTAACACTGCACATACATCCAACAGCTTAGAGCGGCAATGGGCTCACCTCCTGTCACGCTGAGCACATGTGCAGTTGCTATTTGGTGAAAAGTGGACTATGGCAGAGGACTGTTTTTGCTGTCCTTATTGCCTCGTATCTGACTAACACTATGGGGATAATAGTCGTGATTATATGTATGTATGCACTAAAAACAATACAATAATACCTACTTAGTGCAAAATAATAATTATTACTCAAAGTCTAAATGGCCAACAGTTGACCTTCTTGCGCGATGACTTACTGCGCGCGCTCCCGGTCGCGCTCTTGTTCGTTGTTGGCGTCCATGGGGACGGCAAGAGTTTGCACTGCAGCAGCAACAGCAGCAGCAGTTACAGTCAATTCCAAGTAGTTCACGTTGATACCTATGCCATTAGAATCTAGTGTAGTTGGTTTGGCAACGAAGCCAATTAATTTAATCACTTATTCTATCAATTATTAAGAGCATTACGCCCAACATATTGTATATTTATTATTTAATTTTATAACTTTTCCCTTCAGCTCAATACTTCAACTTCAATAAATATTGCGAATGCGATTGACACATTTTTTATTTTTATTTATTTGTTCCGCGAAGGAACAGGCTAAGGTCTGAGACCATACTGCCTAGTCATTAGTTTTTTTATTTCTTTTTTCTTAATGATAATGAGTAGTGAATAAGATGATGAATGATAAATGATGTTCCCCAAACCCCTTGAGTCCTCACGGAGGACTCCTCAGTAAAGATGTGGGACTTTACTATGCAAAGGCGGGAGGTTCGCGCATCGAATAAAAGATGACTCCAGATATTATAATAATAATAATAATAATAATAAATTTTTATTTCATAATAAACTTAGCCTAAAACATCAAAGTTACCATAATAGATAAGCTTAATAAACTATAATTATCAGATTACTTTTATAGTACTTACTAACAATCAATATGTAATTTCGGCTAAACTTATTAATTATGTTTGCCTGTATTTAAAGTAATTTTAACATAATAAGCAAAAAATAAAAATAAAATAACAAATGGCGGTATACAGAACAAAACTCTTTACCTCCCGTAGTAGTCGTAACTGTGTTACGGCAAGGTAAGATTATCGCCCCAGGAATAGCACCTGTAGTACAGCAGATTTAAAGATTAAATTGTCATAATGCATCTAATAGCATACACACAATAGATGCCGGTAACGAGTATTGGGTTTGTTGTAAACAAGTAGTATAAGCTAACTAAACAGATACCATAATCGTTGTCTACTGAATAATTATGTAGTGTTGATAAAAAAATATCTTAAATAATGTATTATATACATACTCATATACTTACATATAAATACATACATACATTACATTTAGATGAATCAAAATACTTGTAATAAATAAAGAAGATAAATATAATTGTATAATAAATATTTATTTAAATATTTATATAGCATAAAATAAACTATTATCATTTACATATCTGCAATAAATTTTCAGTCCGTTCATAATCCATACCACTCAGAAACTCATCCAGTGCTTTTCTACAAACAAATCTTGTCAAATCTTTCAAAGGGTTTATTTTACCAATACGATTGTACAGAAGCGGGGCCAAGAAATAAGGAAAACCCTGAGCAAAAGTAGTATGGCATGCAGGAACATCGTACACTTTATATATCTTTCTGATAGATGCGTTACAAACTCTTTCACAGAGGTGCTGTTTCAAGACAATGCTTTTTATAAACAGTTGTCTAACAGTCAAGACTTCGAACTCTTTAAACAGTTTAGTTGTGCTATATCTGAAATGCTTGGAACCTATAACCCTCAAAATACATCGTTGTGCCCTTTCTATTTTTATTAAAATACTTTTTCTGGCACCTCCCCAACAAGTAATGCCATACGTTATTATAGATTGACACAGTGTAAAATATACAGTTTTATTTGTTTTATTATCTTTTAAATTTCTTAGTCTTTTGAATATAGGTATAAGCTTACGAATGCGAGATTTTAGATTAATGATATGCTGTTTCCAGCTCAAATTTTTGTCGATTTCTACCCCAAGATATTTAATACTGTTGCTTCTAGATAATTTAAGGCAATTACAATTAACAGGATCATAGCAATGGAAGGAATGTGCTCTCAAAACAAAGTCAGAATTAGGTTGCGAGTTTTCTCTTATACTGAAAGTTATGTATTTTGTTTTATTTAAATTTAAGGTTAATAAATTATAATCCAGCCATGCATTAATTTTTTGAAGTCCTACCTCAGCCGATTCTTTAACGAGAGACCATGTTGTATGTTGGAATAAAATAACAGTATCATCAGCGAAGGTAATGATTTTTGAATCCGGTAGTTCAAAATGACAAAGATCATTTACATAGATTAGGAACAGCGTAGGTCCAAGTACCGAACCTTGAGGAACTCCAAAGTTTATATTTAGCTTAGAACTTAGAAAGTCTCCTATTTTTACAGTTTGTGACCTGTTAGTTAAGTAATCTTTAAACAGTTCAAGTGGTACACCTCTAACACCGATGGATTCCAGCTTACGTATGAGTAGTGGAATTGAGATTGTATCGAATGCTTTTGAAATATCAAGAAAAATGCCAACACATTTTTTTTTGTTGTCAAGATTCTCTGCCACATTAGTAACTAAATTTTCGATAGCATCCGAAGTAGATTTTTTCTTTCTAAATCCATATTGGTTACCAGAGAGAATTTTATATTTGTCTAAAAAATTAACTAGCCTATCATTCATTACTTTTTCTAAAACTTTTGAAACAGTAGGTAATAGTGAAATAGGGCGGTAATTGGTAACATTGTCCTTTTCCCCAGACTTGAATAGTGGCACAATAATAGATTCCTTTAGTACATTTGGGAACTTACCAGTAGACAAACATAAATTTATAATATGAGTTAAAGGTTTGATAATGACATTTAAACAATTTTTAATAAATACCGACGATAACCCATCCCACCCTGCAGATTTAGTATTTTTTAGTGACATGACAATTTTATAAATCTCTAACTCATCGGTTTCCAACATCATAAATGAATTCAAAGGGGAGTTTTTACATTTGAATTTTTTAACAAGATCATCTTCAGTAAGTTTTAACTTATGTAATATTTCATTTGACAGTTTAGCACCCACACTAACAAAAAAATCGTTTACATAATTGATAGATTCTTGCGGCGTTGATTTAATTTTTAGTAATTCGCCTGAAACTTGGGATTTATCTGATACATTTAAATTGCATACTCGCTTTATAACATTCCAAGTCTTCTTAATGTCATTCTTGCTAGCATTTAAGTCTGATTTATCATGTTGATTTTTTAAATTGTGTAATATATTGTTACAATGATTTCTGTAACGTTTGTATGTAATTTCTAAATTTTTATCATTAGGTCTTTTTATGTGTTTTCTTTGTAATGTGTCTCTGAAACGCATGCAGCGTAACAGGCCAGGGGTAATCCATGGTTGAAGAGTTATTTGTCTATTAGGTACTGTCATTGTATCCGTGCTCAGCTTTATCATTTCAGAAAGAAGTTCAATAAAGCTTTCAGTTGCTTGGTTAGGGTCACCCATCGAAATTATATTGCTCCAATCAATTTCCTCTATTAGTTTGTATACCTTTTCATAATTTAATTTCTGAACAGTCCTTTTTTTTTGACATTATAATGTTGCTTAGTCATAGGAATACTAAAAAAAATACAACTATGATCAGTGACCGAAGAGCTACAAACTATTGTCAAAATTTTATTATTTGCCTTCACAAAACAATGGTCAAGACATTTATTAATACGAGTAGGAAGCAAATGACTAGGCAACAAACAATGTGTGGCAAGTAAATCTAAATACTCATCAGACTCCGAGTCATTATTTACTGGACCAATATCAATGTTGATATCTCCAGTGAGATAAATATTAGGTATATGCTTTAAATCAGACAAAAGTACATCCAGAGAGCCATAATAATTGGTTAGCGTAGAAAACGATGGCGAGCGGTACATACAAATAAATGCATGGCTTTTATCTATTTATACTACTAAACAGTCCGCATCAACAATATTAGGTTCATATACAAAGACACCCGTTAGATTATTCCTAATATATACAACCACACCACTGTTTTGATTTATATGCTTACGGGTATGAAAATTATCATAATGATCTAGCTTCGGTATTAAATCCGAATTTTGTAACCAACATTCAGTAAGAATGATGATGTCGTAATCTAGTTTACTTCTTGCTAAGAAAACTGTAAAGTCTTCAAAATTTTTGTGTATGCTACGTATATTCTGTACAATGATTTTAAGAGACCTCTCATTATCAAGCTTGTAATGCAGTAAATCTTCCGGATCCTCCACCAAAAACCGTGGCGCGTGAAACCGTGGCGTCAGAACTTTCGTAGCGAAGAAAAAAGTGCGTAATCTATTTTTCTGTTACCAAAATGTCAGAGGTTTGCGTTCAAAAACCAATACTTTTAAGAATAACGTAAATCAATGTAATTTTGATATAATAGCTTTGACTGAAACTTTTTTGACCAGTTCCGTATCAAATGGTGAATTGTTTACTTCGGACTATGTAGTGGTGCGTAAAGACCGCCCACATGATGTCGGGTGGGGGGGAGTGCTTGTGGCTGTGCGAAGCTGCTATGCAGTACAACAAGTGACGAATGTAGACGCTGTCACATCTGATATGGAAGTAATTTTTGTTATTATTAGTGGGAAAAATATTAGTAAATTTCTATGTTGTCTTGTTTATCTGCCTCCAAAATATAGTGACGATCAGTATATTAACGTTTTAACGTGTATTGAAAACGCTGTTACTGCATATTCTTCCTTGAATGTTTTAATACTAGGAGATTTCAATTTGAACTCGTGTAGTGTAAATGTTAAGAACCATTATAACTCCTTTTGTGACTATTGTGGGGTACAGCAACGTAACATTGTCTATAACAGTCGGGGCGGTATGTTAGATCTAGTATTGAGCGATATTAACCCGGAGCAGCTATCGGTGTCCGCGGGTACAGAACCCTTAGTACCTATTGACGAATACCACCCTCCGCTTGAGGTGACGATTAGGTTTCATTGCGGTGCGCCGTCCCTGTCACCGTTCTCTCCACCACCTACTCAGCGAACAGACTCCAACCCAAACTGGAACTGGCGTAAGGCAGACCTACAGGGCTTATATACGGAATTAGGTAGTTTGGATTGGACTGACCTGTTTGAAATAGCGGACATTGACGCTGCAATTGCATTATTTTATGTTCGACTATGTAATTGTATTAGTCGATACGTTCCAACAAAATCCTATTACAGGCCGGATCATAAGTATGTATATCCGAAATGGTTTAGTGCAGATATTATAAGTAACATACGTAAAAAATATTATCACTTGAAACGATTTAGGGCTGAAGGCAAAGACTTTAACAAGGAACTATTTAAATATTATAGGTGGCACGTTAAAAAATTGATTGATAGTGCCTATAAGCAGCATTTGCATTGCACAGAACAAAACATAATCCGTGATCCAGCCAAATTTTGGGATTACGTTAAAGATAGGAAAAGCGACAGGCAGCAGCGTATGAACGTCTATTCGGTTAACGATATTGAAGTGGTTGGGCAAGCCGCAGCCGACGCTTTTGCGGATTATTTCAGTTCAGTGTACCAGAACGAGGTGCCTGCATTGGACCCTGTCGACGCAGTGCAAGCCGCTTATAGTCACTGTAACTCCACTTATATTTCCATAAATACAATTGATGATACCGATCTAAAGGTAGCAGCGAGACGACTTAAACCTAGATCATCAGGTGGCCCGGATGGTGTCCCTGTTTTTTTAGTCAAAGACTGCATATCGGCTTTTGTGAGTCCGCTTCTATATCTCTTTAACCTGTCGCTGTCTCATTCTAAGTACCCAGAAGTTTGGAAAGTTTCAAGGGTCACTCCAGTTCCTAAGGCTGATGGTGGAAAGGACGTATCATCTTTTAGACCGATCGCAGTTTTATCGGTATTTGCAAAAATATTTGAGATAGTTATATGCCAGCAAACCAGTAAACAAACTGCAAATCTATTACATAATAGTCAGCACGGTTTTCGAAAAACTTGTTCTACCACTACTAATCTAGTGGCTCATCTTGACTACATTTATGCAGAATTAGATGCTGGTAGGCAGGTTGATGCTGCCTACTTAGATTTTAAAAAAGCATTTGACCTGGTCGACAATGACATCTTGTTACGTAAATTAGCAGAAATTGGCTTTGTGCCAATACTTGTGAAGTTTTTCTCAAATTACCTGCGTGACAGACGTCAATTTGTAAGAGTTGGTGATTTTGTATCTAGAGACTATTATACAAGATCTGGGGTAAGTCAGGGAAGTACGCTAGGGCCACTGCTTTTCCTCATTTTTATAAATGACTTGCCGGAAAACGTTAATACTTCCAAATGCCTGTTATTCGCAGATGACCTTAAATTAAGCTTAGGTATACATAAACCCTCTGACTGTAAAGCATTGCAAAAGGACATAAATGCGGTTAAGAATTGGAGTGAATTGAATCGCCTTCCATTTAATAATAATAAATGTAAAGTCATCACGTTCACGCGTAAACGTTGTTCACTTAATTTTGACTATAATCTATCTGACGCACCCTTACAAAGGGTAAGTGAAATTCGTGACTTAGGATTAACTTTAGACTCTGGATTGGACTTTCATAACCATGTTACCACTGTATGTAAAAAGGCTAGTAAAATGCTTGGCTTTGTCATACGCACTTCTGCTCAGTTTGAGGGGGTTGGGGTTGCCTTGGTACTTTACAATGCCTATGTTCGTAGTAAGTTGGAGTACGGTGCCATTGTTTGGGATCCGTATGAGGAGAAATGTTCTCTTAGTCGAAAAAATACAGCGCAAATTTGCACGTTGGCTGTATAAGAGAACATACGGTTATTACCCTTACCTATATCCATCCTTATTTGTTTCTGGTATGGTTGGATTAGACACGCTTAAACTTAGGAGGGCTATGCATATGATTTTGCACTATCTTTCAATTATGCGTAACAAGATATATAGCCCAACGGTATTAAGCAAAGTGGGGCTATTGGCTCCCAAGCGTCTATCTTGGGGCACGGAGGGGACGGTTGCGCCGCGGCGGCGGCCGCGCCTGCTGTGCTGGCCGCCGACGCGCACCAGGTACGCTGCGCACGCGCCCACCATTCGGGCCTTAAGGCTCATTGGGGATATGCTCGCTCACGACTACGATACTGACATATTTGCTGATAGTTTTGGGTTACTATGTTATAAAGCCCTTTTGTATGTTAATAGTAATGTTAGTAATATATCTAAATAACGTCTAATTCAATTTGACTAATAAATTTAATTTCTGATTATTATCTAGGTGACAATATGACATGTAATTCTTTATTTTATATTATTACAGTATGTATTTTAGTTTTTAGTTTTCTAAATTAGACTCTGACATTCCTTTTGTATTGACCTCAATTTACTACTATTGATATTATTTAATTGGATTATTGTGTTACATTTACTTCATATTTTCGACGTGAAATTTCTATTGACATGAGCTTTTCATTGATTGTTTTACTATTACTGACAACCTGTTTTTGGATTAGTTTTTAAAATTTATTTTGTATTGACCGTACATAATTTGTTTATTCTATATGACATTGATAATTCCTCTTTAGCATGCTGGCGTTTTGGGCAAACTGTAAGTTAGCATGTGCACTGTTTAATAAATAAATAAATAAATAAATAAATAAATGAGTCACCAACGGTGATATCATTATCAACCTCGGCAACTACATCATCTATATCATTATTACCCATTGTAGTACAAGTAGATATGAGTAAATAAAACAAAAATATAACATCTTTGGCGGAGGACTAGAGCTTCTGAGATTGTTAACGGACCCGTAATAAATATAATATAATAGGATACTAAAAACTGATATATGTAAAATAAATAAACTGTTACTGTTACTTACATAAAGATATTTGGTAATACAAATAAACTATAAATTTAGCTAGCAAAGTATGTGTTTTACAAAAAAATGAGCTTATTCTAGAGAAATACGTGCTATAAACATAACAGTAGCATAAAAAGATCAATGTTGTAAATAATAAAATAAAATAAAATGATTCCTTGTTATACTTCCCATCATGTAGTCATTCTGCAACTATATCGTTGATTTGCTTAAGAGATGTGATGACAATAGCATGCTGGCCTTCTTCTTTACGCAGTAAAATATTGCCTCGAGATGTCCAACAGTACTTGTAAGCTCCATTTTTTACGAGTTCTCGAGCAGCTGCTAAAATCTTTCTTGCCATTGGTGTTAGGGATTCAGATATGTAAACACGTGAATTTTTGCCACCGATCCCAAGATTATCAGTGCACAATGGTTTATCTTTGTGTTCAACATTATATTTTTTTGTGGCTTTCAATAGAATTTCCTTGTTTTTGGCATTTGGGTACTCAATCACAATTGGTCCATTGGTTTTTCCTCTTCTAAATATATTTGTAGTGACATCAACAGGCTCTAGACTAAAGGTCTTATTAATATTATTTACTATCTCATACACATTTTCTTTTTCAATTCGTGGAATGTTTCTTATTTCCACTGTATTTTTAATAAGCTGTTTCTGTATTCCATTTAGTTGACTTTCTAAATCATGAATTCGTCCCATTGCTGCTTCATGTTTGGTTTCGAGAGTTTGCACTGCGTTACACATTTCCTTGTAATTAACAGTATTAATTTCCAGCAGTTTTATTATTTGAGAATTAGACTCAAGGATTTGGCTATTCTGATTTTTAAGCTCAGCTATCTCAGTTTGCATCATTTCTCTAAAAGATTGCATGAGTTCCTCCTTCATATCAATTTGTTGTTCTTGATCAGGATTTTTCCGTTTTCTTAGGTTAATGTTCCGAATACTGTCTTGATCTTCCATTGGAGCAGAAAGGTCCGGTTGAGATGAAAACTTAATTGCTTGTCCAGATGTTGTTGGTGAACGTTGCATTTTATCTGCCTTTTTTGCGTGTACTGCGAATCGCTCAAACAACAACAATGACAAGAGGGCGTTAGTGAATTGCAAATACCACACGAAATTATGTCTTATGCAGATATATCTAAAGCTCAAAATCTATTTTCTATATTTTAATTTTAGACTGCAACACGTCTTACTTTAACAGAAACTTGGACGACAATGAACATAATGCACCTTTATTAGTGCAAGTTATTGCTTAAATACTGGGCGGAGACGCATGTGTGTAACTATATGGCGTACACACACTACACTAAGGTCTCATACGGACTTCTTGAGAGAATTTGAAAAGTAATGTTGCACTGTTTTGTTTCATTTGCCAACACTCATGCACGTTCACAAACACTTAACGGTTAATAATCCACTATTATTTCACATTAATATTCGAAAAAACACAAATTTTAGAAAATAAAACAAAACTGCAGACATGACGCTTCACTTTCCCGCCAAGAAGACTGACACTGACACATTTTTTTTTAAATTTATTTGTTCCGTGCTTTGAGATCTTGTAGGTACCTACTCAATGGTTCGGTGAAGGAACAGGCTAAGGTCTGAGACCATACTGCCTAGTCATTAGTTTTTTTATTTCTTTTTTTTCCTTGATTATAATGAGTGGTGATTAAGATGATGAACGATAAATGATGTTCCCCAAACCCCTTGAGTCCTCAGTAAAGATGAGACTGAGGTCTCACGCGGACTTCTGAGAGCATTTGAAAAGTGATGTTGCACTGTTTTGTTTCATTTGCCAACACTCATGCCCGTTCACAAACATTTAACGGTTAAAAATTCACTATTATTTCACATGAATGTTCGAAAAAACACAAATTTAATTTCAAAATACCTGCTTATCGAATTTTATTACTCCGAATGATTCAAAATTCCGATATCTCTGCTACTAGGTACCTACCTACTATTTTTTTTTATGGTAAAAGAGCAAGCTGGTCACCTGATAGATAGTAATCACCGCCGCGCATGGACACCCGCAAAATCAGAGGAATCGCAGACACGTTGCCGGCCTTTAAAGCTAAGCGTCCACAGGTCGGTATCGTAAGCATCGGACGTATCGCAGCAAAGTGATTAATTTTTCACAGTGAGTCCACTGTATCGGCAGCGATCGGATTTGCCGACGCAAGTACCAGCAATCGGATTGCGGAGTACGTGCGGATAGTGTTTGTGAGAATGGAGAAAAGCGAAGAAGAAACATTTTTTTTTAACTTAACCATTTTGTTTTAATCTGTTTACAATTTCTTTCCAGATATTATCCCTTATTTGTTGGTTAAAATAATAAGTGTGTTTATTCATATTATTGCATATTCATTGCACAATTGCAATTCTTGCACAATTGCAATTAGTCGTGCTAAGTCCATGCTGCTAAACAACGCGTGTAAACAGCAGTGCGATTCTCTAAGTTAAAGCCTCGGTAGCAGCGGCTGCCGTAGCGCTGAGAATGTACTCTGTCTCTTTCATGTTCATAGAATTGGAAAGAGACAGCAGATCACAGCCATGCTCGCAGCGTCTATGTGTCACTCAGAGAATTGCATAGCAGGACGATCGTCAAATGTAAATGACGGACGATGCGGAACGAGCGCGCGGGGCGCGTCCACTAATCGGCATTGCGTATGACGTCATCAGCACGCAACGCAAAAGTTGCCTCTCGGAGCATCGGTGTCGCGGCGCGGTGGCTACCGCCCCACCTACGTGACACCCCGAGGCAGCGACCCATCGACAGCCCGCTGCATGCGTCCGCGCACGCAAAGCAGCCGCATGGGTCGCAGCAGTAGGTAAAATCATCACATCAATCATATTCAGCCCCCTACCTTTAATACAGTCCGCTATATATATATAAATAGGATAGGATATATAACTATTTCAGCCCATTAACTATTTCATTTCATTTGTTCCCGTAACTTTACGAGTTATATCTCGTGCCCTAATAAAAATTAATTAGTTGTTAGTAGTACACAAACAACACATGTAGTCAGCCCGCACCTATACGGTGCATGACATCAGCTCACGCCTTGGCGCCCCCGCGCCCCCACGCCTTTGCGCTCACGCACCCCCTGCGCTTCTGCGCCCCCGCGCCGCCTGCGCTTCTGCGCCCCCGCGCCCCCACGCCTTTGCGCTCACGCGCCCCCTGCGCTTCTGCGCCCCCGCGCTGCCTGCGCTTTTGCGCCCCCGCGTCCCCACGCCTTTGCGCTCACGCGCCCCCTACGCTTCTGCGCCCCCACGCCGCCTGCGCTTCTGCGCCCCTGCGCCCCCACGCCTTTGCGCTCACGCGCCTCCTGCGCTTCTGCGCCCCCGCGCTGCCTGCGCTTTTGCGCCCCCGCGCCCCCACGCCTTTGCGCTCACGCGCCCCCTGCGCTTCTGCGCCCCCGCACCGCCTGCGCTTTTGCGCCCCCGCGCCCCCACGCCTTTGCGCTCACGCGCCCCCTGCGCTTCTGCGCCCCCGCGCCGCCTGCGCTTTTGCGCCCCCGCGCCCCCACGCCTTTGCGCTCACGCGCCCCCTGCGCTTCTGCGCCCCCACGCCGCCTGCGCTTCTGCGCCCCCGCGCCCCCACGCCTTTGCGCTCACGCGCCCTCTGCGCTTCTGCGCCCCCGCGCCGCCTGCGCTTCTGCGCCCCCGCGCCCCCACGCCTTTGCGCTGCGCTTCTGCACCCCCGCGCCGCCTGCGCTTCTGCGCCCCCGCGCCCCCACGCCTTTGCGCTGCGCTTCTGCGCCCCCGCGCCGCCTGCGCTTCTGCGCCCCCGCGCCCCCACGCCTATGCGCTCACGCGCCCCCGCGCTCACGCGCCCCCTGCGCTTCTGCGCCCCCGCGCCCCGTGCGCCCATGCGCCTTCTGCGCTTCGCGCCCCCGCGCCCCCTGTGCTTCGTGCGCACAGGCATTCAGGTCTCATACAACCATACACATGAATTCACACACACACACACACACACACACACACACACACACACACACACACACACACACACACACACACACACACACACACACACACACACACACACACACACACACACACACACACACACAGCACGAATCGAGGCTGTAGTCTCCCTTTAACTTCCATTCCTTCCCCCCCCTCCTACCCTCTGGGGCCCGGGAAGATGTTTGCGCCACAGCGCAACGACGAATAACAGCCGTCTCTACGCCGGAAAATTAGAGTGCATATTGGACTGCACTACCCCGTCGCACGGACCTTCCGACAAATATACCGGACGAAGTGTTAGCTCGCCTGCCGGCGCCCGCACAACACTAGTGCCTTTTGAGATCTCAAGACGAAACCACGCGTCACGCGCCCTTGAAATCAGCCCTCGAAATAGCATATGTGTGCAGTGTGTGCAGTTACGGAGCTCGGACTACCAGCTCCCCCCTAACGCCTAACGAACCAGTGCCCCTAGTGAATTGTTTAGTGTAGTGACTGTGCGCCAGGAACTCAACCTACCTCGCCGACCGTGGTCAGCTCGTCTCCAGGTTCCTGTGTATCCCTGTAAGTACTTCACTATCCATAACCTACCCAACCCATATCTTTTATTCCGTCGCTGTTACAGCGAACGCCCTTCGCCGTAACATGTCACTTCTGCACAAAACAGAAATATTGTTACGTATTTTACCGAAACATGGCCGCCGCTTCATGTCTCGGCGATTTGATAAAATAATTAGTCAAATGCATGTTACATCGATAATTTAGTACGTATTTCCAGGTGAAAAGTGATTCCTTTGGTTTTATTTGTATTTCCTGAGTTGTTTACCACACATAAAGGTATATTTTAATAAAATAGAACACAGAATACACACTTATTGTTGCGTCTAGCACCTGCCACAGACTACTACAGTTGGAACGAGCTGGCTCTAACGCGTGTTACAAACAATCTAGTTGAGATGTCTTCTCTAGTACGTAGTACATAATAACTCAATGTTGTAAAATATGTTTTTGCTAATTTTCATTAATGTTTCACCAGTCAAAAATTTAAAATTGCAATTCCGTTTCCTTACGCTCTCTAGTCTGTGATTAATTTCCATTAAATTACGATCTAATATTGGGTTTGTTGATTGTATAATTCTTTGCCTTGGAGTAAGTGTCCGTAATTCGTCATTAGCTAACTCACCAGGCATCTTTTTTCTTTTGAGTGCTCTACGTTCTGTAATGTTTGTATCTATTGACATCGACTTGGCAATGTCAGTAGCTTCTTTTAACCATTCGTCCAATCCAATGTTACGAAACCTTTTCAGTGTGTTTTGCAGCCCTTCCATCAAAAAAATTGAGCGTGTTAAAACAATTTAAATTTTTTGTATTTCTTTATTGACACGATGATTTCTTTTAAAATGTCACTCCACATCACTAAATATATCTTCATTTCTTTTTTCAGCCATTTTCAACCCTAGAAGCTCCTAGTAGGCCTCCTTCAAATCATGCCACTTTTGCCGGTGTTGTGCAGATACTCAATCCACTTCAACCTTTCCGTTCTTTAGACCGTTCTTTAGATATCATCGTACCAACGCATTTGTGGCCTTCCTGGTAGTCGCTTCTCACCATACGGTCTCCACTCGGTCAACGCTTTACACCACAAGCCTTGTTTTCTGGCGACGTGGCCAGCCCACTGCCATTTAAAATTCGCAATGCGTTTAATGACGTCGGTAATTTTGGTTTGTTTCCTTAGCCATTCATTTCTTTTTCTGTCCCTTAGCGTGATACCTACCGTTTTTCTTTCAATTGCTCTTTGCGCTACTCTGAGCTTCGTTATGATGTCTTTTGTGAAGACTCTGGTCTCAGCTTCATATGTAGGTAAGTACTGGTAGAATACACTGGTCATGTATTGTATGCGAGCTCTCTGTTCGGGTCTTATATTGATTTTGAGGGCAATCAACCGTAGAGTAGGCAGCCCACGCTAATCTGATGCGCCTATCGATTTCTTTTGTCTGGTTGTCCTTACCCATCACAACTTCTTGGCCAAGATACACGTATTTCTGTACGCGCTCGATGGTAATTCGGTTTACTTGTACTGTCGAGCTGTCATTCGAACAGTTAGTCATCACCTTTGTTTGGTCCTGATTCGTTTCCAAATCAAATTTTCCGGATGCTTCACTTAGTTCCATCATGACTTCCAGTTCGTGAGGGATGTCCAAGAATAAGACGATGTTATGCGCGAATCACAAATTACTCAGTCTGTTTCCAGCTATGTTAAGGCCCCCTTTTTCCCAGTCTAAAGTTTTAAAAATGTCCTCTAACACCAGTGTAAACAGTTTTGGGGACAGTATATCTCCTTGTCTAACTCCTCATTTTATTGTAACTGGGTTGGTTTCTGGTGGTATGTACAATGGCGGACTCTATCGCTTTACCAGTCTAAGGGTCAAAACCCCTTTTACACCGCGTCGTCTATTTGGTACGGGCACGTACCCGGGCGGTCGGTGCGCTTCATACGAAAATAGCTCAAAGTGGTAAAGCAACGGTGATCCCGACCGTACAACGTCAGATGTGCTCATCGGTAGATATTTTCTATATGGAATGTATAGCGGTGGTCTATTCTGGCATTATGAAGAGACTGAATAACTGTCCAGGACTCGATGCTCTCAAAGGCTTTTTTTGTAGTCGATAAATGCTAGCTAATGTCGATAATGCTTTAGTATTTGGTATTCAGTAACTTTTTCTATAACAATTTTTATAACTAGTATGGTCTAGCAGTAGTGGTCTAGTATGGTTCATCTGTATAGCAATGAATGCTGTTGTTATGCACCATGTCATTGATATGCAGAAGAAACAGAGTAGGGGACAACCCACACCTGCGGGACTCCAGCATTCACGGGCTTCATGTCAGAGCACGAACCATCGACTGCGACTCTGATGCTACGCCTAGTAAGAAAGCTGGCAACCCATGAACACAATTTCTCAGGAAGCCCGTATGATGGAAGTTTAGAGAGAAGATCCTTGTGTCATATCCTGTCAAAGGCTTTCGCTACGTCCAAGCTAACTGCCAGTGCTTCCCCTTTACTCTCGACTGCCTCCACCCATCGGTGAGTAAACAGTACACTAAACGATCACCAGCCGAACGACTGCGACGAAAACTATACTGGCGATCACTTAGTAGCTGGTTCTCTTCTAGGTACCCTAAGAGGGGTGTGTAATGTTTGATATAATTACTTATGGTCTAACGTTCAGATAATATAATTTCATTTCATATAATTTCATTTGATATAACAACTAACTTAATATAATAAACATTTAATATAGTTTTAGATTCTATAATTTCATTTGATATAATATACTTTTGATATAATGTACCTTTGATATAATGTACATTTGATATAATAATCAAAAGATATAAAACATTACTCATGTAATAAGCAAGCAGCATGCAGGCAGGCATGCAGCATGCAGGCAAGCATGCAGCATGCAGGCAGGCATGCAATATGCAAGTAGGCATGCAGCATGCAAACAGGCATGCAGCATGCAAGCAGGCATGTTTTCTGTCACGGCTCCGGCGCTGCGGGACTCCGGCGGTCTCACACGAGCTTATCGTCGCAGATGGCATTCGCTCACCACCGCAGCTTCGACATGCTGGCCGGCTTCGCCGGCCAGCCTCAGCCGCGGCGGCGAGCCTTAAACCCACCTGCTCCTCAGCTCGTGGGCCGCCTCGCCCCTCCGCGCCTACGCGGGATTGAATTACACTCTAGCGTAGGGCAGACAAGACTATGTGGAGTCGGTTTTGCCGCGATTCGTTTCTGTCACTGACTTTTTTAGCACAACCCTAATCGAAAACACAACGTTTTAACTTTTTAAGACAATATTTGAAATCAATTTTGGGTTAAAATGTTATTCTTATTTTTAAGCAAAAATTATATCAAATGAAGTTGTAGAATATTATTATTCTACCAATATAGCTTTGTAGAATAAGTTGTTAGAGAATATGAGTATTATATCAAATTAATAATATACGTAATGTTGTTATACGAAGTGTATTTAGAACAAGTAAAAATTATATCCAATGAACGTTATGTTCTTTGAAATTAGTTCATTTGTCATTAAATGAAATGATACGCACCCCCCTAAGAGCTGGCGGTTTGTAATGACTCCATTACTTTGTAGAGTAAAGAGGTAATAGCTATTGGCCTGTAGTTGGACGAATCTGAGCGATCGCCTTTTTTTGGAATCGGGTGGACAAGGGCTGTCTTCCAAGAGCTCGGGACGACGCCAGTGTAGTGTAAGAGAGCCGGAAAAAGCGCGTTAGAACTGGTGCCAATTCAGGAGCACACGTCCGAAGCACAATGGGTGGAACTGCATCAGGCCCACTCGACTTCTGAATATCAAGGGAAAAAAGAGCCTAGTATCAAATTATCGTTGCATAATAGTTGAGAAAACATTTTACATTTCCTTTTGATTCTATAAAGTGGGTCATATAAACGTGTCGTAGACGTTTATACAACGCGAAATAGGCCCATATTAAACGACATTATTGTTATTTACAAGTTAAATAAACGTCAGTCAAGAATTTTTAAATGTTACATAAAAGTTTTCGACCCGACTGTTATCGAACCACTGAAGTCCTATAACAATTGCATAGACATTAGAAAATGAATGTAATGTCGGTTAAGTGTTTAACATCGACTTTTATTGTCCACATTCAGTTCATTCTATTCATTCGTTCCTGTGATGTTTGCTGGAAAAGTGCGTGTTTATTAAACACATGAAGAATGGTCATCTGTGACCCAGACCCGGCGCAAACGAAACATATCTCAGTTAGTTTGTTATTTTGTATACATCAATTCGTATCAGTAGTATTTTGACGTGACAACGTCTTATAAATTGGTTTGCCGGGTGACACTTCAAGAAACTGCGTTACGCTCCGCTCACGTTATGCGCTCACAATGAGAGCGAGTGAGAGGCACGCGTCCCTTCCACTCGGGCATGGTTAGCCCGCCTAAGAGCATGGCATGGTTGGTTAGATCCTTCTTCCTACTATACGAATGAATATTCACACTAAAATTATTTTACCACTCAAAGTCGTTGTCACGTAAAACTTTCGCCCGTATACCGACTTTACAGGCAACCAATTTTTTTTCTGTTTCGTTGGCTAACTTAGTTAACTTGCCTTATCAAAGTAAAATTTTATTTTTCGAAAATCACACCCACTAATCATTTAGCTACTTTTTAAATATATATAATAATCTCACATTGATGACGGAACAACCGTTATGTTGAACATAGAACATAAAAATCATATAACGATTTACATAAACCTGTTTATTAACGTTTTAGGTCAAATCAAAACTTACAACAATTAGATCGTTTGCAGTGGAGTGGGTTTATTACTAGCTTCATTAAACACAAAAGAACTCTTACACACTTACTTGACACAGTTGACACTAATGCTATCTCACTCGCACTCTCTCTTAAAGAGCGAGATATCAATAGTCTATTGTTTGGGATTTTTACCTGCGCTAGTGATCCGAGCTCGCTTGCGCAGCGTTTTGGGCGTCGTTGGCGCTGTAATACTATTGTACCTACATCCAATCATGGCAGACGAACGTTAGGTAGCTGTGCTCATGTAATAAGTACCATTTATTACCTAGGGTGGGCAGTGGCGGTACCTTCATACAAGCCGAAAAGCCCGGCTTGCCCTAACAAAAACTCAATATCACTACTGGTAAAACGCAATTATTAAAATCACTTAATATTTTTTCCCATTGTTAATTTTCTTTCATCAGTATTCAAATTATCAATTTTATAAGTTTCTCATATTAAGAATCACCAAACAAATCGCATAAAGCTGCTTATAAATCGTGCGATGCTTTACATCTCTCTCGCACAAGTTGGCTTGCAACCGGGCTTCGGATTTAAAGTATATCCGCTCTCTTTTTACTTTAACAAAATTACTACTCTATAAACATAATACTGCGTAAGTATGTATAGATTCTATGAGAAATTGATACTCTTCGTCAAAGCCAGCTTGCGTTATGAAGTTCGCAAGTAAGGCCTTCTCCAAGTCAGGCTTTATTTCTACCGAATCACGTGCAACTTCAACGCGGGCGAACCAATCAGAGGCGACCGACGACAGCTCGAGCTCGGGCGAACCAATCAGAGGCGATCGTCAATACGCGATTGTGCTGTGCAGCAGCCGCAGGCTGCAGCCAGCCATTTTTTATTCTTTGTTATTGTCACACTTCACTTTGTTTGAGCGATTGTTTTTAAGTAACAAGTGTTTTCGTAATTTATGATAAAAAAATGTGTTCTTTCAGTTCATTTTGTCGCTTTATTGGTCTCTGTGACGAACTTAGATGTGTTGGGCATGTGATGTGTTGCAAACAAATGTGTAATTAAACGTGTTGATGATTGGCATACGAAAGGCAGAGGTAAGTAAATAAATTCTTTGAACATCATGATTTATGTATTTCGCAAACTATTAAAAGTCATCTAGGGCATTAATTAAATAGGTCTATGTAAAAAACTCTTTAAATTGTTGGTTGCTTCCATTCAAAAAAATTAAGTAATAATTAATAAATTAAGTGTAGAGGCCTGCCTACATATCGACTGTGATTCCCGCGCAAAATGCCCATTTTCGCATTTTGTAGTAATTTTGCAGTTGTATTTATCGTTTTTATCGAAATAGGATAATAAATGCATGCTTAATATTACGAATCTCCACTTTGCGAGAATAAGCTGAGTTCGGACGGCCCGGCCGGCGCATTGCATTTTGTACTTAGTAATTATGTACTTAGATGTATTTATAGTTTTCATCGAAATAGGATAATAAATTCATTATAACATTTTTATTCCTCATGAAGTAACAATTATTCTAAAATTTATTTACTCAATAATATTATCGTAGATAAGAGAAATTCACAGTTAACATAACGCGATTTTCTAAGTTTTTTGGTTTTGAATAACTATTTTTTTCTATATAAAATCAATAATATTTAATTATTCCGTGGCCGCTACGCATAATACGACGAGATAACATTCTCATTTTTTTATTTCATTTGTTTAGAACAGTAGTTCAATCCAGGAGCTCAAAAAAGTGCTCTCGCGCAATTTATGAAAATTTTTCTCTGCAATTTTGGGTTTAAATAAAAAGTTTACAAAAAGCTAGGCCGCTACGTACTATGCCAATAGCTATTCTACACTATTCAATAAGTAAATACTGTTAATGTATTTTTGTTTCTGAGATAAAGAACGCCAAAATTGGCCGCAGTAATTTTTATTTTCAAAAATTTCTCACATAAATCACATTCAAGATGAGAAGGTAATAGGCTGTTTTTTTACAAACGACAAGAACGTTTGGAATGCCACGGCCTATCACACAAATGGGTACCAACATTGTACCTAGGTAGCAAGATTAGGAACTTCAGGTTTCGTGGCTTGCCCCAATCTGAAGCCCTAGGCACGCCACTGAGGGTGGGCTAGACATAGAGATGAAAGAGATAAAAAAAGATTTGTAACATTTTCGAAAAAAAATATTTTACCTTTTGAAGGCGATTTAACTAACTTAGCCTCTGAAATCGAAATAAACAAAAACTGTTAATTAATGTACACAAAATATCAAAAACAATGAGATGAGTTTCGTTTGCGCCGGGCCTGGGTAACTTTTGTATGGATCGTGACCATTCTTCTTTAAACGGTATAGGGTAGAGGCACCAATAAATGAACGATTAAGGGTTTTTGGCAACTTTCAATACCTTTTTCTCGGCCTTTTCGAGCTATTGGCGCTTGCTGAAATTTTTTAAGTTTCCCTATTATCCTTAAGATTTTAATAGTTCAAGAAAATGATTCCTTAAATCTACCAGTTTTTGATAAAATATATTTTTTATAAAATTTATGGTGTTACTCCTGTAGTTGAACGCTGTGTCCTAATTATGAACGTTTTTAAACCAATAGTTGAACTAACATTTGAATAGGAATAACTAACAATAGGGTGTTCGTTATTTTAATTCTTCAATTGGTAATTAAACAAGTCCTTAAGAATAAGTTTTTCTATTTAATAAGTATGGTAATCTAAAAATCATAGATATGGCTAATATAATAATTATTTATAGGAGTTCTAACTTTAATAACCTGTTGTTTGGTTCAACTTTCATTCTAAAACTAATTAAACTAGTTAAAAAATTAAACAGTCTTAAGAAGTACCTACTTATATTACTCACCATATTATAATGTATCCACCAAGTCAACAAAGTCATACAACTTAATTATTGAATCAAATTCTAGACTAACAAAATTAACAACAGATGAGTTAGAATCTGAGTCCAAGACGAGTGAGTGAACTTTACATTTTTATGAAGTATTAGAGATGTTAATATATATACTCATTTATTCAGTACAATAAGCACTTTATATTCTTACAATCATATAATGACAATCATCATATAAGCGTTGCTATGGAGATGACAAGTCAGTATATGACACGCCTCCGGGGCTATTCCTGGTTGCGCGGCACGCCGGGAGCTGGCAGCATCTGGTCCAGGTGCCTGGTCCATGTGGCGCCTGCGTCGGTCTGGACCTTATAATGTAGGCACCCGATGCGGTGCGTCACCGTGGCGAACTCCCATCGATGATGAGAGCGAGTATTACTCCTCACCTGGACCCTGTCATGGGGTTGGAATTCTCGTGATAAGGAAGTGTCCCTATTTCTCCTTAGCGGGGGTGTCGACGGTTTATACAGCATAGTGTGTATCTGAGTCCGTACTTCTCTTCCGAACATTGCGTCATATGGTGACTGACCGGTAGGCCCAAGCGTGTGCCTGAGGCGACACTTTATCGTGTAAAGTTTGTTCCAGAGGTCACCTGCCTCCCCCTCCATAGCACGTAGTGCCCTTTTCGCCGTTTGCACCATCCGTTCTGCTAGGCCGTTGGTGGCTGGGTGGTATGGGGCCGTGGTTCTGTGCGTTGTATCGCAATCCGCTAGAAAGTTTTCAAAGTCTTGGGAGGTGAATTGCCGACCATTGTCTGATACTAGGATGTGGGGCATTCCAAATATGCAGAATAGTTCTTTTAGTTTACGTGTACACCACGAGGTTGTAGTTGTCTTGGTGGGGAATACTATCACCGACTTTGTAAGAGCGTCCACTTTAATGAACAAGTAGTGTCCATTATCGGTCCAGCAAAATCTATATGGATTCGTTGCCATGGGGCGGTTGGCGGTTCCCAGTGGTTGTGCTGGGGTTGGTGAATTTTGTTGTAGACGGCACGGTCTACAAGATTTAACTGTGTTTTTTATATCTTTATCTATATTTTTCCAATATATGTAGCTGCGTGCGAGTACTTTCATTTTAAGGATACCAGTATGGCCAGCATGTAGTTCTTCCAGTACACGTTGGTGTAGTTTTGGTGGTATCATGATTCGGGTTCCTTTCAAAATGCAATCGTCTTGTAACGTAAACTCGTTATCGTTGTACCCGAGTTCTTTTAACGAGCGGCCTGATTTTAGTGCTATGAGTAAAGTATTTAGTTCAGTATCGTTTTTAATTTCATGAGCTATTGTCTCTGGGCTTATTTCTAGTCGATTAATTTGTTGTATCTGGTAGACTGTATGTTGATCGATTGATTTTACTATGGCTATATCTACCGGAAATCTGGATAAGTAATCGGCATTTGAGTTTTTTGAAGAAGTTCTAAATTTTATATTGTAATGAAATCGAGATAAAAAATGTGCATAGTGAAATAATCTCATTGTCCTTAGTGCTGGTAATGTCTGGTGGGGATGAAATATCGACGTCAAAGGTTTGTGATCTGTTATTAGTATAAATTTTCGGCCGTAACAGTAATGGAAGAATTTCTTTAGTCCCCAGAAGATCGCAGTCGCTTCTTTGTCTATCTGACTGTATCGTTTCTCACTAGAGGTTAAGGTTCTAGAAGCGAAGGCTACTGGGCATTCCGGTCCATCCGGAAATTTGTGAGATAGTACGGCTCCAAGACCGTACGGCGAGGCATCGGTTGCTAGAATTAATGGTTTCTTGCTATCAAAATGGGTAAGTATTCTTTCACTTAATATTTCTTTTTTTATTTTGTCGAAGCATTCTTGGCATTTGGAAGACCACATGAAATTCACTTCTTTCTTAAGTAATTCGTTTAAGGGGTTGGTAATGTTTGCTAAGTTGGGTATGAATTTGTTGTAATAGTTAGCCGTTCCAAGGAAGGTTCGTAATTCATTAATGTTTTTTGGCGGTTCTGTTTTAACGACCGCTCTGGGCTAGTCCTTGTTTTTGTGTAAGCCATCTTTATCGATTGTGTGTCCCAAATAATTGATACTACGTTTGACGAAGTGACAATTATCTTTATTCACTCTAAGGTTATTTTCTTTGAGTTTTTGTAGCACTGCTCTCAGACGTTGAAACATTTGATCTTCAGATGATCCTTGGATGATAATATCTTCAAAAAAACATTTGACTCCATCTAGGCCCTGTAGTAATTGGTCCATAAATTTTTGCCATAGACTTGGCGCTACCTTTACTCCGAACATGAGTCGGTTTACTTTAAATGTACCTTCATGAGTGCTTAAGGTTTGTTTGTAGTAGTGCGCTTTCGTCGTCCATGATCATGTTTAGGTACGCCTGAGTAATATCTAAGGTGCAAAACCATTGTCCTCCGTTCATTTCTGTAAATATATCTTCAATTATTGGTATCGGATACTGTTCGTCCCTTATCACTTTATTTAAGGTGACCTTATAGTCTGCGCAAAGTTTAATATTTCCGTTAGGCTTAAAGATAGGAACAATGGGTGTTCCCCATTCCGATTGGTCTATTTTGGTGATGACGCCTAAAGCGTAAAGGCGTTCAATTTCTTTGTCAACTTTCGGTTTCAAGGCGTAAGATATACGACGCGGTTTTATGAAGATTGGTTGCGCGTTTTCTTTCAGGTGTAAGTGTCCTCGAAATTTAGGAATTTCTCCTAGGTCAGTTCTAAAAACAGTAGATTCTAATTTTTGAAATAGTTTATCTAATTTTGTGGTTTGTGTGTCAGTTTCAACCTGTCTTATATCTGCGAGTTCAACCTTTAGTTCTTTCATCCAGCTTCGTCCGAATATCGAATCGACGTCCTTATTAATGATATATAGTTTTCCGTAGAATGGTTGGTTCTTGTATGAGCATTTGACGTATGCGACTCCATGTGGTAGTATTTCTTCACCTGTATATGTTCTTAATTTCATGTTCGTTTTATACATTTTCTGTGGTATCTTTAGGTTTTGAAAGGTTTTAAGTGACATCGTGGAAAGGGTCGCTCCGGTATCAAATTCCATTTGAGTTTGATTATTTTCTATATTTATTCTGATAATAAATTTGTCTGATATTTCGCTCTTTATTAAGTTGATGTCACCAATGCTTTGATTGCTGATGGTACTAGCAGAGTCATCTAATTGGTTGGTTGTAGTTCTCTGAAGACAGACTCTTGCTAAGTGTCCTATTTTCTGACACTTGCGGCAAGTACTTTTTACTGCTCCGCATTCATTCGCACGGTGGTCTGATTTGCCGCATCTAAAGCATCTTCCTTCTAAATCTTTGACGGTAACTGGTTGCTTATTTCTGTATGGTTGTGTACATTGTGTAGGTAACATTTTTGCATGTCTGTTGCTAGGTGAAAATGACACCTTGTTAATTGAGTCTAGAGTTTGTTGTATGTCAGATGCCATTCTGGTATTTTCTGTTTTTCCCATTTCCATTGCTGTTGCCAACTGTACTAATTCGGTGAATGGTGGCGTCTTTCTGTCTTGAAGGATGTTTGTACGTATATCACCGTCTTTAAGTCCTCGTATAAATTGCAATGCAAGGAAACTTTCGAGGATTGTTTTTTTGCAATGGTGGCACGTAAAACCGCATATTGAGGCAAGTTTCTTTAGTTCTGATGCGTACATTATGATGCTTTCGTCTTGTTTTTGGATTCGAGATATATATGTATGCTGTAGAGCCTAAGTACTTGGTTTGGGATCAATGTAATCATCTATAATAAGTATTAACTCTTCATATTTTTTGTTAAGTGGATCTTCTGGTGCGCATAAGTTGCAAGCACGTTCATGTATTTCTGGCGGTATTGTTGTCAGAAGTGTATATACTTTTATTTTATCATCTGTTATTTTATTCAGGAGCAGGTAAATTTCTAGTCTCCTTGTAAAATTAAGAATAGATTATTTGTCCTGTAGAGGTTAAAAATTAAGTTTTGGACGTTGTTCAATTGCCGGTGTGGCGCTAGGTGTAACACTGATGGTGTTCAGCAGTGAGGTACTAGGTATTATAGTCATGATATATTTTATTTTCATTGTCCGTAATTTTATTTTTAGAGATGTGTAAATTTCTTTTAATTCGTACCTGTATTCAATTTCCTGATTGAGGTTCCCCTCTTCAGTTTCTAATTCTATTTTGTCTTGTATTTCCTGAAATTTTTCGAACGTATTTGAAAGTGTTTCACATCGTGTATCGATTTCTTCTTCTGTCAGTGTTTCATGGGTATCTATGTAATTCTTTGTCTTTGTAAGGGTGCCGCGTAGGCTGGCGCGTATATTTTTCTCTTTCATTTGTGGGTAAACTCGTCGCCAAATAATATATACTCATTTATTCAGTACAATAAGCACTAAATTCTTACAATCACATAATGACAATCATCATATAAGCGTTGCTATGGAGACGACAAGTCAGTATATGACAGATGTAAACTAAAAAATTCTGTAGTTAAGGTATTCACATAAATTGAGATGAAACCAAGCGTTTTCAAATGTAATCTATCCTCTTCTTCAGATTTGAGGGAACGGCAAAACGTTTATTATGGCTGATGTCGACACTTCTGTTAAATAGGGCTCATTGAAATATGTCAAATTGTCAAATTTGCTTGCCTTCTTTTTTAAACATTTAACTTGAACTTGCCCGACGTAGTAGCGATTTCTCTTATTAATTTCAAACTTCAGCACAACATAATCTCTAAAATTTATATTATTAGCCATAACTTTAATTAGAATTTATTTTACTTTGTATGGTTTTTCTTTTTCTCTTTTTTTTACTCTCTTTGGAGCTGGCAATTCTTCTTTTGCTTTACTAATTGTGGTATTCACCTTAGATAAACCTTAGATTTTTTCTTTAATTTTGTTTTCCTCTTCTGCTTTTTTTTTGTTTTTGCTGGATTTTTTAATTCATTATATCTTCTGTTTTTCTTTTCTTTTCATTTTTCTTGAGTGCCAAATTTGTTTTAAATTTTTTTGAAGTTTTGCAAGAGGCATTGGTGATTGTCTTTCGCTTGACTCGCTTTCACTTTGTGCCTTTTTTGTGTTCAGGAAGTTTCAGCAACTCATCAATTTTATCTTGAATTACGTTGGAACAACCCGGTTCATTATTTTCAAGAGTTATATCACAGATACACTGACTTTTTCAAATGTGACATCAGGTATCTGGACACCTTTTTCATTGTTGAGCCAGTCAACTTGCAGTGACAAGTCCTGTGTAACGTCTAGGTTCTGGGATATTTTTTGCTTATTCGGCACATCGACTTGCAGTCACCAAGAAATGAACGATCAAACTCACTTGCGCGTTCAGCTTAAAAACCGATACCCAAAAGTTGAACATATAAAAGTTGTACATCATTATTTGGTTCAAGTTTTGGACATGAATCTTATAGATGAACAATAAACGGATTCATACTAAACTAATAGTCGTAAAAATTAACAAAAGCGTACAAGATACGTTCAACTTTTGGTAACTAACTTCATAATATTTATTAAAACTAATTTGGACGGTTTTGGCTTGACTTTAATAATGATTTTATAGGTTATTGATGTCTGTAAATATTGGCACTTACTCCATTAGTTGAACGCTGTTCATTTATTGGATCCCACGTACAAAATTGAATCCTTTACTTGAACAGTATATTTCTCGAAAAATATAGTAAATTATGTAAATCTGACACAACGTAATACAAACTAAACATATGAAGATTTGATTATATCCAAATCCATTCATTTTTCGCGGGAACAGCTTGCGCAGCAGCCGACTGTGAGCGCGTCCGTGACGTTTGTGTCAATATTTTAATGGCATCGGATAGAAAAAGTATTACCTTAGTACAGGATAAAATATTGCAGAAAAGTAAGCCGCTGGTTTTTTTAAATCTAAATATTTCGATGAAACGTTCATCTATTGGGGGTCGTTCATTTTTTAGTGCCACTACCCTATAAGTTATAATTTACTTAACTAGTTTTACATTTACTTTAACAATATTATACACGAACAGAGTGTTGGGATAAATGTGTGCAGTGCACCTAGTTCTTATGGGACGTTTAGTTTTGTGGTGAAATATAGGTGTATTGTTGTGAATTTTTTTACGCCCCCCTCGAATTTCTTGAAATTAAATTATTGTAGACTATTGCTTAAAATTTGTTTACATACTAAAATAGCAGCCATCTTGTCTAAGTTAAGAAACGACTTCTATACATCAATTATAGAATGAAAAGGTCGCATAATGCGGTTTTTTGCGACCAAGATGGTCGGCCATGATAAATTATTTTAGAGTTCCGTGAGATAATAAACATGAACAGATAACCTTTAATTTAAATAAAACCTTTATACATGGTGTCATATTTTTTTTATTTATCCGACCTACAACCTGGCTTTATAATACGACGATAGATAAAGCAGTCGTAAAAACGTTCACGTAACCTATACTCTAACACCACTATTCGACGTTGTATGAATCAGTCGTAAAAACGTCTACCTAACCTATACACAGGCACCACTATACGACGTTGTATAAATCAGTCGTATAAACGTCTACGTAACCTATACACAGGCACCACTATACGACGTTGTATAAAGTAGTCGTAAAAACGTTAACTCAACTTATTTAGTAGACCATTTAGTTACGGGACTAAATCGTTGTAGGAATAACGGTTACACAACGTTGTAGTTGTCTAATGACATCAATTCAACAGTTATATAACCGAAAGTCGCATAGCGCAGTTTTTATATGACCAATTTGCTAGTTGGGTTACGAACTGACCTTTGCAGGAACTGAACGTTTGGCATTGAACAAGCGCAATTCGGTATGGTTGGTGGAGAGTTTTCTTCATCGTCCAAGGTCGAGTTTGATGCGAAAAGAGAGCCCAAGAGATCGGCTTTCTCCTTTGCAGTATAGGCCAGGCAGTCATCGTTCTTGTGCAATGGTGGTAGAGACGGCTGACAAAAATTCTCTGAGATAACTTTGGCGAGAGACCAGAACGCACGCGTCCCCGAAGGAATACGCACTAGCCTCTCGCCGATTCTACCTATGAATGATGACTTCGCCTTGGCAATGTCATTCTTAAAGGACCTGGTGGCAAAGTTGTACTTCTTTCTGAGCGCACTGGTGTTTGGATCCTTTGATGATACCGCATTAGCCCAGGCTAGGTAATGTTGTCGCTTTAGGCGAGATGCCATTTTGCAGCAACGACCAAACCATGGTTGGGACTTGCCGCCAATGGGACCAACAGAGTTTGGAATGAAAAGTTCCATTCCCTGCAGTATCACGTCAGTGACAGAGTCAGCGGTGCCACGGCTAGGACGCAAAGAAACATAGCATCCTATCCCAGTCCGCTGACCTATAATGCCAGACTCGACGGCTGCGGTTGCGTTTTTGAAGTTTCTGTGAGAGGCACAGTGCTGCAATCAGACAGTGGTCTGATGAGCCTAGTGGTGCATCAACAGAAACTTGATAGCCGTCTGGGTGCGAGGTCAGCAGAAGGTCCAATAAAGAAGGTGCATGGCCCTCCACACTTTAACCGCCTCTGTGGTCTAGTGGCTAAGCTACCGGTTTCAGACCCAGACATCCTGGGTTCGATTCCCAGCGGGGGGTACATCTTTGTGTGCTCGGTTTGGTTGGTGGTAGGGCTGTTAAATCAGCCTGGCTAGCTACCACCATCTTATCTAAGTCTGTCGCCATAACAACGATGTTTATAGCATTGTTGTGTTCCGGCAGTTTGAGATAAGATAGCCAGTTCCTCTGTGGTTGAGGATTCCGGGTGAAGCGCGCTTCCACCTTCGGCCTTATCATCACTTACCATCAGGTGAGATGAATGCCAAGCGCTTACCCGGTGCCAATAAAAAAATAAAAATAAAACATCTGGAACCCGTGTTGGCTCGGTTACCAATTGGGACAGACTGTAGGCCAAAGCGTATCATGAACGGCTCTACCCGCGTGGTTAGTTGTGCGTGAACCAAGCCATTCGACGTGGTGGGCATTGAAGTCTCCCAATCTCGGCCGAGGGGATCCGTTGGAGAAGGGAGTCTGTCGCCGTTTGGACGGTCTGGATAAGTTGGTCAGTTCCGTTGTTACCGCTGTGGGACCTATACAGTAGCACGCGTAGACGCGAGGATGACGTCCGCAGTCGCCGTGTAGCCATAGGAAAGAGAGGTCTCCATCTTCAAGATTGCCAAGGCGACGGACGCACACATCCTCCCTGACATAGGCACAAACACCGGCGCGTGGCACAAATGCATGTTCCAAGTTGTATGCCGGGTAGCGCAAGTAGGAGATGTCAGGAGGGGGGGATATCTGCGTCTCGGTGAGGAAGAGCAAGGCCGGTTTCTCCGTTTTGAGGTGGTAATGGACGGTAATGGACGGCGCTCAAGTTAGAGTGATGTTGCAGAAGTCCACGCGAAGCGTAGGAGGGGGTTCCAATTGTCTTGCCTTTCTCCTGCTTGCAGCATGCCTTGACACGAGCGGACTCTTGCCCTCCCCAGAATACGTAGAGCAGCCTGAGCGAGAAAGCTCAGGGGTGGATTCTCCGACACTGGATTTGTCGGTACCCCTCTGGGGTAAATCTAGATTAAACAGCACAGAGTGCCATTGTTTCACGTCGAATATTCGTGAGGGGTGGTATTACGCCGGGCGAGCCGACCCAATGCGTGCTGCAACGCAGCGTGGCTCTACCAGTTAGTGCCACTCATTTAGCACCACCCAGGGGTCACGGTCAAGGGTAAACCTACGGACGCGAGTAACTATAACCCCCCTTACTAAAACTATTGTTACAAATCCTAAATTACAAAACGAATAATGTTTACAATTATTACGAAAATCAATATTCCGAGTTTCAATAGGTACCCCCATCGATCATCGGCCATTGGGTACCCCTAATTATAAAAACTCAGGCTCAATAATAATCCGAAGTTTCCTTAATACGAACTCCGATTTTGTTTAAGCAAATTTTTAGTAGGTACTTACCACGGAGCAAAAACAATTTGCTCCGTGGTACTTACTTACTAATCTATCTATCATGTTTAGTCTATGAATAATTGTAACATGATATGTGTCTACTTACCAAATAAAATAAAATAAAATATAAATAAAGTTATAAATTAGGGAGGGTACATACATAGGCTACTATGTATTCTATGACATTAAGTACTAGGCGTGTGCGCCGACGCCTTTTTAATCGGCGCGCGGCGGCACTATGGTAAAGCTCCATACAAAGCCGTGCCGAAACTGTCTGTTACGTAAGTCGATGTTAATGTTGTTGTCGATGTTAATGTTTAAATATTAAATTTAGTTACTACGGTAAATGCAGTTTTCGTTTGTGTATTTTGAGGAGCTCGATGGCGCAGCGGCTAGCACGTTCGGCTTGCGATCTTGCCCGCTAAGCAACTTTCGTAACGCCGGGTCGCTGGATGGGTGACCAAATTTAAAACATCTTAAGCTCCTCCGTGCTTCGGAAGGCACGTTAAGCCGTTGGTCCCGGTTATTGCCGTAAGATGGCAGTCGTTAAAACCCACCAACCCGCACTGGGCCAGCGTGGTGGGTTATGGCCCAATATCCCCACGTGCTATTGTCCACGTGGGAGGCCTGTGCCCAGCAGTGGGACGTTTATAGGCTGATGATGATGATTTTTTTTCATAAGCATATCTCTTATAAATTAAATGTAAAAACCCTTTTTAAAAAACAGGCTTTTGTTTAAATGCGCTAAATAGAAAAAAAAATAAACTTTTACTATCAACTTATGACGTTAATACACAATTTTTAAGATATAAAAGGTTGTCGCGAGATTTATGTAAGTACCTACTCGTATTTTCTTAACACGTAGGTACGCTGCCGACGCGGTCAGTGCTGACCGACAGTAAATTTTCCCCTATGGCCAAGCAAAAATCAGAGTTCTATTAAAATTTATCATATTTAATGCCTAAATGTATGTTTATATTAACAAAAGTCAATTTGAGTCATTAGTTCCGGAGATATTAACGTCGGACAGCACTGACCGACGTGGCCTCTGAAGACAAAAAATCGACTTTCCGTTACAAGGGGCCGCGCGGGTCAGCGCATCGGGTCCCCTCCCGCAGCTCCGGAGTTTGAAATCCCACCCGCGCTCGCGCAGTTAACGCCGGTATCTTGAGTTGGGCCGTCACACAAACATATAATTGTTGTAGACTTGAGAAAATAAATACTAAAGAGTTTTTTGGCAAAATCTTCAACATCCGGAGCACCTTCAGAACGGCCGATAAGGAGGAAACACGAACTGAAGAAAAAAAAGGACTCTCTCTGAAAGTGCGTAGGATGTGTGTAGAATGTTACAAAAATAATGTGACCACATTTGGCCGTGCACTGGCCATAGTGGCCAGAAACAAAACTAAAAAAGTGCCTACTTTTTGTGACACTTGCGTAGATAAACCTTTTCTATGTTTTGAATGTTTTGCCAAGGTTCATATTCATTGATTGATATTGATATTGTTGCTTTCTGCTGAATTCCTAAAAGCAATTGTGGAAAATGATTATTTTTAATTTCTTTTTTTCGATTCGATACAATCTATGTTTTTTGTGTTTTATTTTTATAAACACAACTTTAGTACCTACACAAAATAGAGTTTTTTTTATATGCATCTAAATATTTTAACCTAGCCTAAACCTGACTAACTAAAACCAAATTCTTACCAACCTAAAATAATCTAACTAATTATAAAACTATTGAAATAATAACACCTAATCGAAAGTATACCTACCTGATCTATGAAAATTTTTACTCTTTGGTAATGGTTGTTTTTTTTCTAAGTCCTTTACGTTTTGAAAAAACCAATTTTATATGTAGTTACTAGAGGGCCACGCGGGTCAATGAATATGGGATTAAGTTTGATAGCACTGCCCTACGGCCTGTAAGAATGGATCGCAAACTCCGTTTACAGGTGTAAAAGGTGGTCACTGACCGACGCGGCCCAAACGGAAAATCTTGTTGCCGACCAGCACTGACCGACGCGGCCTAAACGGAAAGAAGCATTTTTTATCTTGGCGTTGAACGTGTTAAAAGTACTTCTACGAGCCAACTGGTCGACGATTAAAATACTACCGGCGCCATCTAGCAGTTCGATACGGCAACTGAAGCCGCTGCGCAAACGACCCCGCGCCGTGTCCAATTGTAGTCGCTTTCATGGCGAGTCGGCATTCGTCACCGGCTACCGCGTGCGCACGCAACCTCCTACCGGTGAAATCGACCATTTTGAACCTAACAAACTAAGAACATTTGTGAAGTGACTGTGTGCTGTGCCGTGATCGTGAAGTCCACTACATCGCCCTGCCTGTGGTTTGCCAAGCTCCAGTTGCCCGCTCACCCATCATCCCAGGTAAGCCTTCCTACCTCCCTACGTCAAGTAATCGCCACTCAGACGTGGCGACTACATTTGGTCCAATCGAGCGCGGAATACCCACTAAAGTTCAGCCCAAATCAGCACCTAACTTTGATTACATTACAGTCCGCTAAAAATAACATATTGGTCACTCTAAACCAAGTGACCCATCACCCGGCACATTATTTCGGCCCAAGCTGCGGCATAAGCTAGTAATATTATTCTGTGCCATAAGTTCACGTAACAATTACTTACGTAGTAGTACAATCCGCTCATTACGCAGTTTATTTCACATTGTTCGTTGCGAAACATTATTTTATCTACCCACCTCAATAAATATTTCACAGACTCGGTTGTTGCTATAAGTATAATTGCCATTCGATTTCAATTATTATTCCATTGCGATAAACAAATTTGCGAATATTGTTGATCTTATCACAAATCGATAGTGTCATACAATGTTGTTGTGATCTGCGTGCGCGCTTGTGTGCCTAATTCGTGCTTGAAATAATAATTCAGCTCAGTTATTTTGCCTTTGCCTTTTTTCATGCTACGTCTATCGGCTGCAGATATATTTTTCTTACATAATAATACAACGAGATTTAATTTTTTTAACATTGGAAATGTTTTTTCGATCGCTTCTGTAGGGGCCCCGTTTTCAACAAAAGTACGACATGCCGATTTTCTCGTTATTTCTAGGTCAATATAGTAAATCAAGGTGTCAAAATATTTATATTGACGAGATTAATAATTTACAAAAAAATAAAACTGATATAGTCATATATTTCTTTCATAAATTAAAAAAAATGCTCTAAAATGGTAATTTTTGGTGTACCTTGTGGGCTCAATATCTACTCTTATTTATGATATTTTTTATATAATCTCAACATGTACATGTTCAGAAAGGATAAATCTCGGGATGTTTTTCGAAGTTTATGAAAATAATAATAAGTTTGGGAGTTATGACGATTTTAAAATCTAGGTTTGTGCGTCTCGGGCGCGTGGGTTTTGAAGTAACATATTATATTTTAGAGTCGTGGTATTCATTAAATTTGTGTAGTTTTATTAATACTATTTACAAAAAATTTAAAATAACGATAAAAAATAATATAAATTGTGAAAATAGTCTATGTTTGAAAATAAAGCAAATAAGAATTATTTATTACTTTTACGTGAAACCTGAAAATTAAGTCTATAATAATGTTTGCAAAAATAAATATTACATGTTCGTACAACAAAGCTAAAGACTACGCCTTTTAGTATGAGTAGTATTGAAACCTTTGTATTTTCCATTATGAATTAAAATAAAACATTTTAAAGAATAAAATAGGTTTTCTGTTTTTTTTTATTACCGAAGTTCATTTCCAATGCTATTTGAAGGTCATGTGGTGCATGAGATCTGTGAATTTTTTCTTTTCGTGTTATTTTTTAATTTTAATTTTTATTGTTTTTTGATTGTTGCCTTTGCGATTGGCTCATTCTTTGTGCGTGCTCACCACACGTGCTCAGTGTGATCAGTTTAAAAAAAAATCGCTTACGTCTATTTGCGTACTGTTATATCCGAAAACTGTATTAGTTTATGCTGACAAAGAATGCTTTGTCAGCACTGCAACAATGTAACGAATCTAACAATATGTACTTAGTTAAGACGGAGCGTCAGTCTACCAACGACCTCTTTGGAGAGCACTCGCTTTCATTAAATAAATAATCGTTTTTTAAAACGTGATTTTCAATATCCCGTATAACATTGGTGGCAGCGTAAAGTGATCTCTAAAGGTCCTGGGTTCCAATAATTCCGTGCCGTAAAGTGCCGTAAAGTGCCATAAAGTGCCGTAAAGTGCATCAAATCTTCGCGAGTGTCTCGTTTAAATTTTAATAGGGAAAATCGGTAGAACTCATAGCCAGTGTCGCTTCATATCCATGCGGTCACCCATCCGCCCAACAGCAGTGTGTGTACACTACACCACACCAGTGATTTTCGTGTAACAACAACAACAAATACTATATTCTAATCTGTCCTGCTGTGTACTGCTGCGTGTCTCTGCATCCTGTCTCTGTATCCTGTCTCTGTATCCTGTGCTCCCTGGACGCTGAGCTTAAATATCGTTACCTGTTGGAAGAAACAAAATGATCGCCGTGCTACTGTAAGTCTGAACATATACCAGTGAAAAGTGAAAATCAAACAAAGTGAATTCTACAGTGCATTCATAAATTTTACAAATTCTATTTTAAGTAACATAACTTCATTCAACTTTGAGATTAGTGCGACGACGTTATCGCCTCGCATTCCAGAGCGCCGAGCTGAGCTTATCTTTTGTTTAGACTATACCTCGTCCGCTCCCGATGCCGAAGGAGCTTAAAGACGAAACTCATTCTAAATCATCTGTAACAAATCCAATAACAATGTCTGACATTGATTTAAATATTTTAATAATATTTATAAACAAGTACGACGGGAGTCGTGAAAAACTTAATGCATTTATAAACAATTGTAAGAATGCATTTAATCTTGCTTCTCAAACGCAAGATATTTTACTAAAATATATTATAAGTCAACTAGAGGGCCGGGCAGAGAGTGCTTGCTCAATTAAGGAATTTGAGAGTTGGCAGCAACTCGAAGACTTTTTAAAATCACAATTTGGAGAACGTAAGCACTACGCTGCACTGCTCTCTGAACTTCAAGATTGTAAACAATTAAACAGTGAGACTACCAACCAGTTTGCCCTCCGCATGGAATCGTGCCTTTCAAAACTACTTACCGAAATAAATATTTCCATCCCTACAAAAAAGAAAGGTGAACTGGCAGGTCGTGTCGCTGCAATGCAAGACCTTGCTTTTCTCACAGTACGCGCCGTTCTGTGCGGACGCAGCGATTGCAATTTAATTTAAATCGTATATCAGACACGTAACGCGGCGCGAGTCGCCGCGCGAACCACCACCATGAGCGACAAACTGGTGGACCAACACGAGCTCCTCGCCTTCCTGCAACAGAAGCTGGACGTGATGGATGAAGTAAGTGCGGTGCAGATATGCAAGTCCAGCTTCAGCGAGGACGACATATCTGCGGCCAAGAAGCTTCTGTTTGCATCTGTAAACAAGAGTGACCAGATGGTGTCTCATCGCCGTGATGGGGCACCGAAGAGCCTGCAGGAAATAATCACGCTGCTGAAGGAGACCGACCCTGACGACGTGCCGACGTTTGTGGCGAGGGACCTAAACAAGCTCCCTCCCGTCACGTTCGACCACGTCGACGTAACCTGCTTGCTGAAGGACATTGTGACCTTAAAGGCGGGCTTGGCGGACGTGGTGCTAAAGTTCGAAGCATCACAGAATACTGTGAGTGAGTTGCGCAAGGAAGTGGATTGTTTGCGCGCATCACTCGCAGTAAGTAGGTCAGTCGATGACTCAAACGTCAACACGCGGCGCGGTGCATTCGTCAACGCGCCGCGGCTGAGTTTCGAGTCAGCATTTTCGACGCCGACCTCGTCGCCGTGCAACGCTGACGCAGCCGTTGCCCCCGCGCGCACGCCGGCTCGGTGCGCCCCGCAGACGCCGGTGCCGGCCCCCTGCGCCCTGCAGTCGCCAGCCCCCCGTGCCGTGCAACCCGCTGTCGTCGCGCCCCTCGCGCCGCCTCCGCCGTCCACCCGCCCCGCGCCTTCGCCCGCGGTGCCGCACGTGACAGCTGAGCCTGAGCCTGTCACCATCCAAACGAAGCCCAGCCGACGTGACTACGCCTCTGTTGCTGCTTCCAACCTAAGCGCTCAGAGAGTGTCAAAGCATGCCGCCGTGGAACGAGACGACGACGGTTTCGTCAAGGTCCAAAGGAAGAGGGCACGCCATCACCGGCCGAATCAGAACCGTTGCGGTACCGCACTGACAGGGCCCCAGTTCCTGCTGCGTGCTGCGACGCCGACTACGCCGATGTACCTGTCGCGCCTGCACCACACCATCACAGTGCAGGATGTGGTTGAGTACATTAAGACAAAGACCAACTTCCTTCTGAGGGTGGAGCTGCTGGAATCGCGACATAATGTCAGTTTTAAGGCATTTGTGGTGCGAGTCCCAACAGCTAAGCTGGACGACACCTTTATGAAGGAGGACTTTTGGCCGAAGGGCGTGGTGTACCGGCGTTTCCGCGGGAGATTGCCTACCACCACCGAAACAGCACAAGCCAGTGCTATGTAAATTACTAACATAGTTTTAAGTTATTATACTAACAATAAATGTTTATAAGCTATGTATATGATAGTTTTTAAGGTATGTATCTATGGGCCTGTTATATTGTAACTTTGTTGCCTGATAATAAATAAATAAATAAAAAAAAAAAAAAAATTTGCATACTTTTATCATTGGGTTAAATCCTCGTTTATCCACGGTTGTGCGATGCCGTGACCCTGAAACGTTAAATGATGCTATAAACTTTGCTGTATCAGAGGAAAGGATATTATTTGCCACTACGTGCCGCAATATGCCGTCGCCTTCTACTTTTACTAATAATCCTCCAAATCTAGGACGTTTTCGCCAGTTCCAAAATCAACCTTTTCGTCAACCAGCAAATAGGCCGTCAACCAGCAACAACGTGTCGACGACACCGCCATTCGGATCTTACCCAATAACATGCCGATATTGTAAGGCCCCAGGTCATATCGATGTGTGCCGGAAACGAGTATACAATAACCAACGATTCGGTAATTCGCAGCCTAGATTTTATCCAGCTATTCGTCCAGCTCCTAACACTTCTTCACAGAATCAACCAATACATACAGTAACCTCATCTGAGGAACATGAAGAAGACAATCGTTTAAACGATTAAACTTTTACATCTAGTATCGTGCGGGAAAGATCAATAACCAAATAGATACAAATCCTTGTAAATCTGTCGCTGTATCCTCACTAAATCCTAAATATTTAAACATTGAAATGACTCTACTGCACCTGAAAAAGAATTAATTAATAATGACATTACTACTTCTAATCAGCCCACTAACAAACAGGGTAACCAGCCCCAAATCCATAGTGGTGACATTTAATCCAATTGTTATACTTTATCTTTTGACAACACTTTACCAACCTCTGCATCCTCGTTCTCTGCTCCTAGCAGCATATCTGAAAATAAAAATAAAAATATAAACATTTACAATTTAACAACGTATCTAAAAGGAAAATACTTACCATTTATCGAAGTTCAAACTTCAATATCGACAAAGCCTCTTTCACTGTTAGTTGATAGTGGAGCATCTATAAGCTTAATTCAATTATGCTCTGTAGAAAAGATGCCTAACAAGATAAAGGAAAATTATGCAACTTTTACCGGGATTGGATCAACAATTAATCCAATGCAATCACAAGGCACTATTCTCGTCAAATTTGATTCCTTCAGTCATCAATTTCATCTCGTAGCCGGTTTAGACTTCCCGTATGCCCATCATAATCGGAAATGATTTTCTATCCGATTCTCGTAGCAAAATTGATTTTGAAAAAGACTTGCTTGTAGTAAACGAAAATAAAGTACCTATTAAGTTCACTGAACCCATTTACACTATTGCACCTCGTACTGAAACAGTTATAGAGTGTTCAGTGCAGAAACCGGAAACGAAAGAAGGTCTTATAATAGATCAAAATCCTATCAAGTCACTCCTTATAGCAAATTGTATCGTAAGAGGAAAACCAAATTTAAGAATTAACATATCTGTTGTGAACACTTCAGAATCGCCTCTAACCGTAGACTCCAATTTAAAATTAATAATTTTACCATTAGACGAAAACTATAAACATCAGATTTTCAATACCTTACATTCTAATAAAACCCCGACTAGCGTTTTTAACCGAACTAGTGAAGTTCTTAATCTCTTTCGAGTTTCTCACTTAAACCGTGAAGAAACAGACGCGTTATACAATATTTGTTCCACTTTCTCTGATATATTTCATCTTCCTGACGACAAGCTATCACACACAGACAGCCTTCAATATGAAATACTCGTACGTACTACCTCTACTAATCCCATTAACACCAAATCTTATCAATTTCCTGATATACATAAACTGGAAGTACAATCACAAATAGATAAAATGCTTGATGACGAAATTATCAAACCTTCAGTGTCTCCATGGTCTTCTCCTATTTGGGTGGTACCCAAGAAGACAGATGCTTCTAGCCAACGTAAATGGAGAATAGTAATAGACTACCGCCGTCTAAACGATATCAAAATAGGATATTCATATCCGATTCCTAACATATCTGAAATTTTAGACCAGCTAGGAAAATGCAAATACTTTAGCACACTTGACCTTGCTTCCGGTTTTCATCAGATCAAAATGTCTGAACGTGACGCACCCAAAACCGCCTTTTCTGTACCGCAAGGGCACATGGAATTTAACCGAATGCCGTTTGGTCTTAAGAATGCCCCATCAACCTTACAAAGGTTGATGAACTCGGCTCTATCAGGCTTACAAGGCGTACAATGCTTCGTTTATTTGAATGATATAGTTTTGCATTCGTTTGACCTTGAAACACACATTAAATCACTATCTAACGTATTACACAGAATAAGACACTGTAACTTGAAACTCCAACCTGACAAGTGTGAGTTCCTTCGTAAAGAGGTATCTTACCTTGGCCATATCATTACCGATAAAGAAGTGAAGCCTAATCCTGAAAAGACGAAAGCCGTTCAATAATTTCCTCAGCCCAAATGCCCTAAAGATATTAAATCCTTCCTATGATTAGTGTCGTATTAGTGCCGTTTTATACCAAATTTATCCAAGCTAGCTAAACCACTTACTAACCTCCTTAAGAAAGACATACCATTTTCATGGCAAAACGAACAACAGTTAGCTTTCGAACAGTTAAAAACATGTTTAAACTCTGCGCCAATCTTAGCCTATCCAGATTTCGCAAAACCTTTCGTTTTAACTTGTGATGCTTCTAATTTTGCCATCTTAGCCATTCTCCCACAAGGACCTATAGGTAGTGATAGGCCCATTGCATATGCATCACTAACCCTAAACAAAGCGGAATGCAATTATAGCACAACGAAGAAAGAGTGTTTAGCAATACTCTTTGGCACCAAAACCTTTCGACCATATCTCTATGGTCGTAAATTCACTATAGTCACTGACCATCGACCACTTAAATGGCTATTTAACCATAAGGATCCAGGATCCAAACTTACAAGGTGGCGACTGAAACTTGAGGAATTCGACTATGAAATCGAGTATAAGAAAGGCAAAATAAACAGCAATGCTGATGCATTGTCTCGATACCCAGTCAATCCTATTCTTCCTAAAAAAGATAATCCCTCTGTAGCTGCTGAAAGTTCACCTCCTAACAATGACGATTCTGATAATTCTCTCTCATTCAGTCCCATAACTCTATAAGATTTAGACATACGTGTCCCCTCGAGCCTACTTAATCTAGACAGTAACGACTTACCTTCCATATCTCTCCTGGACAATGACAATATTTCACCCGAAGTGTATAGTCCAATAAATACAAATCCTCCCACGACTGACTTACCTCAGGAATCACCTATTCCCTCACCTTCCAATAATGAGCCTGAAACAAGTAGAGAGATTCCATCCAACAATGACTACAATACTTTCATTAAATCGCTTACTAACAAGGACGAAACATTTAACACTTATATCAAAGAACATAACGATAGTCTCCTTAAGAGCAAATCAAAAGCTATCCTAATACCTATTTCTATTGACTTTGACGATTCAAACCCTTACCTTCAAGATATTTTTGCCACAGCCGATAATTCTTCCGAAGTACTAGATGGTAAGCGGGAACTGCACTCTTTCGAAAAAACAAAAGCTGATAATAGAATTTACTACTTCCTATTTATAAAGCATTATTATTTTGACAACTGCACATGTCCCGAAATATATAAAACTCTAAAGAGTGCACGCGATGATATTCTACTTACTGGTGATATAAATAAAGTAGCAATATCTGATTTCAAAAATCCCTTTCATAAACTTTCCTTTGTTAAAATATATAGTATGCTTATGTATCTCTTCAATAACACAAATATTACCATAAATATACATCATAATACAATTAAATATCCTGTTCCGATTGAAATTTCAAAAATCTTAAAAGAAAACCATGATATTCCAATAGCAGGACACCTAGGTTCTAACAGAATGTATAACAGAATAAAAGAACGTTACTATTGGAAAAACATGAGAACAGATATCGAAAATTATGTGAAGAACTGTAAATTGTGTCAGACTAATAAACCTCTTAGGAAAATAAATAGATCGCCGATGCAAATTACTACAAATTCAACACGCCCTTTCCAAAGAATTAGTCTTGATATTGTCGGTCCCCTTCCAGAGGCCGGACTTCAAAAATTAAAGTTCATACTCACTCTTCAAGACGATTTAACGAAATTTTCCATTGCCTATCCTATTTCAAATGCTACAGCAGAAGAATCTTGTGAATGCTTAGTTCATTTTATATCCTTATTTGGTATCCCTAAATCTATACTGACTGACCATGGTACAAACTTTACAGCCGACCTTTTTAAACGCACATGTAAATTTTTGAAGATAAAACAGATATGGTCTTCGCCTTATCATCCGCAAACTCAAGGGGCTCTTGAACGTAGTCATTCCACACTTAAAGAATATCTTAAGAGCTATGTGAATGATAACCAAACAAATTGGCACAAATTTGTATATACCGCAATGCTAGCTTACAATAGTAACACCCATACTACTACCAAATTTACTCCTTACGAACTTATTTTTGGTCATAATACATATATTCCAGATTCTATTTTCGAATCACGTCCCGATGTCACCTACCCCGAATATTTAAAAATGCTGCAACATCGCCTAAAAATATCCCGTGAGAAGGCATTACAAAACATTAATACTTCCAAAGAAAGATCAAAAACTTATTACGATCAACACTCCCGACCAGTACAATATAAAAAAGGAGATTATGTCCTGCTAAAGAATCACCTAAGACTTCGTAAAGCCCTTTCTCCTATATGGAAAGGACCCTATAAAATCGTCAAATTACATGGAAATAATACCCTTTCTCTTCTGATAAATAGACGTCACGTGAAGCACCACTACGACCAAGTTAAGCCAGCATCTGTAACATAAAATTATTAGATAAACATGGTACCTATTATAAAACTCACTAGAGTAATACGTAGATGCTTTCAATTAAAACGAGGTAGTAGAGTCACTGGTATAATATTATAATAATAAGGTACATAATCAAGTTCCCGACAACCACTTCGATCAAAATACGAGCAAGCTCTGCCTCGGCGCGATACTCTCGCGCCGGAGCCCAAACTTAAAAACAAAGTCATTATTCACATTCCATTATTACACATAGTCATTTCTACGAGTTCGCCAAAACCCTTATCGTACTCCGCACTGAACCTAATGTTGTTAATGTAAACATAAGCCCGGAATGTAACACTTCTGCGCGCCCGGCGCGCCGCCGTCTCCCTACTCGTCATGCGTTGCTTTATGTTACCAACAATAATTTGTTTGTAATAAAGCACTGATTTTGATAAGATTATTTAACTAGTATTTTTAGGATCGCCAACAGTCGGCTATCCTGCGACAGGAATGTCCCTATTCCTGTACTTTCGGCCGCCCATATACAGGGTATGTCTCTATACCGATGATTTATAGACGAATATAGGTAACTTATACAACAATAAAAATAAAAATAACACAAGTAATCCTCATTTAAATACAAACAATAATTTATGAAATAATGTATATATTAATGGTTTTAGTAAACTTTTGAGTTATGACGACGATGACAATTTTGCTTACCTACTGATAATCTAATAACTAAAACAATAACTAATATAAACTAATAACAATGACCTTATATATAAAAACAAAAAATATGTATATATTGCCTTATAATTTTATATAATATAAAAGTTTTACGGTCGTTAGAACTATTCATTATTACAGCATTAATCAGGAAGAAATGCTTCATCTTAATGACATAAGGCTATTGTAATGATTTTGTCAATCTTCGCTCTACTCATTTCACTATAATTAGGTAGTCTACTATGGCACCATTGTAATAGCCAATGTTTAACTGTTGCATTGTTGTAGAGCTGCCGTTTGTCACCGTTGCATTACGGTCTGCTGATGTGCTCGATAAAGAAACCGTTTGCCACCATCGGGCCACGGTCTACTGATAAACTATGAAATAAAACTGTCATTTGCCACCATCGGGACACGATCTAATGAAAAATATGTTAGAAAGCTGCCGTTTGCCACCCTCGGGACACGGTCTGCTGTTACATCTGTTATGAAGCTGCCGTTTGCCACCATCGGGACACGGTCTGTTGATAGATTACGTTATATGGCTACCGTTTGCCACCCTCGGGACACGGCCTGCCGACAGTATGAAATTCAAAACTTCTCTTTTCCTCCTTCAGAGCACTAACAGTCGAATGTTGGTACCGGGAACTATGTTACGCCACCTTCGGGCCGTCGTCGTTAGATTATTCGGTGCTATCATCAATCCCGGTCCTTCATCATGCATACCTAAGCTGTAACGTTAGGGATATTACGGATAGGGAAAAAGACGCTTTAGTCTGGTCAGTAATTAGTCAGCTTCATTTAAATCATCGCTACTACTACTACTACTATCATCACTTGCCGGTGGAGTGACGTGAAACGTGATCCAGGGTTTCAAATGATCTGCCGGGAATATGTTTTGATATTTCTTTTGAGAATGACCTTCGATATTTGTGACTTGATACCTGTCGTGATCTAGAATAGCAGTAATTTTAAAAGGACCGCGAAATTTAGGGGCTAATTTCTTGCTCTTGCCCTTTTCTGGGTTATTATTCGGAATCATGACTAAGTCGCCTTCTTTAAAAAACTTTGTAGGAGCTCGCGCTTTGTCAAATATATCCTTCATCTTTTTTTGAGCTTCTTCGATATTATTTTCTACCGTCTTTCTTATTTCCTCTCGATTGATTTCCTCTGGTTCTAGAACTGCCTTTAAAATATTTTCCGATTGTCCATCTGTTCTTTTTCCAAATACTACTTCCGCCGGCGTTTTCCCAATTCCTTTGTTGAGCGTGTTATTCAGACTCCATTGGAGTTTTTGAACGTTCGAGTCCCAATCTTTCTCATCAAGGCCGTGGTTCATCGCAGACAACGAATTCAAGATCGTGCGATTATAACGCTCAATTTGCCCGTTTGCCCGTGGTGTTGCGACTGCATTCAACACGTGTTTTATGCCCAGAGACCCTAAGAACCCCTTGAACTCACTAGAGGTGAACCCAGTGCCTTGATCAGAAATAATTATTTTAGGACATCCGAAACTCGAGAATATCTCTTCAAGAGTTTTTATGGTCGTTTTTGATTTCGTGTTCCTGACTGCTTTAACAAAGATAAACTTGCTGAACCCGTCGATTACTCCTAAAATGTAAGTGTTGCCCTTCTTGCTCTTTATAAAGGGGCCCAAGTGGTCTATGTGGAGCGTGTAAAAGATTGATGGAGTTTTAGGAATTGGGTGTAGGTAGCCTGATCGCGCTGATGATGTCGCTTTGTAATGAGAACTCCGTAATTGATATAATACGTATACTTGGCAATATTTGGTACATAGGTTTTAGAACAATTTATTTTAAATGTAAAAAATGATGTTGCGTGTGTCGGAGCTGTCAGCGCAAAATCGCGACTTGTGCGACCCCTTTCGGCGGCGATCATTTCGTGACGTCATTGGACAGTGGGCCCGAACATCTTCCCCCTCGCTCGGAAACTGCAGGGTTACGAGAAACTGCTGACAACGTCGTATCAGGCAAAGGGCAGAGATTGTGGATGGCTCTGCGTAGTATGCCCTTGGAAGTGCGTACATCTGCAACTCGTGGGACTCCATCCGATCCTGGATATAGGGTTTCAATCCGTGCCATACGCCACTTCAAAGGTGGTAGATTGGCATCCCTGACGATTACCAATTCTCCTTCTTGAAGTCCCTTTTCCTTTACTCGCCACTTCGACCTTTGCTGTAGCTCGCTCAGGTATTCCTTTCTCCAGCGCTCCCAGAAATGTTGCCGCATGCACTCCAACTGCTGATAACGGTTCAGTCTGTTTGGGTTGACCTCAATCAGGTTTTCTGAAGGCAGCGCCGTTAACGATCTGCCGATCAGGAAGTGTGCGGGAGTCAACGGATTTAGGTCACTAGGGTCTGATGAAAGGGGAGTGAGAGGACGGGAATTGAGGATCGCTTCAATTTGTGAAAACAAAGACGATAGCTCCTCGAACGTTAGGTGCCTGTCCCCTAATATTCTTTTCGTATGATACTTAGCGGCTTTGACGCCTGCCTCCCACAAACCGCCAAAATGGGGAGAGCAAGCAGGAGAAAACTTGAAATGTATGCCTTCGTCGGCCGCAAAACCCTCAACGTTTTTAGAATTAGTTTTTAAGAAATTAGCAATATCATTGTTTGCGCCGACAAAATTGGTTCCATTGTCGCAATGCAATATCGAAGGCCTACCCCTGCGAGCTATAAAACGTCTTAAACATAAAATAAACACCTCAGTGGTAAGATCACTTGCGACTTCTAAGTGTACTGCTTTGGTTGCGAAACAGATAAATAGGCACATGTAGCATTTAGAAATTTTGCAACCGCGACCCTTGCGGTCGGTGATGTAAAAAGGCCCAGCGAAGTCAACACCGCTAATTTGGAACGGGATATTCGGAGTAATACGACTGGAAGGTAAGTCTCCCATTATGGGATTAAAACATTTTGCCTTTATGATCCTACATAGCTTACAATTATTAACTGTAGTTCGTGCTAAAATTCTGCCTCGTAAAGGCCAATATTTGTTTCTAAGGTCACTCAGTAAAAGCTGAGGACCACAATGCAAAAGCTTTTTATGATGATGTACAAATAATAATTTTGTTAAATAGTTGTTTGAATCTAATAATATTGGATGCTTTCTTTCATAGGTTTCAGCAGACTTCTGGAGACGACCGCCTACACACAGAATTCCAGAATCATCTACAAATGGACTCAACGAGAGGATACGAGATTTAGCAGGTAATGTATTATTTTTGACGTGACAACGTCTTAAATTAGGTTAGCTGGGAGACACTTATGAAAAAGTGTAACGCTCGTCGGGAACGTAACGATGAGTCACCGAACGAGAGAGAGGCCCGCCGAATGCCTTGCGTCTCTCTCCCACTAAATAGTTAAGTTTAAGTTTACATGTACAATGTTTTAGTAAACAAAATAAAACAAAATAAAATAAAATAAAATAAAATAAAATAAAATAAAATAAAAAAAAATAAAAAAAAATAAAAAAAAATAAAATAAAATAATAAAAAAAAAAAAAATAAAAATAAAAAAATAAAAATAAAAAAAAAACAAAAAAAAAAAAAACAAAAAAAAAATATATTTCTATAGTTAAAATTTGTGCAATTCTTATTTTCATTCAATTCCTTGTTCCTATTGTGCAATTTAATTATATTCATATCAATAAATATTCTACCGAGAAAAAGACGTTGTCACGTAAAATCTTCGCCCGTAAAACCGACTTTACAGGCAACCAATTTTTTTTTATTATTTTTATTTCATCTGCAAAACATTCTTGTTGGTGTTGTTTAATTAATAGATTTAATGCTTTACTTTGTTCAGCAGTGCTAAACGAACCTGTGACTTTATCATTCTTATTACGAAGGTTGTTGATAAACCGCAAAACATAACACATAGCCCTGAGTAATATATAAAATCTAGAAAATCTTTCAAAGTCAATAATATGGGATGCTACTTCGATATTACAATGTAGTGTAGCTATTTGATAAGGTTTCGTCTCAGGTAAATTAGATTTTTTTAAATCAATCATTTTAGGCCAATCACATTGCTCTTTGTATAGAAAAGTAGGACCTTCCCACCATAGTTTAGCTGAATGGATAGACGCAGGATTCAGACCACGAGACGCTATATCAGCTGGATTGTCGGGACCTGAAACATGCTTCCATGTATAAGATGCAGTTAGTTGCTGAATTTCACTGATTCTATTGGCGACAAACACTTTCTAATTAGACGGTTGAGATGCTAACCAACTTAACACTACAGTTGAGTCAGTCCAGTAAAAAACTGAATCAATTTTACACCGAAGGGCCGTAAGGACCTTCGCGCTTAATCTTGCTGAAAGCAATGCGCCGAGTAACTCGAGTCTCGGAATGGTCGTTGACTTGACTGGAGCAACTTTAGTTTTTGAACAAAGCAACTTGACCGAAATGTTTCCCTCACTATTGATTGATCTGAGATATATCACCGAAGCGTATGCTGCTTGAGACGCATCAGAAAACGCGTGTAACTCAATTAATACTGCTTTATGTATTAAAGCAAATCTTGGTATTTCAAGATTAGACAACGATTTTAAATTTGTTATAAACTTTAACCACTGTTTTTCTAATGAAATATCGATTGGGTCGTCCCACTCGAGCTTTGAAAGCCATAGCCTTTGTAGGATAATTTTTGGAATAATAGTACATGGACTTAATAATCCCAGAGGATCAAAAAGCTTAGCTGAACTTGATAATATTGCTCGTTTAGTTGCACTTGGACTGTGCTCGATGTCTACTGGAAATACAAATACGTCTTTAGAAGGATTCCATTTTAAGCCTAGCACACTAGACTGACTTGATAAATCTAAATTTTTGGGTTGTGATATACTTGAGTCATTCTCAAAAATAATAGGTGCATTGGTTCGCCATTTTCGCAATAATAAACATGCACAGTTTAGAGCAGCAGTAACAGACTGCTTTATATTTAGTAAATCAGTTTCGCTTTCCGCCCCCGAAAGGTAGTCATCAACATAGAACCCATCTTTTATCTGTTGGGACACTGTACTATCCTCACATTCTTTTGATAACTGTACTAGGCATCTGGTACTCAAAAAGGGTGCAGACGCTGTGCCATAGGTTACTGTATTTAACTGAAATACCCTTATTGGCTCTAATAAATTATCACGCCACAAAATGAGTTGCAAATTACGCTGAGTATCTTTGACTAGAAATTGTCGATACATTTTTTCAACATCTGCTGACACTACAAATCGATGCTGTCGGTACCGTAGAAGAATCGAGAACAAATCATCTTGTACAACCGGCCCTACGTGTTGCAAGTCGTTAAATGACACGCCAGATGTAGTTTTAGACGATGCGTCAAAGACAACACGAAGCTTAGTGGTTTGACTTGCTTCTCTGATAACAGCATGATGTGGGAGGTAATTGCCAAAAGTAGGCTTAGGTATTTCAGTCATGTGTCCTAAAGATTCGTATTCATTAATAAATTTAGTGTATTCCTCTTTGAGCTGAGGTTTATTATTAAATTTTCTTTCTAGTTGAGTAAATCTTTTTTCAGCAATACTGTAAGATTCACCTAAAGTTTCTACGGAACCCTTGAGCGGTATTTGAACTATAAACCTACCGTCGTCATTTCGACGAGTAGTCTCAGTGAACAGTTTTTCACAATAGTTATCGGAATTGTAGTCGATTGTATCAGGGATCTCTTCTAGTTCCCAAAATTTTGCTAACTGGTTTCGAATTTCTTGTGAAAAATTACATTGAACGGTGTTTTTATTGTTATAATGTTCTGCCGGTACTGATCCAGCAACTATCCAACCTAATTCTGTATCCAGTAGGATAGGTTTATGTAATCCTAAAGATAGCCTGTCCGACCGGATGATGTCCCAGAATATGTCAGCTCCAAGTAATAGATCTATTTCTGAAGGTTGATAAAACTGAGGATCAGCAAGCTGAATATTCTCGGGAATACTCAAACTCTGTACACACACTTCAGACTGAGGCAACTTATCTGCGATTTTGGGTAGAACAAAACACTTAACAGACGCATTGAAAGAATTATGCAATGATTTAAATATAATAGTGCAATGTTCCGTAACATTTAGAACACTATTACCGATACCAGTTACACTGTGATAATAATCTTTCTTTTTACAGATTCCGAGTTCCCTTTGAGCCCTGTCAGTGATAAAAGAAGTTTGGCTTCCGCAATCAAGTAACGCCCGTAGAATAAAGATTTTATCATTGTGTGTTACCTTGACCAACGCCGTAGACAAAAGGGCTTGATTGGTGGTTACTGCGGACATCGAAACAGAAGCAGAGGGACTTGACGGTTTGGACTCACCAACAGCAACAAGACCAGGTAAGTTGACTTCATTAGTAGTAGTAGATTCATTATTTTGTGTAGATTGTAAAGAGGCTTGTTTGTGTAATAAAGTGTTGTGTTTTTTGTTGCAGATTCTACAACCGCTCATTCTGCATTGAAAAGGCAGATGACCCTTACGCAGACAATTATGACATAATTTCAACGCAGAAATTTTAGATATTCTTTGTTGAATTGGCAACGATTTTAAAACATAGCAATTATATATTTTATGTTCTTGTTTACAGATGGGGCAGCAAAGTTTGACGATGTCATCCGAAGAAGAACAAACAAACGATTTCATATTGGGCAAACTGTGACGTTTTTCGGTTTTATTTGATTTATTATTATTATGTATGGTTTCTAACACAGCAGCGCGTTGACGAAGATAAGAATAAAACTGTTCTAATGACGGCGAGTCTAACTTACTCCTAAATTCTTCCCAATTCCTCGAAGTAGCACTATCTAACTTCGCCGCGGCCAAATAAATAATAATCGTGTCCCATTTATCGGTTGGTTCACCCAAAGAGTTTAAAGCACTTAAATTTTTAGATAAATCATCAATTAATCGACGAATGCCATCTTCAGACTCTTTTTGTAATGGTTCAATCGAAAATAAACACTTGAGATGTTCATTTATCAAAAGGCGCTTGTCATCATATCTTTCACAAAGTAAATTCCAAGCGATTGCATAATTATTCGCTGAAACTCTAACGGAACTTATGACAGAACTAGCCGAACCTTCTAGATATGATTTTAGATAATGAAACTTATTGACATCTTCAATACACTCAGTTTGATGGATTAATGACAAGTACGTATCTCTAAATGAAAGCCACTTATTAGGGTCCCCATTAAAAGAAGGGATCTTTAAAGGTGGTAATTTTAAGTTACCATGACATTTACCACTGTTGTTGGATGAAGATTCCACTTTATTTTTATTTTCAAAAAAGTCTAATAACGATTGACCTTTAGCAATTCAATTATAAAACAAATTTTCAGTACCTTCACGTTCCTGCATTTGCTTTGTAGTATCTTCGTCCAGCATTTCAATTTGCGATTGAATTTCCTCATAAGTGCACGACACTTCACGCATTTTACTTAAACGGACACGTAACTCATTAATTTGTAACGCACTAATATCATTTAAATCCAACAAAGGCTTTAAGTATTTTTCAAACAAAGTAAATCGGGCCTTAATGTTGCCCCTTTGCTTTACTAAATCTTTTAACTCACTCATTTTGTAGGCACAAACAAAGTATCACTATAGAAAACACTAAAGATTATAAGATCGTAATAAGATAAAAATAATGCGTTACGAGTATTCCTTCGCTGCGTCGAGTTAGATAGACAACAACAACCGGTTTTGCTACGGCCGACTCGAGCGAATGCAATTTGAAGACAATAGAATGTGCACTGTGTGACACTGTGTCGTTGTTGGAATACTCGCTTGACACAATATACTTTAATCGATTGATTTCGTAAACAAATGACCTTGGAATTGACAGAAATAGTAAATTTAAATATGGATTGTTAATATTTTCTTTATTGTATGAAATTAAAACTGATATTTAATGTAAAAAATCGAAACACCTTTTTTATATTTTAGCTGGGGGTATACTCGCGTTGGTTGGAGTATCGAATCAATTAACACAAATTAAAGCAGAAAGGATAGATGATTGAAAAGGATATTTTGCACACTTCCTTCGGAAATATGGCTGCAGCTATCGGCTGGCGGTTCCTGAAGGATTTCGATGATTTTGTGGATCGAAATCTCGCTCGTCACTGCGGTCTCGATATCACGTCGGGGTCACCAAATTGATCGCGCTGATGATGTCGCTTTGTAATGAGAACTCCGTAATTGATATAATACGTATACTTGGCAATATTTGGTACATAGGTTTTAGAACAATTTATTTTAAATGTAAAAAATGATGTTGCGTGTGTCGGAGCTGTCAGCGCAAAATCGCGACTTGTGCGACCCCTTTCGGCGGCGATCATTTCGTGACGTCATTGGACAGTGGGCCCGAACATCGCCCGTTTTCTTTCCACTCATCTCCTTATTGTAGGCGCAATTTATACAAGAGGCTACATACTTTCGGACGAAGCGTTTCATTTTGGGAAACCAATAGTCGGTGCTTATTTTCTCAAGTGTTTTCTCCAACGCAAAATGACCCGCTTCATCGTGATTCATTTGGCATATGCGCCATCGTGCTCCGAGTGGTACAACCCACTTTTGCTTTCGACCGACTTTCCTGTATAACTTATCATCACGTAAGACATAATTAATCGTAATGTCTTTAAGGTCATCTTCACTGGTGCTCAGTATAGACTTGATGTGCTTTAACTGTGGATCAGTCATCTGGACTGTATGCAACCAATCATTAGTCGTGATATGAAGGATTCCCAGCTCTTCTTGTTCTTCCATTGGCATTGGGTTACGACTTAAGGCGTCTACATGTTGCATGCTATGTCCGGGTCTATATTCAATTGAAAAATTGTATTCTTGCAACATGAGCCACCATCTCGCAACTTTTGGCAAAAGATCTCTTTTGGTAAGCGTCGCTCGCAATGCAACACAATTAGTCATTACCTTAAATTCTAACCCAAGTAGATAGACACGAAATTTCTTCAAAGAAAGTACGACTGCCATTGTTTCCAACTCATATGAATGCCAGAATGCTTCCTCCCGTGTTGTTTGTCGGCTGAAATAGGCTACTGGGCGTAATTGACAATCGTTGTCACCTTTTTGTAGCAATATACCACCCACTCCAATTTTACTAGCGTCACAGTGCATCTCAGTTTCATAATCGGGGTTATATAATGCCAGTATGGGCCTGCATATTAATTTGGACTTGATATCTTGAAAAGCGCTCTCTTGTTCAGGACCCCAATGCCATGTTGAATCAGCTTTGGTCAATTTCGTTAATGGTTTGGCAAGCGTAGCAAAATTCTGAACAAAACGGCGGAAGAAGCTTGCTAGGCCTACGAATTGGCGAACCTGATGTACGCTTTTCGGAGTCGGAAATTCAGATACTGCCCTTATCTTTCTTGTACCCGGTCTAAGCCCAGTTTCAGAAATTTCGTAGCCTAAATACTCTAACTCCGATTGAAAGAAGAAACACTTCTTTAAATTGAGAGTAAGATTTGCTTTGGAAAGCAAATTAAGAATATCCTCTAATTTCTTAAAAGATTCTTCATAAGTACTTCCCGTACTCAGCAAGTCATCTAAGTACGGAATCGCCAAATCGAATCGTCTATTGCCAAGAGCCTTGTTTATCATATTTTGGAACACGGCTGGAGCATTCACAAGACCAAACGGCATTCTGGTGTATTCGTAATGGCCGTCTGGTGTTACGAATGCAGTAAGATGTCGTGAAGACTCCTCAACGGGTATAAGTCTGTCTAGTTGGTCATCAATAACCGGCATCGGGTAACTATCTTTTATCGTTTTCTTGTTAAGTGCTCTATAGTCAACACAAAGCCTATATTCATTGTTCTTTTTGCGAACGAGAACAATGGGGCTAGCATAAGCAGAATGAGATTCTCTAATGATGTTATTTGAGAGCAACTCTCCAACCATTTCTCTTACAACAGCACGTTCACTAAAAGGGAGCCTATATATGGTTTATAAGTAACTGGCGTATCATCGTTCAGGCGGAACGTCATCTGTGCAACTTCTGTAGTACCAAGTTCTTGCATGTTGAATGCGAAACAGCTCCGGTAGCGGTTGAGCAGTTCAAGTAGTTGTTCTTTCTGTGCTTTTGACACTTTCGGGCCTACATTTAACATCTCTGCTGTGATGGGAGGTTTTGCGGCTTTGCATGTTCCTGTTATGTCCTCTGATAAGCTCTCTGATATTCGATTAACAAAAACTTCTAACGACTTATTTTGAAGACGTTCTGTATGGGGTAATATAGTAGCACGTGCAAGAATTTTGTTCTGAGAGAAAGTTATGGGTTTGTTTGACAAGTTGACCAAAATAATACGTCCTTTTCCATTCGTAAATTCATATGCCCCTTGTAAAATACAAAATTCACTGTTGTCTTTCAAACATGCGTAACCGGGTAGAAACAAAAACCCAGTAAAGTGAGTATCAATAACGTGGACTGTAATATCTTTTAAGCCCTCTACCGTATTGTCAGAAGAGTTAAGTACCTCTAACCGGTTCAGTTTAGTGTCATCGCAATATAGAGTCAACTGTGTACTGGTCTTATACACAGTAACCGATGGTAACTCTGTGAGTGATTGTCCTATCAGAACGTCGGTGTTTAGTAAATCGTCTGGAACCACGTATGCATCTACGTCCGCCTTTACGGCATCTATCTCTATAGTTATCATAACACTTCCTAGAGGTGTCACACTACCAAGTCCAAACCCCGTTATAATTGGAAGTCCTACCTTATCCAAAACTAAATTAGATTCTTTAGCAATCCTACATTTAATGAGCGTGCATTGACTCCCGAAATCTACGTAACTTGACCGCGGTGTGCCGTTTAATATTATGTCTTTAAAATATTTACCATTTTGTGTTTTGTCCTTAGTTATTTGTAAAACTCGTTTGGTATCCAGTTTATTATTTTCATTAATATTATGTCCATCGGATTCTAGTTTCGTAAAATTGGGTCGAAAACATTGTCGAGATTCATGACCAAGGCGGTTACATTTGTCGCAACGTAGTATGGGCTTTGAACACGTATGTACAGCATGACCAACCTCTGAGCAGTTGAAACAACGAATATTTTTAAACCTATTGGTCGCATTATTGGTGGCATTAATATTATGCTTTGGTAAACCACTTGCACGATTAGTATTTGTTTCTCTTGATTCATAATTGTTTCTGGCGTTTTGTATTGGTTTTCTTATCAGGCCAGTTTTCTTTGAAATGCGGCGCAAATACGTTAGAAGCTGTGATGGTCTCTTAATAATCAAACCTTGTGCGTTTAGTCGGATATTGTTATCATAAATTCCGTTAATTACGCAATCAACAGCGTTTCTCCCCGTTATTCCACACATTTTGACAAGGCGTATTTTGTCATGAAAGTACTCCTCCAGTGACTCATCTCTTTTGCTGCGTCTATCAAGCATTTCGTACAAGCGATCTGCGTAATTTCGGTCATCAGGAAATGTCTTTAAAATTTGGCGCTGCCACTGCCGCCAACTTAAATTCACGGAATTGCGCCCTTGATACCATTTCTTGGCATAGCCAGTCAGTTTGGGCATAGTATATAATTTGTTTCTCACTCCATCCATAGACCGCTGCAGTGTCATTTACTTTTCGAATCCAGTCAGCTGCTGTTTGAGAGTCCGCATCTGGATCAAAATCAGGGATGACATTATGTGCTCCCTCGAATGTGCCGCTTTTGCTTTTTATCAATTCAGCAAATTTCACGAAAATATCTGTATCATGTTGGATAGCTGACTGCACTCTCGTCTTTTTATTCGGTGGAGTTCCAGAGGTCCTTCTTGGTCTTTTCCGTTTACCGGTGCCTTCTTGCGACCTCTTCCGAGATTGTCTCGTTCTGGTGTCGGAGTTATGGGAGTGTTCATCGCTGTTGGATTCACTGTTCGAACTCGACATATCAGAGCTTGCCGATGTCGCTGAAACTGATTGTCTTGGATAACAACGTTGGTTACGATTATGACGACTATCTTTTCTGTATCGTCGTTTTGAATAGTAGTGATTAGTTTCACAATCGGAAGAACTGCTGTTCGAATTCCTGCGCCGTGACCGATCACGCCATGTATCACGTTTTGACTTAGTATGTATTTTTGTTGTAGACCTTCTCCTCTTTTCAGACATTCCGCGGCGCGTAGGGCTTCTAGCCCTTCTAATACTACTAGCAGTAGCATCATTCAATGGAGGGGTGTATGATTTATCCGACATGACTCAGACAGTTACTAGTGTAAAAAGACTGGTGAGTATTTGTAGTTGATGAAGGAAGAAGGGAAGAGAATAAAAGAAAATAAATCTTTTGTTATTAATGACATTAAATAAAAGCAACAGTTCTGATTAGGGAACTCACTCAAATTAGTATTAAATAAATCGTCACCATGTTGTGATTTAGCTTTTAATGCAACACATAGTAATCTACAAAATGTAATAATAAAATGCAGTCGCAGTCCCAATAACTAAACGTAACTCAACTTAAATTGTAAATAAAAAGTACTTTTAGTCGATATAAAATTATATTAATATAATATTAATATTATCCTTCGATTATGATAAACTTATCATAACTAATGTGATGATATACGTTAACATATTTATGGTATACATAAACAATAAAATAAGATAAAACCATTTTTTTTTTTTACTATTATTAGGCTGTATGGGTTGTTTCCCGTTGCCTATCAATGGCCATAGAGAATCTAGAAGTCTTCAAGAATCGCAAGCGCAATCAAAACAAACTAAATGATGACAATCAAAATCAAAACAATGATAGCGTATGTAAATGACCAATATTCTATTCTAAATCTCTCAGCGATATACTTAATGATAACAAAACTCATTATAATTTTCGTCAAAGGTTTAACTTGTTCACAAAAAAAATAAAACAGTTTACTTCTAGAAGTTAGTGACTAATTCTTAACTGAATAACTATTGTGTTGCAGGTTTTCATTTGATAGATAGATAGATAATACTTTTATTGTAACATAATAACACAAACATTTACAATGCATTGCTGTTTAAAGTATGGTATTCCTAGGGGAACATCTAGGTAGGTACCACCTAGTTGTAAGTAAACATATGGTTCGTAAGGTAGTAACATACCTAATATTTATATGCAAAGGAATCTACTTATTTACATTACATATTTTAATGTTAAGGTTATCAAATGAGTGCATTGAATCGACGATACCAAGTCGATGTTGATACTTTGATAAATCGCTACAAGCTTACTCATTAATTTACCGTCTCAATTATCAATGCAGCTAAAAAGTGGTAGGTACGTACTGCTACCTGACAGTAAGAAAATTATTTACATACCAATGGGCGTTCTCCAACGTTCTTACCACTTCGGATATAAAACTCACTAGAGTAATACGTAGATGCTTTCAATTAAAACGAGGTAGTAGAGTCACTGGTATAATATTATAATAATAAGGTACATAATCAAGTTCCCGACAACCACTTCGATCAAAATACGAGCAAGCTCTGCCTCGGCGCGATACTCTCGCGCCGGAGCCCAAACTTAAAAACAAAGTCATTATTCACATTCCATTATTACACATAGTCATTTCTACGAGTTCGCCAAAACCCTTATCGTACTCCGCACTGAACCTAATGTTGTTAATGTAAACATAAGCCCGGAATGTAACACTTCTGCGCGCCCGGCGCGCCGCCGTCTCCCTACTCGTCATGCGTTGCTTTATGTTGCCAACAATAATTTGTTTGTAATAAAGCACTGATTTTGATAAGATTATTTAACTAGTATTTTTAGGATCGCCAACACTATCTAATTTAAAGTTTTATAAATATTATAATACACACATCAAAAGTGTCTAGGGATCAACATATATTTTTGCAATAACTTTTCTCCTGATTGATATTAATTAAAATTTTCTTTAAGGATTCATCAAATAAAGTGTTTTCGTTTGTCTACAGTAACGATAAACCAAGTCACCTTTGCATTAATAAAGAAATTTGCCATTTTCCTAATAAAGGGATTTTTGACATTTGAACCACTAACATTAAAGTTCGAAAAAAAGACTGAAATAACAGTTTTCTTTAAAATTTTATTGGGTAACTTAAACAATTAATAATCCGTGTTTCTACCGCGAATACTAACATGTGTTGTTAAGAACATCGGTTTGGCATACTCAAAATGAGTTCATCCAAATCACGCTGTGGAATGGCCGCCCATGTTCGTTGCAACAACAAAAAAAGGTCTTCTTGCGACTGGATACCCTCCATATTCGGCAGAGCTCTTCTCTGTAGCATATCCCATGCATGCTCAATCGGGTTCAAGTCTGGCGACTGAGCAGGCCAGGGTATGACATTGATGTTAGCTGCGGCGAGAGTCTGTCTTACAACTCTTGCGGTGTGCGGTCGTGCATTATCATGCATTAACTGAAATAAGGGACCGATTTGCACTTGTAGAGGAACGATGACGTCTGATACAATCGTCTCAGCATAAATTTGAGCGTTGAGGTTGCCTCTGATCCAAATCAACTCAGTTCTTCCGCCGATCCAAATACCCGCCCATACCATGATGGTTCCACCACTATAAGGATGGACTTCCTGGCAGGATTTTAATCGCTGTTGGCGTCCAGGGGTTCTCCAGTGTCGTATACGTCTTGTATCCGGTCTCATACCAAAACGAGACTCATCAGAAAAGCACACGAAACGCCATTGTTCTTCTGCCCAATTTCTGTGTTCAAGAGCCCATTGATATCGAATCCTACGATTGTGCATTGCTATAGGTGGTACCCTTAGCGGTCTTCGGGAATGAAGGTTCACTTCATGCAAGCGGTTTCTGACTGTTTGGTTGCTAATTAAGTTCCCTGAAGAGTGATGAAGCCTCACGGCTAACATCATGGCGGTTATTGTTGGAGCTCTTCGAGTTGTGATTTGAATGTATCGGTCTTGTCTCCGTGTGGTGCAGCGATACCGTCCTCCATGGCGCTCAGCCATGGTACCAGTGCTTCGGTAACGTGTCCAAAGTCGACTGATAACACTCTGACTTGTATTCAGAGCTAAAGCCACAGTACGTTGCCGGGAACCAGCTTCTATCATTCCCACGGCTCTGAGCATTTCTTCCCTGCTTAAATGACGTCGCCGCTCCATAATAACGTTGGTTTTAATCAGTAGTAGGGAAACAGTAGCACTAATAATGTCTTCAATGCGTTGTATGTTTTTATAGGGAAAATATTGACAGCTGATTTTCATCTTTTACTAGAAATTGATTGAAAGTTCCTGTTTCAAATTATGAAATGCACCAAAAAGGATCCATATAAATTTATAAAATCATAAATTTATTACAAAGCCACATCTCAATCTCAAGAAATCCGCATAAAAATGCTTGATCCCTAGACACTTTTGATGTGTGTATAAGTAGAACCATAAGTGTGTATTAAATAAAAATATATTGTCATGCTTAAATGCATTTTATAACTTAAAATAGGTTGTTTTCTTTATTTTATTTAATATAAAATTAGTTTTCCTTCTCATAATTATTACCTTTATATTACAGAATCGCCGGTGCATTTTGCAATGTCATCCTAGCAAGTAAGGAAACCCAATATATAGAATATATATTACTAAGAGTCCTGGTATACTTTTTGATCCTGTTGGTACACTAAGGATTACGAATGATTATTTTCATATTGTCATTCCCGTTGATGTTACCATCAATAAAACTTCATATAGAAAATATTCATAACGTTTTTGATACTATTCAATTTCACTGTCGTGAAAGTAATGAAATAGATTACTCACAATGTCAAAACATGTTGCAACCTTTACACGCGTTACATAATGATATTTTACGAGATTTTGATTCAATATATCATATTAATAGCAGTCAGAGAAAATAGGAGTGGGTAATACCCGCACTTTCTGTATAAAAGCAAAACGAGCGGCTGCTTGCGCCCACTTTGCTGCTGAACATCATACTGGTCGGACGTATTGCAGACTCTTCGCGGTGATATTCCCTAGTTTACTTGCTATTATTGTTAAGTGTCATGTTTGATTTTGAATTGCGTTAATTTCGTTATCTTTTATTTCAATTGTAATCTTTAGGTTAATAAAAGTTGTTATTTTTTTTAAGCGATTTCACTACTGATTTCCTATATCAGAAGTGGGATTAGTATTCACTTCCACACACTTTTGATTTTTAATTCAGTTCTTTTATCAAGTACATTTTGGTTTGCTGAGAAAATATTAAACTACCTACGTTTAGAATTCTCTTTAAATCGAGGGTTTTTCTCAGTAGGTACATTTTGGTTTGCTGAGAAAATATTAAACTACCTACGTTTAGAATTTAAAACGAGGTTTTTTCTCTTTTTAATCCTTGCGTCTTTTGTTTTTGTTGTTTTTGTGCTAATGGATAGATCCAGTCGTACCGAAATACGCGGCTCGCGTAGCCGGCGTCCCCGCGACGGGCGTTCTTGCGATCGGCGCTCTCATGATCGACGCTCTCGCGATCGGCGCTCTCGCGACCAGTGTTCTCGTGACCGGCGTTCGTACAACCGGCGTTCTCGTGGCCGCCGTTCCCGCAGTCATTCACGGACACCGGCGACGTCAAAGAGACGACGGAGCCGCAGTCGCAGCTGCGTACGCCAGGACTCCAGTGCAGATCATCGGACACCAGCACGCTCCGAGCCACTTGAAGCCATCTTATCGCGTCTGGAGGCATTGGAGGGGCGCCCTCGTGATCCTGTGTCACCTGTTAGCCGAGGTACAGAACAAATCGTGGAGGCGATCCAGTCGTTGAAAACCGTGAGTTCTCAACATTATTATGTTTCTAATTTTGACCCCAGCATACACGACGTTGATGCCTGGTGTGCCGAGGTTGTCAGGGCCAAAGTTTTGAATAGATGGGATAATTCTGAGTGTTTGTCACGCATCGGTAACTGCCTTAAGGGAGACGCAAAGTCTTGGCTGAACGAATGGGTTACCGATGACCGATCTTGGTCTAATTTTAAGAACGATTTCAAGCCATTGTGTATCAGACGTATTGATTCGGCGGGTATTTTGTACGAGGTTTTGTGTACAAATTCTGATAAATTCAATACTTATGCTGACTATGCTAGAAAGTCCTTATTACGTTTGCGCATTGTTAGAGGACTTAGCGATGATTTAATAACTGAAATTGTGTTAAGAGGTATTAACGACCCACATGTTAAAGCAACCGCCACAAACGCTAATTTCTTGTCTACATTTACAAAACCAGTTAAGTCCTCTAACAATGTTTCTCGCCCTAGCCGCCCATTAGTGGCTAGTAAAACCAACGACCGGTTTTCTAGTTTTAAAAAACATGTACGGCCTACCGGCCCGAGGTGTTTTATTTGTGGTGACCTTAAGCATAAGCAAAATGAATGTCTTAAGAAATCTAAACCTGTGCATACCGATAGTAGTGTCAAAAATGAAACTAAGAACGACAAAAGTACGACCTCTTGCGCATATTGTAAGAAACTTGGACATGATATTTCTTCTTGCTTTGCGAAGCAGCGAGTCGATCAACAAAAAAATAAAAATAACGTTAACTTTTGTACAGCTGCAACCCAAGAGCGCAATGATGTCGTAGTTGGGGTCGTTCAGGGTATCCCGGTAGATATACTTATAGATACTGGGGCTATTGGTGTCTCACTTATATCTTCTGAAGTAGTAAAACATTTTTCTTGTAAATATAAACCAACTGAATCACAAATTAAGGGTGTAGGCGAGTCAATTATTAAAATTAATTCTTATGTCACTTTAGACATTGAGTTAGATGGTGTGTCCCTTGAAGTAGATTTGTTAGTAGTACCGAGTGAATGCATGAATGCACCTGTTATCATTGGGACAGATGTACTAAATAGGGACGGTATTACCTTCATACGTACAAAGAATTTGCAACGTATCGTGCGCGTTCCGACACCCAAGGTGGTATCTGCTGTGGAGTCGAATGAGTGTCGAGTTATTAATACCGAATTAGTTGGTGATGATCTGTCGAAGCTAAAATCCATTCTCGATAAGTACTCACAGTACATGATTTCGGGTACTGCCACCACTACTGTTACTACTGGTAGTATGCACATTCGACTCAGCAGCGACGACCCTGTTTATTATCGCCCTTATAGGATGTCACATGACGAGAAGTTAAAGGTCCGTGAAATAATAAATGACCTTATGTCAAAGGGGGTCGTGCGCGAATCGGAGTCTCCTTATTCTAGCCCGGTGCTTTTGGTTAAGAAGAAGGACGGCTCCGATCGCATGTGTGTAGACTTTCGGGCTCTAAATAAGATTACGGTCAAAGATAGATACCCGCTGCCCCTTATCGATGACCATATAGATCGTTTGGGCAACGGTAGGTTCTTTACCACCTTGGACATGGCCACAGGCTTCCACCAGATAAGGTTGGATGAGGAGTCTGTTCCACTCACTGGCTTCGTTACGCCTGAGGGCCATTTTGAGTATGTTAAAATGCCGTACGGTTTGGCTAATGCTCCCATAGTTTACCAGCGACTTATATGCCAAACTCTGCGGAAATTTATTAATGAAGGAAAGGTCTTAGTATACATTGATGACTGCTTAATCATTCACCATTCTGTTGAGGAAGGATTGCAGACGCTGGATGAAGTTTTAGCTACTCTAACTACGGCCGGTTTTTCCATTAATTTAAGAAAGTGTTCGTTCGCGTGCACCAAAATCGAGTACTTAGGTCGAGTGATATCGAATGGTGAAGTTCGGCCCTCTAAAACTAAAATTCAGGCACTTGCTAATGCTTCTCCCCCTCATAATGCGAAACAAGTTAGACAGTTGTTGGGCTTGGCAGGGTACTTTCGGAAGTACATTGCAAATTATTCCGCCAAGACGGCTTGTATCGCGCGTCTTACCCGTAAGGATGTGCCTTTCTGTTGGGGACCTGAGCAGGAACGCGTGCGCCAGGAAGTTATTACGTATTTAACTAAAGAGCCGGTACTGGCAATATTTAATCCCGAACTATCTACTGAAGTCCACACGGATGCAAGTAGTATCGGCTATGGCGCAGTTCTGCTGCAGGTTCACAAAGACGGTACGAAACATGTGGTGGCCTACTACAGCCAAGTGACTAAAGGAGCCGAGGCAAAATATCATTCTTACGAACTAGAGACCTTGGCTGTAGTAAAAGCACTTAGACATTTCAGACACTATCTCATTGGTAACCCCTTTACTATAATAACCGACTGTAATGCTCTTAATGCAACACAAAATAAGAGAGACTTGTTACCGCGTGTGGCAAGATGGTGGGTCTACCTTCAAGATTTCAATTTCAACATTCTATATCGAAAGGGCGCTATGTTGCCGCACGCGGACTACCTTAGCCGAAACCCATGTAATACGGTGAATACCATCGAAAGGCCACGTAATTGGGCCCAGATCGCTCAGTCCGGAGATGAAGAGACTCGCAATTTGCTAAGGGCGCTTGACCAGGGCGAGCTGGACTCATCGCGTTATGTTAAGCGTAATGACATCCTGTATTATCGGCACAGTTGTACGGGTGAGGAACAAAGGCTCCTTTGTTATATACCGAAGGGCTATCGTTTGAGCCTTCTTAGAATTTTTCATGATGAGCATGGACATACTCGTATCTGTACCGATAAGACAGTCGATTTAATTTTAAGACATTTTTGGTTCCCCGGCCTTAGAGCTTTTGTTAAGAAATACATTGCTCATTGTTTAACTTGTGTTGCTCATAAAAGAGTGCCACGTGCACCGCTCCAGCCTATATCTTCTTGGCCTAAACTTGATGTACCTTTTGTCACTTTACATACTGATGTACTGGGTCCTCTTCCGGAGTCCAAGAACTATAAGTATGTCATGGTAGTAGTAGACGCATATACTAAGTTTTGTTTGTTAACACCTATCGCTCGACAAGATCTGGAAGAGCTGAAACGCGTTTTTCAAACTGTTTTCTCCTTGTTTGGTACCCCTCGTATGATTGTGTCTGATAGAGGTCGAATGTTTGAATCGATCGGTTTCACTTCATGGATGCAAGTATTAGGGATCGAAGTTCACCATATAACGCCAGAAATGCATCACGCTAATGGGCAGGTGGAGCGTTACATTCGCACTGTTCTCAATATGCTCCGAGTTGAGACGAACCACAGAAAGCGTGAGTGGGCTGACGAGTTGTGGCAGTTACAGCTGATTCTTAATCTTACGAAGCAGCGAACTACCCAGATTTCGGCTTTAAACTTACTTATTGGTCACGAGAGTGCCACTCCAGCTATTCGGGTACTAGTGCGAGATGTCGCAATGCACCCTACGGGTACTAACCGTGAAGGTCGTAGAGAGTTGGTAAGGCAAAGGACGGCCGAGCGGCTGTCGAAAAACCAATCTGACCAAGACGCTTATGTTAATGAGGGCAGGAGCCCTCCTCGTGTGTTTCAGAAAGATGACTTGGTGTATGTTATCAAGTATGCTCAGTCACGTGGGAAGCTAGACCCCGGCATGCGAGGCCCGTATCGCATCGTTCGAGCCATGCCTAATGGACGGTATGAGCTGCGATTGGTGGCCGGCGCATATGGGAAGACAACGTATGCTGCTGCCCAGTTTATGGTGCCATGGAGGGGCGAATGGACCCCTGAGGCTTGCTCTGCTTTCTTTGAGGGTAAGCTTGTGGTACTGCATCTGGCTATGTTATAGCCCTCATTCTAGTGATCGGTATCACTCTCTGGTTTCTGATTGAGTGCGTGAGCCTGCGGGTTGCCTCAATCCTCTTTATGCTGTGGTGGGATTGGTCTCCTTGGGAGTCAGTTCGCACCACGGTACCTCTGTTCTGGTCACTGAAGGGTGGGTTGTCTCACGGCAACCACCTGTGACCCTCTCTGGCCACGGGGGGTGGAAGCTTTTGACTCTAAAGAAATTAGTTTTCCATCGCCTCGTGTCCCTCGCATGATGACTAAGAGTGTGTTTTTTTTTATTTTTATCTAATGTTGTGACTTAAGAGCCTGTTACTAAACTTACTCTTTGGTCGCAACATAGTGGTTATGGGTTAACTGATCTAACAATAACTAACATCTAACTTGTATAATATTGGGAGACGTCACTATTGCTAACTACTGCCCTTTTACTATGTTTTCATAGCAAGCGAACGAGATGATGAAACTCTCGAAGCACCAGGGCAAGAACTTCCCATACACGACAAGCCGGGTCCAGCTGCCGCATTGGACATGCCTACTTTGGATATACCAAAGTCACCTCAACCCGGACCTTCAACACAGCATGGCCTCCCTGAGCTGGAACTAAGCGTCACTGACAGTGAACTGTAAGCTGATACCTGTCGAGGACGTCAGGGTGTCAGGAGAAGCCGTGTTAGCAGTCAGAGAAAATAGGAGGGGGTAATACCCGCACTTTCTGTATAAAAGCAAAACGAGCGGCTGCTTGCGCCCACTTTGCTGCTGAACATCATACCGGTCGGACGTATTGCAGACTCTTCGCGGTGATATTCCCTAGTTTACTTGCTGTTATTGTTAAGTGTCATGTTTGATTTTGAATTGCGTTAATTTCGTTATCTTTTATTTCAATTGTAATCTTTAGGTTAATAAAAGTTGTTATTTTTTTTAAGCGATTTCACTACTGATTTCCTATAATATTATCTCTACTGGAGTTTCTAAAAGATCTGCTTGGTTTTCTGGTATCGGTACTGTATTCAAACACATCTTCGGAACTTTAGACGAAGATGACGCAAAAAACTATGATGATGCAATTCAAAGTCTGTACAATAATGATAAAAAGTTAGCGAATTCTATTACTAAGAGTGTCATGGTCTCTCAAACTGCTATTTCCAGTATTAATAAGTCTTTACATGAAATAAATACTAATCAAGCAAAGTTGAATGACGTTATCGATAGTTTATCTTTCTCAGTTAGAAATATATCTGAAGTAATTAATGTTGTTAGTTTTAAGACGAAGCTTAATGTTATTTTAAATATTTTACAATCGAACTTGTTATCAATATGTTTCAAAATAGAAGATCTGTTAAATTCTATCCTATTTGTAAAAAGCAACACTTTACATCCATCAATACTAACACCGAATCAAATGTATAACGATATTGTTAATAATCTTAAAATAGTGCCAAAATTTAAGGACTTCCTTATAAGTTTAGATTTAAGTAATATCCATAAGCTTATTAATGTAGCAGACTTAGTATGTTATTATTTAGACAATAAGTTAATGTTTATAGTAAAATTACCACTTGTGAGTTTGTCAGAATATTATATATATGTCGGGAAGGCAGAGTCAGAATGCTCTATTTGACCAACACAAGAGGCGCGTATTGGGTTCATCGTGTCGTGTTCGTGCTATGGGCGTCTTAGGTACACACGGCAGCACATCACGCTATCCATTATACATATCTATAACTACGTTGCGGTATGGAGTGTTAGAAAGAAAGTGTCTTCAATTTAATTGGTGGAATTCTCTAGTTTATCAAAATTCCCGAATGGCGAATACAGGCGAATATGTCAAAAACTATCGGCCAATAGTAATTATTCACGGGGGTTGGCCACGCCCCCTGCGCGGCCGCCACCGGGCCGGAATTTTTCTTCTGGCAGTCCAGTCACACGTCACGGCAGCGACGCTCGCGTTTTGTAAACACCATCTCTAAGTCTGTGGTAAACACAAAAATGGCACCTACTCTAAGTAAGGTGGAGAGAGAGCAAATAATTGCTCTAAGACAAAGTGGATGCCGAGTCAAACATATATGTGACCAAACTGGAGTAACGGTGAGTAATTTAACCTACTACAAAATATGATTTGTTAGATGTTTGATGTTAGGTGTTAGAAAAGACAAAACAGTGCCGCAGGAGACCCGGCTTAGGAGTGTTAGATTAATGTTTATTTGTAAACAAAAATGGCGGTTAACTTAACTCGTAACTTTCATCTAAATAGGTTCTGCTTTTTTATTTAGTTTCATGCTTTATTAGAGGAAGAAATTTTACTGTTTATTTGTAAACAAAAATGGCGGTTAACATAACTCGTGACTTTTATCTAAATAGGTTATCATGATATTTTATTTAGTTTCATGATAAATTAGAGGAAGAAATTTTACTAAGGGATGAATTATATAAAAGCGGGCCGTGCTCGGGGCGCGTCCGGGCTCCGTCCGGGCTCGGATGGCGCACTGATTTGAGACGTTGCATACATTTTGTATCGAGCAGAAACTGTGCATTCCATGATCCGTGTCCCGTCCGGGGCACGACGCCCCGTGCACGGCCCGCTCTAATATAATTCATCCCTAAACCTGTAATTTTTAGTTTGACTTCTTGTAATGGCGGCTCCACATTATTAGTGCCGACACATAATAAATAATAAAGTGCCGTGACGCTCCGTAAACAGGCGTGAACGTGAATGTGGACGGTTTTCTTGGGGTTCACGCGCGTTCACGCCTGTTCCTGATCGGGGACGGGGAACAGGCGTGATCGCGCGCGTACTATTTTGTCCCGCGACAAAGGGTTCTCGCGGCGTTCACGCGTACAAATCCACATTCACGGCCCCGTACTAGTTTACCAAAGAGGAAATTAATCGGTTTACTCCAGACTATACTTCGATCGGTTACGATACGATGTATTTCAGTCATCTACCATCTTCTTTTTTTTCTCTACGTCCATTTCGCGGCGGGTTTCACGAACGATTGTGAGCATCCCGTGAATCTGGAGGGCACGACTTGTGCCGTGAATTCGCGCGTGAATTCACGGCACTTAAAGCCTGTATATACTTTGATTAGTGATTAGTGCTGGTGACGAGTGCAAGTGCTTAGTGATTAGGAGTAAACACGTGTGGACTGGGCTGCGTTGTCGCTTCACTCGAGCGCACTCCGGCGCGCGCTCTAACCTTTCCGTGGCTTGGTGAAATTTTACTCTGATGGCTGTCAGAGCGTAGTTTCATCGGTTCTGTGCTAGTATATGTATGTGTTCTGTGGTTCTGTGGCTCAGAGCGCAGCAACCAAACAACCATCAAATCGGATGGTTATTTTCACTCTAACAGCTATTTGACGTTTATATCATTTAAAAAGTGTCAAAGTTTGCAATTTATGTCAAAACGTCTCGAAAAATTCCGCCTGTTGTTTGGTTTTGTATTGTTTTACTTTTTAATAATTCTGTTATATATGGTATAAAAGTGGAAAAAATGGAGACAGAAGAATGTTTTCTCGTACAGGACAGGAATACTTCAGAAGAGGTTATAAAAACAACTTGATTGTTCCGTGGCCTGGTTGCAACTCAAACGAGTTAAACTTTAACCAAACAACTACACTACACCCAAAACGACGGAACGCACTCCAGCGATTGATTAGTGCGAGTGGTTAATATAGTTAATTAAAGTAGCCCCCGCATAGTAAAGTGATATGTGGGTTCTAAAGTTTCTTTCATTATTTCTTGCAATTGCAAGTGCGCTTCTTGACGTGCGTACTAAACACAGCCACTTGACAAAATGGACACTACTCGCACTACACATCCTGCACTAATCACTCGCAACTAATCACCTGCACTTGCACTGTCGCACTTATCAATGTGAATACAGGCCTTAATGTGGAGCCGCCATAATGGATTTTGTGAGAATGCGGATTTTTCATTCTTCTTTAACCGTAAAGTGTAGTAATACGAGAAATAGTTAGCCATAAAATTATAATTTTGTAAGGTACCTAATCAATGTTTTTACACGGGACGAACAAACTAACACCAACTTGTGCTGTTGTTTTATTTGATAGTAGGTGTTACCAATGGTGTATTAAAACAAACCCTAATTGACGTTTTCTTTCAGCGAAAAACGGTATATTTTTGGCTTCGCCGATGGGAAAAGTCTGGGTCCCTAGAAGCTCACCACCGTCAGCACTACGAGAGGGCCACGACGTCTGAGGAGGACGCGGCCATAGTTGATTCACACTCTGCTGATCCCTTTTTGAGCACAAGAGTGTCTTCTTCTAATTATAGCGTGAGTATATCATAACAATTACCTACCTTGTTTAAACTCTATTGAAATTAACACCTATTAAACAAAAGTGGGATTTAACTTGCTATTCTTTCTACCATTGACTTGGCTGACCAAAAAACCACTTACTGCATGTGTATTTGATGAATTTTTTGATGAAGGTTTTAGTTAAATTATTAAAATAATAAGCTCAAATGCCTTCGCACTTCTTGAGAATGACTTTTTGACAATGAGTAGTTATTGCATAATCTTAATAATTTATTGAGATCCTTTTAAACACGTTTTAAATATCTTTACAAATAAATTAAGTAAAGAATATAATTTATTATTTACTATGACTGTAAAGTTATATTGAACATGGTTTGTAGTAGGGTGATAATGTTGAATTTTTTTTTTAAATATCTTTATAACAGAAGCTATGGCTAGATTAAAATAAAGTTTGAATAAGTATATTTTTCTAAACAAAAACAATTAAGTAAGTACTAGAATTGTTAAGAGGGTTTACGCATTTCGGTTTCCCATACAAACTTCCAAGTCGAAGTTTTTAAAAACCATTAATCCAATTTTGATGAAACTTTGTATGCTAAAGTAAAACACAGGGATCTAAATAGTTTGTTGAAAACATTTTAAAAAAACGTTCATTTAGCTGAGTTATTGCGATTTAAAGTCTACTCTAGAAAGTTTAAAATCGCAATAACTCACTTAAATAAACGTTTTTTAAAAATGTTTTTAACAAACTATTCAGATCCCTGAATTTTACTTTAGCATGCAAAGTTTAATTAAAATTGGCTAAGTGGTTTTTAAATATTTCAGCTTGGAAATTTGTATAGGAAACCGAAATGCGTAAACCCTCTTAAATCAATGTTTCCTAAAAAAAAAAACCTCCAACATTTGGGAAAGTTGTGAAGTGCCAGCTATTTATTGCATAATCATAATAATCAATTGGGGGGTCCCAATTGCATGTTTACTACCTATATATCCTTTAAAAAAGTAAAAAAAAATAAATTGATTAATTACTATGTATAGACATGGTTTGTATAGTAGGATGATCCGAAGAATATATTTTTATCAAATATTTGGCTTTGGATACATTTAACTACCTATAATATTAACTACATGCAGTAAAATAATTGAATCAGTGTTTCCAATACCTATTATTTTAAGCCAGGTTACAGACTGTGTGCCAAATTTCATGTGAATACATATTCAGCCTTTTTAACCAACCATAAAATATTTTACATTTTTAATAGAAATATAATTTTAGAGACCGTTGTATATTTTATGTCTACAATAAAAAAGAAACATTGACATAAATTGGGTGAAATCACTAAAAAGTCACACACAATCCTAAAGTTGGTCCTCTGATTCCTGATTAAGTTTTTAAATTTAACATATTTACTGTATAGTTAAAATCTTTAGTTTAATGAATTTACTTTACTTTTTTCTTTGTTTTAGGTTTCCATGGACACTATCCGGAGAAGATTAAAAGAGGCCGGGAAGAAATGCAGCAGACCTGCGAAAAAAATTCAATTATATGAACATCATAAAGAGGCAAGAGTTAGCTTTTGCTTAGAATTTTACAACTTTGACTGGGATAATGATATAGTTATTTTTGTTGACGAAAAAAGGGAAAACGGGAAATAAAGAGGACCCCAGTAACTATCGACAAATTTCAATACTACCAGCAAGTAAGATTTATGAAAAAATTATTCTCAAACAGTTAGTGGAATACTTTATTTTAAATAATCTTTTACATAGTAAGCAAGTCGGTTTTACTAAGGGTCGTTCCACTACTGATGCAGGTGTTGCTCTAGTAAAACATATATTTGATGCCTGGGAGGAGTCTCATAACGCTCTTGGAGTTTTTTGCGACCTGTCCAAGGCTTTCGATTGCGTTGAGCACCGAAAATTGGTGATGTAGTTAAATTACTATGGTCTCAAAGGTTTTGCGCTTGATTTGATAAAGTCTTATCTCAGTTCTAGAACACAAACTGTCTATGTCAATGGAACTAACTCATCTGGTTCTCAAGTCAAAATGGGAGTTCCACAAGGGTCAATCCCTTTCTTACTTTTGATATATATTAATGACCTTCCATTCTTCTGTGATATTGTATTGTTTGCATATGATACTTCACTCATTTTTAATGTGACTAGGTCTAAGAAAAATTATGACGATATTAACAATGCTCTCTCAGAAGTACTCAGTTGGTTTACTGTTAATAATTTACAGTTAAATGCTAAAAAACCCAAATGTATTAATTTTACACTACCAAATGTTAAGACCGAACAAACTGATCTAAGGATAAACAGTGATAAATTAGATTTGGTAGGTTCGGCTGTTTTTCTAGGGATAACCCTTGACTCAAAACTTCAATGGAATCCTCATGTATCGAAATTGGCCGGCAAACTCAGTTCTGCTGCTTACGCCATTAGAAAAATTAGGCAGTTAACCGACGTTGAAACTGCTAAAAGGTTTACTTTAGTTCACAGTGTCATGTCATATGGCGCCCTACTGTGGGGAACAGCGGCTGATGTTGAAACTATATTTATTTTACAGAAACGGGCAATAGAACCATCTATAGACTAAGCTCACGAACTTCTCTAAGAGATATTTTTAAAGAAGTTGGTGTTCTTACAGCTGCATCTCAATTTTTTTTGTGCGCTGCAATATTAACTCATTCGCTAAACACAGTAACGTACACAATTTCAGTACTAGAAATAAGTCAAAACTTATGATGCCCCTGTTCAGGTTACAGAAGGTTCTCGGCTCTTTCTTGGGGCAAGGTATTCACTATTATAATAAAATACCAAGTACTGTACTAGAATTACCTTTAGATAAGTTTAAAAATCATATAAAATCTTATTTACTTAAGAAAGGTTATTATACAGTTAAGGAAGAAGAAGACAAAACAGCCTGGTAATGATAAAATAATCACATTATATTTTCTTAAGTCCATTTTCTTTGTAACTAGCTCATACCCTGGTATGATAGCCTTTATCAGCAGTGTCTTACAGACAAGAGGTACCTACTCAAAACTTATGTTGCGTAAAACGTTGCCTAAATGTTTTCTTGCTTGCTTCATTGGAGTTGCTCGAGTGTGTCATGCTCTCTCAAAGTGTCTCTGCGGTGGTGGCATGCGCGTCGGGTCGTTGCGTTCCCTAAAACATGGTTGAGCGAAGCGATGGCTGATTCACATGTCATACTCGTGAACAGGTGCCGCCTGTGGAGGCTGGTCTGCTCTTGCTAACTTATTTTTATTATTAGTATATTAGTAGTTATAGTCTTACTTCTGTTTTCTGTACTGTAAGACATTGATTACATTGATTATTTTATATTGATGAATACCTGAACTTTTTATTTTTATTAATATATTTTTTATTTTTATGTCCTTGTAGTTGTTTTATGTTTTTATTATTGTAATGGAAAGTGCCCTTCTATGATAGGGAGGGCATTTTTCAATTCTAATTGACGCTGTAAAAGAAAGGGAGAAAGGAAATGCCCTTGCTGAGTTTCTTGCCGGTTCTTCTCATTACAAGGCTCCCGCCCCATAGTTAGACTTACGAACCGATGGCATAAATGACATTCATAAGTGCTGTAACCTAAACATGGCCTAACCTGAATAAATGATATTGAATCTTGAAGTTATGTTATGGAATTGTGATAATGAACCCTTGTTTTGAAGTCTGTTAAAAACGCCTAGTCAAATTGTAATGTTCTAAGAAAATAAACTCTTGCCTCTCATTTTATCCCTTAGCCGGCATTTGACGTAATAAGACGTATTTTTAATTTAATAATTACTTTGAAGTATTATAATTAAGTTTATAACCCTAGAGTTACTTTAGATTTGGATGGTTTATTTAAAGAAATTTTATAAATGTTTTCGTTCTATCATTTAATTGTTGGAGAATGTTCAGCTTATTGCTCTGTTTCTTAATTTCTTTTCCATGTATTTGTTATCAGAATAATAATGTGATAGGTTGAACCTTTGATATTATATTAGCTATAAGTATCGATCAAATTCGGGGTAATTAATCACCCTGAATACCTATTTGTGTAATTTATTTAGAGTAGTAAGTTTATTAAAGTTCCTACTATTTTATTGGTTAATAAATCAGGGAGTTTAAATATATTGAAGATTATAATCAATAAATGTTTATTTGTGTTAGTTTATTGTTTTTATTTTTCTAAGTTTAAGTTCGAAACTCGATAAGAGCCTTATTACAATATTTTGACAGTTATTCGTTGACTATTGAACATTTAAAAGATAATAGAAAATCAAAGACCGCGTTGTAAAATTTCTTCTTCTTTATCGAGTGGCTGGTGAGGCCTGGTGTCAGAGTTTTTACAAGCCGCCATTTAGGTCTCTGACTTGACTTGTTGCTATATTTACTACAGCAACTGTGACCAACGGCTTTACGTGCCTTCCGAAGCACGACCAGACCAGAACAAGTATACAAAGATATGTTCCGCTGAATATCGAACCCAGTCCTCCGGGTACCTATGTAAGCAGACTTACTAACATTCAACCACGGAAAAGTCTGTAAAATTAATAAAGCTACAAGTATGCTCTAAGTAATTATCATTATATCAACACTTTTTGGGACATAACAATTAACCCCACGTGCTATTGTCCACGTGGGAGGCCTGTGCCCATCAGTGGGACGTTTATTTGTTGATGATGAACAATTAACCCCTTGAGCATCGTAAAACCAGATACAATTGAAAATCAATTGTTTCGTGACCGCCGGCGGTCTTATGATCCTTGACCTATTATAGTGTTTTCTTACTTTTTGCATGTTTCATGTTTTGCAGAATTCACACGGCTATTAATAATATTTCCCACATTCACACAAATTACTTAGCTTAAAGTAAGCACTGTAAGGCTTGTGATATGGATACTAGGTAACGGATACACTTACATAAACAATACGTAGATAATATACATATAAATACATATAAACACCGACTCGGTTCAAATTACTCGGTAAAAAATTACCATGTTCATCACACAAACATTTGCTCGTACCAGGATTTGAACCCGGGACCTTTGGGGTTGGAAGGCAGGATCTCTGCCAACGGGCCAGATCGGTCTTCGCTTGTGCTTGAGTCACTATGTTTCACTTTATTTATTTTATAAAACATTATGGCCTCAGAGTATCATTTGGTCTTTTATACTTATACCCCAGTAATCACCACCTAACTGTCAAAATAATTTTCGAATTTCTTATCAATTTCTATTCTCTTAATTTTATTATGTTGTTTTAAAGCTGGCCACTGACGATCAGTTTTGCGCGTCAGTCCAGGCGTAAAACTGTGGCGTCACTCCAAGTGGTTTTACGCCAAACAGATTTCCCCACTCACTGGCGTCACTCCGGCTCGTCGGTTCTCGACCGGCCGGTACAATCAATTTTGAACTTTATTGCTTGGTTCTAAGGATCAATATTCATTGGAGAAATTCGAACTGACGCGATTGGAGTGACGATCAGTCGATCACACACGGTCAGGTGAGAGTAGCCTACTCTTGAAACAGAAATGCATTAATCAATTTCCAATCAGAAATCTAAAATATGTCAAATGGCACTTTTGTAAGCGACAATAGCGCCGCCACATTGGAATTAAATTGCGTGGAAATTGATTGAACAAATTATTATCGAGATGACGTTCCGGAATTATCTTTACTTATCCCAATATCGATACATATTAATCGCATTGGAATTGTATTAAGATTGAGTTTGCATTCGAGAGTAACCCCCCAGGGGCCCAAGTCTGCTAATTTACGAATGGCATAATTGAATCGCAATTGGATCGCATTGTAATTGTTTGACACATTTGGTATTCTCTTACTCATTTAAGAATACCAAATGTCTCAAACAATTACAATGCGATTAAATTATGCCATTCGTAAATTAGCAGACTTGGGCCCCAGTTTGGCGCGACGCGCCGCCGCCGGCTTGAATTATGGTAGCCACGGAAAATTCCGTCTCGCGCCGTCAGTTAAAACTCTTTAGTGACGATTCGACATTCACGATCAAATTTTGGACTGACGTCAGTTCAACTAATGGGAAAAACTGATCGTCAATTTCTGCGATCTAGCAGTCAAAACATGTATAGATAATGAGGTAGAGTCGATCGCTATAGGGCAAGTCACACAGACTAGAGAAAATTCTTTCATTACATATTTATTAAACGTTAGGAATCTCCCCTAAATTAAATCCTCACCACGAATTTAAATTTTTAAATTTGTTGTCTCAAAAGTTTTCTTATTAGACGATATGATTCGCGCAGAGCGCTGTAGGGTTTCTCACCTTGTGTTCCACTTGTCCCAGGTTAAATTCCAGGTCGGGTTAATTCCTAATGTTGGTTTTCTAAACTCCGAGATACCTAGCGTCTCTACCAACACAAGGGTGTTGAATTCCTTTTTGTCTGGCGCATATACAGTAGGTTATAAACCACATCGCAATACGAGCGAGAATTCTCTAAATTCAGTTAAAGAGTGTGTTACGCTATTTTAATACGAGCGAGGATTCTCTAAATTCAGTTATAGCGTGTATTACGCTATTTTACATATGAGTATGTTATTCGTTATCAATTTTAAGATTCATCGCAAATGCAAAAATCTATATTAGTTATTTCCCAATGTTTTTTTTATTTCAACGCGTCGCTTTATTGTTTAGTTCCTCATACTGAATAACTAGACAGAATCAGTGTTACCTAATACCACAATCCCAGGAATTATGAAAATACTAGAAAAAATTCGGACCGAGAATCGAGAATGTAGGCGGGATTCGAAACCGCGTCCCTCGCTTTCCGGGCAAGTGCGCTGACCACTACGCCACCGCGGCCGGCACAAAGATCGTCGAAATTCTTCTAGTGATTTTACTTACGTCCCAAGCCGACGTCATCACAACAATCTACCCTAACACCCGATAGAAACACTTTTGCAAATATTTCTATCAGATAAGTTGACATTTTGCTATGTAGGTATATTTCATAATTTAATTTAACATTAAAAATGTTACGTTTTATTTATGAAAATCCAGAATTAGTTAAATGCCCTAGTGCCTACATCGGCAAGGCATCACAATAATTATTTCCGAGGTAATGAAGATATTATTATTACACTATAATAAAAAATAGATATGAAAATATGGCTAAGATTTTTATTTTTCCATTCCATTAAGTAACGCTTTTAGGAATAAATGAGTCCAAAGTTATTCTAATATTAATAACTAAGATTAATCCTCAAAAATTGTTTCATTTTCGCGATTCCTCTACAAAGCGTGATACACACATGCAAAATAACGTATAACGTATGTGTGCGGCGGCAATGCAGCACGACTCATTTGACGTGGGACTGATATAGGCTATTTATCTCTTTCGCACGATTCTCTCTGTTCAACTTTTGAAGCGCTCAAGGTCAAAGTGTGGTAGGCTGATGTGCTGGCGTGTGTACATGGCCATCTTCACACAGCCAGAGCTTTATTGGACTGTGGCAGTATGCTGACATTAATAACGTCACGCATGGCACGACTTTTGAACCTGCTATCAAAACCCACTCCTTTAAAAATTACAGGAGTTGGGAATCAGCACAAACATGAGTCAAAAGCAGCAATAACAATAGTATGCCGACCCACTCACAATGATACTCCTACAATCACTGCCACAGCTCATATTTTAAAAAACGTCACTGGCTACCTTCCCTTAGAGAAGGTACCAAACATTTCCCACGTACTAGGCCAGCCACCCGTGCCATTGGCTGACCAGCTTTACCACACACCAGCCCCGATCGACCTCTTATTAGGGTCAGACGTTCTTTAAAAAAAAAAAAACCCTCTAAAGCCGCTCCAAATGGTTGTCCCCATCCTCCCCTCCCCGAGTTGGCGAGCTCGTCCTCATCAAGGAGGACAACCTGCCTGCCCTCAAATGGAGACTGGGGCGCATTGCTCGCACCCTGCCTGGGAAGGATGGCGTCATGCGGGTGGTAGACCTGGACACCGCCAATGGACACCTCCGGAGGCCTGTGTTCAAGATTGCCAGGCTCCCTCTGGATGAGCCCACCCTGGGCCCCGGAGGATGTACTCGCCACGGGCGAGACGTGTTGTTATAAGTGTATTAAGATACGCCTAGCGCCATCTAGCGTTGTATCGCGAAGTTGGCGCGCGACAGGTGAAACCGGACGCGCGCCCGCGTCAGTCTGTCTGCTAGCGACCGCGAGACGCCAAAAGATATACGCGCCCTGATATTGCCGTAGACTGCTTATATATAGTGACTCTGTGACCTTATTGATAGTGACCCTGGGATGATAGTGCCTGTGATCAGGTGAAGTGACTTTGTGCTGTGCCGTGACCATCACATCGCCTTTAATCGCCGCCCGTCAGCTCGTGTCCCGGTGCCAGCGACCTCGTAAAGCCTGCTCCCGGTAAGCTCCTTTCTACCTCCCGCCTAACCACGTCGTATGTTAGTGCCTCCCGCACCAACAGGTAGAGTGGCCAAAATTCGCGTGTGAAACTCGTCCACGATCTGTCACTGGTTACCCACTCGTTTAGCCATGGTTTTCGCATCACCTTTTAAACACCCTGCGACAAGCACTCTTTATCGGACCAATGATTTGTCAACTGTGCACGGTCTACTTCCTCGCATCATGAGTCTATGTCGTGAATAGCCGGGTCAAAGTTGGACACATAATGATTTTGTACTCGTCCAGGGTTAATTATCCGAATTGCATCAGCAATAGCCTGGGTAGCGGAGGGCACTGTCGCCTGTCTGTAGGGGAGCTGTTAGGGAGGGGACCGAATGCTTGCCTTCGCCGGCCGGCCATGACAAGGAAAAGTCTCTAACACCCGAGAGAAAGCCCTGTAAAAACCTGCCGGAACCACCCGCCACCGGCAGTAGGAGGGTTCCCCGCGTATGGGGCCACTGCGCGGGGTAACATTTAGGTGTTCCTATTCTCGTGGGAATCAAATGGATCGTTCACACCACAAAACCCCCAGCTGAGGGTGCAACGGAGTCCGTCTCCGCTGCAATCAGCTCGAATAGCGGGAAACCGAAAGGCGGCGGCAGCCTGAAAAGGCCGCGGAGAGTGTACGTCGATTCCGACGATTCTTGGGAAGACGAGCTGACTTCCTCCAACGCGCTGAAGATCGGCACGGCGCGAAGGGGTCGAGGTTCAGCCAGTACCCGTTCGGCACGTCACGTGCCTGGAGCGGTTGACGTGAAACTCTGAAAGGACGCCAAGGAGAAGGCAAGGCGACTTGATGCCATGGCGCGGGTAGAGGCGATGGTGGCGGAGCGCAGGGCAGCGCGTACTGCCGCGGTGGCTCGGCCTGCGGACACTGTGTCCGTCACGGCGGGGAAGACTGAGACCCTGGAGAGCAGGAACCTCAACCTCCAGAAGGAAGTAGACTCCCTCAGGGCAGAGGTAGAGTCGCTTCGGAGGGAAGCGAGCGAACGGGGATCGCCGCCTCGGAGGGAGGCGGCTCCCACTGCTCCTCCCACCTACCCCGATATGACACAGCTGACTAGCATCCTCAGGGAAATGCAGTCGGCATTTACCAGCACGGTTGCGGCGTTGAACGCCAGAATCGACGGTCTGGAGGCGAGGCTGAGCAGAGGGCACGTCTGCCTTCGGTGACAGAGCAAAGGAGAGCGAGTAGGGACGAATTCCCCCCTCTCCCGACGCCAGCACCAGGGTGGACAATGCATGCTCCCTGCACAGCGGCCTAGACGGAAGGAGGCAATTTACTTGCCAGCCCACCACGTCATGGGAAGCAGGAGGTGTGATCCTCCCTTGAAGATGGTGAGAGATCGCGCTTCCCATGACGACCGGGCAGGTACCGCGCGGATGGAGCCGCCACCAGCGGCCACTGTCGAGGAGGCTGAGATGCTAGAGGCCGTGACCCCATGTGTGAGTCCAGCCTTAGCCCCAGTTTCCGGCCGGAGGCAGGAGGTGAGCTCTCTCACCCTCACCAAGCCTTAATGTCTCTCGCGAGAGAGATACCGGACCGAGCGATGTGGAGGAGTTCGAGGATGCGGCGAGCGCTCATACCATCCGAGCGCGGAGCCGCCTCTCCAGCAGCAGCGAGGCAGACTTCGACTTCGATAGCTGAGGAGCTGTCGGGTCGAATCCTGAGAGGGTGGCCTCAAGGGGCCTCGTTGCACAAGGGGTGCATTCGGTTTGGGGGTTCCCACGAACCAATGGCCTAGAGAGTCGGGGCGGCTGAGTGCCTATGTAGGGAAGCGGAAGGTAGGCGCGTTTTGATCACGTCGGGGTCACCACTGTAGGGATCCGGATGGTAGAAGGATGCAACTTGAGGAAGAAGGGAAGATATAGCTCGGGGACCGAGGTCCAACGGATGTTAGTTGGAGGTGCTATATATGGCGAAGGAGGTGGTGAAAGTTTGCTACCGCGATGCAGGCTTCCCATACTATTTTCTGTCGCGGTATGGAGATGTCGTTCAGTTAGTTTTTGTGGCGCCATCTGTTGACACGGTTAGGAAGGTATTTGCTTCGTGTCGAACTATGTGCGGCGTCATGCAGGTAGGTGGCGCCGCTACACCTATGGCCGGTCCCGTCCCGACTTTCCTCCGGGTCCTGCTGGAGAGCACTGGACGTTTTAGTGGGTATGCCCCCTTCCTCCCGAACCCCCGCCGAGGCCGCAGGGCCTGGACGGGGAGCGAGAGTTGGGGGGAGAGACCCACATAACCCGGGCGGGCCCCCACGTGCCTTGTTTATGACTATTTAACGTTAGTACTAATGTAATTATGATTTGCTAATCTTATGTCGAATGAGATTATGGCAAAATTTATTATGGCATATCAGTTATGGATATAAACATTATTACAATCTTAAAGTTTTATATTTTAGCGTTTTATTAACGCTTAAATATACTTAAGTAAAATTTTAAACACCGAAAAAAGATGACAACCTCGGTAGCCAAGTGGTTAAGGCAGCCGCCCGGAATGCGGAAGGTGCGTGGTTCGATTGTCGCATGAGGTTGTCGTCTTTTTTCAGTGTTTAAAATTTTATTATTACAATCTATTAATTAAATAATTAAATTGTTTATTTTCCACCAGAATGTTACATGTTCCTTAATCTAAACTTAACTAAATCGGAGACATTAGCATGAAGAAAGCACAAAAATCACAGGAAATAGAAAAAAAAGAAAAACAAAAGATTAACACATAACATTTGGGAGGACTGGAGCCTAAGCTAGAATATTCCTGTATTTCAGGACTCCAGGGTCTCCCGCCCAGGCCGGTGCGTGCCATTAGGTACAATGACAAAATGTTTACAATTTAATAATTGTAGTGATGAAATAAAATAAACTATATTATTTACTGCCGTGTATTTGAGTAGATCGACTTTAGGGCAATGTGTGTGAGCGTCTGTAGTGTGTGAGTGGGTGTATGTGCGGTGTGTGTGTTATACGTACATACATACATATATTACGTGGTTACTTCCTTCATTTTAGCAGAGATTCCGTCTCATGGTAGTTCAGTTCCTGTAGGTAGTTCTTTAGGGTAATCTTACAATCGAATAATATTTTTAGGATAGATGTTAAGGCTTGTTTTGATTTTATTGTAAAGGTGGCTTGACAGGAAGACAGTTTGGCGTCGGAAAAAGGCGGTCTTGTGTTTAATCGCTTGACAAATTTTTGTGTTCGGCCTACGACGATTGGTCTGGATTAGAGGGCTGTAACACAATTGTTTATGCTGCCGTATTATTATCTGCATGGTAAACAATTGTCTCACTGTCATGACTTTCGCGTCTTGGTAAAGCTGTTGTGTGAAATAACGGAATAGTTTCCTGTGCATTACCTTCAGCAATGATCGCTGAGCACGTTGCAATGCAATCAATTTAGTCTTGCATGCCCTACCCCAAATTGGAATACAGTAGATTAATACTGACTGGGCAAGGGCATAGTAAACAGTTTTCAGTAGAGATGGTTTTAGGATGTTACGGAGCTTCCTGAATATCCATATTAGTTTTCTTACGCGGGCGGACAGAAGATCGACCTGCGCGTTCCACGACAGTGTCTATTGTTATGTCAATGGTTATTATGGCAAGCTAAAATATGTAAACAAAATTTATGGATCCGGACCCACACCCTATAGATTGATTTATCAAAGAGATTTAAGAAAGGTGAGTCATCAATATTTTTTTTTTTATTTACCTTATGTATACTACACACCACATGTATACTTACAAAGCAAAATCATTCATAACAAATTTATCTTTTCAGAACCAAATAAACATAATTTAGTGAAAGATATAAAGAAGAGAAATTTTGAAAAACTCCGAAGCTTTTTAACAAGTCACAAGACAGAATAGTAGAAAAAAAATATTGCTAAATGTGTGGAATGTAAAAGAAATTTATGTGTGCACTGCTTCAATGAAAAACATGAATGTATGTAGTTTTTCCTCTTCTCTCACGTTTTCTCTTACATGAAAACTATATTAAAACTTTTATATTTTTATTTCTCATCCCTAAAATATGCTCAAAACTTCCCTTATTCAGACAAAACATGCTGTTGACGAACGCCTTCAGGTTCTTGTCAATCAATTCATTATTGTTTTATTGTTAATATTCAAAGCAAAAAAATATATTTATTTTAACATGAAGCCAAAAAAATAATTTAAGTTTCTTAAACGTTACAGGTTTTAAAATAAGCCCTGTACCGCCACAATAAAGTTTTATGATCAGGTGTGCAACGCCTGGCGCCGCAGGAATGGAAGAATAGAAGAATCACTGCCGCGTCGAACGTGTTAACCGACTTGGCTTACACTCGATTTCGCAACTTTTTACGGCAAAACTGCGTTGCGAGACTTGTGTTTTTTTGTGCATGTAGGTACATAATGTAATGTTTTTGATGGGATCTCATTTCTTTTTGTATCTTGTGCCTCAGCTGCTGGGTTTCCTGAGGCCCACTTTCTGTCTCTGTGGGCTTTTCTCAGAGCTTTTGATCTGTCTGGACGGTAAACGAAAAATTCAGAAATTGAAGACTCATGCGCGCTTAATAACCAAACCGCTGTGACTAATACAACCAAAGTGTCTTAGATGTAATAATAATTAATAATTTTTAATAATTTAATAATTTTTAATAATTTTAAACTGTAATTGTAAACCGCCTAGACTTGTCACTCTCGAAAGTGCCACATACGCTTGACCGCATGTGAATACTAAAGTAGGTACCAATGTCCAACAATGCGCTATTGAGACTTAGCCCTTGACCACAGTGAAACGGGTTGGTGCTTCAGGATAGGAATGACAACAATGTATTGGTTACTAAGTTTTTATTCCCTTTTAGAAAAGAAATTACAAGAACTCAGGGGGTGGTTCATGGATCGCTCACTCTGTCCGCTTGCTAGGACTTGAAAGGGACTTAGCTTTAGGCTAATCTTCCTCGTAGACTGCAGCTACCCGGAACCTGGAGCCGGCAGGGTCAGTCTGCGCGCAGGGACGAAAGCGGAGTCGTGTACGCTAGGCAGCTGATCCACGCACGAGCTCTAGCAGGCGGGCAGGCAGCAGGCAGCAAGCAGCAGGCACAGCGCACAGGCCCAGTGGGTGTAGCCTGGTACAGGAACCCGAGATTTCGGGTTATATTTTCGCGCAGAATTTTAACAGTGCGACGTTGTAAGTAATGGTAGGTAGGCAAGCGGGAAAAGAAAGCTTTCACAGCGTGTCTCCCTTTTATATGAGAGTAAATCGCATAAAAAATCGATATGGCTGTTAATTTAAACACAGACGGACTTCCATACTGGCAGGGCCGTCGAGCAGAGACAAAAGCAGAACGACCAGACCATAGAGAACGCAGATCAATAATGGCTCGCTTACACCATCGCAAAATATGAGCGATACTCAATAATGGCTCGCTTACACAATCGCTTTGCAATTATAAGCGATACATTACTTTCTTCTTTATTATGATTTTCCCTTTAATCAACCTTATTTGATTAAAGGAAAAATTACCTTTAGCACCTCTAGATCAAATTGTAAGAGAGCACCTTAATCCGGCTGGAACACGCTTTCCACGTCCCACACAAGTAGCTAACGACAGGATATTTAGAGTAAGTGAAACAAGCTCTGTTATTTGCGTCCTTGTCAGTTGTTAGATGTGTACAATTTGCTAAAATAGTTTTATTTGCCCAGCAGTAGGACGTTTATAGTGAGATCATAGTGAGATCATTTGATTTGATATTATATTATTTAGGATTTAGTATTTGTGTTTAGACAGAAGTGCTACATATCCCCCTTTTTAGAGTAGGATTTTGCCTAGGAAAAATCCAATTATGTTAGAAAAACAATCCTCAAGATTAATACGGAAGACCAATTCATCTGCATACATCGTCGTATATACCCTCAATTCCATTCATTAGTCTCCACATTCTTCATAATGCAGTCATAAATTAACATATGACTACAACTTACATCCCATAGCAGCCTATCTTTAGTTAAACACCCAATATGACTGTAGTAGTAAGAGTGTTGAATAACTTTGAAGAACTAACAATCACCCAAGACATTAACAACTGTAACCAAAGATAAAAACAATCCCGAAAATTGACGGAACCCTGTCCTCACAAGACAGTAAGAGTCAAGTTAAAAACATGAGACAATAAGATTCAATAGCAGTTATTGAACGGTTACAGTTGAGAAGCGATCCCTATCTATAAAAAAATTTAATAATTTTATATTGTTTTTTTTTTTGTATTCTTTTTATTTCTTTTTTTTTTATATAGGTATTCTTTTTATATTCTTTATTTTTTTTTTATTTTTTTTTTCATATCTGGGAATTCAAATTGGGATAGAACCAACAACGACCTCATCATATGTAGACCCGAAAAGCGTGTGCAATTGCACACATTTCGCCGGACAACAAAACAATATTTGCCCGAAGACCTGAAAAAGTGGATTTCCCCTTTTATTTTATTTTTTTTCTTCTTTATTTAGTAAGTATTTCTATTCTGTTAGAATAATGTATTTAAAAACATAAAAATGTATTTAAGTAGTTATAAGATAACCATCGGCTGATGAGTACTTTAAGTTTTTAGACATTGCACCGGTTAAATTTAGTTATGATTTTTCAACATATTTGTTTAGCCTATGTTCACACTGCTGTGCATCTGTGTATAAGTTATAGTTTGTATAAGTAAAACTTTATTCAGTATAAACCTGTTTTATTTTCATGATAAGTTTTCATAAAAATGTTAAAGTGTAGCTTGTAGCTATAGATTTATATTATTTAGTAAGGTTTTTCCAGCGAAAAACATTAAAAATAAGAACTTATTAAGTACTTATATTTTTATTTTAAAATCCTGGATATGCCAAGAACCTAGATTTTTACCATGCATGTTGACGAGTTCATACACAAAGGGTGACAATTTTGCTTTAATTCGACATTTAATATATTTAGTTTTAGGAGTAAGTGTCTTTGAGACGTATGTGTCTTTGTCACTTTGGTAATAAGTTTTACGCCACACAATATCACCCACACTAAATTCATGACTTTTACGACGTAGATTGTTTGGACCACAATTCCTAGTATGAGACCTTATTGCGGATCTTTGTACCTGGTTGAACACTTTAGTCGTATTCTGTTTCTTAGTTAGAGGCAAGGTACCCATTATGTCATTAGTAGACTTTTGAATTGATCCAACACATTTCCTAGGACGACCCATGAAGCTTAGAGTAGAGTGCTGAGCACATTTATGTGAATTACATGAGTCACAATTCTTAACAAAATTGGCTACGTCTTTTTGCATACCAGGCCAAAAATAATTCAGCGATAAACTTCTTAATGTTTTAAAGATTCCCAAATGTTTAGAAGTAGGACTGGTATGATTTTTCTTTAGAATATCCGCTTTAAATTCGTTAGGAACAACTTCCTTCCATGTGAATTTTTGATTTTCACAATTCATATTTTTAATGAAGCGATAAAGTTTATAATTGGATATTCTATAATTTAAAAATGAAGTGGGAGACAAAAGACAACCATTATAAATTTTTAGATACCAGGCATCCGACACATTAGGGGCGGCTTGGTTATTATTAACTATAGCTGTTGTAGATACAGCGCAAGTTTCCGAATTTAGAACTAGGCAATCCAGCTCACTGGGAAATAAATTAAAAGCTCTCCAGAAATCCATTCCTAAGATAAGATTATCTTTGATCTCAGGGACTATATAGACTTTTATAGTGTGAGTCTGATTTTTAAAAGATAGCGGCATATTTAAGTATGATGAAGTGTAAAGTTTTTGACCGCCAGCTGCAGAAAGCTGTAATGGATTGCAGTAATTTAATTTACGAGTTGAATTAAGCAAGAGCTTGTGGGAATTATTCCCTAAAATAGTAATGCTGGACCCAGTGTCCAAAAGACCAACAATATTCTTGCCATCAGCATTGACCGTGACAAAAGGTCGAGATGTACTGGTTTTAGGTTCCAGTATTGGAGAAACATAATGTTTATTATTAGTTGACAGTTTAGCTGTCGAATCCTGACCTTTCTGCTGTATAGAGTTGCCATTTTTAGTGCAATTCGGACACTCTGGAGCACGAACACCCTTTTTGCCACATTTAAAACATATTATATCACGTGGCTTCCTACACTGGCTGAGGCTATGTGTGTTAGTGCGACATCTAGGACAATAGACTCCTCGCAGCTCAATAGCCGAGACAAAAGATTTCTTAGGAAAACCTGCAGGTGAAGTAGAATTATTATTCCCCCGATAAGAAAACTCGGGAGCAAGAGTTTGAGCACTAGGACCTGGAGGTTTATGAAAATTAGTGAAATGGCATTGTACCCTCTCATAATGTTGGCAAGCCACTTTAAGTGCATTAATTGAAAAAATAGGCGAAGCCGCGGCCAAAACATTGGCATAGCACGGTCTTACATTATGCAATAAAATGTCTAATTTATCCCCTACTGACAAGGGCTTTGACAAACGTGAAAACATACCGTCCATTATTGCTAGGTAGACGGATATGGACTCGTCCCTACCTTGTGTACGGGAACGAATTTCAGCCAAGAATCTGTAGTCAAAATCTTGCAGACTGAACTCAGACTTTAATAATGTCACCAATTCAGACCAACTGGTGATGTTAGGTCTCACACACCTAAACCAATGCAGAGCATCTTCAACAAAAATTTCGTAACCAAATGACAATATTTTATCGTGAGAAATGCCTCTAGACACGATATATTCGTCAACCCTTTGTATAAAAGACAATACGCATGTTTTGCCATTAAATCTTATTTTATTAAAATCAGCCGAGGCGTTACGTTCAATATTTAAATTTACCACCGATTTCTCTAAATCGATCAAGCCTTGGGACGATGTTGGCTGTTTAACAGTTTCAGGTTTAAGCGACAATAAAATTTTATATTGGGAGTCGAAATTATTTCTAGCTTCTAACAAATCGTCATCGTCGTCAACTACGACCCTATAAAGGCGATGATAAATGTGGTTCAATAATACCTCCGTTCTACAAAACAAGTTTTTATCAAAGTTAGATTTTAGAGTTTTTAAATTTTTCAATGATTTATTCAGAGCAAGTTCGATACCCTCAATATCCAAAACCGGATCCAAATGCGATACTAAAATATCTTCGGAGGGAAGCTCCTTAGATAGCTTTATAATTTGCCTCCGTAATTCCATCACAGAATCCCCCGGAGTAGCTCCCCGTAAAGCAACTTCGTAATCCAGCTCGGCTTTTTGAAGCGATAAAAAATTTATACTGTATTCTGCCATGGTCCAATCGAGTGTTCTAAACCTGGGTGAGTTGTCTAGAGCAGGTTCAATAGTAACTTAGCAAAAGTAAAGTAAAAGAAACACAGAAATATTTAAGTGGGTGTCCGGAAAAAAAAAATTTACCGAGTAAAAATTTTAAAAAACTGAAGATTTTTCAAAACAACGATGTTAAGAACGGTTTTAAAATGAATAGGGATGAATAAATTACTATAACTTACTGTGTGATCGGAATTAAAGAACACACAGTGCACAAATCACAAAATAAAAGCTAAAATTCACTGACACCCACTTTCACTGTAAAAAAATATTAGTTAATAATAGTTAAAGAACGACACAGAGTGAGCTATCCTTAGCGAGCTGGGCGCCACTGAAACAGTTTTAGTTGCTTCAGGTTAGGGAATGACAACAATGTATTGGTTACAAAGTTTTTATTCCCTTTTAGAAAAGAAATTACAAGAACTCAGGGGGTGGTTCATGGATCGCTCACTCTGTCCGCTTGCTAGGACTTGAAAGGGACTTAGCTTTAGGCTAATCTTCCTCGTAGACTGCAGCTACCCGGAACCTGGAGCCGGCAGGGTCAGTCTGCGCGCAGGGACGAAAGCGGAGTCGTGTACGCTAGGCAGCTGATCCACGCACGAGCTCTAGCAGGCGGGCAGGCAGCAGGCAGCAAGCAGCAGGCACAGCGCACAGGCCCAGTGGGTGTAGCCTGGTACAGGAACCCGAGATTTCGGGTTATATTTTCGCGCAGAATTTTAACAGTGCGACGTTGTAAGTAATGGTAGGTAGGCAAGCGGGAAAAGAAAGCTTTCACAGCGTGTCTCCCTTTTATATGAGAGTAAATCGCATAAAAAATCGATATGGCTGTTAATTTAAACACAGACGGACTTCCATACTGGCAGGGCCGTCGAGCAGAGACAAAAGCAGAACGACCAGACCATAGAGAACGCAGATCAATAATGGCTCGCTTACACCATCGCAAAATATGAGCGATACTCAATAATGGCTCGCTTACACAATCGCTTTGCAATTATAAGCGATACATTACTTTCTTCTTTATTATGATTTTCCCTTTAATCAACCTTATTTGATTAAAGGAAAAATTACCTTTAGCACCTCTAGATCAAATTGTAAGAGAGCACCTTAATCCGGCTGGAACACGCTTTCCACGTCCCACACAAGTAGCTAACGACAGGATATTTAGAGTAAGTGAAACAAGCTCTGTTATTTGCGTCCTTGTCAGTTGTTAGATGTGTACAATTTGCTAAAATAGTTTTATTTGCCCAGCAGTAGGACGTTTATAGTGAGATCATAGTGAGATCATTTGATTTGATATTATATTATTTAGGATTTAGTATTTGTGTTTAGACAGAAGTGCTACAACAGAATAAATAATCCTTGACTCATATTTATATTAATAGGCTATAGGTAAACTGCAAATGACCCGCATGGTTTCGAGAAAAGGATGGTATAGTCGAGTCGTGCCTTTGTTTTCCTCGACTTGCAGGGAGCACTGCCGATACCGTGCCCGCAGACACGAAAATCGTAATAAAAGACACGAAAAATAGCTATGTACAAAATTTGGAGCTTGTGGGTCTGCTAGAAGTACCTTAGTGAGTGAGTCAGTGACAAAATTAGGCATCTTTGACTTGCAATAAGTCTTAAAATACTTGCTCAAATTTAATAAAATTTGGATATGTATCTAGCCAATGTTATGACTTCTTGGTCATAAAAAAATTGGCTTTTAGTTCTTTCAACAACGAACTTACAGGGAACGTAGGTATGGCCGTGCCTTCTTTTTGGGTCGTGCCCCCAGATCAGCACGAACACAATACATATTCATGAGCGATGCAATTTTCAGCCGCCCTCCGAAGCCCTTGGCGCGCCCTCCCGTACCGCTTGGCAACAGTCAAAATCAGCTGTGGAATATTACGCAACGCACCACACCCCGCCGCCCGTCTCTGCCTCGCTCGCACCCAGCACTGGAGGCCCGTATGCCCTCTCGCTTCTGCAAGGTGTTGTCATTTCACCCCACCCGGTCTTTGTGTGATTATTTCACTCGTTATTCAGTAACGACACCGAAAACTAAAATAATAATGTAAATGTTTTTATTACAAACGTAATAACATAGAGTTTTTGGTATTAGATGCGGTATTTCGATAGATATTTGGGTTACCGGCGCCAGGCTCCGCCCCGCCCCCGCGCACAGCTGTTGCAGATCGATGCGCCCCCGCCGCCGCCTCGCCCCCGGGGCTCGCTGGTGCGGTGCACTGATCATTATTTACAAGCCATTACAGCCCATATTTTGGTCGTATCAAAGGCAAAGGCTTTTTCATATCAATAGGGCCTCACTCAGCTCAGTAGGCTCAGATCATTACATACATACATTATAATCACGATTATTATCCCCGAAGGGTTAGATGAGGACCGCAAAAGCAGCCCTCTGCCATAGTCCACTTTTCACCAAATTGCGACTGACTTACCTACCTAGGTACGTGATTCACAGGTAATAAAATAATATTTGGTGATAAAGATTTATGTACTTATTTTTAACTGTTTTTCAAAACTAAACTACCGCGGTGTTTCATTAAAATGATTTGTATATTTACGATGATTACGCCGCCGCCGCCGCCGCCGCACAGTGATTCGTGTAGAACAAGTTAGCTGGACAAAATTATTTGCTTTGATTTTTGTTTCTAAATAAGGTCAATAAGCGTTGACGTGTAGCTCTCAGTACTTTTTTGAGGATGGTTTATCGTTTATGCGGGTATTATAAAAAAAAACCTTCAGAAACATATTGTATACTAATAAATATATAAAATATTTTTTCCAGAAAGTAATTATAAAACCTAATAACAGATAGCATAATATAATTAAGCTTAATGACTACTTCTGTTACTCATTATCATCACTTTCATCAGATGAATCATCCATTGAATAGTCATGATCATGTGTAGCAGCAATATGAAAACTAGCAATTGTATTTACATTTTGCTCCTTACAGCTGGGTTGAACTTAAATCTAGAACTTCAGAAGGGAGCGTACCTGTTTTCTTCCGGAACTTCTCTTAAACCGTTTATTACTGTGTTTTGTGTTTTGTGTTCACGAAATCTTCTGCAGTCCTTATTCCGAGCTTACTGTGCTTCCTCGAACAGTTGGCCTATAGGCAGAAGTGATGATTTAATTACTACACCACTATGCAGAAGTATTTTGTAAACATTTGCGGGCATAAGAGATTTACGTAAAGTTGTCTGATTTCTTGGGCTAAGTTTTCAAATTTTTCAATATTTATATCATATCCCGATGATAAAGTGCGAAGTAGTATGCCAATTTTTTAAATAATTAATTCACTAGCACTTCTAGACTGTAAAAGGTCATCTACACGTCGTCTTTTTGATTTGACTTGCATAAACGGACACATTAAAAGATATGTCAACGCCCTCCAGCCACGAAGAATTCTTGTCTAGGAACCGCTCTCGGTTTCTTACACAACTGTTCCAATTTTCAGCCAATTTTGATGTATGTTTGGAGATGATGACCTTGACGTCTCTCATAGATTGCTCCGTTACACCATCAAAATCATGTCTTAAAAATATAAATCGAAAGAGCTCTTCGTTCCGCGTTTCTTTCGGGTGTTTCAACCATTCTTCGAAAAAATCAATTTTTGAGACGGTGAAAACTGCAATACAAAAAAAAATAAGTTGTGCAAATAATTCGCAATAATTTTTTCTACTTATTACTACTAGATACTTGATAAAATGTTTACTAGAAAAAATCAACCAGTCTCAGGTAGCTCGAGTGGGATTCGAACCCACGACCTTTGGATTGCCGGTCCACTGCTCTAACTGCTGAGCTACCGAGACCCCAGAAGACTCGTTGAATTTTTCCTAGTAGTTTGATTTACGCTGCAAGCCAGCGGTATTACGTCACTGTGAAGTCTACCCTCACATTCGAAAGAAATACTATTGCAAGTATTTAACAATCGATAAAGACGTAATTGCTTATAAATATCTTTTATTGTTGAAATTTTGCATTCACAATGCTATATAGATATAGGATAAAATGTTTACTAGAAAAAAATCAACCAGTCTCAGGAAGCTCGAGTGGGATTCGAACCCACGACCTTTGGATTGCCGGTCCACTGCTCTAACCGCTGCGCTACCGAGACCCCAGAAGACTCGTTAAATTTTTCCTAGTAGTTTGATTTACGCTGCAAGCCAGCGGTATTACGTCACTGTGAAGTCTACCCTCACATTCGAAAGAAATACTATTGCAAGTATTTAACAATCGATAAAGACGTAATTGCTTATAAATATCTTTTATTGTTGAAATTTTGCATTCACAATGCTATATAGATATAGGATAAAATGTTTACTAGAAAAAAATCAACCAGTCTCAGGAAGCTCGAGTGGGATTCGAACCCACGACCTTTGGATTGCCGGTCCACTGCTCTAACCGCTGAGCTACCGAGACCCCAGAAGACTCGTTGAATTTTTCCTAGTAGTTTGATTTACGCTGCAAGCCAGCGGTATTACGTCACTGTGAAGTCTACCCTCACATTCGAAAGAAATACTATTGCAAGTATTTAACAATCAATAAAGACGTAATGGCTTATAAATATATTTTATGGTTGAAATTTTGCATTCACAATGCTATATAGATATAGGATAAAATATTTACTAGGAAAAAATCGACCAGTCTCAGGAAGCTCGAGGGGGATTCGAACCCACGACCTTTGGATTGCCGGTCCACTGCTCTAACCGCTGAGCTACCGAGACCCCAGAAGACTCGTTGAATTTTTCCTAGTAGTTTGATTTACGCTGATTTCTTTTTTTTATATATATATATTTTTTTCTAGTAAACATTTTATCCTATATCTATATAGCATTGTGAATGAAAAATTTCAATAATAAAAGATACTAGATATTTGTAACAATCATATACAATAGGTTCCACAGAGTGGACATGAGTGTACATGTAATTTTTTTACCATTGAGTTAAAAAAGTGGGTCAGAACCACCACTATTTTCTAAACATTTAATTAATAAAATTAAGGAATCAAGATTCTGGTGATAAAAACTAACTCAAAAAAAACTACTTACCCTTATGTGTGTAATCTATCACAAAAACACTAGCAAAATATTATTTTAGTAACTTGAACAATGTTATCAAGTAAGGCGTAAAAATGCAAATAAATGCACTTTAAATTGTGAATATTTCATAAACTTACCATAATGACGTTCCAAATGAGGGTAATTACGAAAAGTTATAGGTGTATTCCTTTATGTATAGACCTAATTAGTTCCTATCAATAAGTACCTACTAGAAATTTAAAGGTCGTTTTTGTCCAGCTAACTTGTTTTACTTTACAGCTAACTTTTTTGTGCCACATACTTTAAAATTTGTTTTATTGTAATTATTTTGTTTATTTTGTTTGTACGTGTGTCACAGAATAAATATTTTTTCATTCATTCATTCATTCAAAAATTAGTTTTGATAAATCGGTGTGGTATTTCGGGAAGACGTGCTGTGGAATGTATCCTCCATGGAATTGATGACCGTTCTGTGAGGCTAGGAGCTGAGGCAGCGCAGTTTGATGATCCCAATAGATTGTTGTCATATTTGCGCAGTGCTAGGAATGCAAAAAGCAATACCGATCGAAGACATGCCAAGGGACTAGCTTTTAAACAACAAGGCAACCCAAATCGGTCTCCTAGGAATGTCCGTTGTTCCAATTGTAGGAAAGACGGGCATTTTACGTCTCAGTGTACATTGCCCATAAAAAAATGTACTCGGTGTAATAGGATTGGGCATGAAGCCGAGCAGTGTTATGCCAAAATACAGACAGATGGAAAAACGGTTATGTGTGTAGGGAAAGGGACTGACTTTGTTTCTGAGGCATCGACAAAAGTATGTGAGACAAGCCGAAAGTATTTTAAGGTCGCACAGATCAATGGTCACCCTATTGAGACATTCATCAACTTAGGCAGTGAATGTTCGATAATTCAGTTATCTTATTTCCTAAATATTAGCAATACACACAGTACCGAAGGTCTTCCTACTTTAAGGGGCTTTGGCAATTCGGCCGTTAATTGTGTTGGCAAAAAAGGGGTCCAAATCGTAATAGATGAAGTAGAACCTAGCCTAGAATTACTGATAGTCCCTGATAGTGTCATGCACGTACCCTTGATTATAGGCCAGTCATTTACTGAGCAAGCATACATAGTGATACGAAAAACAGGCGATCGTTTAGAAATTTCACAACTTCAGCCAATGGACGTAGCTGAAAGCAATAAAATTAATCTTTACTGTAACAACATTGTGACGTTTTCCGGCACTATTGCTATAGCTGTTTATACAGATTCTTCTTACAGAGGCGAAGTTTATGTTGAAGGTGGAATTCGTTATTCTTTACCTTCTGGTCTATTCATTATAGAAAATGACGGTAAGGGTTGTATTGTCGTTAATAACACATCATCGGCTACTTTAACCCTTAGAAAAGATCTTCTTCTAGTACGTAGGCGCGTTGCTCGTGAGGAATCTACGATGCTTGTCATGAACGTGCTTACGCCACCGAACAATAAGAGCGGCTTTACCCCAATAACAGATTCGGAGGTAAATTTTGGTGACAAATTATCACCTATGCAAAAGATTATTTTGATTTAATTATTGAATAAGTATCGCAATTGTTTTGCTTTAAATTATGGTGAATTAGGCACCACTTCTGTTGGACAAATGACGATAGTTCTCAACGACAACGAACCTGTGGTATATCGCCCGTATCGGTTATCTTTTAGTGAAAAGGATAAGGTCAGGGAAATGATTTCGGAATTACTCCAGAATGATATCATTAGACCATCTACATCTGCGTATGCAAGTCCGATAGTGGTGGTAAGAAAGAAGACTGGAGAACTAAGACTTTGTATTGATTATCGTGCACTTAATAAGAAAACTGTAAAGGAAAATTATCCCATGCTGCTAATCGATGATCAATTGGATGTTCTTTCCGGAAACCAATTTTATACCACCCTAGACCTCGCATCTGGTTATTATCAGATCTCTATAAAGGAAAGCGATAAGTATAATACAGGTTTTGTGACGCCAGACATTTAATATATTTAGTTTTAGGAGTAAGTGTCTTTGAGACGTATGTGTCTTTGTCACTTTGGTAATAAGTTTTACGCCACACAATATCACCCACACTAAATTCATGACTTTTACGACGTAGATTGTTTGGACCACAATTCCTAGTATGAGACCTTATTGCGGATCTTTGTACCTGGTTGAACACTTTAGTCGTATTCTGTTTCTTAGTTAGAGGCAAGGTACCCATTATGTCATTAGTAGACTTTTGAATTGATCCAACACATTTCCTAGGACGACCCATGAAGCTTAGAGTAGAGTGCTGAGCACATTTATGTGAATTACATGAGTCACAATTCTTAACAAAATTGGCTACGTCTTTTTGCATACCAGGCCAAAAATAATTCAGCGATAAACTTCTTAATGTTTTAAAGATTCCCAAATGTTTAGAAGTAGGACTGGTATGATTTTTCTTTAGAATATCCGCTTTAAATTCGTTAGGAACAACTTCCTTCCATGTGAATTTTTGATTTTCACAATTCATATTTTTAATGAAGCGATAAAGTTTATAATTGGATATTCTATAATTTAAAAATGAAGTGGGAGACAAAAGACAACCATTATAAATTTTTAGATACCAGGCATCCGACACATTAGGGGCGGCTTGGTTATTATTAACTATAGCTGTTGTAGATACAGCGCAAGTTTCCGAATTTAGAACTAGGCAATCCAGCTCACTGGGAAATAAATTAAAAGCTCTCCAGAAATCCATTCCTAAGATAAGATTATCTTTGATCTCAGGGACTATATAGACTTTTATAGTGTGAGTCTGATTTTTAAAAGATAGCGGCATATTTAAGTATGATGAAGTGTAAAGTTTTTGACCGCCAGCTGCAGAAAGCTGTAATGGATTGCAGTAATTTAATTTACGAGTTGAATTAAGCAAGAGCTTGTGGGAATTATTCCCTAAAATAGTAATGCTGGACCCAGTGTCCAAAAGACCAACAATATTCTTGCCATCAGCATTGACCGTGACAAAAGGTCGAGATGTACTGGTTTTAGGTTCCAGTATTGGAGAAACATAATGTTTATTATTAGTTGACAGTTTAGCTGTCGAATCCTGACCTTTCTGCTGTATAGAGTTGCCATTTTTAGTGCAATTCGGACACTCTGGAGCACGAACACCCTTTTTGCCACATTTAAAACATATTATATCACGTGGCTTCCTACACTGGCTGAGGCTATGTGTGTTAGTGCGACATCTAGGACAATAGACTCCTCGCAGCTCAATAGCCGAGACAAAAGATTTCTTAGGAAAACCTGCAGGTGAAGTAGAATTATTATTCCCCCGATAAGAAAACTCGGGAGCAAGAGTTTGAGCACTAGGACCTGGAGGTTCATGAAAATTAGTGAAATGGCATTGTACCCTCTCATAATGTTGGCAAGCCACTTTAAGTGCATTAATTGAAAAAATAGGCGAAGCCGCGGCCAAAACATTGGCATAGCACGGTCTTACATTATGCAATAAAATGTCTAATTTATCCCCTACTGACAAGGGCTTTGACAAACGTGAAAACATACCGTCCATTATTGCTAGGTAGACGGATATGGACTCGTCCCTACCTTGTGTACGGGAACGAATTTCAGCCAAGAATCTGTAGTCAAAATCTTGCAGACTGAACTCAGACTTTAATAATGTCACCAATTCAGACCAACTGGTGATGTTAGGTCTCACACACCTAAACCAATGCAGAGCATCTTCAACAAAAATTTCGTAACCAAATGACAATATTTTATCGTGAGAAATGCCTCTAGACACGATATATTCGTCAACCCTTTGTATAAAAGACAATACGCATGTTTTGCCATTAAATCTTATTTTATTAAAATCAGCCGAGGCGTTACGTTCAATATTTAAATTTACCACCGATTTCTCTAAATCGATCAAGCCTTGGGACGATGTTGGCTGTTTAACAGTTTCAGGTTTAAGCGACAATAAAATTTTATATTGGGAGTCGAAATTATTTCTAGCTTCTAACAAATCGTCATCGTCGTCAACTACGACCCTATAAAGGCGATGATAAATGTGGTTCAATAATACCTCCGTTCTACAAAACAAGTTTTTATCAAAGTTAGATTTTAGAGTTTTTAAATTTTTCAATGATTTATTCAGAGCAAGTTCGATACCCTCAATATCCAAAACCGGATCCAAATGCGATACTAAAATATCTTCGGAGGGAAGCTCCTTAGATAGCTTTATAATTTGCCTCCGTAATTCCATCACAGAATCCCCCGGAGTAGCTCCCCGTAAAGCAACTTCGTAATCCAGCTCGGCTTTTTGAAGCGATAAAAAATTTATACTGTATTCTGCCATGGTCCAATCGAGTGTTCTAAACCTGGGTGAGTTGTCTAGAGCAGGTTCAATAGTAACTTAGCAAAAGTAAAGTAAAAGAAACACAGAAATATTTAAGTGGGTGTCCGGAAAAAAAAAATTTACCGAGTAAAAATTTTAAAAAACTGAAGATTTTTCAAAACAACGATGTTAAGAACGGTTTTAAAATGAATAGGGATGAATAAATTACTATAACTTACTGTGTGATCGGAATTAAAGAACACACAGTGCACAAATCACAAAATAAAAGCTAAAATTCACTGACACCCACTTTCACTGTAAAAAAATATTAGTTAATAATAGTTAAAGAACGACACAGAGTGAGCTATCCTTAGCGAGCTGGGCGCCACTGAAACAGTTTTAGTTGCTTCAGGTTAGGGAATGACAACAATGTATTGGTTACAAAGTTTTTATTCCCTTTTAGAAAAGAAATTACAAGAACTCAGCATCAATATGGGCCATATGTTGGCCAGCCTAAATTCTATTGTAAAGTTAAACTCCTGCATCTGTTCCCACCAGCGAGCTACCCAAGGGATCATATCCCTCTTCTCAAAGGTAGCGCGCAGAGAGTTACAATCTGTTAAAATTTTGAAAGGCACACCGACCAAGTATACTCTAAATTTTTGCAGTGATGCTACAACGGCTAGGGTCTCTAAATCATAGGAGGAATAGTTTTGTTCTTCTGGCGTAGTTTGTCTACTGAAATAAGCAATAGGGCGAAGCATACTGTGCTCATCCTTCTGTAGTAGAATACCGGCAAGTCCGATCTTGCAGGCATCCGTGTGTAATTCGGTTTGAGCTTTAGGATTGTACAGAGCTAAGACGGGTCGCTGTGCAAGCATTGCTTGGAGTTGTCGAAACGAATCCTCTTGTTTGGCACTCCAAATCCACTTTGAGTCCTTCTTTAAAAGTTGGGTTAGTGGTTTTGCTATACTTGAAAATTTAGGAACAAATCGCCGGAAGAAGCTAGCTAACCCGAGAAATTGGCGAATGTTATGCTGATTTTGAGGGATAGGAAATTTTTCCACGGCTTTTATCTTTCTTTGGCCTGGCAGACGAGACTTCAAAGCCTAAGTAGTCAACCGACGATCCAAAGAATGTACATTTCGACAACTTTAAAGTAAGCCCAGCATCTAAAAATAATGACAAAACCGTCTCCAAGCTTGCCATTCCCTCATCAATGTTCTTGGAAGGAATAATAACGTCATCAAGGTAGGCTAATGCTTCTTTATGACGTAACGCCCCCAGTACCTGATTATTCATGATCCTTTGAAAGGTAGCTGGAGCGTTGGCGAGGCCGAACGGCCTACGATTAAATTCGTAGTGGCCGTCTGGCGTCACAAAACCTGTATTATACTTATCGCTTTCCTTTATAGAGATCTGATAATAACCAGATGCGAGGTCTAGGGTGGTATAAAATTGGTTTCCGGAAAGAACATCCAATTGATCATCGATTAGCAGCATGGGATAATTTTCCTTTACAGTTTTCTTATTAAGTGCACGATAATCAATACAAAGTCTTAGTTCTCCAGTCTTCTTTCTTACCACCACTATCGGACTTGCATACGCAGATGTAGATGGTCTAATGATATCATTCTGGAGTAATTCCGAAATCATTTCCCTGACCTTATCCTTTTCACTAAAAGATAACCGATACGGGCGATATACCACAGGTTCGTTGTCGTTGAGAACTATCGTCATTTGTCCAACAGAAGTGGTGCCTAATTCACCATAATTTAAAGCAAAACAATTGCGATACTTATTCAATAATTAAATCAAAATAATCTTTTGCATAGGTGATAATTTGTCACCAAAATTTACCTCCGAATCTGTTATTGGGGTAAAGCCGCTCTTATTGTTCGGTGGCGTAAGCACGTTCATGACAAGCATCGTAGATTCCTCACGAGCAACGCGCCTACGTACTAGAAGAAGATCTTTTCTAAGGGTTAAAGTAGCCGATGATGTGTTATTAACGACAATACAACCCTTACCGTCATTTTCTATAATGAATAGACCAGAAGGTAAAGAATAACGAATTCCACCTTCAACATAAACTTCGCCTCTGTAAGAAGAATCTGTATAAACAGCTATAGCAATAGTGCCGGAAAACGTCACAATGTTGTTACAGTAAAGATTAATTTTATTGCTTTCAGCTACGTCCATTGGCTGAAGTTGTGAAATTTCTAAACGATCGCCTGTTTTTCGTATCACTATGTATGCTTGCTCAGTAAATGACTGGCCTATAATCAAGGGTACGTGCATGACACTATCAGGGACTATCAGTAATTCTAGGCTAGGTTCTACTTCATCTATTACGATTTGGACCCCTTTTTTGCCAACACAATTAACGGCCGAATTGCCAAAGCCCCTTAAAGTAGGAAGACCTTCGGTACTGTGTGTATTGCTAATATTTAGGAAATAAGATAACTGAATTATCGAACATTCACTGCCTAAGTTGATGAATGTCTCAATAGGGTGACCATTGATCTGTGCGACCTTAAAATACTTTCGGCTTGTCTCACATACTTTTGTCGATGCCTCAGAAACAAAGTCAGTCCCTTTCCCTACACACATAACCGTTTTTCCATCTGTCTGTATTTTGGCATAACACTGCTCGGCTTCATGCCCAATCCTATTACACCGAGTACATTTTTTTATGGGCAATGTACACTGAGACGTAAAATGCCCGTCTTTCCTACAATTGGAACAACGGACATTCCTAGGAGACCGATTTGGGTTGCCTTGTTGTTTAAAAGCTAGTCCCTTGGCATGTCTTCGATCGGTATTGCTTTTTGCATTCCTAGCACTGCGCAAATATGACAACAATCTATTGGGATCATCAAACTGCGCTGCCTCAGCTCCTAGCCTCACAGAACGGTCATCAATTCCATGGAGGATACATTCCACAGCACGTCTTCCCGAAATACCACACCGATTTATCAAAACTAATTTTTGAATGAATGAATGAATGAAAAAATATTTATTCTGTGACACACGTACAAACAAAATAAACAAAATAATTACAATAAAACAAATTTTAAAGTATGTGGCACAAAAAAGGCTTCCACTCAGCATAATGTCAAGGCACCTAGTAGGTATCCCGACGCTGGTCTTCCGTGGACGCCTGAGGGGTACATAAAGTTAAAACATACAAAAACACAGAAGTAAACATGCAGGGAATGGTGAAAATTAGTCAACTGACAAAACAAATCAAAACAAAACTGGGTGTCAACAAGACCTATGCCTTAACTTCTCTTATTCTTAAAACAAACAAAGACAGTCAAAAAGCAACAAATTTAACAAAACATGACGAACACAATACACAGCAACTCCACATAACAATGATTAAAATTTCTGAATAATTAAAAGATATATTTTGTATTAATTTTTAAAAGACCTTACTGATAAGACGTTTTTAATTGGAGGCGGAATGTTGTTCCAGCATTTCGTGGCTGAATCCCGAAAACTGCCACGAAATGCGGCTGTGCTGTGCCGAGGACAGGATAGCAGAGTCGCTGCTCTTAGTGGACGTTTCGAAAACTGGAGTTTGTTATAAAGATATGATGGAGTTTGTGTCTTCAAAATTCCAAACAACAGACAAGCCAGATGAAGAGTACGTCGAGACTCCATGTTCATTAAACCACACTGGTTAAGAAAAGGAGATACATGAGCTCTACGCGGTATCGGAAAACAAAACCGCGCACATGCGTTTTGAATGCGTTGTATTAACCTTTTGGTGTAATTGAATAAACATGGACCCACAACAGTGTCCGCATAGTTCAGTTTCGACAGTATCAAAGCGTCACAGAGCTTAATTCGTAGATCAACACTTAAATACTGGCGCACCTTATATAAAACCTTCAGTCTGTAAAAGCAATTTTTCACTGTGTCCATCACATGTTGATGGAATCTTAATCTATTGTCCATTAACACCCCCAAATTTCTTGCTTCTGTTACCTTGTCAACCAAGCCATCTCCAATTTTCACAGTCGGTGTAAAATTATTGATTTTCCCTATCTGACGCTGCGAACCTAGCACAAGAAACTTTGATTTTAACGGGTTCAAACACAAACAATTTTTAGCTGCCCAATCGCTAATATTCTTCAAATCCTGGTTAACCTTTTCGACCGCTGTGGAAGTTTCTTTAGGATCAAAAGACAAATAAACCTGTAGATCATCGGCATATATGTGATATTTACAGTGCTGGATACAATTTACTACATACACAAAATATAGCAGCTGAGCCTACGGCATGTTAAAGTTGCATGATAAATGGCTAACGAATTATATATCATATTATAGCACAAGCTCAAAGTCCAATAATTTGAAATCAATAATATTTTTTATGACGTTTCATTAAAGATTGAACTGCAAGTTTTATTTGCAAGGATTAAAACTACCCTCTAAATAATAGAATTCAATTGGTGATTTAAGTCTAAAAGCTAACAAGATGGCGGTATTTCAAATGCGACGCAGAATAATAGTTTTATATAAAAGTAAACGACATGATTTACTTAAAATAAAGCAAGGAAAACATGCATAACTCAATATTAAGCACAAAAAGCCACGTAACCAATATCCATCTTCTCGGATTACCTAGATATTTATGGATAGTTTTATTAAAATAAAACTGTCTAATGGCCACGCGGGCTCTGCACTAAACCTTTCTACTTGTTTTTATTCCTTACATCACGGAAAAGAAAGAAAGAAAAAAAAACCATCAGAGCGATTGTATCTCAAAAGTGTTGCTATCGGCTTTGCTAGCTCCAACAATAAAAATGGAGAAAATAAAGAGAACAAAAAAAAAATTAAATGAAGTTATCTACTGCATAGTTTACTTAATAAGTGTTCTTAAGATCCCACTTCTGAAATGATGACGCGTGGTACTTGAGGTAATCATCATCATCATCAGCCTATAAACGTCCCACTGCTGGGCACAGGCCTCCCACGTGAACAATAGCACGTGGGGCACGCTGGCCCAGTGCGGGTTGGTGGGTTTTAACGGCTGCCATCTTACGACAACAACCGGGACCAACGGCTTAACGTGCCTTCCGAAGCACGGAGGAGCTCGACATGTTTTTAAATTTGGTCACCCATCCAGCGACCCGGCATTGCGAAAGTTGCTTAGCGAGCAAGTTCGCAAGCCGAACGCGCTAGCCGCTGCGCCATCGAGCTCCTCGAGGTGATGGTTTTCTCTAATTTTTAGCTATGCTACAAGCAGTAATACAGTTAGAGGGGTAGGGAAACGTTTTAAATAAAACAAGTACTTACTTGAGTAACAATTGGGTATATTCTCCGATCACTTTTAACACACTCCACTTCAATGTTATATAATGACCACAAAGATTATAATTGTGACAATATTTCTTACACTAGGTATGGCACATCCACACAGGTCTCAGCAAAGTATATGACTGCCTCTGGCGAGCTCGCTTTTCTCTGCAGGTAACAAAAAACTACCCGCCCCCACTATTTACCTGTCACAGAGCATAGACAGAGAGAATCATCCAATTTTAGAGTTAAATAAGAGAATCAATTTAAATTATTATGATTATGCAATATTAAGTATTTCAGTAGATAAATTAATTAGGTAACAGTGACAATACTAAATTAAACAGGAGTAAAATACATTCCATTAAAACAACAATTGTATGGTTCTACACCTAAGTATATAAAGGAGATGGTAAATGTAAAGTCACTGGTTATGGTAAAACAATAAAGTTTATTACAGACACGTAACTAATATTATTAACAACGGTAGTTTATAAGTAAGTAAGTAAGATCTAATGGTATGGTGAAATGGTATGATGAAATAGTACGTATGCACACACACGAATGGTAACGATACTGAGTATGCACGCGATTGGTATGATAGTCGATGCTCTACTGAAAAGGTGAAAAAACTATAATTAAGTAAATCGCCGCGCAGTGCATAAAAATGCTTACGGCGCTAAATGCCCGCGGCGCGGTCAATGTACGTAACTCGTACATGCTCCCGGGCGAGAAAAGTAAACAAAACTAAAGATGGTTTGGTAAGTATGGTGAGAGATGGTAATGATATTTGATGAAATTACAAGATGATTTAACAATAGGTTTTTTAAATTACTATGTTAGTGAGATGACCTAAAATGTTTACTAAAGTTTGGCATCGTTGCCTTATCCACACGCGCACTGGTATCTCGCACATTGGACCCACTAGGCCTTTCTGCCGCTTTATTACCACTGACTCTACACTTATCACTATTATCACTCGAAACACTTTCTCTGACACTCACGCACTGTACACTAGCACTATACGTAGCGTCGAGCTCGTTGCGGGAGGAGGCGCGGCGCGCTTGGCGGCGCGCGCGCACCCGGCGGCCCGCCCAAGCGAGCCCAGCGACGACTGCTGCGCCCATCATCACGTAGATGGCGACGTAGTGGTGGACGTCATGGTATGTGATGACATCTGCTACCCCATCTTGGGCTTTCAAATCCTTGATTTGATCTCCGAGGACCTTCAAGTCCTTTTCTAAACCGTTTGATTCAATTTCTATGGTCGAATTAGGTACAGTTATATTTATAATATTATTAATAGGCGGTATGTCTGGTGTAACGAGGTTCAACTGTACGGTTATGTTATTGGAGAATTGCCTATGCGACGTTATCGTAATGGAGTCGCCTTTGATGACACAGCCATTCCCTAGCGTAATGACGCCAGCCTTGGTGAGCCGCTCCGCGGCGATCAGCTGTTCACATATGATTCTCACCTTACATTCGCCACAACAGACATATAAATATGAGTTCATCTTATGAAGCTGAGACCAGGAGTGTTCACATGGGATAGCTTTAGTTTTACAGGTTTGGGTACTTAAATCTTTGATACACAGGCTTTGATCAGATTTAAATTGGTATAATGGTGATTTTAACGGACACAAATAAACATCAACATCAAATGATAAACACGCTTGCAGTGTATTATCACTTATAGGTAAGTATAAGTCCTTTTGTAAGTTGATCGCTACATGTCCGGCGATCGGGACTAGGGTAACCATATAATTGTTTGTTTCTCTTGGAATTGGTATGATCTTATAAATATCGAATAGATCTCTGCTGACTAATGGGATCTTAATTTCGAATAATGAATAGTCTTTAGTTACTCTTGCTTTGACCTTTAATAGATGATAGAGTTTTGGTAACTGGTGATAGATGTTGTCTATTGGTAAAGACAAATCTTTAGGTATGCGGCCAGCAATTAAATGCAACTCATGCAATAATTGTTCGGGCTTAAGTAAGTGAACATTAAAATTGCCGTAATAAATATTGGTAATGGCGTCTAATAGAGTTTCTTGAATTTTTCGTAAGTCAGACAAGATGTTATTTGCAATTATTGCTGACAATGTAAATTCATTGTTGGTGACGGCAAATGTGCATTCTGCCTTTAATTGGTTAGCTGTTTTCTCGATGAAGTTGAGATGTTGATTAAAGGCTTTATATTGTTTGTCTATAGTAGTTTTTTCGGTTTTTAGCAAATGGTACTCTGCTTCTACCACTGAAGTTTGGTTTCTCCATAGACTTTCCAGATGTTTCTCGTTAGCACGTATTAAATCGATATCTTTGGAGTATTGCTCGGCGAAACTTTCATCTAAAATTCCAAACAAACTGTGGGCAACGCTACCTACTCCATTGATAAGCCCTCGGCGGCGACGGCGAGTCTCGCGTGTCGAGAACTGCTGACCGAGTAACATTTGATTGTAGTGGTTGTATTCATCGTAGCGTTGACTTAGTTGTGATAAGACAACGTCACACTGCGCTTTTATTTTGTTATTGGAGCATATATCAGTTAGGTGTGATATGTATTTTTCGACTAAATCAGCGCGTTGCCAATAAGTACTCAGGTCTAAATAAACAACGAGTTTCCATTCATCTCGTATAAGAGACATTTCGGATGTTTTATCGAAATAATACATACTGTTGTTATTTTTCAATGGTGACAGATGGTAAGTACTTTGTGCTGGTGTAAACAAAAGTAGAAAAAACATAAGAATAGTGGTTAGGTAGCAGCTCAGTGACTTTTTTGGTTTTGTACTTTTTTGTTCGATTGGTGTCTCATCTGGGATTGGTTTATCTGGTTTGGTCTCATTTTGGTGATTAGTTACTGGTAGAATAGAAAGTTTTGTGACAGGGCGCTTCATGGTTCCATTTTTGGTTTTTATGGTGACAACTCGAACGTAGCCGTCCTTGCCCGGGTGAAGATCGATTACCCTCCCCAAAGCCCACCTTCCAGCTGGTAGATTACTATCGTGGATAATAACCACATCGTCGACTCGCAAATTTCCATGTGGTTTATTCCATTTGCTTCGTGCGGTTAACTGCGTCAGGTATTCTGCTTGCCAACGCTTCCAAATATCCTGAAATATTTTCTGGGTCAGCTGCCATCTGGTCCTTTCATCTCTTTCAGTCTCAAATATGGTAAGAGTGGGTCCGCTAGATAGAAAATGTGATGGAGTTAGATAATTTAAGTCATCAGGATCCTCAGTCAGTGGACAGAGAGGCCGTGAGTTGAGACAACCTTCTATCTGGGTTAATATGGTGGTAAATTCCTCATAAGTGAGTTTCTGTTCTCCTATAACTCGCTTCAAATGGTATTTAAGACTTTTTACCGCCGCTTCCCACAAACCTCCGGCGGTGGGCCACGACGGCGCGTTGAAATGCCAGCTGATACCCATGTCTGCAACCTCTGACATGAACTCGGTGTTGAAAACGTCCTTGAGCTCCTCCAACCCTCGCGTTAGGACTCTGCTGGCACCGAGGAAGTTAGTTCCATTGTCAGAATAAATATGCCGTGGGGTCCCCCGTCTAGCCGCCATTCTTCTTAAAGCAGCGAGGAATGATGACGTACCAAGGTCGGATACGAGCTCTAAGTGCACTGCTTTGGTCGACATGCATATAAACACCGCTACGTACCCCTTCGTGGTTTTGACTCCGCGGCCTTTATTAGCTTTTATCAAAATACTGCCCGTGAAATCAACGCCCGATTTTTGAAATGGTCTTGACGGGTTGATTCGCGCCTCTGGTAAATCTCCCATTAATTGTTGGTTTTTGATGGGATCGTTCCTTTTACATTTAACGCACAGACGGAGTTGTTTTTTAGTTGCCCGGTTTCCCCCAACAATCCAATAGGTTTTTCTGAGATAAGCAAGTGTTAACCTTACTCCGCCGTGGAGGGTTTGATTATGGGCATGGTCAATTAATAACTCTGTTAATCTATGCTTATGTGGTATTATAAATGGGTGTTTCATATCCTCGTCAATGAACGCATTTTCGAGCCTTCCGCCAACTCTTAACAACCCATTTTGGTCCAGGATCGGATTAAGGTTGCAAATTATACTCTTTTTATCTAGTCGATGGTTATTTTTTAATTTTACGATTTCGTTGGTAAATTCTCGCATCTGTACATTTTTAATAATAAGAAGTTTCGCATAATTCAATTCATTTGTTGTTAAATATGGTAATTTAGTAGGTATACGCGATCGTATTATCCAAGCTAATACGCGAACGGCTTTAGTGAACGAACTTTGTTTTGTAATTAGATACTGTATAATGTCGTCAGCGGGCGATTTTATTATAGCATTAGTTTTATTGTTTTTAATGCATGTACGGATTTCTTCAACAGTGGTGTATAATTGGTTCGATTCTTGGTTGTGGTCAATATGGTAGGATGATAGCCACGCTGGTCCCTGCCACCACAAGGGATGCTGGTGTAATTGAGATGCACTCAAGCCTCGACTAGCACAATCCGCCGGGTTTTCTTCCGACTTTACGTATTTCCAGCAGCTGGAAGACATCACTTCCGTTGTTTGGCGAACTCTATTTGCGACGAAGGGCTTCCAACGGCTAATCTCACCCTGTAGCCAGCCAAGGACTACCATTGAGTCGGACCAGCCATAAATATTTATGTGATAGTCTGATAAGCTGTCTTTGACTTTTCTCATCATATTTGACAATAAGACAGCGCCACAAAGTTCTAATTTTGGTAGACTAATGGTTTTACTCGCTGGTACTAGTCTTGCCTTTCCAACTACTAGCACGACGGATGCTGTGTCGACCCTGTTTATCTTGCAGTAGATCACGGCTGCGTACGCTTTTATAGATGCGTCACAGAATCCGTGTAATTCGATTGAGTCTTGACGTTGCATTCCCAGCCACCTTGGTAATTGTAACTGGTTTATTTGATGAATATCTGCTCTAATCTTCGTCCATTCCGTACAGATATGTTCTGGTAACTGGTCATCCCATTCAATTTGTAATTGCCACACTGCTTGGAATAATATTTTTAATTTGGTAGTAAGTGGTGAAAGCCACCCCAAGGGGTCGAATATTTTAGAAATATCCGACAATAGTGTTCTTTTTGTGGGGTGATTGTTCTGAGAGTCTATTTTAGAGTCAAATGTGAATGAGTCTTTATTTGGGATCCAACGAAGTCCTAGAGTTTTGGTTGATTCAGCGTTTTTGAAATCGAAATGTTCTTGGTTTGAAATTTGATCTGGTATTAATTCTTTTACATTTGACTTCCACTTTCGCAGATTGAATCCACCTGATTTAAGCAGCTTCATGAGGTCAGATTGTAACTCGACCCCTTCAGGTACTGTATGGGAGCCTTGAAGCAAATCGTCCATGTAAAATGACTCCTCTATGACCTTGGGAGCAGATGAGTTTTGGTAATTGGGTTTCTCATCTTTAGCGAGTTGTTTCAACGTCATCATCGCTAAAAAGGGGGCTGCTTTGGTGCCATACGTAACCGTGGTAAGTTGGTATTCCTGTAAATGATCTTCGGGAGCGTCACGCCAAATTATTTTTTGGTATTTTTGGTCACTTTCTATTACTCTTATCTGACGGAACATCTTTTCAATATCTGCTGTAAAAGCATATTTATATTGCCGCCATTTAAGGATTAAAGTTTGTAAATCCTGTTGTAAGTTTGGCCCAACTTCCATTAAATCATTTAGACTAAAGCCCGTAGATGTATTGGCTGATGCGTTGAAAACAACTCTAAGCGCAGTGGTAGTAGACTCAGAACGCAATACACCGTGGTGCGGTAGATAACAGTCGAGTTTCGTATTACTGGCTTCGGCGCGGGCGCGAGCTGCAGGTATCATATGACCGAGTGCGCGATATTCATTCATAAACGATTTATAGTCTTGCGCAATTAATCTATTTTTAGAAAACCTTTTTTCTAATTGCCGATACTGAGCAATAGCCATTGGTTTAGATGTTCCTAATTTTTCTACAAAATCTGGTTTTAGGGGCAGCCTCACATGGTATCTGCCTCCCTCGTCTCTCAAAGTGGTTGATTGGTAAAATTGAATGCAGTAATCGTCGGCTTCAGATAAAGAACTTTGTTGCGATATGTCCTCAATTTCCCAAAACCTTTGTAATTCGTCTGTTTGGTTAATGACGACATTACAGTGGAACGATTGCACATGTCCACATAAGATCCATCCGAGTTGCGTTTCCTGCGCTATTGGAATAGATGGACTGATTTTGATGATTCCGCTCAATATTATGGATGAATAAATATCGGCTCCTAATAATAGATCCACTTGGCGGCTAAGATAGAATTCCGGATCTGCTAGGTTAATGTTGTCTAAATATTTCCATGTTGGTTTTTCTAAAGTCTGGTTTGGTAATTTATTGACGAGGCTATTCATAATGATCGCGTCTGTATGGATAGAAAAATCATTATGAAGCGACTGTATCTCAATTTTTATTGCGCCCTTACAATTGTTTTCTTTAGCGCCGACACCAAATATAACTCCTTTGCAATGTTGTCGTGGTAACCCCAATTTTTGTGTGGCGTTCTCGGTTATCAAAGATGTTTGTGAACCCTGGTCGATGAGTGCACGCATGGTGTGATAAGTCCCGTCAGCAGCCTTAACATAGACCTTTGCAGTTGCTAATAGAATTTCTGAAAAAGTTTCCTGTGACACATGGCATATTTTTCGGTCATTCACTGCCGTCGAGTTGGTTGGTGTCGCAATATCTGTTTTGTCCGCAAACATGTCATGAATAAGCGAATTATGGTTAGCATTGCAAAAGCGACACGTTTTGAGCGATATGCATTCTTTGCCATTATGGTTTACTAGACAATTTTTGCATAGGTTATTTGTCGCAATTGTTTTACGTTTTAATTCTGACCTCGATTCACGGAATGATTTGCAGAAGTAAATCGCGTGGTTTTTCTTGCAATGAGGACATTTCGAAGCTTCCACGTGCAATGTCTTAAATGATGTTGGTTTGCTGGTATATTTATTGAATTGGTTATTGGTTTGATGTTGAATGTATGGTTTTTTGAAACGAGTGTCATCCTGGCGTGGTAGTTTGGTAGAGTCCTGCTTGTGTCGAAATGATTCAAGTGACGTAAACTTTGTTTCTAAAAAGTTTAAAAATTCTTTTAGCGTTGGTACTTCTCTAGGATTCTGCACCGACTGTATATATTCGTTGTGAGAATCTACGTCTAGTTTTTGGGACAATAGGTGTACGATTAGTGGATCCCACGTAGATGTGTCAATCCCTAACTTTTGTACAGCGTGCAGACATTCGTTAGTCGTGTCATGCAGCCTCTTAATCAAAGCGGCGCTTTGGGTTTGCATTATCGGCGTGCTTAGGAGAGTATTAACGTGGGATGAAAAAATCAGTTTTTTATTATTGTAGCGATGGTTAAGAATATCCCACGATACTTGGTAATTCTCTGAGCTAATGCATAAGTGTTGGATTAGCTTTTCTGCTTCACCTCTTAATTTACTTTTAAGAAATTGAAGCTTTTGAGCTCTGGACAAGGATGGGTTATTGTGAATGGCTTCGTGAAACAGGTCTTTAAACGAAGTCCATTGCTGGTAATTTCCCGTAAAGGTTGGTATTTCCATCTGTGGAGTCGATTTATCCCGATAAGACACCGACCACATCTTGGTGTTAATGGTTTTCTTAAGATTGAGAAAAAGTTTCTCATACTTTGCGAACTGTTCTTCATACTTGGGATGATCAGTATTGGTTTCGCTGTCGATATCCCAATGTAACGAATCTATCACCGCCCATCTGGACTTCAATAGCATGAGAGCGTCTTCGAACTCCCATTTTTCGGACAGCTCATCAATAGCAACATTTGCAGCAGTTCGATCAAAGGCCTTGAAGTTGCTGATTTGCTTACGCAGCATCTCATCTAACTTGCTGTTGGTTCCCTCGGACTTTCTCAGAGGAGCCATAGGCGAGAGAACTGGATTCGATGGTAACTGCAACGGCGTTGGTGGTTTCAAAAGTGGTGTGGTTGGTCTACTGGTTTCCTGTTTGTAACTTTGCATCAACTGCTTAGCCTGGTTATAAAATGTACCTGTACGCTCATATTCGTTACCTGTAAAATAAGCGTTATCTTTTTCCTCATAGATACACAATTGTAAATGGTTATTGTGAAACTCCTGCCAGTACGAATCTAGGGTCTCAAGCTTCCTCCTGACATAGTCTGGCGTTTTTCTTTCCTGGCTGTCTTTCTTAAAGTTTCTAAGAAGTTGATCCATGCCCTGCATGAGCTGGTTTTGCGTCTCTAACAAGGCTTCCATGGTAATTATAAAATGTACGAAGTGATTAAAAAAGGAAAGATCTTACTTGATCGTATGTCGTGCTGCCGATTGAGCCTATGGTTTAGCTCAACCTTGGTAGTGGTATCCCTTAGCTCTGGTTGCAGCCTGGTAACGCAACGGACTAGTATCGTCCACTGCACTGGTACAGTTTAGGAACCGTCCTTGAAGTCACAGCTTTAATCCGCGCTCACAGAGTTCACTATTCACTTTAGTTTACGCGAAAATTCACTGTTATAACTCGCGACAGGTTACTTCTACGAATCGAAGGACCAATTAGATGTATGGTTCTACACCTAAGTATATAAAGGAGATGGTAAATGTAAAGTCACTGGTTATGGTAAAACAATAAAGTTTATTACAGACACGTAACTAATATTATTAACAACGGTAGTTTATAAGTAAGTAAGTAAGATCTAATGGTATGGTGAAATGGTATGATGAAATAGTACGTATGCACACACACGAATGGTAACGATACTGAGTATGCACGCGATTGGTATGATAGTCGATGCTCTACTGAAAAGGTGAAAAAACTATAATTAAGTAAATCGCCGCGCAGTGCATAAAAATGCTTACGGCGCTAAATGCCCGCGGCGCGGTCAATGTACGTAACTCGTACAACAATATACAATTATGACAACACCAGTAGCTGGTGGGTCCTCGTAGAGCCTTTGTACTAGTTACGTCGCTGTGATATTGGTTTGTCTTCTGGCGGTAATTTGGAGAAATCGATCTTTTCTCTGCGTAGTTACACAATATCTACCCGTGTGCCGTTCAGCCACATCCCCAGTACTGCGATAACGTGACCACAACCTTGATATCACGTTTTGGCAGGTGTGAGGGGCCTCGGTAACGACGCGTTGAATGGCACCATTTTCTAACATGCTAACGGCTCGTAACGTTTCATCTCGACTCTAATGACGACGTGACATGACTCACCCCTCAAACCCAAACGGTCGCATGAGACCGCACCTACAAAAACACACTTGACTTTGTACCGTGTTTTCATAGACTTACAGACTACTTTAGTAAGAACAAGTTTAGTTATTTCGGTTCTCTGGTTCATCTTATGTATTGTTATCGCATAATAACGCATAGTCTATGCTCGATTCTGTCAAATTTGACGTTGACAGTTACTGTAAAAGAAAGTGTCAAAAAAATCCAAGACTGAGGGGTTAAAGCGCACACGGCACTTTTAATTAAAAAACAAAAACAATCTAAGCTCTTTTCACTAATAAATACTAATAAAACAATTTTAAATTTCCTTGACGTAACAAATTACTAACAATTTTGCCGCCGTATTTTGTTTCTTCTTTTGTTTTTTTAATAACATTTTTAAATTTAGAAAATAGAATAAAAGAGGTTTCAATCTGTATATAAACTTTTTATGGAAACTAAAAAGATTTTAAACTATAAAGTCGTAAATAATTTAGTAGGTATTAAGATGTCCCTAGATTCTGTTGATGTGTGTAATATGTCTTCATTGGTAGCAGCTCTTGAACACTTTCTAAAATGATGAAGTCTATACTTGTAATCCATATTTCTGGCTTCTTGCGCGTCTTCTGACAATTGTCAAATAGGTAAAATAGCATAGTATTCAATAATTTTGGCTCCGTGAATCAGTATTAAGCACGTATGGGAGTTAACAATGCTCACATCCTTAGGTGTGTACACACCTCTCTCTCCTCAAGGGTACCCTTGAGACCCCTGGGTGGTGGTAATTGAGCATTTGGTGATAGAGCCTAGCTCGCCCGGTTGTCGACCAGCGTGCGGTAGTGTACGCCCGCCAAGTGATCTGTGCTCGTCGCAGATCGCATTCCGGGAACAGCGCCGCACTACCGGAACTAAGGGAGCGGCTATTGTTGCAAACTGTGAACCAGAGAGTTCTGCCGTGGAACCATTGAGCGGGAGACGAAACTCGACACGCCGGCCAGGGAGACCCGGTGAAACGGTGGTGCCGCTGGCCGGCCGCGGCATAGTACAGGGGCCCGACCGGGGCTAACCACCTCGGGAGGCTGCCTCACCGGTCGCGCATAATCTCGGAGTGGATCGTTGTGCCAGTTGGTGACCGGAAATGGTGGGACCCGGCGACCACTTCCGGGAGGGTGTGGGAGCTGAGGGGGGCGTCCGTCCGGCGTGTCGGCTGTGGTTGCAACGCTCTTCCAATGGTGAAGCGAAAAACTCTCGCTTTGTTCATTTCTTTACAACTGTAGTGGCTCCTTGTTCACGTCCCTTCCTTACCCTTTTCCAATGACAGTGCCTAAAACGAATGCAGGTAATACAGCGGCTTCCTCCTCTCCCACCACCAATTCGCTGTTTGAGGTGGAGTTCACTAACATCCGTGGGCTCATTCTAACCTCAACGCCGTCCACCAACACCTCGAGACGGCGCGGCCTGAATTGCTTTTTCTGACGGAGACTCAAATTCGTCGCCCGCTGACACGTCTTATTTAAGGTTGCCTGGCTATCAGCTTGAGGAGCAATTCCGCGCGAAAGCCGGAGTATGTCTGTACGTGAGGGCTGACATTTGTTGTCGTCGTCTGCACTGTTTGGAAGACCCCTCCTTTCCCATCCTTTGGGTGCGCATTGAATTCGGCTCCCGTTGCCGTGTCTTTGCGTGCTTAGATCGGTCCCACACAGGAGATGCTAACACAAGCAGCCTTTTTGACCACCTCGGCCGAGTGACTGATGTCACGCAGGAGCGATTCCCAAACGACGAGGTGGTGGTTTTGGGGGACTTCAACGCCCACCATGAAACATGGTTGGACTCCTCCAAAACTGATAACGCTGGTAGAGTCGCTCATGCCTTCGCTCTGACGCAAGACCTGACGCAACTGGTAGACCAGCCCACCAGGATGCCAGATATCGTAGGTCACGCGCCCTCCTTGTTGGACTTATTGTTGACTAGTCGCCCTGCAGAGTATAGAGTGTCGGTGTTTGCACCTCTAGGCTCGTCAGACCACTGCTTGGTCATTGCCACAGCACCGCACAGCGTTGGTCCACCGAAAACGGTGGAGACCAAGCGTCGTCTCTGGCACTACTCGTCGGCGGATTGGGACGGATTGCGTGATTACTTTGCATTCGTCCATAGGGCCAGAGCTGCTTTCTTGGAAAGGAACCATCGAAGTTTGTTTGTTTTTTTCTTCTGTGGCAACACTTTTGTAAACAGCTGATCTGAATGTCTCCCTTGTAAAATTTAATATTTACTCATTTTACGCCCCTTATCCAATTCAATCATTAAGTTAAGTTGTGTTTTAGTGGTGAGCGTTTCGCTTTTAGTGTATGCAAAATCAAAAATTAAAGTAAAACTGTTTAGTGACAGTTACGCCGATCTATCTGAAACCGTTGTCATCTTCAAGGTACTTACCCTTATTTCACATATTAAAATCATAAAAATTTGCATAAACTGACGATTTGTTAATTATTAAACGTATCTTGTCTCAACCACTTTAATTGCGACTAACATACGTAAACATAACCTCTGTTTGTTGATTACGCGACTACTTGTACAGCTGTTTACTTGTTACCTACATAGTATTTAAAAATTAGAACTATTTCTCTTTTATACGGTTACATTTTTAAGTTTTCCCATAATGATGACTCGCAAGGCCTTGTCTCGTCAGGAGGAGTCCAAATTCCAACTAACATTAAATGAATTGAAGGCTTCGAAAGAGTTGTGTGATCAACTAAACAGAGAGCGAGATGACAACGAAAGGGAACTTTTGGAATCGTTAGACATGCATCAAAAGTTAGAAAATGAGTTAGTACAGTTAAATGATCGTTTTATAGATGCTATAGATGCCCGGGACAGGCTCTAAAACATTGTGGACAGGTTCGACCAATGCAGTTCAGAGTATGACCAGGCTCTGAACTGCATAGATGAGTTGAAAAAACAATTGCATGAGGCTAATAATAAAATTACTGTTAAAGCCTACATACGCACGGGAGGAGACGCGAGGGAGGAGGGCGTGCGTGACATCATCGCGGTGAGCATTGAACCGATTGCCGCGGGCGCCCCCCGCTGCCTGCGCCCGGCCGGCGCGGCATCGACTACCGAATACGACACTCGGCTTTCGGACAGCTCCAACGACAATCGCGACCCTCTTTAAAATTACAATCTGTTTGTCCGGGAACTATTCTTTTGTAATTGTTGGCATTAAACCAACCCTATGTTATACAGTCCGCCTTTTATTTAAGTCTTAGGACCCTTACATTGGTCCATCATGCCGTCAAAATTGTTAACGGTTGCAAGAGAAGTGGGGCCGGACTACCCCCATTCCTGTTCTGAAGCTCTTAAGTTGTGTGGTCTTCAGCATCGAATTCATCTTCGGGAGTCATCATCCTGTATAAGTTTCTCCATAGCAGCCACGCCGCTCAAGAACAAAACCATAGAAGGTCGCCGTAAGTCAGACTTTGAACCTCGAGCAGAAGCTCGAGTCAAATTCAACGTACATCCAACGGACGAAAAGTGCAAATCATCTTATCCCAAGTGGACGGTATGGGTATTTTGTGAGTTCGTTCCAATTTATTCCTTCTTTTTTCCTTCCTTACCACTATAAAAGTTTTCGATAGCTTTAAATTAAGTGAGACATTTTAAATATTTTTAGTGTGAGGGTGGCTTCTATTTTTTTAACATTAAATTTTAATTCATATTTGCATTAAAACTGCTAAAAAGCTTAAGCTTAACACTGCAATCATAAATCAATTATTGCAAACATCATTCGTTAGACTGCGTGGCGCGGGCGCATCGCTTACATATGTAAGCGATGCGCTCGCGCATCTATCTATCTAGCTATAGTCCCGTTTTTTATAAGTGCAGCAGGTAGCTGACCGCCCGCTCAGCTGTTCTTTTGTTATCGGCCGGTGCATTCAAGCAAGGTCACATTATTCTATTCATAACCGTACGCATTCATTAGATTTGTTTTATTTTTATTTGCTTAAACGTTCTTGTTTTATTATCATGTCAGACGAAAAAATTTAAAAATTAATTAGAAAGCGTAGTTGTATGAAGTCTAAACTGACTATATTTAATAATTTTATTACTAAACATAAAGGTTGCACAGAGCTTACTAGCGTACTACAACTAGATTTGGAAAACCGATTCAATAAATTTGATGCCCTATACTCTGATTTTGATAAATTACAGTGTGACATCGAGATGCTTTCGGAGGAACCCGACGATGAGTGTAAGGAACGCGAACAGTTCGAGGACTTGTATCACTCCCTGGTGGCATCAGCGCGCAGTCTACTTGGCGCGTGCTCCTACCAGCGCAACCTTCCAGTTGAGGGCTCCGTGTCGTGCTACGAGGATGTACAGGCCAGTTCCTTTAAATCTAATTGCGTTAGATTGCCTAAAATGGACTTACCGGTGTTTCATGGCCACTATCAACACTGGCTTGAGTTTACGGATACCTTTATTTCGTTAATTCACACTAGACATGATATAGATATTAATAAGCTGCATTATCTTTGCGCTTCTCCAAAAGGCAGAGCTTTGCTTGATATCGATAATTTAGATTTTAAAGCCGAAAATTACGAGGCTGCTTGGAAGTTAGTGTGCAGTAGGTATGACAACAAAAAATTGCTCGTTAATAATCACGTTCAAGCATTGTTTAGTCTTGAGCGCATGCAAAGGGAGTCTTGTGCATCCATTCGTCATCTGATAGATGTTACAAATAAAAACTTACGAGCCTTATCTAAGTTAGATCAGCCCACTGAACATTGGGATACTCTAATTATTTATATGATGGCTGAAAAATTAGATAGTGTCACCCACCGAGCCTGGGAAGAACATAGAAATACTTTAACTAAACCCCCTACCTTAGACATTTTTATTGATTTTCTTAGCAACAGGGCAGACTTATTGGAGACTATACAAGAAAGTAAAGGTAATAAAATTCAAAAATTTTAAACTCATAAATCTAATCATTCTAATTTACATATAGATACTCCTAATTACAATAATTCTAATATTTACGATAATAAAAATTCAAAAATAAAACATAACTATAATACAAAAATTGTAAAATGTTCCTTATGCAATGAAAGTCACTTTTATTTAACTGTGAAACATTCAGGTCCCTTCCTATTGAAAATAGAATTCAAAAGGCCAAAGAATCTAAAGTGTGCCTTAATTGTCTTCGCCCAGGACATTTTGAAAGCAAATGTAGTCTTGCGTCTTGTAAATATTGTAAAAAGAGGCATAACCCACTTTTGCATTTGCATGAGCCCGAAAAATCGCCTATACCTGCCTTGCCAGTAAATAATATCACAAACTTTGCAAATTCAAATGATTTTCAACAGCATACTACTCCTCCGCATGTTTTGCTTTCCACAGCGCTTGCGAAAGTCATCGACAGCAAGGGAGACGTGCACTCCGCCCGAGTTCTGCTCGACAACGGGAGCACGGCGAACTTCATAACAAACGCGCTATGCGGTAAGCTGGATTTGTCGCGACGCGAGGCGTACTCCACGGTGACAGGTATTAACAATCACACTTCTCAATGTACACAGTCTTGCAGCCTTACTATATACATGACGATTATAGACTTATTGTGGACTGTCTTATTCTTCCTCATTTGACTAAATGTTTACCAACTTCATACATAGATGTCGAACATATTCCTCTTCCTAAGGGAATATGTCTTGCTGACCCTACTTTTAATGTCCCGTCCGCCATAGACATATTAGTAGGGGCCGACGTATTTTGGTCGGTTTTAGGTAATAACCACATCGACTTGGGTAAAAATCAACCCAAATTATATGAAACCAAGGTGGTTTGGTTGGTGTCTGGGCATGTTTCCTGTCTTAAGCACTCTTCTTCCCCTATTTGTAACCTTTCTTGTGAGGAACCCAACCCAGACTTAACCCGGTTCTGGGAGCTAGACACTGTTGCATCAAAGCACTCCCTATCCCCTGAAGAACGTGCCTGTGAGCAGAGTTTTTTTTTTAATACTACACGTAAAGACGATGGTCCGTTTGTTTTAACAATGCCACTAAAGGAGGATGTGTCGTAACCGGAGATGTGGCAAATTTTTACAGATTGATTGAGCTTAACACTTTTCAACTGTAACGTTGTATTTTTTTAACATTGTCCTTGTTTATAAAATAATAAAAATTTTATAGCAAACTTATTGGTCTCGTTGATTTTAGTTCTGTAGTACCTCAATAGATGGCGCTAGCAGTCTCACGGGATAAGTAGAATTCGCACGCAATTTAATCGATGCGTTTGGTCTTTCCGAAAACGTATTGAGAATTTACCTAGTAAAAATAAAGTTGATTCTTGGCTCTGGTCTCTGACCGTAGCCTGTTCCTAGAAAAGAACGGAAAAAACAATTTGACATTTGTGATGTCATCTGGAGGAGTGATTGTCATTTGTAATTGAGGTTTTGATTCGTCTCGGAAAACGCGAAAACAGGATTTAAAAGTAGACAAGGGCGAAACCCCAGGGCTACCAGGAATCCAAATACATCGGCCCCGGAAATGTAAAGGGTTAAAAAAAATGTCGATGTAATTTATTGGTAAGATCTTTGCGGAGCATTGAAATCGTTCATTTTTTTATTGTCTTTTGGAAAAAACATGTCATGTGGTTTTACAGGGTGGAAAGGGGATGTTGCATTGTCTGGAGATGAACGACCCGCAGGAGATGTAAAAGCGGGAACGGCAGACATCGGCAGTAAGTTCAACGATTTTCTAAAATTTCCAATTTAAAATCTGCAAAATCATACTTTTCTGACCAACCACATGTTTATTGTTCCAGATGGGTTTTTTTCTTTTTTTATAAATGTTCTTCCTAACTCCTAGTTAGAACATTTAACAAGTTCCATTTTTACAATGGTTCCTTGAAAGGTCTTGCACCTTATTTTGTTCAATTTTGGAAGAAATGTCTCGGTAATATACTAAACTACCTTCGGTCCCCGTGGATTGCTGAAAACCTGATGGCAGTCACCTGTGCAGCTCTCTAGCCAGGTAAAGGAAGGATCGCCATCGATCTTCAGGTCAGTCTCCATATTCGTTCGGTGGACGCCTGGACCGTCACCCGAGGGTTTCTCTCCAGGCCGCCACCGTTCTGGATGCCGGGATCGTCTGGCAGGATGATGTTAGTTTACCGTAGAATTTAATGTACCTAAATGATTAACATAAATAGCTATTGAGATTTGGGATAATTTGATTGCAGTCGCGAATCAACATAAAGCGACCTTGAGAGTAAAAGTCTTTTGCATAACACCTAAATTGATGCTGGATCTCCAATAAAGTTTTTTCCTCGTAATATCTCATGCATTAGAATTACATTTAATTTAATTCATGTAGGTAATTCTGTATCTAGATTAAGCAGGGTAGAAATAACTTATCGAAGTAAATCCTCCAATATAATGTAATTATAATTATATGGAATAAATACCGTCGTTATTACTAGACTATCCCTGTATTAAGAAATGAAATAAAACAAGTTTGGCTTTGAGACAAATATCATCTTTGATTTCTTTCCCAGCATTCATTTGGTTAAACAACAATTTACCACATTTCACTTATTAGAAAAAACTATATTGTTTTCCACCTTTAAGGAAAACACTAGTTTTCACAACGCTCTCTTCAGCAAATTATTTTTCGCTACAGTCCCAAAGAACCCCTCTTAACGTACACCCTTAATACTGTGACTTATGACACCGCCTGTGCCCCGTATTTAGCTACAAAATGTTAGTTAGCTTGGCATCCAGTGCGGTGGATAATGACGTAAAAGAGTCCATACAAAGAGACTTTTACGTTGACGTCCTAAAAAATAGGAGGCGCATCGTCTATTGATGATGCAATCAGAATTATTCAAGGAGTCATATCTACATTAAATTCAACTCAATTTCACTTAAGAAAATTTAAATCAAATAGTCAATTTATTTTATCAATCAAATCAAAATCAATATTTGGTCTTTTGCTCTGCGGGTTCTGAGTGAATTTAGACCGAGACTTCCGAGAAGAAATAAGGTGGGGTACAAATAAGGGTAGTAAGTACAGACGCGCTTGTAAAGATATCTCAAAAATGCCTTCTGCACTTTCTCAAGCATCAGGGTGTAGGTGCTTTCATGGGGGTGCCACACACAACTACCGGCTTCAAGTTTACTACGCACGAGAGCAAAGTATAAAAGTTTAATTACGTGTGGATTCTTGAAATCGCGACAGTTCCGTAAGACAAATCCAAGACGACTAAAACTTTCTTTTACCAAGGATATTATATGGTCGTGAAATGTTAGTTTGGTATCAAACTTTACACCCAGGTCCTTGGTTGATTCCACGCGTGTAAGTTTTTCATCACCTAATAAATATTTGTATCGTGATTTATTTAATTTCCTTCCGAAGGTCATGACACAACACTTTTTGGTGTTAAACAGCATCTTGTTTAGTTTGCTCCATTCCAACACAGAATTAATGTCATGTTGTAGTAGTTCGCAGTCTGACTCAGTCTTAACTTCAAACGCTAACTTGAGGTCATCTGCGTACAGTATACATTTAGCACGTTTAACTACTTTGACGAGGTCGTTTATCATGATCAAGAATAAAAGAGGCCCTAATATAGACCCCTGGCTGACTCCAGAACGCGTATGATAGGGTTTAGATGCATAGCAACCATATTTTACGTATTGTTGGCGATCGCGAAGATAGTTTGCGAAAAGATGAAGCAAGTGAGGTGCGAATCCTAACACATTAAGTTTACATAATAGGATATCATTATCAACCCTATCAAAAGCCTTCTGGAAATCAAAGTATACAACATCGACTTCATGACCATTGTCCATGCTTTTAGATATGTATTCTACGACTGTTAAAAGATTCGTTTCAACTGACCTTCCCTTTCTAAACCCATGTTGTTCATTGCAGAGGTGGATATTAACTTGCCGATAGATTTCGTCGTGAATAATACGCTCAAATAATTTAGCCGGAGCTGGTAACACAGCAATGGGTCGGTGATCTTCAACGGAGAGTTTACAATTGGACTTAGGTATAGGCGTTACACGTGAGATCTTCCACTGAGAAGGGTAGTCACCAGTATGGATGGCTGTATTTATAATATGGCACAGAGGGGCAGTAAGGTATTTTTTACATATTTTAAGAAGAAGTGGCGGAATAAAGTCTGGGCCAACAGAGCTGTCTGACTTTATTTTGTCAATTCCTTTTTCGATGTCTTCAGAATTGACACTTAAAATATTTATGTAAGTACTATTTACAGCCATATTCGTTGTTAACATTACGCTATTAGAATCTAAAATAGGACTGTCGGGTAAAAATACACTAGCAAAAAACTCAGCAAAAGCTTCAGCCGCCTGTACTCCGTTATAAATAACGCCATCGCGTGCTATCTTTGGTTCAAATCCACCTTTACTTTTGAGACTCGAAACGTGTTTCCAAAACTGTTGAGGCTTATATTTAAGATTACTCTCAATACGTTGCATATAGGATTTGTATGCCTCGATAATACGTTTTTTAAGACTAGTTCTAATATTAAAAAACGATTCACGAATATCATCTGACTTATATCGCTTCCAAGCACGGTGTAATTTTGTTTTGCGTTTGATGTCACGTATAATATGGTAATCAAACCACGCTGGATAGCGATTAGCTGGTTTGTTCGATCTCGTTTTTTTAGGTACTGTGGCATCAAATATTTTATAAATTATGTCATAAAAGTTATCTGTGGCGGTGCATACATCTTTAGAGTGTATAACAGTATCCCATTTCGTTTTCGATAGTAACTCTAAGATTTGTGCGTAGTCCGCCTTAACAAAATTAAAATCTTTAGAATTATCTAAGTTACTAGGTTGAAGTTTACTTACAGAGTTTGCACGTACAGAAATTGTTGTAGTAATGTCCAATGGGGGATGATATAAATCAAGAGGTACTATACCTCCTATGTGGGATAAGTTGACTGCAGTTATGTCAGTGCACTCCTGGACCAGAACAATATCTAATTTACTTCCACGCGTATTAAAATTAAATGGTTATTATATCGATGGGTTCTTAGCGACAACTCACTAACCCACGAAGTTCACGTCTTTAGTGACGCCTCAGAAAAAGCGTACGGAGCTTGTGTGTAACTGACGTTGATACAGCTAGATTAGTTTATTTCAGTTACTTTCATAGTGTAATGTCGTACGGCATTTTACTGTGGTGAAATGCTGCCGACATTCAAACTATCTTTGTGCTGCAGAAGAGGGCTATTCGAGCAATATATAACCAAAAGGCTGGTGACTCTCCCAGAGAGAGATTTAAGGATATAAGTATAATGACAGTTGCATCACAATACATTTATGAAAATCTCATGTATGTTCATAAAAAAATTGATATGTTTTCAAAAAAACAGTGATATTCACAATTTAAATACTAGAAGTAAGAACAAAATTAGCAGTACTTTATTTTATTTTATTTTTATTTTATTTTATTATGGACAATAAACAATTACACAATACCAGTTAAAAATTAACAATAAATTAGTTCATTGTGTAACCAGCGACATTGTCCACAACAGATGTAAATACATTTTTATCGAAACAGGAACAGACAACAACTATTATTGATTCTATGAAAAAATCTGTGCTGTGAAATCTAAAGCCAATAATTGTGTTGTTCAAAATTCTAAAATATCTAAGTACACATAAATGCGCCACAGAAAATGATCCCAAAATTCTCTCAAACGTTATCAGACTGAGTTACAAATTCCTCTAGGACGTTTGTTTTAAACTGATTGAGAGTTGAAAGAGACACTGAAGAGTGAGAGAAAATATGTCTATGCTATTAAATTTGTCGTTAAAAGAGTGACCAATGCGAGAAAGGGGTATGCGTTCCCCTGCGTTAGTTTTGGAGCAGTATGGCATAAAAAGTCGATGAGGTCGCGCTTCCCTTATTCTCTGTGATCTACTTGGTACACGGTATTGGATTTGTTCAGTCAAGTCCATAGCATCAAAGTTATTATGAAGTAACTTATATAAGAAAACACAATCTAGGAATGATCTTCGGCACTTGAGAGTGTTTAGTTCAAATTTTTGTAAGAGGTGATTGTATGATTTGCGGGAGCGAAAAGATTTGTAATGCACAGTGCGCATAAATTTTCGTTGTACTGCCTCCATTTGATCACTGTATTAATATAATGAGGATTCCACACATTCGAGGCGTACTCCAACTGAAACCTGATTAACGTCTTAAAGAGGTACAAATAAGTTGAGGGTTTTTTGAAATGTGAACACGAGCGTATCACAAACCCGTAAAACTGATAGGCTTTATTAGTTGTATGGTCAATATGTTTATCTAAGTGTAACTTATAATCTAAGATTACGCCGAGGTCTCGGATCGACGAGACACTTTCAAGTGGAGTATCATTAAGTTTGTAAGTATATGCTGTAACATTTAGCTTTTTTGTGAAGGTAATTGCTTTGCACTTTGAAAGGCTTAATTGCAGCTTATTTATTGTGCAATAGCTTGAAAGTCGATCTAAGTCTTGTTGCATTTTGATACAATCATCAGTATTGTTAATTTTTTTTAATACTTTTAAGTCGTCTGCATACAAAAAAAACTTTGAGTTTACGAAACAAGAACCTATGTCATTAATGTACAAAATGAACAGCAGGGGCCTAAGAATGGAGCCTTGCGGCACACCGATGTTACAGATGTGGCGTGAGATGAGAAACCGTTGATAACCACCTTCTGTGTCCTATTCGTGACATATGACTGGAACCAGCGCTGTAGGTTACCCCGAATCCCGTTGATAGATATCTTTTGAAGAAACATTGCGTGTTCAACTTTGTCGAAAGCCTTACAGAAGTCAGTATATAAGTACTGTATCGACTTGTTTGCGCTCATCCATGCTTTGAAATAAGTAGTTGGTAAAGGATATGAGATTTGTAACAGTTGAGCGCTTTATAACAAAGCCGTGTTGTTCAGGTATAATGATGGGATGAAGATCTGGATAAATTGAGTTGTGTACTAACCTCTCAAAGACTTTCGACATTGCAGACAGAAGTGAAATGGGGCGATAATTAAAAACATTATCTCTATTACCGTTTTTATAAACTGGAATAATATTTGCATTCCTCCAAACGTTAGGGAATACTCCATTTTTAAGACATACATTGTAAAGTATTTGAAGAGGGATGCTAAGAGTATCAGCTGTCTGTTTTAGGAATAACGGAGGTATTCCATCAGGCCCTGAGCCCTTCGCAATGTCTAGGGACTTAAGTTCTTTTACAATGCTATCTTTTGTGAAGAAGATGTTGGACAAAGCAAACATTCCGTCACGCTCTGCAGAGGATAGGACCGTGTCTTTTACCTTACTGGGTTCATAGACTGAACTAAGATGATGAAAGAATGATGAAAACAAGTTGTATCAGGTCACATGTTATTGTATCAGGAATGCCATTTTTATTTTTTCTTTTATTAATATAGGACCAAAATGTTTTGATGTCTTCCCTTATGCCCTCTTCAATATTATTTATATAAGATTTAAAACATTCATTGCTTAAAGTTTTAAAACGCTTGCAAAACAAAGAAAACTGCACATAGTCCAGTTTATTGTTATATTTTTCCCACCTAATCCATGACTTCTTTTTATTTCTAAAAATATGTATAAGGGGACGTGAAAACCAAATAGGAAATTCTTGTGACTTATTTTCTCTAAGCGGAACACGTTCCTTAATAATATTGAAAATAAGTTCGTAAAATCGATGCACAGCTTCCTCAGGCGGCAGAGATAGCAACTCCTCATTTCAGTCAACCTCAAGAATTTCAAGTTAATAACGTAAATCATAGTAATAAATGTTACAATCGACAATATTACAATGGAAACAGTACAACAAATTGTATGGAATAACTGATGTAACTTCAAACCCTTACCTTTAAAACAGACACTGGTGTCTCCGTTTTACTGGAGGGCGGGTAAATTAATGCTAAGCGCAGTGGACTGTATGAGCGGGGGCGGTTATCACATATACTCGTATAAATATATAAAAAGGGGCAGTTTAAACGAAGGAAGCCAAGGGCGGCGGTTACGGCCTTCAAGTGTTCCCCTGAGCGAAATAAGCAGCAACACTAACCTGGTAATCGGCGTCTTCAGCACCCAGGATTCTGGCAGCTAACTGCGGCGGCGGTGTGTGGCGCGGACTCCCGCGGGCGGAGCGGTTAGCGGCGGTGGCGGCGACGGTGTTCGCGGCGGCGATGAAAAGCGAACAAGCGGGAGCGGGCGTTCAGCTCAGCGGTGAATTTGCAACTGTCCGATGACAGTCAGAGGAATGCTGGGGCGCGCTGAGAATCGCTTGTGCGGACGGTACACCGATAACCATTTATAGTGCTACTACCTTCTCACACAAGGAAACACACAAAAGCGCGCAAACATCCTCCCCGGCTTGAAAATACTAGGGATTTTCGAAACCATAAAGCGGTATAGAAGTCTCTCCATCAGAGAGGATGAGCGGAAATACAATTATAGCGGGTAATAAGCGGAAATATATGTACATAAATATGTTGATATGAAGCTAAGTTAAACAAAAATATATATAGGGCCACATTGGGATTAAAATAAACTAAATAAGTGCAGATATAACTGTATTAACTATTGCGTAGGCAGCGGGCACAATTTCACAACAGGACGTTTGTACGTGCCAGTTGTTGTCCGTACAGAAGCGACACGAACTACTCCGTCTTTCCCTGGGAAGACTTGTTCTACAATGCCAGTAGGCCAGCGTAGAGGCGGAACATCGTCTTGGTGAATTAGTACGAGAGTACCGGGGCTGACAGAGACGTCAGGTGTATTCCATTTTTGTCTTAGTTGCAGGGTGTGTAAATAATCTACACGCCACTGCTTCCAATAACCACGCACCAAATTATCTAGCAATCTTTTACGAGCGGAGAGACTAAGCGTTGTATCCAGCTCACACGTGGGCAGTGACTGTAAAGGAGTAGTTTGCAAAAAATGAGCGGGAGTGAGCACAAAATGCGGCTGATCGGACAACAAGCATAGCGGACGCGAGTTTAAGATACATTCAATTTGCGTTAACACAGTTAGAAGCTCTTCATAACAAAGCAATTGGTTACCAATGGTGCGATATAAGTGAGTTTTAATGGATTTTATATTAGACTCCCACAAACCTCCCATGTGAGGAGCGCGAGCGGGAATAGTTCTCCATTCAATTCTGCGGTTACTAAATTCGTTTTGAAAGGCGGCGGAGGTTTCATTAGAGGATAACAAACCATACAATTCGTCCAACTGTCGTTTTGCTCCAATGAAATTTGTTCCGTTATCGGAATACATTATGGATACTGGACCTCGTCTAGCAAGAAAGCGTTTAAATGCGTCTAAGAACGTCTCCGTGCTGAGATCTGAAGCGATTTCAATATGCACTGCCTTTGTGGTTAAGCAGATGAAAAGGCAAATGTAGGCCTTTTGGCTCTTGACGCCACGTCGACGGGTTAGTGTAATGTTGATTGGTCCACAGAAATCTACCCCCGTATGTGTAAAGGCTTTAGCTTCTTGCACACGAGCTGGCGGGAGACTTGCCATTATAGGCGAAGGATGCTTAGGCGCAGCGTGAAAACAAAAATTACATCCTCGTATGCGTTGTCGAATTATATTGCGAGCAGAAATTATCCAATAGCGTTGTCTTAACAAAGACATAACAAGATGAGAGCCAGTGTGACAGTTGGAGCGGTGGCAGTCATCGATAAGAAGATCGACGATGTGATGACGTCGCGGCAGTAAAATGGGATGTCTATTACCGAAAGGTATAGCAGCGTTGTTTAATCGGCCTCCCACGCGGAGCAACCCGTCACCATCAACGAACGGATCAAGTTTTCTTAAAGAGGGAGAAGGTAAATTACCTTTATTTACATTTTTTATATCCTCACAAAAGTATTCATGTTGTAAAAAACGGAGCAGAGTACGTTCTGCTATTTCCAAATGAGAAACTTTAAACCGCGCGGACTTGGGTATTTTTCTTATAAAGCGTAAAACATAAACTATTATGCGTAGTAATTGTTTCCAGGATGAGACCTGGAGAGCAAGTTCAATGAGCGGATTCTGAAAACTTAACGTTGTGGCAAGCGTAACGGAAGATTTAATTTCAGGTACATCTTCGGTCTGAGAAGGCTCGAAAGGCACAATAGGCCAAGCGGATATAGGGCTATGAGTCCACGTTGGACCATGCCACCACAAAACATGATTAAGTATTTGAGAGGGCAAAAGGCCACGCGAAACACAATCACTGGGGTTCTCAGTCCCAGGTATATGGAAGAAGCGTTTGGGAGATAAATTATCCTGTATTTTACTAACACGGTTGGCAACAAACGTTTGCCAACGGTGCGGCGAAGAGTGTATCCACGATAACGCGATAGTAGAATCAGAAAAAGCGAATATATCTTTTATAGGATAACGATTGTGTAATATGTGGTAAACTTGATTCATTAGCTCAGACAGAAGCAGAGCGGCACATAACTCGAGCCTAGCGAGTGATATTGTTTTTAGCGGAGCGACTTTAGACTTCGAACATACTAACTGTACTGATACGTCGCCATTAGGATGCGTAATGTGTAAATAAATGACACCGCCGTAAGCTTTCAGGCTTGCGTCACCAAAACCCAGTAGATATGCAGTACAATCGGTCGAAATTCCTAAATGCCGCGGTATTTGTAAATGCGATAAAAGTGGTAATTCATTTTTAAATTCAACATAACGGTCGATAATTGGTTCAGGCGGTTCCTCATCCCAATCGACTTTAGCGAGCCACAATTCTTGCAATAACAATTTAGCATAAAGTATAACAGGCGCGACCAAACCTAAAACGTCAAATAAGCGGGCTATTGTAGAAAGAATTGAACGTTTAGTATTAGTCTGCGGCGTCTCGCCAGTAGTGAATGTGAAAGTATCCGTCACCGGCAACCATTTCAAACCTAAGACCTTTATAGTATCACAGCCATCTGAAAATTCTATAGCTGCGCGGTGTGACTCAGGCAACTGGGTAAGGAGCGAAGAGCAGTTACTGGCCCATTTCACTAAGTCGAATCCCCCAGATTTAAACAGTGCGATTAATTCGTGCGCCAACTGAACCCCCCCCTCCTGCGTATGGACAGAGGTGGTCAAATCGTCCATGTATAGGTCCCGCACTGCTACTTCAGCAGCGCGAGGGAAGCGATCACGTTCCACTTCGGCAAGTTGTCGCACTGTGCGCATGGCCAAGAATGGACTGGAGCGGAGACCAAAAGCAACCGAATTAAATTGAAAAACACGAATAGATTCGGTTTCATTAAAGCGATATAATATTTTTTGATATTTGCGGTCGGTTTCCGTCAACATTAGTCGTAAATACATTTGTTGAATGTCAGCAGTAATAGCTATTTTAAATTGACGGAATCTTATTAAAAGCGTAAATAAATCTGCTTGTAAATTAGGCCCGGTGTACAGCAAATCGTTAAGAGATATACCTGTGTCAGTTCTAGCGCTCGCGTCTAAAACTATACGAACTTTAGTGGACGTCTTCTCGGGACGAACCACAGCGTGGTGCGGAATGAAATATCCGTCAGCTAACACGGAAGGGGACGAGGGCAGCTCCGATAAATAACCCTTCTGAATATAATCCGAAAGTATATTGTTATATTCCTGACGCAAAGCAGGAAGCGAGCTGAATTTGCGTTCGAGTGACGTGAACCGACGTCGAGCCGTAGTGTGCGAGTGCCCTAATGTTGTGTGATCACCCTTAAATGGTAATGACACAACAAATCGGCCAGAAGGGTCGCGCGCAACCGATGATTGATATAACCTTTCACATTCGCGGTCGTCCGAACTAACATTATTTTTAAGCGTAGGTACTTGCTCAAGTTCCAAAAATTTTATTAAACTATTATTTAAATTTTCATTTAGTAAAGGACCAAAGGACAACGTCGTATTAGTCAGTTCCATTGTAGATATTTCTCCAATAACAATATAACCAAGCGTAGTTTCAAGCGCCTAAGGTGTTATCTGAACAGCGTTCTTACGATCAGCTGATCGCGACGGCGGCGGCGTGGAAATAATTTTATTTCCAAGTATTATGTGTGGAAACACTTGAGCGCCAAGTATAGCATCAATTTTCCCAGGAATATTCCACGAATCGTCAGCTAACGGTAAGTTTGCGAAATTATTAATAAAGTCTGACTTAATAATTTGCGTAGGCAGATAATCTGTAATTTGATTAACTACTAAACAATACAAACTGTATTGAGCATCCGTATAGCGCGATTTAATCTTGAGCGGAACGTATCCTAAAATAGGTGTACTAATCAGTCCTACAGTTTTTATGTTAGTGTTATTAAGCGGTGTAATTTTTAAGTTTAATTTCTTACAAGATGCGAGCGTTATGAGATTGTTTTGTGAAGCACTATCTATTAAACACCGTATAATAGCGTTATCAGAAGTAGGCACATAAACTTGAGCGGTTGGCAAAACAGTCGTATTATTCTTAATCTGAGCGCGCGCGCAGCTATCACGAACTGCGAACGTGCCCTCCGTGTCGCTACTGTGTAAACACAAGGACTCGCGCGGGCGAAGCGGCGGCGGCGAGATGTCTGCGCTGGCGGTGGCAGGCCTATTATTATCTAACGGCGCAACACCGGCGGGCGGGCGCGCAGCCGTGTCAGCAGTGTCACGCGAGCGCAACATCGAACCGGTTTCCGTATTAAAATGTAAAAGCGAATGATGACCCTTATGACATACGTTGCAAGTATTACGCGATTTACAATAAGACGTCGAGTGTTTTGCGCTTAAACAGTTTATGCATAACTTACTTTGCTTCACGAAATTAAAACGATCCTTAACCAGTAATTTTTTAAATGCGAGACAATTAAATAATTGAGAATGATTGGACATATTGCAATATCCACAAGTGGAAGCGGGTGCTGACATTTGACGGTTATGATTACTGGTTAAAGCGAAGGTATGCGACATCTTAGTTACTGATTGGCGAGGTAGATTTCGAACTTTCGACTTTAAATTAACGGCGGTAGGTTCTAAATTGTTAACGGTCGACGTTCTCTCGAGTATTTTAATATGATGACGAACAAAGTTAATTAAATCGGAACTGTTAGGAAGATCTTTGTCCTTTAGCGATAGTTCAAACGATTGCACAAGCTGCAAGTCTAACTTTTTTAATGCTATATGCGTGACGATAAAATCGGCCAAATCAGAAATATCTAATTGCCTTAAAGCGGATAGTGACGAGTGTATTTTTTCTATAAAGTTATTTAAATGAGCGGGTGAATTAGCGGGCGGTTGCGATTCAAAAATATTATTTAAATATAAGGTACCCAACATTCTTTTATCTTGGTACTTAGTTATGAGCGAATCCCAAATTATGGGATAATTAGACTCGTTAGGTATGATACCTGCAAATACCGAAAGAGCTTTCCCACTCAGTTTACCCACTAAGTACTGGACCCGTTGCGCGTTAGACAAACTATTATTGGTATGGATGTTTGCCTTGAATGACTCATAGAAAAGAGGCCAATGTTCCGGGTTCCCATCAAATGATGGCAATTCGATAGGCGGTAATTTGCATTTAGAAGGGGCTGAATTAGCGGGCGATGATGGCGACTCATTATTCCCAGACATTAGAGTGCGTGTATGGCTTATACGCGTATATAAGGTCTCAAAAGATTCCCAGTCATTGTAGTTAATTTCAGCGTCTGGTTTTTGCTGCAACAACAACAGGTTGTGTTCATCACACAATGAGCTGAATTGTTCGTAGGAACCTTTCAAGTTAGACGACATCGCCATAAACTCAGTTTTCGTTCTAGTGTCGACGGCGCCTGGCACCAATTGCTTTGAAACGTCATACAATTTGGTAACGCGTTTATAAATGGATTGCTTCTTTGCAATGACTAGTTTTAGTTTTGCTTCTTCGGCTGCCATTTTGTGGTCGAAGAAACAATTAAAGTGCTATAAGCGCGGTTGATTAAAATCCGTTATAATTTAGCGGTGGGTAAGTGCCCCCTACCACGGAATGTGGGTAGGTATGTGCTGGAAAATAACGACTGTCGAAAATACAGTTATAAATGCGTGGGGTACTTAAAATATATATTTAAAATATATGTGATAAATAAATATAATTATAAGCGGAGCGGGTAAATAGATAAATAAACTAGTTTAAATCCGGGTCGTATGGACCAAAATTTATGGTGTCTCCGTTTTACTGGAGGGCGGGTAAATTAATGCTAAGCGCAGTGGACTGTATGAGCGGGGGCGGTTATCACATATACTCGTATAAATATATAAAAAGGGGCAGTTTAAACGAAGGAAGCCAAGGGCGGCGGTTACGGCCTTCAAGTGTTCCCCTGAGCGAAATAAGCAGCAACACTAACCTGGTAATCGGCGTCTTCAGCACCCAGGATTCTGGCAGCTAACTGCGGCGGCGGTGTGTGGCGCGGACTCCCGCGGACGGAGCGGTTAGCGGCGGTGGCGGCGACGGTGTTCGCGGCGGCGATGAAAAGCGAACAAGCGGGAGCGGGCGTTCAGCTCAGCGGTGAATTTGCAACTGTCCGATGACAGTCAGAGGAATGCTGGGGCGCGCTGAGAATCGCTTGTGCGGACGGTACACCGATAACCATTTATAGTGCTCCTACCTTCTCACACAAGGAAACACACAAAAGCGCGCAAACAGACACCCTCATGTAGATCACTTAATTTTGGTAACACTAAACTATTATTATTATTTTGAATCAAAACACACTTGTACATTATTAACACAGGAATACAATTCAACATTCTCAAAGTTAGACAAATATAAACGTAGATCACAAATCGAAGGTACTTTCTCTTTTGTTTAAAAATGTTGTGAAATGATTTTAAACGGCTTGCACGACAATTTATGGCATTATACATTATACACACTTATTTAGTAAAAATATTTGGCTAGCACAACAAAAAAAATACTCTAAAAATACATTTTTTTCAGTAATACACACATTAACACGATAATATAAAGATTTACACATGTTATTTTTTAAAATAATTTAAATGATATTATTTTATAAAACAAGTCTAAAAAGGTTAACAGATAATGTAAACATAAAACCGTCTGCACACTTGTGAGAAATTGGACATTCGTTAACACAGAGTAATGAAAGATTGAGAGGCTGCATAAACAAACATTATAAGCTTAGATTAAAACAAAAAGGGAAGATAGGGCATGCTCCTACGTGTAGTCATTCAAAATATAGTTCTACTCAACTACTTAAGCAAACACTCACACACGCACACCTATAAAGTGTAAATCGAGCGAGCGAGACAAAGCGGTAAGTTTCAACGTCAGCGCGAGGGAGTCAGCGAGTAGCGCGTTGACGTCTCGGTCGCTTCGCAACAGACGAGTACGTACGACCGATTCCGACGCCACTGCGGAGTAGCGTCTTTCTCTTTTTCACACAGTAGAATATCCGCAATAGTGCGATGTAGCCTGTTCGCTCGGCAAATTGTGACTGAAGTGAAATTGTGCCTTTAGGCCTAATTTTGGCGGCTCACTCACGAGACGCTAATGCCGTATCTTCCCTTTTTGTTTTAATCTAAGATTATAAGGCATGTTATTGTAATTAGAATCATGATGAATAAACATGTGTAACACTGGCAGTAAATATGTTGACAAAATGAAACCAAAAAACAAGCGGGTATAGTTATTTCTCGAACTTAATAAGGTCGTCTTTGTTCTGAATTTCGAATATAGAGGAAGTTTCGTTCTTACGCGCAAGAACGATGCCGTTCTTGACCCAAACAAAGCGAAATCCCTTCTGCTTTGCTGATTCTCTAGCTTCTCGAAAGAGTATTTTTTTATTAATAGTTAAGTGTTCGTTGACATAAATCTTATGAGATGGCCCGCGTATGCACAGTTGTTCAGACGTGATGTCTTTGTGTAATCTGGAGGCAGCGATAAAGTTATCGCGCCTTATGTTTGTAGAGAATTTAATAATTATGTTTTTAGGACGAGTGCCTGCAGGATTGGCTTGCGGAACACGATGAATGGCGACTATATCTTGGCGCGATAGGGGGTTCTTAATTAATGCTCCTATGGCTTCAGCAATTTCCATGAGATTCTCCCACTTTTTCTCAGGCAAATTGCCAACTTCTACATTGCAGCGACGGGCCTGTTGTTCTAAAGCGTCTAACCTCAGCTCCAGGTCTGATATTGTTTGCGCCTGCTGAGCATGGAGCACTGACTTTTCCTCAACCACTGTCAAACGCTTCTTGGTGTCATCTATATCAACCTTTAATTTATCGTATTTATCACTCATAAATTTAATAGAAGTTTTGATCTCTTTAAATTCCTCTAGTATTTGTGAAGCTTTCTCATCCTGCTTGGTGAACCATCGCTCCAGCATTGTAAGAATAGAATCTTGAAATAATTTAAAATCCTTGCGGAGAGGGAGAGCCGCTGCCTTAGAAGATATTTTGTCACGGAAGGTGATATAATCACTCGGGGGAGATTCTCCTGTCAGCAGGGGATGATCAGCACGGTTGGAACTGTCTGAGATTTCCATTTCCAGTGTACTGTTCATTGTGTAGAAATGTCTTCTCTACGCTTGCGTTACTCTGTGTACTACTGAGCTGAGTGCGTGAACGACAATGCAGCGCTCGATCGAAGGAGCGTTCGGTCGATGAAGTTGCAATGCAGCGGCAAATACGTTGCATAAATACAATGCAGGTAGCGTAAATATGCAAACCAGTGGGTAGGCCAATTATTGGTTGGATGAGTCTTAAGATTTTTAGTTAATTAGATACTAGTCAATCAATAGATGCAGGATCAAAAAACAATCACTCAAATGAACTTCAAACTCACTGTGACACTTTTACTATATATCCACTTAGCACAAATGTTAATAAAACTCGAGAATTATATTTAAAAACACGGAGCGTTATTACGTGAACCTGTCTAGATTAGTGACGTTGACGTATGTATCTTATACTAGGCTTCATAAAATAAATAATTCTTTCAATGCGCGCGTCGTCTCGCGTCGCAGGAAGCGCAAGCGCAATACGAGTAGTTCGTACTTATCTGTGGGTCGCCTGATGCACGATGCGCAGCAGTGGAAGTGAAGCTTGCGTTGAGTTGACTCACGTAAGCGCCGGGCGGGGCGGGGGGGCGCGCGGGGGGATCCGCTGCGCTGAGACGTACGTACGCGATGACTCGCTGTGTCGCCCTCGCCCTGCGGCAGGCACTCAGAGCCACGGAGTAGGTAGTTAAGCCGTTATTGTTTTACTTTTAAAAAGAAAACGCTTATAACTTCGGTTTGGACGCGAATTTTTCAATGAGGTTTTAGCCACTAGCCAGGTCTTCACTTTAGCTATACCAAGATATATATCACTTGATCGGACGACGTAATTTTCCCGGTAGAAACAATAAAAAATGTGGAGAAGAAATTAACACAGGTCTGCTTCGAACCGGCGCCGCGCGCGTAATCAAAAGGCAAGAACTGGTTGCCAAACTGAACCTGACTCTCGATCGTGTCTCTAAGTGGGGATCCAAAAACCTGGTCGAGTTTAATGCTAGCAAAACCCAGGTTTGTGCATTCTCGTCCAAGGTAACTCCCTCCTTACTCCTCCCTCTCTTCAGAACTCTCCATTACCCATTTCGGTGAGCCTCAGCATTCTTGGCATGGACATCGGCCAGGAACTGAATCCAAAATGCTACATCGAGAGTGCTATTTTAACTGCCTCACGTAAGTTGGGTATTCTCAATAAGGTGAGGCGGTTTTTCACTCCCGAGCAGCGCTGTTTGCTGTAAAAAACTCAGGTGCGATCGAGTATGGAGTATAGTTCCCATCTATGGGAAGGCTCCGCTAAATATCTCCTCGATGCACTTGATAGACTGCAAAGGCGAGCGGTACGCATTATTGGAGATGCTGAGGTTACAGCCTCCCTTGAGGACCTCCAGCTGCGTAGAGACATTGCTCCTCTCAGTGTCTTCTACCGGAACTACTACGGAGAGTGTTCTGAAAAACTTTTTGATTTTATCCCGGCCTCTCCTCTCCTCTCCCGGACTACACGTGCTGGTCTTAGAAACCACCATCATACTGTACAGACTATCAGTACTCGTACCAAAAAATTTGGCAAGTCGTTCCTTTCCTCATTCGGCTTTGGAATTCTTTGTCGGCGCATGGTTTCCCAGCTCCTACAGTCTCGGGTCTTTGAGGCGGGGCGTGAAACGGCATTTATGCAGGCCGTCATGAATGGGAACGCTCGTTATCGTGCTTATTCAACGGTGGGGAGCACTCTCATTATTTTGGACTGCATCGGCTGCTTACCATCAGGCAGGACGCAGTCACTATGACAAGTCATATAAAAAAGGTGGAAGGCATATAATACCTGTTTGATATAGAGAGTCTACATCAACTGACTTCCCTAATAGCGATTCTCTGCTACCAGAGAAGGCACGGTTCAGAGGTCCTGTTCCGGTGAACCTGTAGACCGCACCCTCTCGACTTAAAGATATACTAACTAAACTTAAATTATAATTAAACTAAACGACTTACGTACTATTCTTCCCTTGATACACGCCGCTCAGCCCGGTGCAGTCCGCCGCGCCCAGGCCGCTGCTGTGTTGGTGAAGGTAGCTCGCCTCCCCGGCGACTGCTCTGGCTGCTGTGGTGGGGGAAAGGCCCTAAGCGTCCCGTGGCTACCCCTGAGAGCTCTCAATCCCAGACAAATACGTACCACTGATGCACAACAACACTTAGTCCACTTAGTTTAAACTTATTAAAGTTCACACTCTAACGCGAGTACACTGCGTGGGTCTCATAACCAAAGGGGCCAAAATGCCTCGTGCTTGACGACCGCTGTCGATGCTCCAATCAAAACTGGTTTTAGCTAGGCCGCCCTGGTTTCCAACTAAACTTAGTTTTTCACTGTTTCACAACTTATTTATATGAGTAGGTTAACTATATGTGCCCTACATATCACCAAATTATCAATTAAATTACACGACCGCGCGTTCAAGGTTCCTAACCTAATTCCAATGTGAGAGTGTGTCACACTGACACTGACAGTCGTCTGTCACTATATTTTTAAAACCACAAAAAAGGTTGCCAGCCGTAAGTGGCCATTTTGTTCCGAACAATACCAATCGTAGGTATTAACGTACAGTTGGGCTGTATTATATGCATACTCGCCGAATGCTTGTGCATTAATAGCCATTCCAGATGACATGGTTTGTAGTATTATGTTTGTGCATTCTCGTCCAAGGTAACTCCCTTCCTTACTCTTCCCTCTCTTCAGAACTCTCCATTACCCATTTCGGTTAGCCTCAGCATTCTTGGCATGGACATCGGCCAGGAACTGAATCCAAAATGCTACATCGAGAGTGCTATTTTAACTGCCTCACGTAAGTTGGGTATTCTCAATAAGGTGAGGCGGTTTTTCACTCCCCAGCAGCGCTGTTTGCTGTACAAAACTCAGGTGCGATCGAGTATGGAGTATAGTTCCCATCTATGGGACGGCTCCGCTAAATACCTCCTCGATGCACTTGATAGACTGCAAAGGCGAGCGGTACGCATTATTGGAGATGCTGAGGTTACAGCCTCCCTTGAGGACCTCCAGCTGCGTAGAAACATTGCTCCACTCAGTGTCTTCTACCGGAAGTACTACGGAGAGTGTTCTGAAAAACTTTTTGATTTTATCCCGGCCTCTCCTCTCCTCTCCCGGAATACACGTGCTGGTCTTAGGAACCACCATCATACTGTACAGACTATCAGTACTCGTACCAAAAAGTACGTCGTTCTTCTTTTCGTCGTAAAGTCGTTCCTTTCCTCATTCGGCTTTGGAATTCTTTGCCGGCGCATGGTTTCCCAGCTCCTACAGTCCCGGGTCTTTTAAGCGGGGCGTGAAACGGCATTTATGCAGGCCGTCATGAATGGGAACGCTCGTTATCGTGCTTATTCCACGGTGGGGAGCACTCTCATTATTTTGGACTGCATCGGCTGCTTACCATCAGGCAGGACGCAGTCACTATGACAAGTCATATAAAAAAAGGTGGAAGGCATATAATACCAATCGTAGGTATTAACGTACAGTTGGGCTGTATTATATGCATACTCGCCGAATGCTAGTGCATTAATAGCCATTCCAGATGACATGGTTTGTAGTATTATGTACATTCGTTTTATAAGTTCTTCGTCCACATCTGTAATATTTGCAGAATAAGAATAATTCTGAAAAAATCTTCGAGCAGTATTTCCGTCATTACTATTTCCAGTGCCTTGTGGAGGAGGTTGTGGTGGTGGAGGTGGGGGTGAAGTGGTGGAGGTTAATCGACATGCAGACCCATTTCCTCCCTAAATCGCCGTTGTACCATTTTTTTCTTTTCGTCTTTGCTTCTTTTATTTTCAGTTGTAGTAGCTGACCATTTTTGAAATGATAAGTTATAGGAAATGTGTAAAATCATTTCCATACTCCTAATCCAAGCATGCAACGTGGATAGCCCACATTGAAATGAATTTTCGTTTACATCTCGTGTCCTCATTGCCTCTAAGTTATTCATTTGCCGAGGTGTAGTAACACAAACTGTCCAACTAGCACTCGAACGAGTTTCAGTTTAAACTTGTGCTACTTTACCATCAATCATAGTTAAAAATAGGTCATGAGTATTTTCGACTACCTCGCCATTCTTATATATCAATGAAGGAGACAGACTGCCTATTTGGCTTTTGACATCGGCTACCAATGATTCTGTTTTTTCTGGAGTTTCTTTCGCGAATTCTATATAGGTCTGCAATATTTAACAGATGAGCAAGTTTCATTCTTCCAAACAATAGTATAAGTTGTTTCATCTATGAGCCTGATGGGCACAAGTGATGCGATCAAAAGGTTTGCGTCTGAAATTAAATCACTTTCTTCGGGCAAAACTTGCTTACATTCACTCTGTCCTGACGAACCGTCACAGCCCCATTTACAGAATAGCTTTAACTTTTGTAACCCGTGTTTATAAACAGACTCAATTAATAATATACGTGCCACGGTATGATTCAACAAATCCTGCAGATTGACTTTCGCACTTATATTAGTAATTATTATGCTTGAATTAGGTGGGTAACACATCTTCTTTGCCCCGACAAAGGATAAGACGGAAACACTGCGCAGTTTTTGCCCACCAAACAAACTCGAAGTTTGGCATACTGGTATTTGCTAAGATCTAAATCGATAAATGTAATGCTTCTTCTTTTGAAAAAGGTGCTACATCTTCAGAGGTTTCTAAGATGTATTTAAAGAACTTTTTCTTATCAGTTCTGGTCGTAGTCCGTATGATATTAATCTGAGTAGCCTCCTCAGTTTTGCCTATAGCCCGTATCTCCTGAGCATAAGCATACAAATATACAAATACAAATGACTTTATTTGCTTTAAATAGGGTAATTACATTTTGATGTTCTAAAAATAAAATGGGACTTAAACCTATTTAGCCATTTAGCATAGCATTTTTTTTTAAAGCAGAAGTAGGCAAACGAGCATGCAGGTAACCTGATGGAAAGTAATCACCGCTGCCCATGGACACCCGCAAAACGAGAGGAATCGCAGACGCGTTGCCGGCCTTTAAGTAAGGAATAGGCTCGTTTTTTGAAGATCCCTAAGTCGTAACGGTCCGGAAATACCGCCGCCGAGAACTGGTTCCACAACACTGTAGTTCGAGGCAAGAAATTTATTGAAAAACGCACAGTAGTAGACCGCCATACATTAAGGTGATGTGGATGGAATGACAGTCGATTGCATGTAGTGCGGTGAAGAAAATCAGCGGCAGGGATCAAGCCGAACAATTCCTCAGAACACTCCCCAAATAGCATGCAAATATTCAGAATAGCAACTAAATTTAACATTAAACTTCCCATTAAATCACATGGTTTGCAATACTAACTAATATTCAAATCATAATAATGTCCGAAAATTAACATTGTCCAAAAACTAAAAACGTCCAAAAATAAGAATTTCATAAAATAAACATGTCTAAAATAAAAACGTCAAATAAAAGAATGTCCAAATTAGCACAACACAAATTAAATAATGAAACAAACTAATAAATTGTCAAAAATAAATTGTGTCAAAAATGTCAATGAAATAAATGTGGCACAATAATGATATGGAGTTAGTGTTCCTAGTTCCTAACCACAGGAATAACCCACCTGCTCCATAAATCAGGTAGTGCTGCGGAACCTAAAAATTATGGACTTATCACATGTTTACCGACGGTCTATAAAGTTCTTACATCCATTTTGAGAGCAAAGATTTCCCATCATATTGAAAGTTATTCGATAATGTCTCCCTCGCAGAATGGATGTAGGAACGGGTCCCGCGGTACTAATGAGCTGCTCCTCATCGACGTAGCCATAAAGCTAACAGGTTCGACGTTCCCGAAAGGATCTGTAAATATGTTGGATAGATTATAAGAAGGCCTATGACTCAGTGCCACATACGTGGCTCATGAGGGTGCTGGAGCTGTATAAAGTTGATGCAGTTCTGCGCACCTTCCTGATGTCGTGTACGGGGCAGTGGAGTACGGTCCTTCGCTATCCACGATGCCCGGGGAATCCATCCGCCACATTATTTGCGGTTGTTCTAGTCTAGCTAACGGAGACTATTTGCACAGGCACAACCTTGTAGCCAGGATTATCCACCAGCAACTTGCTCTTAAATACAATCTTCTTGAATCGAAAGTACCGTACTATAGGTATGTGCCCGACCCAGTTCTCGAAAATGGCAATTGCACAATCACTGACAGGACTATTGTTGCCAATAAGCCTGACATAGTGGTGATAGACCGACTAGAGTGTCGCGCAATGATTGTTGATATAATAGTCCCTCATGACGAGAACCTCGTGAAGGCTGAGAAAGATAAACAAAGTAAGTATCTTGACTTGGCTCGCGAGGTTGTCGACATGTGGGATGTGAACACAGCAGTCATTGTGCCGATAGTAGTGACGGCCAATGGCATAATTACCAAGAGCCTCGACCAACACCTAAAGAGCCTCTCGTTGGGCAGCTGGATCAAGGGCTTGATCCAGAAAGCATTACTCTTGGACACGGCGCGCATAGGAATACCAAATGTGTCGAACAATTACAATGCGATTAAATTATGCCATTCGTAAATTAGCAGACTTGGGCCCCAGTTTGGCGCGACGCGCCGCCGCCGGCTTGGATTATGGTAGCCACGGAAAATTCCGTCTCGCGCCGTCAGTTAAAACTCTTTAGTGACGATTCGACATTCACGATCAGATTTTGGACTGACGTCAGTCAAAACATGTATATATAATGAGGTAGAGTCGATCGCTATAGGGCAAGTCACACAGACAAGAGAAAATTCTTTCATTACATATTTATTAAACGTTAGGAATCTCCCCTAAATTAAATCCTCACCACGAATTTAAATTTTTAAATTTGTTGTCTCAAAAGTTTTCTTATTAGACGATATGATTCGCGCAGAGCGCTGTAGGGTTTCTCACCTTGTGTTCCACTTGTCCCAGGTTAAATTCCAGGTCGGGTTAATTCCTAATGTTGGTTTTCTAAACTCCGAGATACCCAGCGTCTCTACCAACACAAGGGTGTTAAATTCCTTGTTGTCTGGCGCATATACAGTAGGTTATAAACCACATCGCAATACGAGCGAGAATTCTCTAAATTCAGTTAAAGAGTGTGTTACGCTATTTTAATACGAGCAAGAATTCTCTAAATTCAGTTATAGCGTGTATTACGCTATTTTACATATGAGTATGTTATTCGTTATCAATTTTAAGATTCATCGCAAATGCAAAAATCTATTTAAGCTACTTCCCAATGTTTTTTTATTTCAACGCGTCGCTTTATTTTTTAGTTCCTCATACCGAATAACTAGACAGAATCAGTGTTACCTAATACCACAATCCCAGGAATTATGAAAATACTAGAAAAAATTCGGACCGAGAATCGAGAATGTAGGTGGGATTCGAAACCGCGTCCCTCGCTTTCCGGGCAAGTGCGCTGACCACTACGCCACCGCGGCCGGCACAAAGATCGTCGAAATTCTTCTAGTGATTTTACTTACGTCCCAAGCCGACGTCATCACAACAATCTACCCTAACACCCGATAGAAACACTTTTGCAAATATTTCTATCAGATAAGTTGACATTTTGCTATGTAGGTATATTTCATAATTTAATTTAACATTAAAAATGTTACTTTTTATTTATGAAAATCCAGAATTAGTTAAATGCTCTAGTGCCTACATCGGCAAGGCATCACAAAAATTATTTCCGAGGTAATGAAGATATTATTAAATTACACTACTTATAATAAAAAATAGATATGAAAATATGGCTTAGATTTTTATTTTTCCATTCCATTAAGTAACGCTTTTTAGGAATAAATGAGTCCAAAGTTATTCTAATATTAATAACTAAGATTAATCCTCAAACATTGTTTCATTTTCGCGATTCCTCTACAGAGCGTGATACACACATGCAAAATAACGTATAACGTATGTGTGCGGCGGCAATGCAGCACGACTCATTTGACGTGGGACTGTTATAGGCTATTTATCTCTTTCGCACGATTCTCTCTGTTCAACTTTTGAAGCGCTCAAGGTCAAAGTGTGGTAGGCTGATGTGCTGGCGTGTGTACAATCACTCACACAAGTACAAAGTTTAACAATTGTTTATTATACTACGTTCATTTTATAAAAGTCACTTAATTAATAAAAGAGTCACAACACAATATGAGCTTGGAACAATTATCCTTTAAACTAAACTATCATGAAAATTAAACTAAACAATAAGTCACACACAAGCCCGATATAAAACTTAACGTAGACTAAAACGGTAACGAATCCGTGGTTCGCGGGACACAGGTCACGGGACGCACCCAGTCTCGACCGCCTCTCAGAATATAATGCTCTCAACCAAAATAAGTTTAATTCACTAGGTACCCGGAGCCACGGCTACGTTCGGCAGTAATACACTCTGCCCCGTTTCTAAGAAACAAAAACATCCTTTGTTCCCAAACTCTGATAAGAGTTAATGTTGTTAATATAAACATTGGACTAGGAATGCGAGGCGCCCGCACAGGCGCCGATAACTGCGCGCTGGCTAAACCGGCGACGCTAAGATACTTTGCGCCGACACGGCGATCCTGACTATCACACGTCCTCGTGTGCCAGGCAACTTCACATACCTCCTGTGAACAAATACAGTTGCTAAGAGTACACTTACTCGGCTATCCTGACAACAAATCGTAGGGATGGCAAACTGATAGGTTCCCAAAACTTAAAATAGCAGCATAAAGTGCAAACAAAGTAAAATGGATTCAACCATCCATTTTCGTTTTCCCAGAGGACACAGTTCAGATTCAACTAAATGGTAAATTGTACCAATTCACTTCCATACAACTAAACTTCAAACAAATATCTTAAACAACATCACACGGATACGTTGTTAAAATTAAAACAAATCCAACGCAACCGCAATCCTCCTACTTGTCATCGCACCACGCAGTCTCCGTACCAGCTACACTGGGTTTGGAATGTGACCTATGGCTAGTGATCAAGATAGTAGATTGCGTTGCAACAGCCCACATAAGTAGGGACTACTCTAGTGTATCAACAACACTCTCGCCGACAACGGCTGATTCTGACTGTTCCTCATTCTCATCAACATTAGCAACTTCAAACTCTGTGGGAACGTAACAATTTGGCATCGCACGTAAACGATCATGTGCATATTTGTAAGTTCTATTATTATCAATTGCCTTCAAACGGTATCGGTTTCCGTGAAGCAATTCAACAATTTCGAATGGACCACGAAATTTTGGGTCCAGCTTTGTTTGATTCCTCTCATGGTTCTCAATTAAAACACAATCACCAATAGCAAATTTCGACACTTTAGCCTTCGTCTTATCAAAACGCTCTTTATCTTTGCGAGCATTTTCGCTTATATAATTTGTTGCTTGTTCCCTGATCTCAACAATATCAATTTCATCTTGGTCTTGGTCACCTAAAGCTAACAACGATAGAGGTCGTGCTACTTTACCAATTAACAGTTCAAGAGGACTAGCTTTGATTACTCGGTTGACTGTGCAATTGAAAGCAAGTTGTACATCATCAACAGCATCTTGCCACATTCGGTCTTTCTGAACTTCAACGGCAGTAAGCATATTTTTTAGTGTACCCATTACACGTTCAACTTGACCGTTAGCACGGCAAGTTCCGGTAGCTATCAAATGTAACTGAATATTATTTTTATCGCAAAACTCACGAAAACTTGCATTTGCAAAGCATCGTCCTTGGTCTGCAATTACTCTAGTTGGTGCACCGAACAAACTAACCGCAGATTTTAAAGCATTAACAGCGCTAGATGCATCAATGCGCGAGGTATGACGAAGAAGTACATACTTAGTAAAGGCATCAATTAAAACAAAAATATACTCTTTAGTACTTTGTTGCCCACTCAGCTTGCCTGTGGCGTCAATATGTATGGTGTGCCATGGAATTGCGATTTTCGGTATTGAATGAAGTTCAACTTGTGTTTTACCGGATTTTGATTTGGATAATTTACAAGTTATACAGTTTTCTACAAATTTTCTAACATATTTCCGCATATTGGGAAACCAGTAAAAATCATATGCTTTTTCCAAAGTCTTTTCCCAACCTAAATGAACGATTGATTCATGAATTTGATTTATTACAGACCAACGAAAGGTTCTCGGTACAATAGGCAAAATTCGTGACCTACCATTACGTTGTATTTTGCGATGGAGTACGTTAGCTATAATTTGATACGTATTAGCTACATCATTAACCAAATCATTATTTATTTTAGCAACAATATCAATAATCTCAGGGTCTCGTTGTTGTTCAGCGTGTAACCAATTTTTGGAAATTTCTAACAAATTAATTCGTTTTTCTTCGACTTTTTGGTTTATTTTATTATTACTTGGCAATGGATTGCGTGAAAAAAAATCTACGTGAGCCATTTGTTTGCCATCTCTATATACTATTTCAAAATCAAATGACTGCAAGAAAGCCCACCACCTATGGACCCTAGGTGTTAGGTCGATCTTGGAACGTGAGGCTTGCAGCGAGTTACAATCTGTTATTACTGTAAATGGTCTACATTGCAAAAAATGACGAAAGTGTTTTATTCCGTTAACTACTGCAAGGGTCTCTAGCTCATAAGAATGGTAACGAGATTCTGCACTTGACGTCTTTTTACTGTAATATGCTATGACATGAGATTTTCCATCCTTCTTCTGTTAAAGCATTGCACCATAGCCTTCGGAACTAGCATCCGTATGTAACTCAATTGGGTAAGTCGGGTCAAAAATCATTAAAACTGGTTTACTAGTTAAATTACCTATGATATTTTGTCTGATTTCTTCATGTTTTGGTTTCCAATCGATTTTACCTTTTCCTGTAGTTAGTTTATAAAGTGGTGCCGCTAATTGAGAAAATTTAGGAATAAATTGACGGAAATATGACGCTAATCCGATGAATTGTCGAACCTGTGTGACGGTACTGGGAGAAGATAAGTCTGTAAGAGCTGCAATCTTACGTGAGTTAGGTCTTATTTCTCCTTGCGTTACTTCGTAACCCAAATATTCCACCCGTGTCTTCAAAAAAAAAACATTTTTTTAAATTTAAAGAAAAGCCTGCATGTTTTAAAGTTTTTAACACTAATTCTAGTCTCTTTAATCCTTCTACTACAGTTTCAGATACTACCATTAAGTCATCAACGTAGCATACTACAAATGTATTTGCCAGAGTACCAAGTGCTTTATAAATGGCTCTTTGAAAAACTGATGGTGTATTACGTAACCCAAATGGCATAGTTAAATATTCATACTGTCCATCTGGTGTTACGAATGCTGTCCGCTCAATGGAGTCTTTATGAACCGGAAGTTGATGAAAACCGGAAGCAGCGTCTAAAATAGTAAAGTAGTTTGCACCCTTTAAACGTTGAATTTGGTCGCTTATAAGTGGTAATGGAAACCTATCTGGTACGGTATTTTTATTCAGTTCTCTGTAATCTACGCACAGTCTATCTGAACCGTCCTTCTTTTTAACTAGGAGTACTGGACTCGCAAATGGAGAGCTACTTGGTCTAATAATATTAGCTTCTAATAATTCATCAATCTTTTTTTGACAAACTTCTCTCTCTTCAGGACTCATTCTATGAGGACGCCTTTGAACAGTACGATTTGGATCAATGAGTCTTATTTCAATTTCACCTGTGTTTACCCGTCCGGATGGTATGCCTTCTACAAATGAGTTTTAAAATTTCTTTAAAATATCTACTAACTGAATGTGATGTTCACTACTGACATCTGTATCAATATCCTTAAAATTGCACACTCGTTTGCCAATTTCACATAAGTTGACCAGATGTGACTTTTTTATAATAAGGCGGTCATTAGAAATTTCAACAGTAAAACCTTGAGTAATCAAATCTCTACCAATCATAATTCCGTGGTTAATAACATCATCAGAAACAACGTGAAAAAGTAGCTCGACCAAGCTACCATCAATAAGAACTTCAGACAAAATCTGACAAGTGCTATGCACATCTGCATTACCAATGCCCAACAAAATTACCAAAGACGAAAAACGTTTGCCGCCAAATTTATTTGCTAGAGTTTCTTTAATCAAAGAACATTCGGCCCCAGAATCAAAATAAAAATCAAACGACTGACCAAGATGTGTGAGCTGAGACGATGCCGGTTTAACGCTGCATGCATTAACTCGCCGATGCTCGGCAGCCAAAGATCCATTACTGCTGGAAGGGTGAGATGACGATGCTCGACGACCAGTACATTGTGGAGCGATGTGTCCCACTTGTCCACACTTGAAGCATGTCACCGATTGTTTTGGTACTTCCTTCTTACTTTGGTTGTTCTTGTTGAAGGGCAATTTGAAACCTTTTATATTAGAGTTTCGTTGTCCGCACTCAGTAGATTTATGACCAGCCTGTCCACAATCGTAGCAAATAATCGTCTTCAGACGCTTTGTCTGATCTATTGGTCTGTGGTCATTACTTTGTCGCTTTCTGTGGGAATAGGCCATAAGCTGTCGTTGCATGGCTATTCTATCTTTGACATCTGTCGTATAAACCATCCGTTGAATACGCGGATCTATCTGAGCACATCGAGTTAAAACTGTAGAAACTGCAATTTCTTCTAAAGAAAGATCCTTCCATCTTGCCATCAAAGACGTCAAAAGTCTGTTGGCAAACGCTGACATAGATTCTTCATTAATCGGTGTACTTGTGAGAATTCGTACTAAAGCAGCAGTTGAAGTCTCCATACTGTCAAATCTTGACAAGAATATTTTTTGGAAACTATTCCAATCCATTCCAGAATAGCTGATCTGTGAAAACCATGATGATGCTGACCCTTTCAAAGCACTGCTAAGAGCAATAATCAAGTTACTTCCAACTAAAGGGTCTTCCTCCATACATAAAAACACTGTGTCACACCAAGATCTGGCATCTACGTCACCGTTATCTGGGTTAAACTCTGGAAAATTGGTTTTGTTAACAACTGCACTAGTAGATGGCTGCTTCAGAGCCTGAATTAGTTGTTGAATATGATTATTTTGTTGTTGTAGCAAAAGTTTATAATAGTCCTCTTTAGACATTAAAGATTTTCCTGCATTTGGCTCAAATTCAGTACTTTCCTGATTTTCTAAACAGTTTTCATTTTCCACGTTTATTTCTTGAACTGGCGGCGCGCATCCCACTTCTGATGTCGGGAAGGCAGAGTCAGAATGCTCTATTTGACCAACACAAGAGGCGCGTATTGGGTTCATCCTGTCGTGTTCGTGCTATGGGCATCTTAGGTACAATCACTCACACAAGTACAAAGTTTAACAATTGTTTATTATACTACGTTCATTTTATAAAAGTCACTGAATTAATAAAAGAGTCACAACACAATATGAGCTTGGAACAATTATCCTTTAAACTAAACTATCATGAAAATTAAACTAAACAATAAGTCACACACAAGCCCGATATAAAAGTTAACGTAGACTAAAACGGTAACGAATCCGTGGTTCGCGGGACACAGGTCACGGGACGCACCCAGTCTCGACCGCCTCTCAGAATATAATGCTCTCAACCAAAATAAGTTTAATTCACTAGGTACCCGGAGCCACGGCTACGTTCGGCAGTAATACACTCTGCCCCGTTTCTAAGAAACAAACACATCCTTTGTTCCCAAACTCTGATAAGAGTTAATGTTGTTAATATTAACATTGGACTAGGAATGCGAGGCGCCCGCACAGGCGCCGATAACTACGTGCTGGCTAAACCGGCGACGCTAAGATGCTTTGCGCCGACATATATAAAAACATACCTTTACCAACTCCACATAGTAGCGATGATTCAGACTCATTTGTTATGATTTTATCTTCTAAAAAATATTTAGCTGTAAGCAGGGACAAATCTTCTTATACATACCTAGAAAACCTAAACCATTGTAAAATTATTCCTAGTGTAACTTACCTTTGTCCGATAACAGATCTTTATAGTCCTTTCTAATCCCTCGTGTGAAATAGAAATCATTACAAAAGCTTTACATTCTTCCAGAAAATTGTCCCACAAAATTCATTTCTGGTGAAATAGACATCTGGCACAAACTTAATAATAATAATTGGATCTTTGTACAATCAAAACCCACAAAACTGACAATAGAATGTAACAATAAGACTAGAGATTTTACAGTATTCGGTACAGGTGTACTGAATGCCAACTGACTGTGTAGCTTTTCATAAAAATGTCATATTAGTTAAAAGTGTTAATCCTACTATAACCATACCATATGTACATTCAGATTTTAATATAATAAATGATAGTTGCTGCAACATTAACCGATTTAAGGAAATAACAATGAATACTCCAGATTCTAAACTTAAAACTGTTAACTTAAACAATCTTCAATCTTTTAAAGTCTCTTCCGATCAGATTATCAATGACTTACAAACATTAGAAAAACCAAATCTCTTTAGTCATGTTAGTTTTCCAGTTATCAGTATTTTATCATTTATTATAAGCGTAGTTGTACTCTGTTTTGTAATCTTTAAAATACACACATCAAAAGTGTCTAGGGATCAACATATATTTTTGCAATAACTTTTCTCCTGATTGATATTAATTAAAATTTTCTTTAAGGATTCATCAAATAAAGTGTTTTCGTTTGTCTACAGTAACGATAAACCAAGCCACCTTTGCATTAATAAAAAAAATTGCCATTTTCCTAATAAAGGAATTTTTGACATTTGAACCACTAACATTAAAGTTCGAAAAAAAGACTGAAATAACAGTTTTCTTTAAAATTTTATTGGGTAACTTAAACAATTAATAATCCGTGTTTCTACCGCGAACACTAACAACACAAGAACATCGGTTTGGCATACTCAAAATGAGTTCATCCAAATCACGCAGTGGAATAGCCGCCCATGTTCGTTGCAACAACAAAAAAAGGTCTTCTTGCGACTGGATACCCTCCATATTCGGCAGAGCTCTTCTCTGTAGCATATCCCATGCATGCTCAATCGGGTTCAAGTCTGGCGACTGAGCAGGCCAGGGTATGACATTGATGTTAGCTGCGGCGAGAGTCTGTCTTACAACTCTTGCGGTGTGCGGTCGTGCATTATCATGCATTAACTGAAATAAGGGACCGATTTGCACTTGTAGATGAACGATGACGTCTGATACAATCGTCTCTGCATAAATTTGAGCGTTGAGGTTGCCTCTGATCCAAATCAACTGAGTTCTTCCGCCGATCCAAATACCCGCCCATACCATGATGGTTCCACCACTATAAGGATGGACTTCCTGGCAGGATTTTAATCGCTGTTGGCGTCCAGGGGTTCTCCAGTGTCGTATACGTCTTGTATCCGGTCTCATACCAAAACGAGACTCATCAGAAAAGCACACGAAACACCATTGTTCTTCTGCCCAATTTCTGTGTTCAAGAGCCCATTGATATCGAATCCTACGATTGTGCATTGCTATAGGTGGTACCCTTAGCGGTCTTCGGGAATGAAGGTTCACTTCATGCAAGCGGTTTCTGACAGTTTGGTCGCTAATTAAGTTCCCTGAAGAGTGATGAAGCCTCACGGCTAACATCATGGCGGTTATTGTTGGAGCTCTTCGAGTTGTGATTTGAATGTATCGGTCTTGTCTCCGTGTGGTGCAGCGATACCGTCCTCCATGGCGCTCAGCCACGGTACCAGTGCTTCGGTAACGTGTCCAAAGTCGACTGATAACACTCTGACTTGTATTCAGAGCTAAAGCCACAGTACGTTGCCGGGAACCAGCTTCTATCATTCCCACGGCTCTGAGCATTTCTTCCCTGCTTAAATGACGTCGCCGCTCCATAATAACGTTGGTTTTAATCAGTAGTAGGGAAACAGTAGCACTAATAATGTCTTCAATGCGTTGTATGTTTTTATAGGGAAAATATTGACAGCTGATTTTCATCTTTTACTAGAAATTGATTGAAAGTTCCTGTTTCAAATTATGAAATGCACCAAAAAGGATCCATATAAATTTATAAAATCATAAATTTATTACAAAGCCACATCTCAATCTCAAGAAATCCGCATAAAAATGCTTGATCCCTAGACACTTTTGATGTGTGTATATAAAAAATGTAAATGTTTAAAATCTTTAAATCAGAAATCTAAGTGTAAAGATTCTGAAAATCCTGAAAACCTCGATGTAACGGAGATGACAACTTCACCTCGATTACGAATAAATTAACTTTTACGAAAACTCACATTTCCGTGAGTTTCCTCTTAAAGGGAGGGTTGTTATATCCGAAAACTGTATTAGTTTATGCTGACAAAGAATGCTTTGTCAGCACTGCAACAATGTAACGAATCTAACAATATGTACTTAGTTAGACGGAGCGTCAGTCTACCAACGACCTCTTTGGAGAGCACTCGCTTTCATTAAATAAATAATCGTTTTTATAACGTGATTTTCAATATCCCGTATAACAGTACGTCGCCTTCGCTTCTACACACGTTTGCCCAACTGTGGGACATATACTGCGTGCTTAATTTTTTTCTCGTGTTAATTTTTATTTTTTTTTTGTTTTTAAATTTTGCCTTTGCTATCGGCTCTTCGTACACACTCCCAACGTTTGCCCACTTGTGGGACACAGATACAGTGTCCCAATTTTTTTTATTAATTTTTTTTTTTTGCGACCGTTTTCGCGCTCGTTTCCGCTACAGGTCTGCCCAAATTTGGGCTACATACAACGTATCCCACACTTTCTTTTTTATAGATTTTTTTTCTTTTCTTTTTTTTCCCCACGCTTTCCCGGCTAATTGGATGCGCCGCCATATTAGGAATCTTGTTCTAAAGTCTTACACACATAACTGCGCCATTTTGCCTATATTTGTCCGATTTTGGAATAGCCTTCATAACAAGTCTCTCAGGATTTCTTTTGAGTCTAGTGTTTATATCTCTAGCTTTTAAAAACAAGTTATTATATCTTTTTAACCAACTTCAAAAAAGGAGGAGGTTCTCAATTCGGCTGTATGTTTTTTTTTATTTTTTTTATTTTTTTTGTTTGTTACCTCAGAACTCAGTCATTTATACACCGATTCAGAAAAATCTTTTTTTATTTGAAAGGATATACTTCCAGATTGGTCCCATTTTTATCAAAATCCAGTTCTGATGATGGAATTCTCAGGAATTGAGGGAATTCCTCAAATATTGTAGGCATACCTATAGCGATTTTGATATTTTCAGCAATAAGTCAAGAATTTGCATTGAGAAAGTATCATTTGATGAAGTAGAACTGATGAAGAAGACCACAGAATGTCATTGGAACTTCTCAATGATAAGTATTTCACGAGTGTCGATAAGATATCTCGATTAAGATAGTAAGCGACTATGACGAATTAAAAGAAGGCAGGTACCGGAACTCAGTTCTGATGGTGAAATCCTTGAGGAATTGAGGAACTCCTCAAATATTGTAGACATACCTATAGCAATTTTGGTATTTTCAGCCATAGGTCAAATGAGATCCACTCCGGCAATAAATCTTTCCTGACTAATATTGTAAATGCGAAAGCGTGTTTGTTTGTTTGTCCGTCTCTTACTTGCGCATCGAACTGATTTTGCACATAGATAGCTGAAGAACAATAGTGACATAGGCCACTTTTTATCACTCCTTCCGAAACATTTTTATTAGGATTTAAAAATACACTATTCACACTATTAATTCTGTCACTTCTTGTCTTAATTCTTCTTAACATCTTTATGCCGATGACTTACAAATTTACTCTCAGGCCTCGGCTGAGAACCTCTGAGAAGCGATTGAGCAGATCAATGGTGACTTGGCTACGATCTACGTCTGGAGCAAGTCAAAAACGTTCCTCTAGTTTCCCTAACAGTGAACCCTAGTAACTCGCAAGTTATCATCGTAGGGGGGTCTATACAGCATTCACGAGTAAATTCTGGATGTTGATTTCCTACTTTGTGATAGGCGTTTCTCGTTTTCTTCGCTTGTCGCATTTAAACGGCGCTGTCTCATACAAGTAGCGCGTTTTGTAGGTTTACTAATATTCACTTTCGATAAATAGATCGGAACGATTCACTAAAAAGCGAGAAATAAACAAAAATTTTAGCAAAAAAAGACCGACTCCAAAAAATTTTACTGAAATAAATGCACTAAAACGTAAAAAATAATTGCGTAGTTTAGTTTGTTCAATTTACTTGCAATATTAATCTTTATTTTACTCAATCTATAATCTTAAAAAGTATTTTTGGAGTCGGTGCCAGATAAAATCTATTTACTAATGAACACGACAACTGTTAAAGGCTAATTAAACATATTTATAAATAAAAACGACAATCGGGTTAAACGGCAGCAAGGCCGACCCAGACGGAGGTGGAGAGATGAGTTTGATGCTTACGCGAAGGATTGGCCAACACACGCAAAAAACCGCGAATACTGGAAGGGGGGGGGGGGGAGGCCTTTGCCCAGCAATAGGTCAATATGGGTTAATATAATAAATAATATAGTATGTCTTTTAATGTTTATGTTTTTACAAAGCAACAAATCTCAAATATATACAGTGCAGGTAATGGTAGTAAGCTTAGACTCATAAAAGACTTTCTGCATGATTCGCCCGGCGGATCCCACACATTGCTCTAATGCATCTTTTTTGAGCCACAAATGGTCTGTTTCTGTTCTGAACCATTACCCCACACTATTAAACCATAACGCAATATTGATGCTATGTACGCGTGATAAGTAGTGAGAACTGTTTGAATGTTAGTTATTTTCCTCATTTTATTCAGAGCATAAACAAAACTATTAATCTGCTTACACAAATTATCGACATGCGGTTTCCAGCTTAAGTCCTGGTCAATAGTTACACCGAGGAATTTCGTATGTGTTGTTTCTTTTATTTTCTCAATATTAAGTTTAAAATTGTACTTGTTATGCTTTGATTTATTAAACTGTAAAAATGTTGATTTCTCTAAGTTCAACTTCAAGTTGTTTGATTCAAACCATTTAATGATGTTGTCAACGGTATTATTAATTTCAATTTCGTGGTTGCCTATCGAGTTAATTATATTTTTCTTTGATTTTACTATAATTGAGATATCATCAGCATATAATATACAGTTATGGATTGTAGCTTCTGTAATGTCATTTATGTAAAGTATAAACAATAGGGGACCCAATACACTACCCTGAGGTATACCACATGTGCTAGTTTTAAAACTAGATGCACAGGGTACTAAATTGTCTTCGATTATACGAGGGGCGTTCAAAATATTCTCGGTATGTGGATAAAAACAAACAAGTACGAAAAGTTTGATATTTTTATTTTTCAATATACTCCCCCCCTATGTTCATACACTTATAAGATCGATCAATTATTTTTTTTAATCCCTCATAAAAATATTTTTTATCTTTGGTGTAAAAATGCTCCTCCACGGCCGTCTTCAACGCTTCATCGTCAGAAAATTTATTTCCACGCAGATCCTTTTTAAGATTGGGGAACAAAAAGAAGTCGCTTGGGGCTAAGTCCGGACTATAGGGTGGATGAGTAACAGTTTCAAACCCACATTCAACAATAGCTGCCTTGGCAATATGAGCAGTATGGACAGGGGCGTTGTCATGCAGAAGCAGAACACCTTTGGTTAACTTTCCTCGCCTCTTTTCTTTGATCGCATCTCATAATTGACGTATAACGTTAGCGTAGTACTGGCCTGTGATATTTACACCTTTTGACGTGACAACGTCTTAAATTAGGTTAGCTGGGAGACACTTATGAAAAAGTGTAACGCTCGTCGGGAACGTAACGATGAGTCACCGAACGAGAGAGAGGCCCGCCGAATGCCTTGCGTCTCTCTCCCACTAAATAGTTAAGTTTAAGTTTACATGTACAATGTTTTAGTAAACAAAATAAAACAAAATAAAATAAAATAAAATAAAATAAAATAAAATAAAATAAAATAAAATAAAATAAAATAAAATAAAATAAAATAAAATAAAATAAAATAAAATAAAATAAAATAAAATAAAATAAAACAAAATAAAAAAAAATAAAAAAAATTAAAAAAAAAAAAATTAAAAAAAATTAAAAAAAAAAAAATTAAAAAAAAAAATATATTTCTATAGTTAAAATTTGTGCAATTCTTATTTTCATTCAATTCCTTGTTCCTATTGTGCAATTTAATTATATTCATATCAATAAATATTCTACCGAGAAAAAGACGTTGTCACGTAAAATCTTCGCCCGTAAAACCGACTTTACAGGCAACCAATTTTTTCTTTATAATCGATAAGCAAAACTCCTTCACAATCCCAAAATATTGTGGCCATGACCTTGCCAGCTGACGGGATTATCTTGAACTTCTTGGGATGAGCTGAACCCTTAATGTGCCACTGCATGGACTCCTGTTTGCTCTCTGGGTCATAATGATGAACCCAGGTTTCATCTCCAGTAACTATTTTTTGCAGCACCTCATCGGGATTTTCACCACACAGGTCGATAAAATCTGAACAGCAAGCCACACGCATATCCTTTTGAAGAAGCGTCAGCATTCGCGGAACCCATCTTGCACTTACTTTTGACATATTAAGATGGTCATGTATAATGTCATGTACGGTACCAATAGAGAGATTGGTTACTTGAGCTATAGATTTTACCTTCACTCGGCCGTCTTCCAATATAAGTTTTTCCACTTTATCAATATTTTCTTGTGAGGTAGCCACTACAGGCCGGCCAGGTCTAGGGTCATCTTCAATACTCTCCCTTCCACGCTTAAATTCGCTTGACCATTTTGGAATAGTAGATAAAGAAGGAGCAGACTCACGGTAAACACAATCCATTTCCTCTTTTATGGTTTTTTGATTTTTACCCTGTTTTGTCAAGAATTTTATGACGGATCGGTGCTCTAATTTCGTTAAAATTGTTAATTCGCTCATGGTGTTCATGTTTGTTCGGCAATTGCAGAAAAACAAAAGAACATCTCGGTTCCAATTTTACTTTTTTTTAATGTCAATGGATGAATCTTAGCGGCCAGTAACAAATATATATATAAAAGAGGTTGTAACGTATCAATACCGAGAATATTTTGAACGCCCCTCGTACTATTAACTCTTTGCTTTCTATTAGATATCTAGGAAGCTATCCACTGCAGAGTGGGTCCCAAAATGTTGTGATCAACAAAGTCAAAGGCCTTTGAAAGGTCGAAAAATAGCCCCGTGGTCAGGTAACCGTCATTAATGCTTGTTAGTACTAAATGTACGAAATTAAAAATTGCTAATGTCGTGGATTTTTCTTTTTGAAAGCCAAATTGTTCATTTTTTAAGATATTAAATGTGTTGCAGTAACTTAGAATTTTTTTATGCATACATTTTTTGAACACTTTTGATAGGATCGGTATAAGAGTAATTGGACGATAGTTATTCATGTCATCCTTTTTTCCCTTTTTGAATAGCGGTTTGATGATCGATTGTTTTAGCAGATCTGGAAATATGCGTGCTGAAAACGACAGATTGATCAAATACGTCAGTATAGGGACCAATTCATCACCACACTTCTTGACCATGCTAGTAGCTATTCCGTCGAAGACTTCAGCTGTGGTGTTATTTAATGACAATTTCTTTTTCACCTCTTCTTCGGACACAGGATATAAAAACATTGAATTTGGTACTGTTTTACCCGGTAGATTATTTGACGTCAATGTATTATTATTATCACCATAATTACCATTATTACCATTACCACTATTATTACTAGTCGATTCCAAAGTTGTATTATTATGAGTCAAATTAATAAAGTGATCATTAAACGCTGAAGCTATATCAAAAGGATTAGTAAATTTTTTGTTGTTGATTTTTAACTCGGAGATATTATCGCCAGATTTTGAGCAACCGATTTCATTCTTAATTACTGACCATGTCGCTCGACATTTGTTTCTGCTGTTATTAATATACTTTATATTAGCATTTTTTTTTAATAGTTAATACATTTTCTTTATAAATTGGAATAGACTATATATTTGGGTAATTCTCCTAGGAAAGTGTTCTCTTCTCAGAAACGTGTCAATTTTTTATTTTAAGTATTTAGCTAAAATAACCATGGCACATGAAAGTTTACTTAATTTGAAACATAATAAATGCCAAGGCCCAGTTTTATAACCAGTAGTTTCAGAGTTATTTGAGTCCCACTTTTTGTATCCATGTATCTGAGAGTATCGTTTTTTAAATAACGTGACTCATACTTTTTCGTTAATTATGTCTATTTGTATTAAATAATTTAAAAAAAACAGTAACATACATACCTAGGATCATAAAATACAATTGCGTATTTAGCAAAATGTACCATAATATTACTGCTTAAAATTGATAAAACTGAATCCCTCTATTTTTTGCAAGTATTTGTGACTCAAACTACGGTTCAAAAATTGGCAGAAAGTTGTTTTGGCAAAAAAATGCATAAATAATTAATTTACTGAAACCAGTTACAGTATACAAAACTTACAGCTGCTGCTACAGCGAATTGAGATATTGCAGAGAGCAAAGTATTTGGCATTAAGCTATATAATTACTAATTATAATTATTTAAATTAGTAAACTAGTTACTAAAGCACTATGAATTTATAAAATATTACTGAAGGTAATAATATAATGTGAAATACTTATACAAGTTAGGTAGGACAAGATATGAAATAAAAAAAACTCCTCAGGCCCCAAGCGGTCGCATGAGGCCGCACCTACAAAAACATACTTGACTTTATACCGTGTTTTCATAGACTTACAGACTACTTTAGTATGAACAAGTTTAGTTATTTCAGTTCTGTGGTTCATCTTCTGTATTGTTATCACAAAATATCGCATAGTCTATGCTCGATTCTGTCAAATTTCACGTTGACAGTTGCGCCAAAAAAAGTGTCAAAAAAAATTCAAGACTGAGGGGTTAAATAATTTTAAGTTTTTATTTTGATTACAGGAAGTTTTCGGTATATCATTAAATTATACCCTAATCACAATTTTAAAATAATCAGTCTCATATTAATTGGTCTTAAAACTAGACTAACGAAGTCATGTTTTTAATTATTATTAAAAATTTAACAAACATTTAATAATAAGTGTGAGAACCGAAAATGATCTTGCCCCGAGGAACTTTACCTCTTTCAGATGGTTCGTTCGAACACCCTATACGAATTGGTAAGATATTTAACCCAATCCCAACAGTGGACTCCCACATTACATGATTCTCTCAAAAACATGAGTACCTTCTCAGAAACAAGGCATGCAAGTGCCACGGCAGCCACGTATATGAGGCCAGGTATTTGAGGACAAAGAGTTATTTTACAGTTTAAAAAAAACTAACGAAAAAAATAATATATAAATTGCTCATCATTTATGGGATAGCAAAAGCAATTAACATAAAAATATAGAAACCATTACCATAGTTATAAAGTTGGTAAAACGATACCATGTATTTGAGAGTTGCACCAACCAAATACGTGGCTGTAATGGTGCTAACCTTCGTGAGCAAACACCAAACATCGAGCAGCGCGTCCTTCCCACAAGATGTCAGCGACGGCACTGGCCCTACCGATGTGCGGGGAAAAGAGGAAGGTAGCACTCACCGTTTACGAATACAAGCGATCTGAGTAAGCGCAACAAAATCTGAGATAACTTGTTGGCTAACGTACTAATAACGGGTTTAAAACAAAACCGTTGTGGTGTTTCATGTACAAAATATAGGATAAGATACAAAAAATCATTACTCATGAGAAACAAACCTTACGAATCATTTACATTGAAGATTCGGTCTCTCAGAGATACTTTTTGTCACGAAGATAGAAAGTCCCACGCCATGTATTTGAGAAAATGCTTGTTTGACAGCCATTTTACAGAAATATGTTTACATAATCAATACATTTAAAGTTTGACCATCTGTAAAAAGTGTTTAGGTATCGAACAGTAGCAAATTTTTAATGCTCTTCCCAATGAAAGTATGACTTTTTCAAAGGAAATTCCGAAAAACGTGGTAAATGAGAATGTGCCATTTATTCTTATTTTTCGCGGTCTTATTACTGTAGTATGTGAACCGCAATGATCTTTTTGTTTTACAGCTAGTTTTAAGTCCTTTGCTGATCCAGTTTTGCTTGTTTTTATTAATATTACTAATTTTTACTTTTATTACTGGAAAGCATAGTTTGTAGAACATGCATAACAAATCATGGAAGTTATTAAACGCGTTATATGGATTCTTGTCTTTGTATATATCGTGCCAAGTTTTACAATTCAAGCACTCTTTGAATTTCAGTACGTTGTCAGCACAATCATCTTTCCTTTATATAGTGTATGACTTTGATTGAGAACTTTTCTTATGGACTGAAATACCTATTAACTGTGCCGTATCATGGTCAGAGAGATGCAGAGGCAGTACCGTAGCTTCTGCATCTTTTACGTTGCTTATAATATGGTCAATGCAAGACGCTTTCCGAGTTGGTACTTTTATGTGCATTTGCATATCATATTTCAAGCAAAAATCACTTAGGTAGTTTGTAATTTTTCCTTGCTTCAGCGTATTGATATTAAAGTCACCTGTTAGAACAATTTTGGTATTATGTGCGTAATTCCTTAAAAGCTCATGCAGTAACTTATCCAACTTACCAATAAAGATGTTTGGATCCGAAGTTGGTGTTCTATAGAAACACAGTACTAATAATTTATGTAGCGGTACTTCAATGCCCCACACCTCAAAAGTCTTTTGTGTGGCATACGCTACAGTTAGTTCTTTATAAATTATATTTCGTTTAACTAAAATGCAGGTTCCACCTCTCTGTTTATCTCTGCAGAATGCCGTAGCAACTTCATAATGGTGCACATTTATGTACTTTTCGCTCTCACTTCGCAAAAATGTCTCAGACAGACATACTACGTCGGGGTCCTTACCTGCCCTAGAAAGTTCTTGCAAAGTTATTTCTAGTTATTCCTGTTTTGATAATACACTAGCAATGTTTTGGTGTAGTATTTTAAAAATGAGTTTACTATTCTTATTCGTGAAATAAAGTATTTCTATTAATTATTTGAAAGTACTGTGTAATGGAACTTTGTACTACATGTTTAGGCTTATCAACAACAGAACTATCTGGAGTACACCTCGATTGAATCCTGGAGAAATAATATCGCACGCTTAATAATAAACCGGAATAAGTCAAAACTTCACTTTATTGGGAAATCGCGGTCAAAGTTTTGAGTCTCTACCTTGTTGAAAACTTTTTGATGGTTTTCACGTGTTTATGGTGTTATTTTTATTTTCTTGGTCTTAAATTATAGAGAGATGTATAGCGAATATAACTGGCATAATAGTTTAATTATATTATTTATATTAAATGAGTAAATGAAGTTTATTTTCAAAAGTTTCGAATTATGTCAGTTTATTATAAAAATTAATGATCAATTTTCAAAATGTTTGCAAACTAATGTTTAATAATTCAGTTTAGTATTATCAAATAATATAATCTATTTAAATGTATAATACTTATTACACTTTAAAAGTAAAACGAAAATAAAAATACAGAAATATTTCGCAAAACACCTTTATATTTGTTAGTGTAAAATAACAGTTTATATTTTTAGTTTTATCGTAACTGCTTTCTTAACCTAATAACAACAGTAGTTATAATAATCAGTCGTAATAGGAACTTATAATCATTTGTACTTAGTAATTAACGTAATTTTTAACAATCACAAAATAGTAATTAAAGTTTCATAGTCATCACAAAATGCTTAAGAGATCTAGCTTTACGTAATTATGCCAAAGAACAATAAACATTGTAATTCAAAAGAATAAAAACTTCTTATATACCTACTTGTACTTGGTACATCTACCAACATCATTTATAATCAATAATTAGAATAAACAGAACTAAGTAGGTTGACTACTCAAAATATAATATATAAAAATATACTACGAATAAGATGCGTAAATAAAAGTTAAAGAATTGAGTTGTAAAAACTGGCATAATAAGATGGAATCAGCCCCTTTGCGATTAACTCTTTCAAGTCCTTCTTTTTATTAGCGCTTATCTCCTGTTTTTGCGTATATGCTGCTTTCATGGTTAATTCTGTGACTGATTTCATCTTCCTTCGCTTATTTCGCACATTAACTTCTCTGTAGTTTTCGCCCTTGTAAGATGTCTTAAAGTAAAATAGAAATGGATTTTCTTTTGTGACCTTTAACACCTTTATATCATTCCAGTTGACATTTTGGCCGCTTTCATCTGTACCAAAATTAAAGCCCCATTCCTCTTGCAACAGTTTTAAGTCCAGAATACTGTCGAATGATAGCTCATGGATGGTGATCGGGGGGTTACATTTTTTTGCGTTTTTAATTAATGTTATATATTGAACTGGGATATAGATTGGGCCGGACTTAAGGTTTTTTTTAACTTCTTTTTCTATTAAACTGTGTATGTTGTCTGCTTCATTCTGCGTATGACCTCGGATCAAAAATTTATGAGTGATGCTTTGGAGGTTAAAAAGATAAACTGCATACATATACATCGTCATTATAAACTTATTTTTATTCTGACCCGCACAATTATCAGAATAAAAAATTATGTTCAATGGTTCCTGTGCGTTCTTACCAATTTCCTCCAAGTATTTCCAAACGCATGTACCTATTTCGATCGCGCCACGCTTCGCATCCGATTCCGTCCAAAAATAGCTATGTACAGATTCAAAAGCGCCTTTTTTATCTGTTTGGGACAACTCAGTTACTGTCAAGTTGTAACTATTGAGTTTGGACTTATAGTAGAACGCTGACGAGTCACCACGTGGGCATTATAAAACAGCTTGCAAGTCGTAAATTACGACTTTGTTACTTTTAGTGATATTTTTTCGGTCTAGTTTTTTTTCATCTCTACTCAGTATCTTTTCCTCATGATGTTGGTCATATTTTTCTTTAAGCCCTTGTTTTTGGTCCGCAGTTGAATTTTCGTAAGACAAACAAAGATCGCACATATCTTTTTTAGGTCGAAAGAAAGATATATTAAACTCTTTTGTAAATAGGTTATAATAAGTCATGTAACTCTCTGTCTCTTTCTGTTTTCGTGATTGTATTTCTTTAAAATCATCAAAAAGGTCTTTGATTGTCTTTCCCCCATCTATATATTCTTTTGACGTGGTGGCTCTTACGTAATGTGACTCCATTCGCGGGATAGAGTTTATGTGCTCTTTAATATCTTTTATTAATTCGGGATTTATTTTTTTATGATTACCATGCTTTCCACGTAAGTCATCTTCTATGAAGTTATTGCTGTTGGTTTTTTGCTGTGTAGTGAATATCATTCGATCCGAAATGTTCAAGGAAGCTTTAAAAAAAGTTTTACAGACTCTAATTTGTTGATTGTCAATAGTGAAATAATAGGCTTTGTTTGGTTTTCGGGTATTCTCTGCGCTCGTATATTGATATCTTGGCTTGATATCTACCATAGATGATTTAACATAAGCTCTTTTTTGGTTCAAGTCCCGTAATCCCCAATAAAATTTGAACAGCTCGTATCTATCATTATCAATTTGATTTGCGCATTAGTTTACATTTGTCCGTACACGCGGTTGAAGACAGCGACTTGGGATTTTTTTCCCTTTTTGACGTGACAACGTCTTAAATTAGGTTAGCTGGGAGACACTTATGAAAAAGTGTAACGCTCGTCGGGAACGTAACGATGAGTCACCGAACGAGAGAGAGGCCCGCCGAATGCCTTGCGTCTCTCTCCCACTAAATAGTTAAGTTTAAGTTTACATGTACAATGTTTTAGTAAACAAAAAAAGAAAATAAAAAAATAAAATAAAAAAAAAAAATAAAAAAAAAATAATAAAAAAAAAAAAACAAAAAAAAATAAATATATTTCTATAGTTAAAATTTGTGCAATTCTTATTTTCATTCAATTCCTTGTTCCTATTGTGCAATTTAATTATTATTATATTCATATCAATAAATATTCTACCGAGAAAAAGACGTTGTCACGTAAAATCTTCGCCCGTAAAACCGACTTTACAGGCAACCAATTTTTATTTTTTTGATACAGACGTGTATGACTGACCGCTGTTACGTAAACGTTTGGCTTTGTTTTGTTTCCACTTTGAAGTATCCCTTACTCGTTTTCGGCCTTTTTTTACCTCAGTATTTGAACCATCAGTGTCACAGGAACTTGATGACGATTCAGATGGCGGAATAAAAAAGTTTCTTGGTTTATTTTTGTTTCTGTTGTCAGCCGTGTACACATAACTAGGATCATCGCCACTCAGATCTACATCGCTTTCATCAGAATATAACGAGGAAATCGCATAATTTGGTGTGGAATTTAGATTTTCTCCTGAGTTAGTTGGATCCTAAAAACAGTAAAACATAATATAAATAATACTGTTTTAATGCTGAATTTACATTAATTTAATTTATATTAATTTACTAGATTATTTTAAAATTCATGTATTTATTTTATTTAACATTATGTTAGTATAGTACCTATTTATTGATATTTATGTATGTATGTATATTTAAAAATATTATACTATATTTTTCCCTATGCTCTTATTATAATTATTTATGTTACTGAATATTATATTTACTGTAATTTCCAGGTGTTGTTGTTTCGGATTCACAATTATTTCAATATCATTGGCCTTTTTATTAGGAACATCTACAGGTTTCTGGTTAGCTAGCTGTTGATCGCACTCGTCAGAATCTTGCGAAGAACAATCAGAATATGAAACTAGCAAGTTCTTGGTAATTACATTTGCAGGCATGTGTGATAATTCATTCTGAAATTATAGGTAAACAAATGAATTATAATAAATGATTTTACTTATAATAATAAAACAGTTTATTGTAACAATAACACGTTGCTACTTACGTTGTTATTTTTTTTAATAAGGCGTGAAGGAGAATCTTCAATGATTTCATTACTGTCACGTTCGTCATCATTACACAGTATCTGAGACGGTTTTTCGGGTATTCGTGAGTTATCATCAGAGCTTGGGGAAGATGAGCCTGAGGAAGATGAGTCCGAGGAAGACGAGTCTGAAGAAGAACTTGAAGAACTGCTTGAAGATGACCTGGACTTCCTGTATGGTGGCGCTGGCGACCTGGACTTTCTGAATGGTGGTGATCTTGATGTACTACGTAGTGACCTTGATTTCCTGCATGGTGAGCTGGAGACCTTGTCTTCTTGTATGCTGTGCTGGACTTTATCGTCTGCTTCATTAAACAAACTCTAAAATAAATGATACATAACATTAAATAAAAGGCAAAACCCTCAATTAAATCAGAGAATATTACGAGAAAATGTAAGTATTATGGATACTGTAACCCGATCGATAGTGTAAGTTTGCTATAGAGTAAACGTCACTATTTCGTTTGCGTTAAAATATGACTGATGGATCATAATGCTAAGAATATAAGGTTGAAAATAAAAATCATAACACAAACGCGATAGTTACGTTTACTCACTTGTTAAACAGTCGGGGTACTGCACTTGTAACTACGTAAACACGTAACACTACTTACTTTTCTTTCGACTAGCTTACAATTATTATCTGTATCAGTACTTCCAGCATTATTACTTATATTAAGAAGTTTCAGGCACCGCTGCTTCCTATTTGCAGACGACATCTTCAGGATTAAAACTATGGACCTAGAAATTTAATACTTTTTATTAACGGGTTTTTAAAATAAATTGAAAGGACATTTTGTAATAAACTGCAGCAATTATTAGACCACTTTTAGTCTTTAGGATCATTTAAAACGTAAACTGAAATAAACACAAGTATTTTTTAAATCTACCGATAGTTTTGGTAATAAAGTGATATAAAATGAATTGCTTCTCGAATAAAAGTAATAATTTTATACTAAAACGCACTAACACGCAATCTTTCTTATCTATACATTTATAATTTATTAATAAACTGCAACAAGTCTAAATAGTACATGTTGTATTATAACACCGTTTTCAACTAAAGTGAAGTAAAACGAAAACATGCTAGTTTAGAAAAAAAACAAATTAGAATAGTCTCACCTGCGTTTGAAAATAAACCGAATGATTTTACCTTACTCCACTGTAGTCACAAAACAACGACACCTATCTCACATCACGGTCGTCGCATCACTGAATGACTCTCTATAGCATGAAATGCATTGTCGCGCGCTTTTGTAGAAAAGAGAGGGGTGATCTAACAATCGGCCATTTTGGTTTATTTCGCATGGCGGGATTGTACCTATAGATTCTTTAATTGGAGTTAGTTCGTTTTATGAACAAAAGTGGGAATCCTTATTTTTTGACATATTCCGGTTTATTATTAAACGTGCGATATGGGATAGTTGCTTTATGATATACAGTTTTGATAGTTTTAGGTTTCTGAGGCAATGGCCTACTACGTAATATTAATTCTTTAAGTGCTTTGAAGTTCAAATACTTGTTTTGTAATCAATGCAGTCAATTAAATAGTTGATTGGTTTACACACCTCTGTTAAATATCGGGACTTGCTGTCCACATAATGGCAGTTCTGATAGCTATTGCAGATATGCATAATAGTATTGTTTATGTCATTTATATCTAAATACATATTTTTTGTTAAATTTATCACAATGACATCAGTGTTAATAAACTTTTTTAAAAGGCTTTTGAAATGAAATGATAATATTTTTAAATCATAGTCATTTTCACCAATGCAGATTATTATTTTATCGCTTGGTTTAACTTTCACATTTTGTATGCTTTTTACAATATCTGCAGTCGGTGAAAACGGTTTTGTGAGTGATGTAATTTCGTATCTATCGTATGTCGTATTTTGTCTAGATTGTATTAACGCGGCAGCGAGGCCAACACAACGTTGAGTTCCGTAGATATGTATCCGATTATTATTTTCTTTCGTACTGTTTTCATTGTCCACAGAAGTCTTGCCCCCGTCGCTTAAGTTAAAACATGGAGATGGTAATTCCTCAGATTCTCGAGAGTCTGTTGTTGTCAGCTGGTGTTCCACGCCTTTGATGTACGTGTTGAGTAGTTGTATTTCTTCCTCAGTTTGTTTAAGTTGTATTTCTAAATCCTTAATTTTCTGCTGTAGTGCTATGAGCATGTAGTCAGATTTCACTTTTGTATTGGGTGTTGCCGATATTCCAGACTGTGCTGTCGAGCACCTATTCGGTTTCTTGGAGCTGCGACTTTCTGGACTTTCATTCAGTGGAGATTGACACAGCATTTTTAGGGTATCATTTTCTTTGGCTAATTTTGTTATTTGTCGACGCAGGTCATTACTTTCTAGTGAGGTGTTGTCAAATTCGTTCTGTTATTCGTTATATTATTTCATACTCTGACCGTAGCAGGCTTATCGTATATTTCATTTCTTCGATAGTAATTGGGTCCTTTAAATTGTGGTCGACACTTTTTGATAATGGTTCCTCCAGGGCAATAGACGATTCATCAGATGCGTTAAAGACCGTGAGAACGTGGGAGTCTTCTTGTAAAATCGATGAGTTACGTAACGCTTGAGTAGGCGTGTCAGTGGACATAGTATAAACGGTAGTGGACATAGAACTCTCATCGGATCTTGGTGAAATACGTTTATTTCTTAAAGTCACGTTTGACACAACGGGACTCGGTACTGGAGACGCTTTCACTTTTTGTTCACATAATTTACACTTCCAATTTCTCTTCTTATGTGTCCCTACTAAATCGTATAATTTTTCGGAAGCTCTAACACAGTCATACTCGTAGTTATTTTTGCATAGCGAGCATAATAATGTGCTCCTTTGATCAATTTTACGTTTGCATTTGTTGCATGTAACGCGTTCATTATTCTTATGCGCTGTACTTTTCGGAATAAATTTCGACATCACTTACCCCAAAAGTTGATCGGAGTTATAGTAACAAAAAGATGCGTTTCTGCACTGCTTACTCTTTGGCGAACTGTTATGTATTGTAACTGTGTGTAATAGTGCAAGAGTAAGCCCCCTTGCAGCAACCCCTGTATTTTAGCTGACTAAGCTTTCAGTCGAGGTAGCGCCCACGACCGGCGCGGGAGTTCAGTCTGGCCTGAACCTTCGACACACCTTTGTTTCTATACATAAAGTGTTCCAATTCAAATTAATATTTCCTCTGTTTCAAATAAATTAAGTGTTTAAATAAAATAGTTTTTTTTTAAAAGACTACCAACGGACCCAGTCTAACATTGGTGGCAGCGTTAAAGGGATCTAAAGAGGTCCCCCGGTACGCCTCAGTTTCGCGAGTGTTTCTCCTATATTTGCAAGTAATCTAATACGCATCAACTGTGAACTCCTGTGTACTTCTTTCTGCTGTGCGTGTCTTCAGAACTAAGACCTAGAACTTTGTGAGAATTTTCTACGAACTTCTGCGAATTTCTACGAACTTCTGCGAACTTCTGTTGTTACGGCGAAAGGCGATTCGCCGTAACAGCGGCGAAATAAGGCTTAGGCAGGAATAAGGGAAAATCTGGGGCTTACCTGGTTCGGGCTGGAGCTGGCTGGAGCTGAAGGCGGGCGCGGGGGCGCAGGGGGCGCGGGCTTGAAGGCAGCAACACACAACACAAGTCACTCCACTAGGCACTGATCGGAGGCGTGTTAAGGAAAGTTGAGCTGGTACCAAGCGCTCTTAATTCACAAACACTGTAGTCGTGGTTGCTCACGGGCTGAATTCTTGCGCGGGCGCGCGTGGGTTCGCCTGGAACGCTCGAAGCACACTGCGTGGGCGACCGCGTCATCCCGCGGTCCAGGAGGTTCGTCGAGTATAATTGTCAACTCGCGGTGATTGGCCGATCATTCGTTGCGCCAGTCGTTGCACCAATATGCATCTTAATTGACCGGCGCAGAGACGGTTATCCGTCGCGCTGTGGCGCGAACATCTTCCCGGGCCCCAGAGGGTAGGAGGGGGGGGGGGGGGAAGGAATGGAAATTAAAGGGGAACTACAGCCCTGATTCGTGCTGTGTTGAGTTAATGTCGAGTGGGTGTGTATATGATGAGCTGGGAGGAATGCACGTGTGTGACTGTATGAGTACAATTGTATGAGGGCTGAAAGCCTGTGTCACGAAGCACAGGGGGCGCAGGGGCGCGAAGCGCCGAAGGCGCATAGGCGCACGGGGCGCGTAAGCGCAGAGGCGTGGGGGCGCGGGGGCGCGAAGCTTGAAGGCGCATAGGCGCACAGGGCCGCGTCAACGCAAAGGCGTGGGGGCGCGGGGGCGCAGAAGCGCGGGGGCCGCAGTCAACGCAAAAGCGTGGGGGCGCGGGGGCCGCAGTCAACGCAAAGGCGTGGGGGCGCGGGGGGGCAGAAGCGCGGGGGGGCCGCAGTCAACGCAAAGGCGTGGGGGCGCGGGGGGGCCGCAGTCAACGCAAAGGCGTGGGGGCGCGGGGGCGCAGAAGCGCAGGGGGGGCATAAGCGCGGGGGCCGCAAAGGGCGCGGGGGCGCAGAAGCGCAGGCGGCGCGGGGGCGCAAAAGCGCGTCTGATGTCATGCACCGTATAGGTGCGGGCTGACTACCACAGAGGCACAGAAAAGCGCAATGCGCACTGTGGCGCAAAGAGCAAAGGCGCAATAAAAGCAAATACAAAGCAGACTGCATGTGTGTATGTGCTGCAGGCTGATGTGTGGGTGCACATGTGTAGAAGTACTATGCTCTTGTGGTGAGCACGCACGAGATTGAGTCGATTGCCAAGGCAAGAATTAAAAGCAGAAAAAACATAAAATTAACACGAGCGAAAAAATAAAGCACGCTATTTGGCACGCGTGGTGAGCATGCACGAGATCTGAGCCGATTTAACACGACACGACCATAAAAATTTCATTACAAAATAAAACGGGGAAAACAACAATATCGTCGTCTAGACGCGGGTGTGTTATACTTAACTAAAGTTATATGTGCAATCTAATTAGTAAGAAAAAGTATAACACGAATCGAACACTGTTCTTTGAACACGTTCTTAATTTATTTTTGTAGGTAGGTTAATAATATTTCGCAATGCACTTTGCAACGTTTATCGTGCAGAAAGGGTCATGTAAGGTAATGAAATTAGGAATGTTACGCGATAAGATTTAAAAATCAGAAATTAAAATTAAGTTACGTGTTAACTACGAAATATGAGTAAATATTTTTTTAACGGGTCGAATGACCAACATGTAATGAAATAGTTAATGGGCTGAAATAGTTATCCTATATATATATATAATAGTGGACTGTATTAATAATGTGGGGCTGAATGTCTACGGTAACTTGTACCTACTCCTGCGACCCCTCATGCGACCGCTGTGCATGCGAGGACGCATGCAGCGTTCTGTCGGTGGGTCGCTTTGCCGGAGTATCCCGCAGTTGGGGCGGAAGCCACCGCGCCGCCGATTCCGGCTGGTAATGCTGTGTGGCATCGTCCGGTCGGTGAAGGGATGTGTGGTGATCTGCGATGCCACACACTCGGCATGCCTTCACCGACTTGCATTCGTCCGGGTAATGCGGTCCGAGGCAGCGGGGACAGCGCTCGCGCGACACCACAAAGTCCCACCGGCCCTGCGTCGGCTGGGCATTATAGGCAGCGCACGCTACTAATCTATGCCCCCTAGTCCTACAGTAAGGGCAGTAAGCGGTGTTTGGGCTGGCGTGCATTGTGTGGGTGTTGTGTGCAGTTGTGTAGACGTGTATGGGTGGCGGCACGAGTCGAGGCAAAAAGTAAAATGTGTACGGTAGGGTTTAAAAACTAGTGGACTGTATGTATCCGGCTCGTAGGATCAAAAATGTTACGGCGAAAGGCGATTCGCCGTAACAGCGGCGAAATAAGGCTTAGGCAGGAATAAGGGAAAATCTGGGGCTTACCTGGTTCGGGCTGGAGCTGGCTGGAGCTGAAGGCGGGCGCGGGGGCGCAGGGGGCGCGGGCTTGAAGGCAGCAACACACAACACAAGTCACTCCACTAGGCACTGATCGGAGGCGTGTTAAGGATAGTTGAGCTGGTACCAAGCGCTCTTAATTCACAAACACTGTAGTCGTGGTTGCTCACGGGCTGAATTCTTGCGCGGGCGCGCGTGGGTTCGCCTGGAACGCTCGAAGCACACTGCGTGGGCGACCGCGTCATCCCGCGGTCCAGGAGGTTCGTCGAGTATAATTGTCAACTCGCGGTGATTGGCCGATCATTCGTTGCGCCAGTCGTTGCACCAATATGCATCTTAATTGACCGGCGCAGAGACGGTTATCCGTCGCGCTGTGGCGCGAACATCTGTTGTTGTGCGCGTTCTTTAGAACTTCCGAAGTGGCGAAAGGTGAACTCCTGTGTTCCTGTGTGTGTCATACCATACCGCGACCTGAAAAAGAAATCCTTTTGTTAATATATATATATTATTTACTTACCATGTCCAAGATGAGCAGCATCCTTCTCTTCGTGTTCCTGTAAGTTGAAAAACGAGTGAATTATCAAGTGACTTAAAGTGATAGTGACATAGTTACACGAAATTTAATTAACAATTCTTTGTAATTATGCTCCTTGTTGTCTCGTCCTCTATGATGGAAATACTACTTGTTAGTATCGAGTCTTAGCACTCGCCGACGCCACATAAGTTTAAAGTATCTGAAAATAAAATATTTCCGAACGCAGCCGCACGTCACTAGACTAGCCCGCGTTGTGAACTGTCATTCGTTTTTTATGTCACTGTACCGGCGCCACTTTTTTCTCTTACTTTTTTGTAAAATAATCTTTTTAATAGTTTTAGTCAGTTTAATTATGATAAATAAACTGTTATTATGAGTAAAAGAAAGAGACGTGAAAAATAAAAATGAAATTCTGGGTTTTGAAATGTGCACTCAGGCTGTAACCTCCCCCCTTCTTTATAAACTGCTACACCTAAATCTAAACCTAAATCTAATGCCTTTCACACCTATATGCCTAGCTACCTTATAATACATACACACATCCTCGCCGCTTTACCTTAACTTAAATTATTATCTAATTCTTAAAACTAATTAACCTAATTTATCTACAATCTAATGGTTGTGTCTGGAGTTTTGTAGAGTGTGTAGCGTTTGTATGAAGATGGAACCTTAGCATAGCTTAATTCTATTTGCAGTGAATTTCAGTCAAGCAATGTAATATTATAATAACTACTATTTTGGCCAGATCGTCTAGTGAACCCTCCGTTGTTAACCGCATTTAAGTAACTCAAGTTCTTTCGTGAAAGTTTAGTAATTGGCTTATACCTGTGTAAAATTATTTTCTCCTGACCTAATTACCTACCAGTCTATAAATCATAACATAAATATGTGTAGCCTAGCAATGACTCCGTCTGAACTGTGACCTAAATCCTTCACTGCAGCTGCGGGGAAGATTTGTAACCACTCAAAGGTAATCAGATGATAGCTTAGCTCGTAGGTATTATCATTTATTATCAGCAGCGTGATACATAAGAAGCCTGGTGCAATTTATATAAAGGTTTTGTGGAATTATAAAAGTCTTGTGGAAGTATAAGAGTCTTGTGGAAGTTTAAGAGTCTTGTGGAAGTTTAAAAGTCTTGTGGAAATATAAGAGTCTTGTGGAAGTTTAAAAGTCTTGTGGAAATATAAGAGTCTTGTGGAAGTTTAAAAGTCTTGTGGAAATATAAGAGTCTTGTGGAAGTTTATGAGCTCCAACCGCCGCTCCATAGCGTGCCATTACATCTCATTGTTTAATTATGGCCCCGTCCACTTTGGCTTTAACATTAATTATTAGCTTGTAGCTTTAATTCTTTCAAACTGAGAATTTACATCTCCTCTCAAAATCTAATTTCATTTTACATTATGAACTATGTGTTAGCAATTTAAATTCTTATTATTCCACATAAATCAATAGAGTTTATCTCAAGGCTTGCTATCATCCAAATATCCTTTTCACATTAAGAACTTAATTATTCAATGCAATAACTTATATTCAGTTCCGTAAAGGGTGGATAATTTAATCAAACGCCACTTCAGGCGGTGGCTAAAGTAGAATGCTATTAATACAGGTAAAACTACTTTTATTTACTCTTAGTATTTATTATACAGGTCTTGTAAAGTTCCAATATAACTACATTGGATTGGCTGCATTGGCAGATTATCACATCTTAAGTTTATTAAAGGATGTTTAATTTATTCAACATCCCTGACTTTTAGGGAGTGAATGTAGTTAATTATCCCTGTTAATCATTGAATCAATTACATTTAGAAGTTATCTTTTACTCACTTTAATAGATATAAATTAGACTGTACTAGGTATTAGTCTGATTGATTACATTGTTCCCATCAAATATTTCTATGTTTCATATTATTAGAAGTAAGTACTTACATATCTTAAGAGGTCTATTCAAATGGTATTAGTAGACCATTGTCAGGCTAATTAGCTGGTTGTTATCAATCAATTATTTCTATGTTTCAGATTATTAGAAGCTCATAGCTTGCAATGTCTTCTTTCAACGACTTATCCTAGGTTCTAAACTGGTTTTAGTTGTTCAGTTTGTATCAGCTTATTTTTGCTAAGGTATCGGATGTAAAATTTTCCATACTTTGAAGAGTATAGCCATGTGAGATCGTATTGCATCCCAGGGAAAGCCAACAAATGCCTGTTTGGTCATTTCAGTGTTAGAAATCAAACATCACAGTACGACTAAGCTTATTTGCTATAACTTTTTAGTATTTTTCTTGTAATAGGAAACCAGTCTAGACTTTTAGGTATTCCAAAGTAATGATGGTACGATATTATCATGCTTCTATTAATTATTTAAAATGAATAATTAATTGGTAACAACTTTAGGAAAACAATTAGAATTTTATCGGCCTGCGGTAACAGATTACTTGCCTAGCTAGGACCCACATCACTTCATCATAATTTTATTTAGCGCCGTAACTTAATTATCCCTACCTTATTAGTCTGAATTAATAACTAACCATATATATATATCCGCCTACCTATAGATTCCTACAACTTTCCTCACTTGAAAATGCCTATATTTTGTCGAACTAACAGTCCCTTTTGTGTACCTTGCAAACTAGGCCAAGCCTCATTTAATTTAAATTCGTGGTGTGTGGTGAGAGTCGCATTGCCCCTGAAAGCAACTAACTCCTAAATGTTCTATCAGTCGAGCCAGTATACTCAGTGTGTTATTTTCCTATCACTACACTGTATGTATGGAGGTAGACTCGAGATTGGACTGGGTCATACGGGTCTACCTCCAGCTAAATGGTGTCTGACCTATCTTCAACTTTCACTAGGGAGACAACTGTCTCTCCCCCATTACTCCGTCGAAGATAGTGTATTGTTTAGCGTAATAGTGTAAAACGCCGATCTTATTAAATACAATCAAAGATCATCCAGACCGAAGTCTGTTGAAAGGTACATAGGTTTTTGTTGCCACCGTGATTCGTTTCCGCCGATGTACCCCAGAATACTTCATTCCGTTAACGGATTCGAGTTGCGATCGCAATAGTTTACTTTATTAATAACTTTCAATTTCACAAATCTTAATTAATATCGCAGCTCGAATATCACTTAGCGCACTATCAAAGCTCGGACGCTATTTTTCCCGTATGAGTCGTACCGCACTCTTAAGTTGGTCCGCACCGCAGACGTCCCAAAACTGAATGTCCGCTAATTTTCCGCCCTTTTCCCAAGCATCTTAACTTTCGCGCCACGCGTCCTAGACATTTCCCCGCGCGAGTCCGCTTTTCTTCCCTTCCACCAATCGCTAGCCGTTTCCCCGATGCCCCCCGCCTTCGCGTCGCGCCACGTGGAGCTATCATCCGACCTCTCTTTCTGTCTTTTTCTCAACCTCTCGCTCGCTCATTGCCGCTTTCGCCGCGCAATTCTAAAATTTTTCCATAATCTAACCAAATCTCGTCAGATAGCCAATATTACATCTTTGAATATCTAAATGTAGCCTTCTATTAACAATTCCCTCTCAATAATCATCCACTTAAGCCAATAATCCTGTATTTTGTGAAATTATAAAAAGTTCCGTATTCCGACCATAGGTGGCGCCCGCCCGTATGTCTACCGGCTTGCCAACCTACGCCTATGTCACAAGGCCACACAGAGCAGTCCCCGCGAAATTCAAAATAAAGATAAAGCCCGTTGCCAACCTAACACGAAGCTCAAGTAAATAACTCACGCTAGACGGCGCCTATGTCGCAAGGAGCACACAGAGCAGTCCCCGCGAAATTCAAACTAAAGATAAAGCGCTAGACCACTGACCATTATTCTGAACTAGTTTATTATTCCCTTTTCATGCTTATTATTAATGGTGCTACGCATTAATATTTATTTTAGTGCTACTCCCATGCATTCCTTACTAACGGACGGATACCATTCATTCTGTACCGTTACAAGGCCCATCTTTGGGATGAGGCGGTGTTGAAACATTCAAAACTTAAAACGGGCACAATAACTCGTACTTACTGCAAAGCCGAGTTTTTACCACCCTGGGTATTCGCAAGGAATATCAGGGTCTTACATTTACTGCAGTTTGCTTTGCCATTTGGGCCTAGATCTGCATGACTATGTCTGACATTCCTAATGTGTCAATGATGGCCCTGGATCCGGCTACTACTTCAAGTTCTGTGGAGAAGGAGGCACTGCCCGTGCCGATACAGTGTAGTAGAGGCCTTACCTGTGGAAAAAACCCAGTGTACAGACCCGGAGACCGAGACAACTGCCATAGACGTAGAATTGTTATTTGCTTTGGGGGAAATTGAGGAGGTGCTTAAGGGACCAATTGCTCATGATGAAATTGCACAGAGGTAGACTCCTATTCTCACAAAAGGATTGCAAAAAGAAATTAAACCAGAACTTATGAAAAAATACATCCCATATGAAAATATCCCAACGTTGCTCCCAAAGCTCAACCCTGAAATACCTGGCTGTCTCTGACCTGGTTAAGAAAAGAGATTTGATAATTGCTGACAGGCAAAAACAGATGGTTGCTGCACTATCAGCCCTGGGCCAATCACTCCATTTATTTCTCCTAAAAGGTGACAGAATTGAAATTATTAATTAAATAATTAAACACATCAATGATGCTGCCAAAATACTGTGTGACGCTGTGCACATAGATACAAATCGTAGAAGGTCGCTAATACCAACCGTCATTAACCCCTTGAGCACCATAAAACCAGACACAATTGAAAATCAATTGTTTCGCGACTGCCGGCGGTCTCATGATATTTGATCTATTAATAAAGATATGAAAGATTCCCTCACAGGGGGAGCAGATGCATTTTTTTTAAGTAACCTTTCTGAAAAGATCTAGGTTACAAAGGCTGTTCAAAAATCTGTTAAAGACCTGAAGAACACAAGCTTCATTCAAAAACCCCCAAATAAAACCAAATCTTTAAACTGGAGGGGCTCTCCTCGTCCAAGTGCCCGGACAGGGACAGGAGCAAGATCCAACCAACCTGCAAAGCTACGAAGCTGCAAAGTTAGAAGTTCAGGTATGCAGACTTCCTTTTTTTTATAAATAATTGGAAGAAAATAACCAGTGATCCTACTATTCTGAAATGGGTATCTGGGTATGAAATCCCTTTTAGTGAGATACCATTTCAATCTTACTTGCCTATGAATAACTCATTTACAAGTAGAATTCTGTCAAGTTCAAATTGAAATTAATAAACTTATTCAGTCACATGTTATAGACAAAATATGTCATGAAACAGATGTACAATTTTGTTCACCTATTTTCTTGGTATAGAAACCAAATGGAGAGTATAGATTTATTTTAAACATAAAGAAATTTAATAGTTTTATTACTACAACTCAAAGTCTTATGAAAGACTGTATTATGGCAACAATTGACAAAATGGATTCTTATTACATGTGTAACATTAATGCAGATTACAGAAAATATCTAAGGTTTATATTTGATGGAAAAATATATCAATTTAACATTCTTCCATTTGGCCTTTGCACGGCTCCATACATGTTCACATAATTAAACCCATAACAAAACTTAGAGGTTTACAGCCTGTAAGTACAGTATATCGATGCTTGTAGCTAGCAGTATATTGGTAGTGATCATATTGAGTGTCTTAATAGTGTTAACCAGACCATAGGTCTGCTTACTCAGTTAGGCTTCATCATCAATAAAAATAATTATATCAACTTATTCCATCAAAGGAATGTAAGTTTCTTAGCCTATTGTTTAATACAAACACCATGACTATTTCAATCGATTCTGATAAAAATAAAAGATGCCTTAACACGTTGCCTGCCACGAAACCAGACACAATAAAAATTTAATTGTTTGTCAGTCACAGGTGACCACCACCGTTTAGGCGCAGAATGTCCAATTCGCAAAATGTCCAGCGGTCGCAAAAAGTTCAAGTCGTCATTATTTATTTAATTTGTCCGGCACAATAAAAATAACTCGTGGATACCGTTTTATTGTGCCGGACAAATTAAATAAATAATGACGACTTGAACTTTTTGCGACCGCTGGACATTTTGCGAATTGGACATTCTGCGCCTAAACCACCACCACGGCGCTCAAATTTATAAGTACCTCTTCCATCAGGTTTTTTGTCAAAAGTTCTGGGAACTCTAGTGTCTGTTTGTCCAGCTAATCAATATGGGTTACTGTATACTAAAGCACTAAAAAGACATAAATATTTGGCTCTTTTAAAAAATAATAATAATTATGAAGCATTTACTTCCTTGCCCAAACATTGCTATCCAGATCTTAAATGGTGGATAAAACATGTACTTGCCTAAATCAATTTCTTAGATAAGAAAATATAAATATATTCTAGAAATAAATACAGATGTCTCACTATCGGGGTGGGGTGCTTCTTGTGACAAACATACAGCCAGTGGTGTATGGAGAGGAAAAGAATCAACAATTCACTTTAATACTTTAGAAATAAAAGCTACTATGTTTGTCTCAAAAGCCTTGCTAATAATTCTTCAAATTGTGAAATATTATTACGAAGTGACAATACCACAGCTATACCATATATTAACCGCTTTGGTGGCATACAGTACTCTCACTTACATGTGATTGCAAAAGCTATTTGGCAGTGGTGTGAAGAGAGGAATATTTTTGTATTTGCATCATACATCATACATTAACACAAAGGACAACAAAGTAACAGATTTTGAATCTAGAAAACAGTTAGGTCATACAGAATGGGAATTAAATATTAATAATTTTAATAAAATAGTACAAGCATTTGGTAACCCTGTCATAGATTTATTTGCATTTAGAACAAACACAAAATGCAGGAAATTTGTTTCATGGCATCCAGATCCTTCAGCTTATAAAGTGGATGCCTTTACAATGTCTTGCAAAGGGGTTTATTTTATGCTTTTCCACCATTTTCTATGATTTTAAAATGTATAGAAATAATCGTGTCCAACACGGATCCTTGTAGTTCTCTTCTGGGACACCCAACCTTGGTTTCCCTTATTCAAAAAACTATTGGTGACAGAACCCATTGTATTTGAACCAAGTAATAACTTACTGGTTTTATGTAATTCCAACTCACCACACCATCTACACCGCAACCTATCACTACTGGCAGGGAGATTGTCCGGTAGGCATTCTTAAAGCCTGGCATCGACGTACAGGCAGCTGAAATAATGATATCTTCCATATCAAGTAACACCTATAAGCAATACTTACTTTGTATTTGGTTTTCTTACTGCCACACCAAACAACTAAATGCTACTAAAGCACAGATGACAGACATAATTACTTATCTCACAAATAAGTTCCACAGTGGTGCATCTTATGGCACCTTGAATTGCATAAGGTCCTCGCTGCCACTAGTGTGATAGGGCCGCAGGTGGGAGCAGACGAAAAGATTAAAATTTTATTTAAAGGGTTCTTTCGCCTACGATCAAGTAAACTCAAATATAAGTATACCTGGAATGTTTCTATAGTGCTTAATTTTTTAGAGTCAAATTACAATGACTCAAACAACTTACATTAATGTTCATTAAACACAGTTACTTTATTAACTTTACCTACAGGTAAAAGATTACAAAGCCCTAGTTTCTATTGTTACTGACCAGATTAAAATAATTGATAATAAAACTGTTACTATAAAAAAAAAAAAAAAAAAAAGACCTCAGCACCAAATCGTCATCAGCCAATTGTTTAAATAATTATAAAAGAATTACCTCTGAAATTAGGAAAATGTCCTAATTTATTTATATCTATCAAGAAACCACATTTGGCGGTATCGGTCAGTACACTCAACCGTTGGATTGACGGTCCTGGCTGCAAGAGGGATCGATACTTCCATTTTTTCTACTCATAGTACCAGGCACGCTACGACATCAGCTGCCATTATGAAAGGCGTTAGCATTGATGAGATACATAGAACGGCTGGTTGGACTGACTCATCGACAACTTTGCAAAGTTTTACAACCGTCCGATTTTAAATAATAATTTCGCTGAAGCGATTATATTGTAATAATAATATTAAAAGTATATTGCTATAATCATATTAAAGATTTATTTAAGGCTGAGGACACATTTAAGTTTGTTTTTTTTTGTTTAATAAGATTCTCTTGGAAATTACCAATTATCTTTAAGGAGTGTAAGATATGCTGTTGAAACATAATATCTGGGATATATTTGTTAACAATAATAAACTTTATGATTCTACAACAGAACTTTGAACATCTAACAAGTAGTATTTCCATCATATAGGACGAGACAACAAGGAGCATAATTGAACAATCAAACAAACTTACCAAGTGCAGTTCGATTGAAATTATGCTCCTTGTTGTCTCGTCCGAAGATGATGAGTCCCACTCACCCTCACAGGTTTGATACCTATTCCCTGGGGTTGTAGAATCAGTTTCATAAATAAATACACAACTTAAAACTAAATGACAGTTCACAACGCGGGCTAGTCTAGTGACGTGCGGCTGCGTTCGGAAATATTTTATTTTCAGATACTTTAAACTTATGTGGCGTCGGCGAGTGCTAAGACTCGATACTAACAAGTAGTATTTCCATCATCTTCGGACGAGACAACAAAGAGCATAATTTCAATCGAACTGCACTTGGTAAGTTTGTTTGATTGTTCAATACTAATTCATTGTCCTTATCTGAGAGCAACGTAGTTATTCGTCGTAGACTCTTATCGCGTCGCGTAGCTGGCCCGGAGTTTTGTTTTGACTAACTCCTTATCTCGTTCGGTACCATATGCCTAAAGACGACTCAAATACCATGGCGTCGAGCAACGAATTTGAATTGAACATACTTTGTAAGTTCATAAACAAATTCGATGGCAACCGAGAAAAATTGAACGCGTTCATTCACAATTGCCGAAACGCGATAAATCTTGCATCACAGTCCCAGCAGGACATTCTTTTAAAATATGTTATTAGTCAACTTGAGGGTCGCGCCGAAGTCGCGTGTTCAATTAAAGATTTTGAATCGTGGCAACAACTCGAAGACTTTCTAAAGTCACAATTTGCCGAAAGAAAACATTACGCTGCGTTGCTATCGGATTTACAAGAATGTCGCCAACAAACTGGCGAAACAGTCAACCAGTTCGCACTTCAAGTAGAGTCTTGTCTATCCAAGCTACTTACGGAAATAAATATATCGATACCTACCAAAAAGAAGGGCGAACTGGCAGGCCGTGTCGCAGCAATGCAAGATCTGGCATTGCATACTTTCGTAATAGGATTAAACCCTCAATTGTCAACCGTCGTCAGGTGTCGGGAACCCGAAACTTTAAATGACGCCATTAACTTCGCAGTATCAGAAGAAAAAATTCTTCAAACTACTTCTCGCAGGCATTTGCCTTTTAATAATTCAAACCATGCGCGATTTCCTAATCGCTCACAATTCAATCGTCACGTCCTTCCTAACTCCAGTGGTTTTCGTCCATTTATTAACAATGCAATTTCTCAAAATCGTCCAAGCACGTCCTTTAGACGGGATAATGTTCCCGCTGGGAATTTCAGACCCAGGACAGAACCAACAACCTTTTCGTCTAGTGTTCCAGTGTGCCGGTATTGCAAAGCTCCCGGACATGTTATCGAAGATTGCAGGAAACGGGAATACAACAATCGTATTCGTAACACCAATTTCGCTAACATCAGTAACAATCAACGAGTTAATTTCACTGAAGAACAACCTATCGAAGAAATGAATAGGGATGAGAATTTAAACTAGATCACGTCTCGTTCAGGTGTCGCGCGAGACGCCTCCCATTTGTAGACACCCAAACCGTTTTTCGGGACCACGCGGGTAACCAGCCCCAAACAAGAGCCCATAAACCCACTGTTTCCACTGTTTCCAATAAACCCACTGTTTCCACTGTTTCCAATAAACCCACTGTTTCCGCTGTTTCCAATAAACACACTGTTTCCACTGTTTCCAATAAACCAACTGTTTCCACTGTTTCCAATAAATCCACTGTTTCCACTGTTTCCAATAAACCAACTGTTTCCACTGTTTCCAATAAACCCACTGTTTCCACTGTTTCCAATAAACCAACTGTTTCCACTGTTTCCAATAAACCCACTGTTTCCAATAAACCCACTGTTTCCACTGTTTCCAATAAACTCACTGTTTCCACTGTTCCAAATGTACCACTCCAATCCACTTGTTCCCGCCAAAGCCGGGACGGACTCAGCGGTTGTTGACGACCGCGTCCGCCTGTCTGCCGCGGCGCCACCGCTGCGCGAGCCGCCGCCGCTAGCTTGGTGAGCCGCGCGCGCGACCAGTCTGTCTGCTAGCTAACGCGAGACGCACACAAATTACGCGCGCTGGTATCTACCCTTATTATAGTGACTCCTGAACCTAAAGTGAAGAGCTCGACCTAAACGCCCTTAACCAGTGCCCCTAGTGAACTGTTTAGTGAAGTGACTGTGCGCCAGGAACCAACCTACATCGCCGCCCCTCAAGCCTCGCCGCCCGTGGTCAGCTCGCACGACGGTTCCTGACTCATCATCCCTGTAAGTACATCCTTCCTTCAGCCTTCCTGCCTTCAGCCCATTAACTCCGCCGCATGTTGGTGCCTTAAGCGCCAACATTTTTGGTCCAATCGAGCACGGAATACCTGTAAATTTCATGGTCTTTCGACCATAATCAGCCCCGAATCAGCCCTTAACTTTGATTAATTATTTACAGTCCGCAAAAAATAATGTTTCATAATTATATCTATTTCACTTCCTAACATTTATAATTTCATCTCCATACAAAATCTTTTCTGCACGACAGTCGTTGCAAAGTTGACCTACCTACACGAATAAAAATTCGTGTTTCGGGTATCGTGTTCCAAATAAAAGTTCGTACCAGTATCCGATTCGTGCTAACTCCTAGTTAATTTACGCTAACAAGTTTAGTGTTTATGTTGTTGATGTTGATTTTATGGTGTCATACAATGTCTTTGTGATTTGAGCGAGCTAGTGTACTAATTGTGTATTACTTGTACTAATGATGCGTTAGGTTTAGTAGTTAAATTATTGCGTTACGTTTGCGTTTTACGTTTTTCGGTTGCACATATAACTTTGGTTACGTAATAACACACCCGCGTCTAGACGACGATATTGTTGTTTTTCCCGTTTTATTTTTTAAGGAATTTTTTATGTTCTTGTCGTGTTAAATCGGCTCAGATCTCGTGCATGCTCACCACGCGTGCCAAATAGCGTGCTTTATTTTTTCGCTCGTGTTAATTTTATATCTATTTTTTTATTTTTTATTTTTGCCTTTGCGATCGGCTCATTCTTGGTGCGTGCTCACCACATGAGCTTAGTGTGTTTCATTTAGTTTCATCAGTTTTTTTTATGTCGCTTACGGCTATTTGCGTGCGTCGCCTTCGCTTCTACACACGTTAAGTTTAATTAAGTTTTTATTATTAGTTTATTTTTATTTTTTTTTGTTTGCGACTGACTCATTCTTCGCGCCAGTGTCGGCAACAGGTCTGCCCGATTGTGAGCGCCTTGCCCAACAGTGGGCTACGGATAACGTGATTCTTTTTGTTTTTGTTGTTTTTGTTTGTTTTTTGCTTGCGGTCGGCTAATGTTACGTACGCGCGTTCAATAAGCATACATACATATACACAGACATACCTACACATACACGCGTTTGCCCACCCGTAGGCCATATACAAGGCGCCCCAACTTAGTTTTGCTTTCTTTATTGTTGCGTTAATTTTAGCCCATTTGCCCTTACCTTAGTAAACAAATACCTCCAGCCCAACTATAGAATATATACAGGGTGTTGTTCTTTTTACTGCCTTTAAATTTGTTTAATTTTTTATTTTTTATTATTTTTTTTGTCTCCTTTTATTCATCGCGATGCCGACCAAGTCACAAGCCGCGATATTTAGGGAGGCCGCCAAAGCTTTACACCAGCTCCTAGAGATGGGATCACTGATCATTGCTGGCGACACCAAACATTCCATAACAGAATTCAACGTGCGTTTCGCACAGATACAGGGCATAAAGGAGAAACTGGACTCAGTGTATTATAGCATTCTTGACGAGGAGGACCTGGACGAGAAGACCGAGAAGGCATACACTGAGAACCACACAAAAGCCTCCGGGGCGTACATTGGGATTCTTGTGGCTAGGGAGGAAATCTTACCCTCTTCCACGTCATCCCCAACCCATAGCGCTCAGCCCAGTTTCGGCGTCAATACGCCCACAGCCGTCCTCCCCATGATAGCGCTGCCCAGGTATAGCTCAAAAGTGGAGGACTGGCCTTCCTTCATTGCGCTGTTTAGGAGTCTGACTGACGACATGGCGACCCTGTCGGACGCAGTCAAGCTCCACTACCTATTCTCATGTCTCAGCGGTGAGGCATTAAGTATGGTGTCCTACTTAAAGGTCACCAATGAAAATTTTGCCGTGGCCATGGACATCCTCACCAAGCGGTACGAGAACCGCCGGGTTCTCATTGATAGTTTTGTGGACATCATCCTGGGGCTGCCAAGCATCCATACGCGCTCGAACATCCGCACACTGTTCCTCACGCCGCTCATATCGGCTCAGTGTGCCCTCAACAATTCAGACTTGCCCATAGGAGACGATTACGTGTTTGTGTCAATAGTGGTGCGGAAGCTCAAGGGCGAGCTCCGCACGCTATTTGAACGCAGGCACGGGTCTAGTAACACCCTGCCCACGTTAAGGGACCTTATCTTCTACCTCGAGGAGCACGCGCGCTGTGTGGAGACAGAGTTCTCCAACATAGCCATGGCTCAACCCATTCAGCCCCAGCCCGGCCCTTCTCGTAGCCGCGCGCCTCCTCAGTTGCCCCATCGCACGTATGCTCAGATGGCTCAGCAACAACCCGACCATTACCGTGGCCGTTCCTCAGCTCCATCGCCTCACCGCGCCCATGAGCAGCCTACTCACCAACCGTTCCGCCCAGCGCAGCAAATGCGTCACCGCCCGTCCACCTCCCCGGCTCGCAGTCAGCCCTTCCCCGTCTACTCGGCCTACCAGCAAAGCTGCTCCTCATCATCGTCATCGTCCTCTTCCTCACGCTCGACGCCCTACTGTCCCTATTGTGCCATTAGGGGACATACGCTCATGACGTGCAGATGGTACAAGCCCAGCCAACACAGGGCCGTTGGGACTTCGTACAGGCACGCGAGCGCTGCCAGCGTTGTCTCGGCCGTCACTACGAGAGCGAGTGCAGGTCAAGGGGGGCATGCAAGAACTGTGGGAGTACGAACCACCACACGTCCCTCCATCGACCAGACGGCCCAACGCACTCAGCTCATTCGTCGTCTGTACATGTACCCCCACCACAGCTGACAGAGCACTCGAGGGAGCGTCCCAGAAACAGCAGGCGGCACGAACCCGCACATGCCAAACAGGCGCAACCCAGCTCTGATTACAGAGCCAGCCCGCCCAGGTCCGGTTCGCCAGGTAGGCCCCGCGAACGCCGCCAGCAATTATGACTCCCTACTATCACAGAGCACCCTAGCGAAGAGGTAGATTTAGTCCATGCCCAGTCAACCCATGCCCACACAGCTGATACATACTCAGCTCATACAATTTCAGCTGATACCCAATCAGCTCACTCACCTTCTGTGCCCACTGGCACACCCATTTTGTTGCCAACCGTCTCACTAAGAGTCGCGGATGTACATGGCCATCTTCACACAGCCAGGGCTTTATTGGACTGTGGCAGTATGCTGACGTTAATAACGTCACGCATGGCACGACCTTTGAACCTGCCATTAAAACCCACTTCTTTAAAAATTACAGGAGTTGGGAATCAGCACAAACATGAGTCAAAGGCGGCAATAACAATAGTATGCCGACCCACTCACAATGATACTCCTACAATTACTGCCACAGCTCACATTTTAAAAAACGTCACTGGCTACCTTCCCTTAGAGAAGGTACCAAACATTTCCCACGTACTAGGCCAGCCACCCGTGCCATTGGCTGACCAGCTTTACCACACACCAGCCCCGATCGACCTCTTATTGGGGTCGGACGTTCTTGGCCAGGTGTTGGACGGGACTAAGGTCTCGTTGGGCCCGGGCAAACCCATAGCCTTCGGCACGATTTTCGACTTCGCGTTGATAGGACCCATTGAGGACTTGTATGCGCAGCCGGCGCAGCAGGTTAACTCAGCTCACGTCGTCAGCTCACAACCAGACTCAGCCGAATCAGTCCAGGACATACGTCAGAGTCTGGAAAGGTTCTGGGAGTCTGAGGAGCCCCTCCCTCAATCTCGCACTCATATTGATCCCCTGGAGGAACAATGCGAGGAAATCTTCCGCTCTACCACTACACGCGATCCCTCAGGCAGATATATGGTCGCTCTGCCCTTTCTAAAGGACGCCCCTCAACTAGGTAAAACTCACCCTATCGCATTACGCAGATTCCTCAATATTGAGAAGAAGCTAATGGCGAATCCGTCCCTGCGTTCTAAATACGTCGACTTTATGGCCGAATACATCGACTTAGGACACATGGCTCCCTGTCACCCAAATACATTCGCCCATAAACCTCACTTCTACATTCCTCACCATGGCGTATTTAAGTCAGGGTCGGACAAGCTGCGCATTGTTTTTGATGGTAGCTGCAAAAGCTCCAATGGTGTCAGCATAAATGAATGCCTACACACAGGCCCCGCCCTTCAACAGGACATTGTGGACATCATCATGACCTTCAGAACGCATCCAGTCGTTTTCAGCACTGACATCCAGAGGATGTTCAGAAATGTGCTGGTTGCCCCAGACCAGAGACGGTACCAGCTGATACTATGGCGGTCCTCACCAGATCACCCTCTGCTCACCTACGCCCTCAATACAGTCACGTACGGCTTAAGATCAAGCCCATATCATGCAATCCGCACCCTGCTCCAGCTGGCTGATGATGAAGGCCATCGCTACCCTGGAGCCGCTCAGGTTCTTCGCAAGTCTATCTTCGTTGATGACATCTTGTGTGGTCATGACACGGTTGAATACGCCCAAGCACTTCAGGACGAGTTGATAAGTCTGCTAGACCTAGGCGGCTTTCAGCTCAGTAAGTGGACATCTAACTCGCCTAAGCTGCTCGAGAGATTTCCCGACAACCAATGCGACATGCCCAAGGACTTCGACATGAACCCAGAGTCCACGTCCATTAAGGTCTTGGGTATACAGTGGAGCCCTCAGTCAGACGAGTTCACCTACCGCATCTCTCTACCCCCCATCACACATGTCACAAAGCGGTCTATTTTAAGCACCGTAGCCTCACTTTATGACCCAAACGGCTGGGTTTCTCCCGTTATCTTCCGCGCAAAGCTGCTGCTTCAGCAATTGTGGCTACTGAAGCTGGAATGGGATGAGCCCACTCCCTCTGAAGTACAAACGGAGTGGCACCACATCTCAGATTATCTGCCGCTGTTGTCTAGCATTCGCTTCCCTCGGCACATTTGTGCAAACAAAAGCTCAGCTGCATACTCGCTTCACGGGTTTGCAGATGCCTCTGAAGCCGGGTTTGCCGCCGTTGTTTACCTCCATGAGCTCGATGCCTCCGGAGATACTTTGGTACACTTGATTGTCGCCAAGTCGCGAGTCGCACCAATCAAGAATCGCCTCACATTCCCCAAGTTAGAGTTGTCGGCCGCCACTCTACTCTCCCAGCTCATGATCCGTGTGTCAGTTCAGTTATCGGCCCATATCAGTATACAACAACACATATGTTGGTCAGACAGTACGATAGTCCTGGCCTGGCTCAATACACCGCCTCACCGTCTTCAACCCTTTGAAGCCAACAGGGTAGTCAAAATCAGCTCAGGCTCACCAGAATGTACCTGGCGACACGTACCTTCCGAGCTCAACCCGGCAGATTGCGCAAGCAGAGGGATGTCTGCGCAATCCCTGTCAGCCCACGACCTATGGTGGTCTCCCACGTGGCTTGGACAGCCTTGTGAGACTTGGCCTGCGATGCCCTTAGCTCTGGGCCATCACGCCCTGCCCGGCCTTAAGCCCAAACACGTCCCGTCACTGGTCACAGTGCCCGGTCTTGACTTTGACCTGCTCATTCGGTTCAGTTCACTAGACAAGCTCGTCGGAGTGACAGCTTGTCTAAAACGCTTTCTGCACAACTGCAGACACCACCCAGATTCGCGACGCTCAGGCCCCTTGTACGTCAGTGAACGAAGAGAGGCCCTACTTTACTGGGTGCGCAGTGTCCAGCACAATGAGTTTGCGGAGGACATCCACCGCCTTCAAACTGGCAAAATCTGCTCCGTCAGACTCCAGCGGCTGTCACCTCTCATTAAAGATGAGCTCCTTAGAGTTGGTGGACGACTGTCCCATGCGTCTATCCGATATGACGCGCAGTACCCGCTCATACTTCCCAGCTCTAGCCCACTTGTAGACCTTATCATTGACCACTACCACAAAATACACTGCCATCCTGGCGCTGACACTTTACACGCTATCCTACGCCAACAATTTTGGATATTGTCCGCGCGCCGTATTATTAGACACCGAGTTTTTAAATGCATTAGATGCTTTCGATGCCGGGCCCAGCCGCAAGCGCCCTTCATGGCCGACCTGCTAGCCGATAGAGTTACGCCTCAGCCAGTATTTAGTCAAGTCACGACCGATTTTGCCGGACCATTCCTCGTTAAATCTAGTACCCTACGTAATGTTAAACTCTTAAAAGCGTACTTTTGTATATTCGTGTGCCTCTCGACTAAGGCGGTTCATTTAGAACCGGTCTCGGACCTCAGCACGGAAGCGTTCCTCGCGGCATTACAGCGTTTTATAGCACGCCGCGGTGCCCCGGTTCTCATCCGCTCGGACTGCGGTACAAATTATGTAGGCGCTAGAAATCAGCTCATCGAAGTACAAAACTTTCTTGCCTTGAACAATGATACGATTGCGCACAAGCTCGCTGGTCAGCACATTACTTGGTTGTTAAACGTCCCTAAGGGACCATGGTTCGGTGCGTTACATGAGATCAACGTAAAATCAACAAAGCAACATTTATATCGCGTAATTGGCGAACAGCACCTCACATTCGAGGAATTCTCTACACTTTTGGCACGAATCGAAGCTGTCCTTAACTCTAGACCTCTCTGCCCACTTTCGTCTGATCCCTCAGACTTTGAGCCGCTTACAGCCGGACATTTCCTCATAGGCCGCCCAATAACGGCCCTTCCCGAACTATCCGTGGAAGATAGGCCGATCTCCACACGTAGGCGATTCCAAATGGTACAGGCCCTTTCCCAGCGCTTCTGGACGCTGTGGACCCAGTCCTACCTTCATACCCTCCAAACCCGCTCCAAATGGTTGTCCCCATCCTCCCCTCCCCGAGTTGGCGAGCTCGTCCTCATCAAGGAGGACAACCTGCCTGCCCTCCAATGGAGACTGGGGCGCATTGCTCGCACCCTGCCTGGGAAGGATGGCGTCGTGCGGGTGGTAGACCTGGACACCGCGAACGGACATCTTCGGAGGCCTGTATTCCGGATCGCCAGGCTCCCAGTGGATGAGCCCCCCCTGGCCCCCGGAGGATGTTCCCGCCAAAGCCGGGACGGACTCAGCGGTTGTTGACGACCGCGTCCGCCTGTCTGCCGCGGCGCCACCGCTGCGCGAGCCGCCGCCGCTAGCTTGGTGAGCCGCCCGCGCGACCAGTCTGTCTGCTAGCTAACGCGAGACGCACACAAATTACGCGCGCTGGTATCTACCCTTATTATAGTGACTCCTGAACCTAAAGTGAAGAGCTCGACCTAAACGCCCTTAACCAGTGCCCCTAGTGAACTGTTTAGTGAAGTGACTGTGCGCCAGGAACCAACCTACATCGCCGCCCCTCAAGCCTCGCCGCCCGTGGTCAGCTCGCACGACGGTTCCTGACTCATCATCCCTGTAAGTACATCCTTTCTTCAGCCTTCCTGCCTTCAGCCCATTAACTCCGCCGCATGTTGGTGCCTTAAGCGCCAACACCACTGTTTCCATGAAACCCAAAATCGTTGATCCCGCTGTGTCCTACGCATCCGTTGTTCGTAAACCCCGTCCACCTTGCATTATTTCTCCGCCCCACATCATTTCTGAAAATAGTAGAAAACAAATACAAATTCATAACATTACAACTAACCCTTCAAGTAAATACTTACCTTTTGTCGAAGTTCAAACATCAGTTTCTAATAATCCATTGACATTTCTCGTTGATAGCGGAGCATCCCTAAGCCTAGTAAAACAATGTTCAGTAGAGGCAATGCCTCCCATAATGTCAAAAGATTACGCTACTTTTACTGGACTTGGAAACGAAACTAAACCTATGAAGTCGTTGGGTACTATCCCTATTCAATTCAATTCACTATGGCATAAATTTCATCTTGTAGGCAGTCTAGATTTTCCTTATGATGGCATAATCGGCAATGATTTTCTTACGAATTATCAAAGCAAAATCGATTTTAAAAAAGAGACACTTAATGTTCGTGAAGTTGAATTCAAATTGAAATTTAACGAACCAGTTTATATTATCGCTCCTAGAACCGAGACTGTAATAGAATGCTCTGTCGCTAATCCCGAATTAAAAGTAGGTGTTATATTAGATCAACACTATTCCAAGAACCTACTTATAGCAAACTGCCTCGCTAAAGTCAAAGATAACAATAGAATAAATATTTGTGTAGCTAATATATCAGAACATCCTATATCCATTAAATCCAATCTTAATTTAAACCTTATTCCGGTCGATCCTTCAAATGCATTTCCATTGAATCCTACGTATAAGTATAACGAAAATACGAATGACTCTTTTTCTAGATCTGAACAGGTTTTGAACCAGTTACGTACTTCTCACCTAAATCCAGAAGAGACGAAATCTCTTCATCAGCTATGTACCGATTACTCTGATATTTTTCATCTCCCGGGAGAAGACCTTACCTATACCTCTGCTTTAAAGCATGAAATAAAAACAAACACTGACAATCCTATTCATACTAAATCATACAGATTCCCTGAAATCCATAAAGCCGAAGTTAAAAAACAAGTTGATCAAATGCTACAGCAAAATATCATTGAACCGTCTAATTCACCTTGGTCTTCACCAATATGGGTCGTCCCTAAGAAGAGAGACGCATCTGGTTTACAAAAATGGCGTATTGTCATTGATTACAGGAAGCTTAATGACGTCACAGTAGGCGATACATACCCCATACCTCAAATCGCAGAAATCCTCGATCAACTTGGTAAAAGCAAGTATTTCTCTACCCTGGATCTTGCATCAGGTTTTCACCAAATCCTCTTAAATGAACCAGATAAAGCTAAAACAGCATTCAATATACCCGAAGGGCATTATCAATTCACGCGCATGCCATTTGGCCTGAAAAACGCGCCCTCTACGTTTCAAAGATTAATGAATTCTGCTCTATCAGGGCTACAAGGGATCCGTTGCTACGTATATTTAGATGACGTAATTTGCTATTCCTATGATTTAAAATCCCATATTTCTAATCTAATTTCTATTTTTCAAAGGTTCAGATGTTTCAATCTAAAACTCCAACCAGACAAATGTGAGTTTTTGCGTAAGGAAGTTGGTTATCTCGGGCACATAATAAGCGATGAAGGAGTAAAACCTAATCCTGAAAAGATCAAATCAGTTACTAAATTTCCTACTCCCAAATGTCCTAAGGATATAAAATCCTTCCTTGGGCTAGTGTCTTATTATCGGAAGTTCATCCCCGAATTCTCAGGGATAGCAAAACCACTAACATCTCTTTTAAAGAAAGAAATTCCTTTTGTTTGGTCAAACGAGCAACAAATAGCATTTGAAAAACTAAAAAATAAACTCGTGTCCGCTCCTATTCTAATTTATCCTGATTTTACGAAACCGTTTGTGCTTACATGTGATGCGTCCAATTCCGCGATATCTGCTATCCTATCTCAAGGGGAAATCGGCAAAGATCGACCCATAGCCTATGCGTCAAAGACGTTAAATAAAGCAGAAGTAAACTATTCCGTTACTGAAAAGGAATGCCTAGCAATCATCTTTGGCACCAAAATGTTCCGTCCATATCTCTATGGATACACGTTCAAAATAGTTACAGACCATAGGCCACTAAAATGGCTATTTAATTGCAAAGACCCTGGATTAAGGCTGGTTCGTTGGCGGCTAAAACTTGAGGAATTCGATTATCAAATAGAATATAAAAAAGGCAAAATAAACAGTAACGCTGACGCTTTATCGAGATATCCCGTAAACCCAATTCAACATCCAAATCATCAAAAGTCACCTCCCTCTAACGATGATAACGTTGGTTCTCCGTTTGATCCAATCACACTCGAAGATTTGGATGTACCAATTTCTACTGAATCTAACTTTGATAACTATGACTTACCCTTTACAGATTTACTCGAAAACTATGACAACATGGCTTTAGATCATGATCCTTGCAAACCAAGCACAGTCACTAGATCCAAACCTCAGCCTTCCAACGTCGTTGATCCTCAACCTTCTACTAGTAAACAAGATACTTCTCTAGATGACTTTGGTCTCCGGGATATAAGTCCCTATGGTAATGATTTTAATATCGATCAAGAGTGGTTACATTTACCACCTACTCCTCCTGAAATTCCTAAGACTCCTACTCTTCATACTCCTGCACCGTCTCCTATTGCTCCTGCACCTGTAACAGAAAATGAAAATAAATCACTAAGTTATAACTATTCACAATACTCAAAGTCAATAAAAGATAAAAACGTTTCATTTAATTCCAATATTTTAGAACACAATGAAAGTATCATGAAAAGCGCCTATAAGTGCATTATTATTCCAACTTCAATTGATTTAGATGACTCCAATGCTCATGTGGAAGAAACACTAGGCAACTTAACGAACAGAGATATCTTAGATAATGACAGATCCTTATATTCCTTCATCTCATTTGAATCGGCTGGGAAGAAATTTTACTTTCTGTTCACTAAACTCTACCATTTTAATGATTGTAATTATGAGGATATTTACAAGAGTTTACAAAACCTGCTAAGAAACTTGCTTGAAAACGAATGTCTGGAAATCGCAATAACAGACTTTAGAAATCCGTTTGATAAACATATCTGGACTAAAATATACAACATGCTTTGTTTCTTATTCGATAATTCAAACATCTCCATACACATATACCACAATTCTATCATTTATCCAACACCCAGTGAGATACCTAAAATTCTAAAAGAAAACCACGATATACCAATCGCTGGTCACCTGGGCAACACCAGGATGTACAATAGATTGAAAGAAAGATATTACTGGAAACATATGAGATCTGATATAAAAACTTACATAAAAAATTGCTCATATTGTCAGTCCAACAAAGCAATGAGGCAAATTAATCGATCTCCAATGCAAATAACTACCACTTCCACACGTCCATTTGAACGTGTAAGCCTAGATTTAGTAGGTCCCTTACCAGAAGCAGGCCTTACTAGATTACGTTTCATTCTCACATTACAAGACGATCTGACCAAGTTCTCCATAGCGTATCCAATTTCCAATGCAACTGCCGAAGAATCATGCGAGTGCCTGGTCCATTTCATAAACTTATTTGGAATTCCTAAATCTATCTTAACGGACCAGGGCACCAATTTCACTGCTGATCTTTTTAAAAGGACTTGTGAGTTCCTTAAGATCAAACAACTTTGGTCTTCGCCGTATCACCCTCAAACTCAAGGAGCACTGAAACGCAGCCATTCCACTCTTAAAGAGTACCTCAAGAGTTACGTAAATGAAAATCAGACCGATTGGCACAAATACGTCTATACAGCCATGCTCGCTTACAATACTAACGTCCATTCAACAACAAATTTTACGCCATATGAGCTCGTATTTGGGCATAAAGCCTTTATTCCAGACTCTATCTATAATGACCAATCGGTCTGTCTTATCCCGAGTACATCAATGCTCTGCATCATCGTCTCAAACTGTCTCGTGATAAAGCAATTGAAAACATTCAAGCGGCAAAAGAAAAATCTAAAAGTTATTACGATGCCCATTCTCGCCCCGTACAGTACAAAGCCGGGGACTACGTCTATCTTAAAAATCACCTTCGATTACGTAAAGCTCTATCACCACTGTGGAAAGGACCATATAAGGTAGTAAAGATTAATGGTAGAAGCACCTTAACATTCCTCATAAATCGGCGTTACGTGACGCATCACTATGACCAAGTAAAGTTAGCACACCGTGCTTAAGTTAGGTTGCTGGTTTACATTTATTTTATTATTAACTACCTACAATAAATATTAAGTTAGTTATTAGTTTACATCTTTTAATTTGCAGCACCAGCACGACCCTGGCGCAAGACGTCATCCGGCCCGGGACAAATGGTTCCGGACTATATTTCGATAGTTTAGGATCTTTACGGTTAATAGATAGTTATTTAAGTATAGTTATTCCTGTAGAAATATCTTTTATTGGTCCACATATAAGTAACATATATAGTTTTATGAATAGTTCTAAATTAATATGTAGGAATAGTGATATATTTGATATTATAGAATGTCAAAACTTGTTTCAACCACTTTATACCCGTCTCTTCGATATCATGCTCGACTACGACTCTATCTCTCACCTCATCTCATCTCGGTTTAAAAGATCTGCTTGGTTCGGAGGAATTGGAACTCTATCAAAAAAAATATTTGGTACGATGGACGAGGACGATGCGATTCGTTATGATAAGGCAATTAATGACATACAAGACGATCAGAAGGCATTGGCGTCTCTAATGAAACAGAATATTCTAGTAACGACTAATACTTTAAAATCTTTTAATAATACTCTTAAGAATGTTATTGATAATGAACAGCATTTAAATAATGCCATTGTAGAATTAAATAAGGATATTACAAACCTCACTGTTGTGTCTAGAGAATTAGGAATAAGGTCTAGATTGTACGAACTTATATTCATGTTAGAAAATAGTTTATTAGCCTTGTCATTTAAAGTAGAAGATATTGTAAATGGCATTATGTTCAGTAAATCAAATGTGCTACACCCTTCAATTTTGACACCTAAGAATCTCTTTAATGAGTTATTAAATAGTTATAGATTTCTTTCAAATACAAAGCAGCTCCCATTAGGGTTGACACTTGATAACATACAAACCTTGTTAAATATTTCGGAAGTTAGCTCCTATTACAGTAATCTTAAGATTGTTTTCACATTAAGGATTCCGCTTGTTGATCCTAAAACTTATAATTTGTTTCATAACTTACCTTTTCCCGTTGCTCATAACAACGATGACCCAGAATCTTATGCTACTATTATACCATCTGTAAAATATTTAGGTATAACTAACGATAAGTCAACATATTGTAAAATAGAAAATATAAGTATGTGTAAAACTATGTATAGTAATACTTACCTGTGTGAGATGACGGTAACGTATTCCGTTGCTGCAACGCCAACCTGTGAAACAGAACTTATGACTAAGTCACTTACCTCAGTCCCTGAAATATGTAATACTAAAATTATTCATGGCCATCTGGAAATCTGGCAACCTGTTAATAACGATAATTGGTTATATGTAATATTACAGAGGTCCAAATTAACATTGGAATGTAACGATACCCAAACTTATGATATCAGCATTAGTGGTAGCGGTGTATTATATCTACCAAGGAATTGTATAGGATATTTTAGAGAAACTCGCTTGATTTCTAAACCTTCTTTTGTAAACAGGGAAAGTCAAATTGTAAAAGCAGATTTTAACTTAATAAATGATAAGTGTTGTGATATGTTACAATTTCAGAATATTAAACAGAATTTGCCTATTGTTAACTTAAAAAACATAGATTTGGATAAAATAGCCTTAGATAATAATAATATTGTAAAAGACCTAGATCAAATTATAGATAAACCTCATATTGTGCTTTACGGTAATTACTACTCTGGTATTACCCTATTTATATGTATGTTAATTTTGTTATATATAACATTCAGAATTTATAAAACCGGTGTATGCAGGAAAATCATATTATCTGAGAAAACTGTAGAAAATTCTCCTAAAGACGTAGACATAGAACTCTCTTCTAATCCTGCACCATCTCTTAGAATTATATAAATATAAACTTCACCTCAACGTGTAAGTTTATTCTTATGCGGGGGGTTGTTATGTATTGTAACTGTGTGTAATAGTGCAAGAGTAAGCCCCCTTGCAGCAACCCCTGTATTTTAGCTGACTAAGCTTTCAGTCGAGGTAGCGCCCACGACCGGCGCGGGAGTTCAGTCTGGCCTGAACCTTCGACATGAACACACCTCTGTTTCTATACATAAAGTGTTCCAATTCAAATTAATATTTCCTCTGTTTCAAATAAATTAAGTGTTTAAATAAAATAGTTTTTTTTAAAAAGACTACCAACGGACCCAGTCTAACAGAACGATATCACGCGGCGCATGCGCAGTGCTATAAGCGGTGACGCGCAATCGTAATAGGCGCACGCTAACTAACTTAGTGCTTACGCGCTGTGCGCAACAGTGTTAGTTGCTTGGTGTGGTGCGCTGCCCCTCGCGTCGGCGGTAATGGCGGCGTACCGGCTGCTCCACGGATAATGAATCAGCGAGATTGTAGAACTATGTAATTCACTTCTATTTGGCGAAACTTTTTAGTTGATTTTCTGCGTTTTACACCAATTTACTAATATTTTGTTATATTTTAACAATTATTACCGTTTAACTACACTTTTCTAATTTAATTACTTTGAGTTGTACGTAAACAAACTTGTTAGATTGACATTGAGTTAATATGTACTACGTACTAGAGAAGACATCTCAACTAGATTGTTTGCAACACGCGTTAGAGCCAGCTCCACCTCTATTAGTATGTGGTAGGCGCTAGATGCAAATACGTGTGTAATTCTGTGTTCTGTTTAATAAAAATATGCCTTCATGTGTGCTAAGGTACTATTTAAAAAACTCAGGAAACAAAAATAAAAACAATGGAATCACTTTTCACCTGTAAGTACGCATTAAATTAACGTTTTAACATGCATTTGACTAATTATTTTATCAAATCGCCAGCCATGAAGCGGCGGCCATGTTTCGGTAATAGCATTGCATAGAGTAACAATATTTCTGTTTTGTGCAGATGTGACACTTTTAACGTTTTATGTGAAATAATTACTAGGGTTGGAATTATGATGGCAGTTTGATTGGGGATTTCGTTAGAATTATTATACTTAGAATATTTTTCAATTTTTGATAATTACTCCCAAAAATTTTTTTCTGAAATAAAATTAAACGAAACGGCAGAAACTTACTAAACTTGTATTATTCAAGCAAATTAAAATATTTGGTTATCATTGAAATACTTTTTTTATTTATTTCTCATACTTATATTGGACTCAAATACGATTTTTAATCTCATCTCAATAATGCTTGAAAAATTTGAGCATCTGAATTTGATACTCAGTAATATTTTTACACGTACCTACTTAAATAAATATTTTTCTTAAATAATTAAAAAAGATTTTTATCATTGTTATGAAATATTTTAATCAATTATTTACTTACTTTTATGTTTGGCATTAATTTACTTAATTTCATTTCAATATAACAATTAACAACAATAAAAACATTATCTTACAACTTTACAACTCGGTAATAAAACTGTATGAATAGTGTGTCGCATCTGCGCGCTTAGACATTTCTATGACAACTAGTTAAGCCCCGCACCACGGTACAAGTATCATTGTAGCTGTGCACAACTGCACATTTATTGTATGGGACGTCTTCTCTAGTTCATTTATCTCAATGGTCGCAAGCCGCTATCTTTAGGGAGGCCGCTAAAGCTATACACCAGCTCTTAGAGGTGGGGTCACGAATTATTGCTGGCGGCACCAAACATGCCATAACGGAATTTAACGTGCGTTTCGCACAAATACAAGGCGTAAAGGACAAGCTGTGTGTGGCCGTGGACATCCTCACCAAGCGGTACGAGAACCGCCGGGTTCTCATTGATAGTTTTGTGGACATCATCCTAGGGCTGCCAAGCATCCATACGCGCTCGAACATCCGCACACTGTTCCTCACGCCGCTCATATCAGCTCAGTGTGCCCTCAACAATTTAGATCTGCCCATAGGAGACGACTACGTGTTTGTGTCAATAGTGGTACTGAAGCTCAAGGGCGAGCTCCGCACGCTATTTGAACGCAGGCACGGATCTAGTAACACCCAGCCCACGTTAACCCGTGAGAAGGCGCGCCTAATTTTCTTACACGAGTAGGCGCGCGCGAACAAATTGCTCACACTATCATAAATGTTCATATTTTTAGTTTTTCTATATTTATTGGCTTATAATGTATTTAAATAAATAACACAAGGTTTAGTAAGTAAGAAAACAAGTATTTTAATCAAAACTATTAAACATAATAGCAACTTCTAACGCAAATAACAAAACAACCTAGTATTAATTAAATTTTTTGGCACGTTTCATAAAAATCACAATAAAAACTATTACTTATCAAAAACTAAAAAGTGTTATTCATCCATTAAATCTACACTAATGTGCCTCTCGAAACATACTGAACACATGTATTTTACATGTTCGGTGCAAAGTAATTGCTGAGGCGCGTGATGAGCAAATTGCCGCACGTTGGTACACGGCCTCCACAAACGCCTTGCTGCGCGGTCGCAACGCCACTGAGCGGATCGAGAATTGCGTCAGGAGAGAGGGGGTGAATATTTAGGAAGGTACTTAAGTGCTTGAATTGGTGTGGCAAGAGAAAGACAAAAATTTTTTGAATTAAATTTATGTGTGAGCAAATTGCTCATAGCGCGCCTTCTCAAGTTTTAAGGGACGGGTTAAGGGACCTCATCTCCTACCTCGAGGAGCATGCGCGCTGTGTGGAGACAGAGTTCTCCAATATAGCCCAACTCAGCCCATATAGCCCCAGCACGGCCCTTATCGTAGCCGCGCGCCTCCTCAGTTGCCCCATCGCACGTATGCTCAGATGGCTCAGCAACAACCCGACCATTACCGTGGCCGCTCCTCAGCTCCATCGCCTCACCGCGCCTATGATCAGCCCACTCACCAACCGTTCCGCTCAACGCAGCAAATTCGTCACCGCCCATCTACCTCCCCGGCTCGCAGTCAGCCCTTCCCCGTCTACTCGGCCTTCCAGCCAAGACGCTCAACATCATCATCATCATCGTCGTCCTCTTCCTCACCGCTCGGCGCCCTACTGTCCCTATTGTGCCACTAGGGGACATAGGCTCATGACGTGCAAATGGTACAATGCCCAGCCAACACAGGGCCGTTGGGACTTTGTACAGGCACGCGAGCGCTGCCAGCGTTGTCTCGGCCGTCACTACGAGAATGAGTGCAGGTCGAGGGGGGCCTGCAAGGAGTGTGGGAACTCCGACCACCACACATCCCTTCATCGACCAGACGACCCAACGCAATCAGCTCATTCGTCGTCATCACACCTACAGCTGAGAGAGCACTCGAGGGAGCGCCCCAGAAATAGCAGGCGGCACGAAACCGCACATGCTAAACAGGCGCAAGCCAGCTCTGCTCACAGAGCCAGCCCGCCCAGGTCCAGTTCGCCAGGTAGGCTCCGCGAACGCCGCCAGCAATTGTGACTACCAACAATCACGGAGAACCCTAGCGAAGAGGTAGATTCAGTCCATGCCCATTCAGACTATGCCCACACAGCTGATACATACTCAGCTCATACACTCTCGGCTGCTACTCAATCAGCTCTCCCTCCTTCTGTACCCACTGGCACACCCATTTTGTTGCCAACCGTCTCACTAAGAGTCGCGGACGTACATGGCCACCTTCACGCAGCCAGAGCTTTATTGGACTGTGGCAGTATGCTGACATTAATAACGTCACGCATGGCACGACTTTTGAACTTGTCATCAAAACCCACTTCCAAATTCCAAATGAACCGCCTTAGTTGAGAGGCACACGAATATACAAAAGTACGCTTTTAAGAGTTTAACGTTACGTAGGGTACTAGATTTAACGAGGAATGGGCCGGCAAAATCCGTTGTGACTTGACTAAATACGGGCTGAGGCGTAACTCTATCGGCTGGCAGGTCGGCCATGAAGGGCGCTTGCAGCTGCGCCCGGCATCGAAAGCATCTAATGCATTTGAAGACTCGGTGCCTGACAATACGGCGCGCGGACAATATCCAAAATTGTTGGCGTAGGATTGCGTGTAAGGTGTCAGCGCCAGGGTGGCAGTGTATTTTGTGGTAGTGGTCAACAAGTGGGCTAGAGCTGGGAAGTATGAGCGGATGCTGCGCGTCATATCGAATAGACGCATGGGTCAGTCATCTACCAACTCTTAGAAGCTCATCTTTGATGAGAGGTGACAGCCGCTGGAGTCTGACGGAGCAGGTTTTGAGAGAGAAACAAAACCGTCGTAAAGTTATTTTTGTTGACATTTTGTAAAACTATATTTACAAGGACAAAGGCTGCATTATGTTGTCGATTTAAGTTTTTGAAAGCCGTATTGATTTAGTTTAATTATGTTGAATTTATTCAAAAAGGCCGTAAAATGAGCAAGCATAACTTTTTCAAAAATTTTAGAGAACACTGATAAAATTGCTGTGGGTCTAAATTTACATGTCCGTTTTCGAGCCTTTCTTGAACAACGGTTTCACAATTGACAACTTTAGTCTAGCAGGAAACTGTCCAATCTGAAATGATAGATTTACAAGAAAAGCCAAAACTTTACTACTTCATCTTTACAAGACATAAGGACTTTAGTGCAAACATCATCGTGCCCTCTCAGACAATAAGTACTTTATTGACATAATAACTTTAATTATATGATTCTCGTCTACTGGTGCTAGAAAAATACTGTTCAGCAAATTAGTTTTTAATGTATTATTATTATTACAATTTTTATTATTATTATTATTCCATTTATTTATTTATTAACATTTTAAAATATTTCTATAAAAATACAAAAAACATTTTAAAATATAAAAAAAAGTAGCCCACCGGTATCAAGAACAGGGTCCAAGCTACCGGTGGGCAGGGCTCCTAAGAGAGGAACCTCCTAACTATGCGCGCCGTGTCCAAGAGTAATGCTTTCTGGATCAAGCCCTTGATCCAGCTGCCCAACGAGAGGCTCTTTAGGTGTTGGTCGAGGCTCTTGGTAATTATGCCATTGGCCGTCACTACTATCGGCACAATGACTGCTGTGTTCACATCCCACATGTCGACAACCTCGCGAGCCAAGTCAAGATACTTACTTTGTTTATCTTTCTCAGCCTTCACGAGGTTCTCGTCATGAGGGACTATTATATCAACAATCATTGCGCGACACTCTAGTCGGTCTATCACCACTATGTCAGGCTTATTGGCAACAATAGTCCTGTCAGTGATTGTGCAATTGCCATTTTCGAGAACTGGGTCGGGCACATACCTATAGTACGGTACTTTCGATTCAAGAAGATTGTATTTAAGAGCAAGTTGCTGGTGGATAATCCTGGCTACAAGGTTGTGCCTGTGCAAATAGTCTCCGTTAGCTAGACTAGAACAACCGCAAATAATGTGGCGGATGGATTCCCCGGGCATCGTGGATAGCGAAGGACCGTACTCCACTGCCCCGTACACGACATCAGGAAGGTGCGCAGAACTGCATCAACTTTATACAGCTCCAGCACCCTCATGAGCCACGTATGTGGCACTGAGTCATAGGCCTTCTTATAATCTATCCAACATATTTACAGATCCTTTCGGGAACGTCGAACCTGTTAGCTTTATGGCTACGTCGATGAGGAGCAGCTCATTAGTACCGCGGGACCCGTTCCTACATCCATTCTGCGAGGGAGACATTATCGAATAACTTTCAATATGATGGGAAATCTTTGCTCTCAAAATGGATGTAAGAACTTTATAGACCGTCGGTAAACATGTGATAAGTCCATAATTTTTAGGTTCCGCAGCACTACCTGATTTATGGAGCAGGTGGGTTATTCCTGTGGTTAGGAACTAGGAACACTAACTCCATATCATTATTGTGCCACATTTATTTCATTGACATTTTTGACACAATTTATTTTTGACAATTTATTAGTTTGTTTCATTATTTAATTTGTGTTGTGCTAATTTGGACATTCTTTTATTTGACGTTTTTATTTTAGACATGTTTATTTTATGAAATTCTTATTTTTGGACGTTTTTAGTTTTTGGACAATGTTAATTTTCGGACATTATTATGATTTGAATATTAGTTAGTATTGCAAACCATGTGATTTAATGGGAAGTTTAATGTTAAATTTAGTTGCTATTCTGAATATTTGCATGCTATTTGGGGAGTGTTCTGAGGAATTGTTCGGCTTGATCCCTGCCGCTGATTTTCTTCACCGCACTACATGCAATCGACTGTCATTCCATCCACATCACCTTAATGTATGGCGGTCTACTACTGTGCGTTTTTCAATAAATTTCTTGCCTCGAACTACAGTGTTGTGGAACCAGTTCTCGGCGGCGGTATTTCCGGACCGTTACGACTTAGGGATCTTCAAAAAACGAGCCTATTCCTTACTTAAAGGCCGGCAACGCGTCTGCGATTCCTCTCGTTTTGCGGGTGTCCATGGGCAGCGGTGATTACTTTCCATCAGGTTACCTGCATGCTCGTTTGCCTACTTCTGCTTTAAAAAAAAATGCTATGCTAAATGGCTAAATAGGTTTAAGTCCCATTTTATTTTTAGAACATCAAAATGTAATTACCCTATTTAAAGCAAATAAAGTCATTTGTATTTGTATATTTGTATGCTTATGCTCAGGAGATACGGGCTATAGGCAAAACTGAGGAGGCTACTCAGATTAATATCATACGGACTACGACCAGAACTGATAAGAAAAAGTTCTTTAAATACATCTTAGAAACCTCTGAAGATGTAGCACCTTTTTCAAAAGAAGAAGCATTACATTTATCGATTTAGATCTTAGCAAATACCAGTATGCCAAACTTCGAGTTTGTTTGGTGGGCAAAAACTGCGCAGTGTTTCCGTCTTATCCTTTGTCGGGGCAAAGAAGATGTGTTACCCACCTAATTCAAGCATAATAATTACTAATATAAGTGCGAAAGTCAATCTGCAGGATTTGTTGAATCATACCGTGGCACGTATTTTATTAATTGAGTCTGTTTATAAACACGGGTTACAAAAGTTAAAGCTATTCTGTAAATGGGGCTGTGACGGTTCGTCAGGACAGAGTGAATGTAAGCAAGTTTTGCCCGAAGAAAGTGATTTAATTTCAGACGCAAACCTTTTGATCGCATCACTTGTGCCCATCAGGCTCATAGATGAAACAACTTATACTATTGTTTGGAAGAATGAAACTTGCTCATCTGTTAAATATTGCAGACCTATATAGAATTCGCGAAAGAAACTCCAGAAAAAACAGAATCATTGGTAGCCGATGTCAAAAGCCAAATAGGCAGTCTGTCTCCTTCATTGATATATAAGAATGGCGAGGTAGTCGAAAATACTCATGACCTATTTTTAACTATGATTGATGGTAAAGTAGCACAAGTTTAAACTGAAACTCGTTCGAGTGCTAGTTGGACAGTTTGTGTTACTACACCTCGGCAAATGAATAACTTAGAGGCAATGAGGACACGAGATGTAAACGAAAATTCATTTCAATGTGGGCTATCCACGTTGCATGCTTGGATTAGGAGTATGGAAATGATTTTACACATTTCCTATAACTTATCATTTCAAAAATGGTCAGCTACTACAACTGAAAATAAAAGAAGCAAAGACGAAAAGAAAAAAATGGTACAACGGCGATTTAGGGAGGAAATGGGTCTGCATGTCGATTAACCTCCACCACTTCACCCCCACCTCCACCACCACAACCTCCTCCACAAGGCACTGGAAATAGTAATGACGGAAATACTGCTCGAAGATTTTTTCAGAATTATTCTTATTCTGCAAATATTACAGATGTGGACGAAGAACTTATAAAACGAATGTACATAATACTACAAACCATGTCATCTGGAATGGCTATTAATGCACTAGCATTCGGCGAGTATGCATATAATACAGCCCAACTGTACGTTAATACCTACGATTGGTATTATATGCCTTCCACCTTTTTTTATATGACTTGTCATAGTGACTGCGTCCTGCCTGATGGTAAGCAGCCGATGCAGTCCAAAATAATGAGAGTGCTCCCCACCGTGGAATAAGCACGATAACGAGCGTTCCCATTCATGACGGCCTGCATAAATGCCGTTTCACGCCCCGCTTAAAAGACCCGGGACTGTAGGAGCTGGGAAACCATGCGCCGGCAAAGAATTCCAAAGCCGAATGAGGAAAGGAACGACTTTACGACGAAAAGAAGAACGACGTACTTTTTGGTACGAGTACTGATAGTCTGTACAGTATGATGGTGGTTCCTAAGACCAGCACGTGTATTCCGGGAGAGGAGAGGAGAGGCCGGGATAAAATCAAAAAGTTTTTCAGAACACTCTCCGTAGTACTTCCGGTAGAAGACACTGAGTGGAGCAATGTTTCTACGCAGCTGGAGGTCCTCAAGGGAGGCTGTAACCTCAGCATCTCCAATAATGCGTACCGCTCGCCTTTGCAGTCTATCAAGTGCATCGAGGAGGTATTTAGCGGAGCCGTCCCATAGATGGGAACTATACTCCATACTCGATCGCACCTGAGTTTTGTACAGCAAACAGCGCTGCTGGGGAGTGAAAAACCGCCTCACCTTATTGAGAATACCCAACTTACGTGAGGCAGTTAAAATAGCACTCTCGATGTAGCATTTTGGATTCAGTTCCTGGCCGATGTCCATGCCAAGAATGCTGAGGCTAACCGAAATGGGTAATGGAGAGTTCTGAAGAGAGGGAAGAGTAAGGAAGGGAGTTACCTTGGACGAGAATGCACAAACATAATACTACAAACCATGTCATCTGGAATGGCTATTAATGCACAAGCATTCGGCGAGTATGCATATAATACAGCCCAACTGTACGTTAATACCTACGATTGGTATTGTTCGGAACAAAATGGCCACTTACGGCTGGCAACCTTTTTTGTGGTTTTAAAAATATAGTGACAGACGACTGTCAGTGTCAGTGTGACACACTCTCACATTGGAATTAGGTTAGGAACCTTGAACGCGCGGTCGTGTAATTTAATTGATAATTTGGTGATATGTAGGGCACATATAGTTAACCTACTCATATAAATAAGTTGTGAAACAGTGAAAAACTAAGTTTAGTTGGAAACCAGGGCGGCCTAGCTAAAACCAGTTTTGATTGGAGCATCGACAGCGGTCGTCAAGCACGAGGCATTTTGGCCCCTTTGGTTATGAGACCCACGCAGTGTACTCGCGTTAGAGTGTGAACTTTAATAAGTTTAAACTAAGTGGACTAAGTGTTGTTGTGCATCAGTGGTACGTATTTGTCTGGGATTGAGAGCTCTCAGGGGTAGCCACGGGACGCTTAGGGCCTTTCCCCCACCACAGCAGCCAGAGCAGTCGCCGGGGAGGCGAGCTACCTTCACCAACACAGCAGCGGCCTGGGCGCGGCGGACTGCACCGGGCTGAGCGGCGTGTATCAAGGGAAGAATAGTACGTAAGTCGTTTAGTTTAATTATAATTTAAGTTTAGTTAGTATATCTTTAAGTCGAGAGGGTGCGGTCTACAGGTTCACCGGAACAGGACCTCTGAACCGTGCCTTCTCTGGTAGCAGAGAATCGCTATTAGGGAAGTCAGTTGATGTAGACTCTCTATATCAAACAGGTATTATATGCCTTCCACCTTTTTTATATGACTTGTCATAGTGACTGCGTCCTGCCTGATGGTAAGCAGCCGATGCAGTCCAAAATAATGAGAGTGCTCCCCACCGTTGAATAAGCACGATAACGAGCGTTCCCATTCATGACGGCCTGCATAAATGCCGTTTCACGCCCCGCCTCAAAGACCCGAGACTGTAGGAGCTGGGAAACCATGCGCCGACAAAGAATTCCAAAGCCGAATGAGGAAAGGAACGACTTGCCAAATTTTTTGGTACGAGTACTGATAGTCTGTACAGTATGATGGTGGTTTCTAAGACCAGCACGTGTAGTCCGGGAGAGGAGAGGAGAGGCCGGGATAAAATCAAAAAGTTTTTCAGAACACTCTCCGTAGTAGTTCCGGTAGAAGACACTGAGAGGAGCAATGTCTCTACGCAGCTGGAGGTCCTCAAGGGAGGCTGTAACCTCAGCATCTCCAATAATGCGTACCGCTCGCCTTTGCAGTCTATCAAGTGCATCGAGGAGATATTTAGCGGAGCCTTCCCATAGATGGGAACTATACTCCATACTCGATCGCACCTGAGTTTTTTACAGCAAACAGCGCTGCTCGGGAGTGAAAAACCGCCTCACCTTATTGAGAATACCCAACTTACGTGAGGCAGTTAAAATAGCACTCTCGATGTAGCATTTTGGATTCAGTTCCTGGCCGATGTCCATGCCAAGAATGCTGAGGCTCACCGAAATGGGTAATGGAGAGTTCTGAAGAGAGGGAGGAGTAAGGAGGGAGTTACCTTGGACGAGAATGCACAAACCTGGGTTTTGCTAGCATTAAACTCGACCAGGTTTTTGGATCCCCACTTAGAGACACGATCGAGAGTCAGGTTCAGTTTGGCAACCAGTTCTTGCCTTTTGATTACGCGCGCGGCGCCGGTTCGAAGCAGACCTGTGTTAATTTCTTCTCCACATTTTTTATTGTTTCTACCGGGAAAATTACGTCGTCCGATCAAGTGATATATATCTTGGTATAGCTAAAGTGAAGACCTGGCTAGTGGCTAAAACCTCATTGAAAAATTCGCGTCCAAACCGAAGTTATAAGCGTTTTCTTTTTAAAAGTAAAACAATAACGGCTTAACTACCTACTCCGTGGCTCTGAGTGCCTGCCGCACGGCGAGGGCGACACAGCGAGTCATCGCGTACGTACGTCTCAGCGCAGCGGATCCCCCCGCGCGCCCCCCCGCCCCGCCCGGCGCTTACGTGAGTCAACTCAACGCAAGCTTCACTTCCACTGCTGCGCATCGTGCATCAGGCGACCCACAGATAAGTACGAACTACTCGTATTGCGCTTGCGCTTCCTGCGACGCGAGACGACGCGCGCATTGAAAGAATTATTTATTTTATGAAGCCTAGTATAAGATACATACGTCAACGTCACTAATCTAGACAGGTTCACGTAATAACGCTCCGTGTTTTTAAATATAATTCTCGAGTTTTATTAACATTTGTGCTAAGTGGATATATAGTAAAAGTGTCACAGTGAGTTTGAAGTTCATTTGAGTGATTGTTTTTTGATCCTGCATCTATTGATTGACTAGTATCTAATTAACTAAAAATCTTAAGACTCATCCAACCAATAATTGGCCTACCCACTGGTTTGCATATTTACGCTACCTGCATTGTATTTATGCAACGTATTTGCCGCTGCATTGCAACTTCATCGACCGAACGCTCCTTCGATCGAGCGCTGCATTGTCGTTCACGCACTCAGCTCAGTAGTACACAGAGTAACGCAAGCGTAGAGAAGACATTTCTACACAATGAACAGTACACTGGAAATGGAAATCTCAGACAGTTCCAACCGTGCTGATCATCCCCTGCTGACAGGAGAATCTCCCCCGAGTGATTATATCACCTTCCGTGACAAAATATCTTCTAAGGCAGCGGCTCCCCCTCTCCGCAAGGATTTTAAATTATTTCAAGATTCTATTCTTACAATGCTGGAGCGATGGTTCACCAAGCAGGATGAGAAAGCTTCACAAATACTAGAGGAATTTAAAGAGATCAAAACTTCTATTAAATTTATGAGTGATAAATACGATAAATTAAAGGTTGATATAGATGACACCAAGAAGCGTTTGACAGTGGTTGAGGAAAAGTCAGTGCTCCATGCTCAGCAGGCGCAAACAATATCAGACCTGGAGCTGAGGTTAGACGCTTTAGAACAACAGGCCCGTCGCTGCAATGTAGAAGTTGGCAATTTGCCTGAGAAAAAGTGGGAGAATCTCATGGAAATTGCTGAAGCCATAGGAGCATTAATTAAGAACCCCCTATCGCGCCAAGATATAGTCGCCATTCATCGTGTTCCGCAAGCCAATCCTGCAGGCACTCGTCCTAAAAACATAATTATTAAATTCTCTACAAACATAAGGCGCGATAACTTTATCGCTGCCTCCAGATTACACAAAGACATCACGTCTGAACAACTGTGCATACGCGGGCCATCTCATAAGATTTATGTCAACGAACACTTAACTATTAATAAAAAAATACTCTTTCGAGAAGCTAGAGAATCAGCAAAGCAGAAGGGATTTCGCTTTGTTTGGGTCAAGAACGGCATCGTTCTTGCGCGTAAGAACGAAACTTCCTCTATATTCGAAATTCAGAACAAAGACGACCTTATTAAGTTCGAGAAATAACTATACCCGCTTGTTTTTTGGTTTCATTTTGTCAACATATTTACTGCCAGTGTTACACATGTTTATTCATCATGATTCTAATTACAATAACATGCCTTATAATCTTAGATTAAAACAAAAAGGGAAGATACGGCATTAGCGTCTCGTGAGTGAGCCGCCAAAATTAGGCCTAAAGGCACAATTTCACTTCAGTCACAATTTGCCGAGCGAACAGGCTACATCGCACTATTGCGGATATTCTACTGTGTGAAAAAGAGAAAGACGCTACTCCGCAGTGGCGTCGGAATCGGTCGTACGTACTCGTCTGTTGCGAAGCGACCGAGACGTCAACGCGCTACTCGCTGACTCCCTCGCGCTGACGTTGAAACTTACCGCTTTGTCTCGCTCGCTCGATTTACACTTTATAGGTGTGCGTGTGTGAGTGTTTGCTTAAGTAGTTGAGTAGAACTATATTTTGAATGACTACACGTAGGAGCATGCCCTATCTTCCCTTTTTGTTTTAATCTAAGCTTATAATGTTTGTTTATGCAGCCTCTCAATCTTTCATTACTCTGTGTTAACGAATGTCCAATTTCTCACAAGTGTGCAGACGGTTTTATGTTTACATTATCTGTTAACCTTTTTAGACTTGTTTTATAAAATAATATCATTTAAATTATTTTAAAAAATAACATGTGTAAATCTTTATATTATCGTGTTAATGTGTGTATTACTGAAAAAAATGTATTTTTAGAGTATTTTTTTTGTTGTGCTAGCCAAATATTTTTACTAAATAAGTGTGTATAATGTATAATGCCATAAATTGTCGTGCAAGCCGTTTAAAATCATTTCACAACATTTTTAAACAAAAGAGAAAGTACCTTCGATTTGTGATCTACGTTTATATTTGTCTAACTTTGAGAATGTTGAATTGTATTCCTGTGTTAATAATGTACAAGTGTGTTTTGATTCAAAATAATAATAATAGTTTAGTGTTACCAAAATTAAGTGATCTACATGAGGGTGTCTGTTTGCGCGCTTTTGTGTGTTTCCTTGTGTGAGAAGGTAGTAGCACTATAAATGGTTATCGGTGTACCGTCCGCACAAGCGATTCTCAGCGCGCCCCAGCATTCCTCTGACTGTCATCGGACAGTTGCAAATTCACCGCTGAGCTGAACGCCCGCTCCCGCTTGTTCGCTTTTCATCGCCGCCGCGAACACCGTCGCCGCCACCGCCGCTAACCGCTCCGCCCGCGGGAGTCCGCGCCACACACCGCCGCCGCAGTTAGCTGCCAGAATCCTGGGTGCTGAAGACGCCGATTACCAGGTTAGTGTTGCTGCTTATTTCGCTCAGGGGAACACTTGAAGGCCGTAACCGCCGCCCTTGGCTTCCTTCGTTTAAACTGCCCCTTTTTATATATTTATACGAGTATATGTGATAACCGCCCCCGCTCATACAGTCCACTGCGCTTAGCATTAATTTACCCGCCCTCCAGTAAAACGGAGACACCATAAATTTTGGTCCATACGACCCGGATTTAAACTAGTTTATTTATCTATTTACCCGCTCCGCTTATAATTATATTTATTTATCACATATATTTTAAATATATATTTTAAGTACCCCACGCATTTATAACTGTATTTTCGACAGTCGTTATTTTCCAGCACATACCTACCCACATTCCGTGGTAGGGGGCACTTACCCACCGCTAAATTATAACGGATTTTAATCAACCGCGCTTATAGCACTTTAATTGTTTCTTCGACCACAAAATGGCAGCCGAAGAAGCAAAACTAAAACTAGTCATTGCAAAGAAGCAATCCATTTATAAACGCGTTACCAAATTGTATGACGTTTCAAAGCAATTGGTGCCAGGCGCCGTCGACACTAGAACGAAAACTGAGTTTATGGCGATGTCGTCTAACTTGAAAGGTTCCTACGAACAATTCAGCTCATTGTGTGATGAACACAACCTGTTGTTGTTGCAGCAAAAACCAGACGCTGAAATTAACTACAATGACTGGGAATCTTTTGAGACCTTATATACGCGTATAAGCCATACACGCACTCTAATGTCTGGGAATAATGAGTCGCCATCATCGCCCGCTAATTCAGCCCCTTCTAAATGCAAATTACCGCCTATCGAATTGCCATCATTTGATGGGAACCCGGAACATTGGCCTCTTTTCTATGAGTCATTCAAGGCAAACATCCATACCAATAATAGTTTGTCTAACGCGCAACGGGTCCAGTACTTAGTGGGTAAACTGAGTGGGAAAGCTCTTTCGGTATTTGCAGGTATCATACCTAACGAGTCTAATTATCCCATAATTTGGGATTCGCTCATAACTAAGTACCAAGATAAAAGAATGTTGGGTACCTTATATTTAAATAATATTTTTGAATCGCAACCGCCCGCTAATTCACCCGCTCATTTAAATAACTTTATAGAAAAAATACACTCGTCACTATCCGCTTTAAGGCAATTAGATATTTCTGATTTGGCCGATTTTATCGTCACGCATATAGCATTAAAAAAGTTAGACTTGCAGCTTGTGCAATCGTTTGAACTATCGCTAAAGGACAAAGATCTTCCTAACAGTTCCGATTTAATTAACTTTGTTCGTCATCATATTAAAATACTCGAGAGAACGTCGACCGTTAACAATTTAGAACCTACCGCCGTTAATTTAAAGTCGAAAGTTCGAAATCTACCTCGCCAATCAGTAACTAAGATGTCGCATACCTTCGCTTTAACCAGTAATCATAACCGTCAAATGTCAGCACCCGCTTCCACTTGTGGATATTGCAATATGTCCAATCATTCTCAATTATTTAATTGTCTCGCATTTAAAAAATTACTGGTTAAGGATCGTTTTAATTTCGTGAAGCAAAGTAAGTTATGCATAAACTGTTTAAGCGCAAAACACTCGACGTCTTATTGTAAATCGCGTAATACTTGCAACGTATGTCATAAGGGTCATCATTCGCTTTTACATTTTAATACGGAAACCGGTTCGATGTTGCGCTCGCGTGACACTGCTGACACGGCTGCGCGCCCGCCCGCCGGTGTTGCGCCGTTAGATAATAATAGGCCTGCCACCGCCAGCGCAGACATCTCGCCGCCGCCGCTTCGCCCGCGCGAGTCCTTGTGTTTACACAGTAGCGACACGGAGGGCACGTTCGCAGTTCGTGATAGCTGCGCGCGCGCTCAGATTAAGAATAATACGACTGTTTTGCCAACCGCTCAAGTTTATGTGCCTACTTCTGATAACGCTATTATACGGTGTTTAATAGATAGTGCTTCACAAAACAATCTCATAACGCTCGCATCTTGTAAGAAATTAAACTTAAAAATTACACCGCTTAATAACACTAACATAAAAACTGTAGGACTGATTAGTACACCTATTTTAGGATACGTTCCGCTCAAGATTAAATCGCGCTATACGGATGCTCAATACAGTTTGTATTGTTTAGTAGTTAATCAAATTACAGATTATCTGCCTACGCAAATTATTAAGTCAGACTTTATTAATAATTTCGCAAACTTACCGTTAGCTGACGATTCGTGGAATATTCCTGGGAAAATTGATGCTATACTTGGCGCTCAAGTGTTTCCACACATAATACTTGGAAATAAAATTATTTCCACGCCGCCGCCGTCGCGATCAGCTGATCGTAAGAACGCTGTTCAGATAACACCTTAGGCGCTTGAAACTACGCTTGGTTATATTGTTATTGGAGAAATATCTACAATGGAACTGACTAATACGACGTTGTCCTTTGGTCCTTTACTAAATGAAAATTTAAATAATAGTTTAATAAAATTTTTGGAACTTGAGCAAGTACCTACGCTTAAAAATAATGTTAGTTCGGACGACCGCGAATGTGAAAGGTTATATCAATCATCGGTTGCGCGCGACCCTTCTGGCCGATTTGTTGTGTCATTACCATTTAAGGGTGATCACACAACATTAGGGCACTCGCACACTACGGCTCGACGTCGGTTCACGTCACTCGAACGCAAATTCAGCTCGCTTCCTGCTTTGCGTCAGGAATATAACAATATACTTTCGGATTATATTCAGAAGGGTTATTTATCGGAGCTGCCCTCGTCCCCTTCCGTGTTAGCTGACGGATATTTCATTCCGCACCACGCTGTGGTTCGTCCCGAGAAGACGTCCACTAAAGTTCGTATAGTTTTAGACGCGAGCGCTAGAACTGACACAGGTATATCTCTTAACGATTTGCTGTACACCGGGCCTAATTTACAAGCAGATTTATTTACGCTTTTAATAAGATTCCGTCAATTTAAAATAGCTATTACTGCTGACATTCAACAAATGTATTTACGACTAATGTTGACGGAAACCGACCGCAAATATCAAAAAATATTATATCGCTTTAATGAAACCGAATCTATTCGTGTTTTTCAATTTAATTCGGTTGCTTTTGGTCTCCGCTCCAGTCCATTCTTGGCCATGCGCACAGTGCGACAACTTGCCGAAGTGGAACGTGATCGCTTCCCTCGCGCTGCTGAAGTAGCAGTGCGGGACCTATACATGGACGATTTGACCACCTCTGTCCATACGCAGGAGGGGGGGGTTCAGTTGGCGCACGAATTAATCGCACTGTTTAAATCTGGGGGATTCGACTTAGTGAAATGGGCCAGTAACTGCTCTTCGCTCCTTACCCAGTTGCCTGAGTCACACCGCGCAGCTATAGAATTTTCAGATGGCTGTGATACTATAAAGGTCTTAGGTTTGAAATGGTTGCCGGTGACGGATACTTTCACATTCACTACTGGCGAGACGCCGCAGACTAATACTAAACGTTCAATTCTTTCTACAATAGCCCGCTTATTTGACGTTTTAGGTTTGGTCGCGCCTGTTATACTTTATGCTAAATTGTTATTGCAAGAATTGTGGCTCGCTAAAGTCGATTGGGATGAGGAACCGCCTGAACCAATTATCGACCGTTATGTTGAATTTAAAAATGAATTACCACTTTTATCGCATTTACAAATACCGCGGCATTTAGGAATTTCGACCGATTGTACTGCATATCTACTGGGTTTTGGTGACGCAAGCCTGAAAGCTTACGGCGGTGTCATTTATTTACACATTACGCATCCTAATGGCGACGTATCAGTACAGTTAGTATGTTCGAAGTCTAAAGTCGCTCCGCTAAAAACAATATCACTCGCTAGGCTCGAGTTATGTGCCGCTCTGCTTCTGTCTGAGCTAATGAATCAAGTTTACCACATATTACACAATCGTTATCCTATAAAAGATATATTCGCTTTTTCTGATTCTACTATCGCGTTATCGTGGATACACTCTTCGCCGCACCGTTGGCAAACGTTTGTTGCCAACCGTGTTAGTAAAATACAGGATAATTTATCTCCCGATCGCTTCTTCCATATACCTGGGACTGAGAACCCCAGTGATTGTGTTTCGCGTGGCCTTTTGCCCTCTCAAATACTTAATCATGTTTTGTGGTGGCATGGTCCAACGTGGACTCATAGCCCTATATCCGCTTGGCCTATTGTGCCTTTCGAGCCTTCTCAGACCGAAGATGTACCTGAAATTAAATCTTCCGTTACGCTTGCCACAACGTTAAGTTTTCAGAATCCGCTCATTGAACTTGCTCTCCAGGTCTCATCCTGGAAACAATTACTACGCATAATAGTTTATGTTTTACGCTTTATAAGAAAAATACCCAAGTCCGCGCGGTTTAAAGTTTCTCATTTGGAAATAGCAGAACGTACTCTGCTCCGTTTTTTACAACATGAATACTTTTGTGAGGATATAAAAAATGTAAATAAAGGTAATTTACCTTCTCCCTCTTTAAGAAAACTTGATCCGTTCGTTGATGGTGACGGGTTGCTCCGCGTGGGAGGCCGATTAAACAACGCTGCTATACCTTTCGGTAATAGACATCCCATTTTACTGCCGCGACGTCATCACATCGTCGATCTTCTTATCGATGACTGCCACCGCTCCAACTGTCACACTGGCTCTCATCTTGTTATGTCTTTGTTAAGACAACGCTATTGGATAATTTCTGCTCGCAATATAATTCGACAACGCATACGAGGATGTAATTTTTGTTTTCACGCTGCGCCTAAGCATCCTTCGCCTATAATGGCAAGTCTCCCGCCAGCTCGTGTGCAAGAAGCTAAAGCCTTTACACATACGGGGGTAGATTTCTGTGGACCAATCAACATTACACTAACCCGTCGACGTGGCGTCAAGAGCCAAAAGGCCTACATTTGCCTTTTCATCTGCTTAACCACAAAGGCAGTGCATATTGAAATCGCTTCAGATCTCAGCACGGAGACGTTCTTAGACGCATTTAAACGCTTTCTTGCTAGACGAGGTCCAGTATCCATAATGTATTCCGATAACGGAACAAATTTCATTGGAGCAAAACGACAGTTGGACGAATTGTATGGTTTGTTATCCTCTAATGAAACCTCCGCCGCCTTTCAAAACGAATTTAGTAACCGCAGAATTGAATGGAGAACTATTCCCGCTCGCGCTCCTCACATGGGAGGTTTGTGGGAGTCTAATATAAAATCCATTAAAACTCACTTATATCGCACCATTGGTAACCAATTGCTTTGTTATGAAGAGCTTCTAACTGTGTTAACGCAAATTGAATGTATCTTAAACTCGCGTCCGCTATGCTTGTTGTCCGATCAGCCGCATTTTGTGCTCACTCCCGCTCATTTTTTGCAAACTACTCCTTTACAGTCACTGCCCACGTGTGAGCTGGATACAACGCTTAGTCTCTCCGCTCGTAAAAGATTGCTAGATAATTTGGTGCGTGGTTATTGGAAGCAGTGGCGTGTAGATTATTTACACACCCTGCAACTAAGACAAAAATGGAATACACCTGACGTCTCTGTCAGCCCCGGTACTCTCGTACTAATTCACCAAGACGATGTTCCGCCTCTACGCTGGCCTACTGGCATTGTAGAACAAGTCTTCCCAGGGAAAGACGGAGTAGTTCGTGTCGCTTCTGTACGGACAACAACTGGCACGTACAAACGTCCTGTTGTGAAATTGTGCCCGCTGCCTACGCAATAGTTAATACAGTTATATCTGCACTTATTTAGTTTATTTTAATCCCAATGTGGCCCTATATATATTTTTGTTTAACTTAGCTTCATATCAACATATTTATGTACATATATTTCCGCTTATTACCCGCTATAATTGTATTTCCGCTCATCCTCTCTGATGGAGAGACTTCTATACCGCTTTATGGTTTCGAAAATCCCTAGTATTTTCAAGCCGGGGAGGATGTTTGCGCGCTTTTGTGTGTTTCCTTGTGTGAGAAGGTAGTAGCACTATAAATGGTTATCGGTGTACCGTCCGCACAAGCGATTCTCAGCGCGCCCCAGCATTCCTCTGACTGTCATCGGACAGTTGCAAATTCACCGCTGAGCTGAACGCCCGCTCCCGCTTGTTCGCTTTTCATCGCCGCCGCGAACACCGTCGCCGCCACCGCCGCTAACCGCTCCGCCCGCGGGAGTCCGCGCCACACACCGCCGCCGCAGTTAGCTGCCAGAATCCTGGGTGCTGAAGACGCCGATTACCAGGTTAGTGTTGCTGCTTATTTCGCTCAGGGGAACACTTGAAGGCCGTAACCGCCGCCCTTGGCTTCCTTCGTTTAAACTGCCCCTTTTTATATATTTATACGAGTATATGTGATAACCGCCCCCGCTCATACAGTCCACTGCGCTTAGCATTAATTTACCCGCCCTCCAGTAAAACGGAGACACCAGTGTCTGTTTTAAAGGTAAGGGTTTGAAGTTACATCAGTTATTCCATACAATTTGTTGTACTGTTTCCATTGTAATATTGTCGATTGTAACATTTATTACTATGATTTACGTTATTAACTTGAAATTCTTGAGGTTGACTGAAATGAGGAGTTGCTATCTCTGCCGCCTGAGGAAGCTGTGCATCGATTTTACGAACTTATTTTCAATATTATTAAGGAACGTGTTCCGCTTAGAGAAAATAAGTCACAAGAATTTCCTATTTGGTTTTCACGTCCCCTTATACATATTTTTAGAAATAAAAAGAAGTAATGGATTAGGTGGGAAAAATATAACAATAAACTGGACTATGTGCAGTTTTCTTTGTTTTGCAAGCGTTTTAAAACTTTAAGCAATGAATGTTTTAAATCTTATATAAATAATATTGAAGAGGGCATAAGGGAAGACATCAAAACATTTTGGTCCTATATTAATAAAAGAAAAAATAAAAATGGCATTCCTGATACAATAACATGTGACCTGATACAACTTGTTTTCATCATTCTTTCATCATCTTAGTTCAGTCTATGAACCCAGTAAGGTAAAAGACACGGTCCTATCCTCTGCAGAGCGTGACGGAATGTTTGCTTTGTCCAACATCTTCTTCACAAAAGATAGCATTGTAAAAGAACTTAAGTCCCTAGACATTGCGAAGGGCTCAGGGCCTGATGGAATACCTCCGTTATTCCTAAAACAGACAGCTGATACTCTTAGCATCCCTCTTCAAATACTTTACAATGTATGTCTTAAAAATGGAGTATTCCCTAACGTTTGGAGGAATGCAAATATTATTCCAGTTTATAAAAACGGTAATAGAGATAATGTTTTTAATTATCGCCCCATTTCACTTCTGTCTGCAATGTCGAAAGTCTTTGAGAGGTTAGTACACAACTCAATTTATCCAGATCTTCATCCCATCATTATACCTGAACAACACGGCTTTGTTATAAAGCGCTCAACTGTTACAAATCTCATATCCTTTACCAACTACTTATTTCAAAGCATGGATGAGCGCAAACAAGTCGATACAGTACTTATATACTGACTTCTGTAAGGCTTTCGACAAAGTTGACCACGCAATGTTTCTTCAAAAGATATCTATCAACGGGATTCGGGGTAACCTACAGCGCTGGTTCCAGTCATATGTCACGAATAGGACACAGAAGGTGGTTATCAACGGTTTCTCATCTCACGCCACATCTGTAACATCGGTGTGCCGCAAGGCTCCATTCTTAGGCCCCTGCTGTTCATTTTGTACATTAATGACATAGGTTCTTGTTTCGTAAACTCAAAGTTTTTTTTGTATGCAGACGACTTAAAAGTATTAAAAAAAATTAACAATACTGATGATTGTATCAAAATGCAACAAGACTTAGATCGACTTTCAAGCTATTGCACAATAAATAAGCTGCAATTAAGCCTTTCAAAGTGCAAAGCAATTACCTTCACAAAAAAGCTAAATGTTACAGCATATACTTACAAACTTAATGATACTCCACTTGAAAGTGTCTCGTCGATCCGAGACCTCGGCGTAATCTTAGATTATAAGTTACACTTAGATAAACATATTGACCATATAACTAATAAAGCCTATCAGTTTTACGGGTTTGTGATACGCTCGTGTTCACATTTCAAAAAACCCTCAACTTATTTGTACCTCTTTAAGACGTTAATCAGGTTTCAGTTGGAGTACGCCTCGAATGTGTGGAATCCTCATTATATTAATACAGTGATCAAATGGAGGCAGTACAACGAAAATTTATGCGCACTGTGCATTACAAATCTTTTCGCTCCCGCAAATCATACAATCACCTCTTACAAAAATTTGAACTAAACACTCTCAAGTGCCGAAGATCATTCCTAGATTGTGTTTTCTTATATAAGTTACTTCATAATAACTTTGATGCTATGGACTTGACTGAACAAATCCAATACCGTGTACCAAGTAGATCACAGAGAATAAGGGAAGCGCGACCTCATCGACTTTTTATGCCATACTGCTCCAAAACTAACGCAGGGGAACGCATACCCCTTTCTCGCATTGGTCACTCTTTTAACGACAAATTTAATAGCATAGACATATTTTCTCTCACTCTTCAGTGTCTCTTTCAACTCTCAATCAGTTTAAAACAAACGTCCTAGAGGAATTTGTAACTCAGTCTGATAACGTTTGAGAGAATTTTGGGATCATTTTCTGTGGCGCATTTATGTGTACTTAGATATTTTAGAATTTTGAACAACACAATTATTGGCTTTAGATTTCACAGCACAGATTTTTTCATAGAATCAATAATAGTTGTTGTCTGTTCCTGTTTCGATAAAAATGTATTTACATCTGTTGTGGACAATGTCGCTGGTTACACAATGAACTAATTTATTGTTAATTTTTAACTGGTATTGTGTAATTGTTTATTGTCCATAATAAAATAAAATAAAAATAAAATAAAATAAAGTACTGCTAATTTTGTTCTTACTTCTAGTATTTAAATTGTGAATATCACTGTTTTTTTGAAAACATATCAATTTTTTTATGAACATACATGAGATTTTCATAAATGTATTGTGATGCAACTGTCATTATACTTATATCCTTAAATCTCTCTCTGGGAGAGTCACCAGCCTTTTGGTTATATATTGCTCGAATAGCCCTCTTCTGCAGCACAAAGATAGTTTGAATGTCGGCAGCATTTCCCCACAGTAAAATGCCGTACGACATTACACTATGAAAGTAACTGAAATAAACTAATCTAGCTGTATCAACGTCAGTTACACACAAGCTCCGTACGCTTTTTCTGAGGCGTCACTAAAGACGTGAACTTCGTGGGTTAGTGAGTTGTCGCTAAGAACCCATCGATATAATAACCATTTAATTTTAATACGCGTGGAAGTAAATTAGATATTGTTCTGGTCCAGGAGTGCACTGACATAACTGCAGTCAACTTATCCCACATAGGAGGTATAGTACCTCTTGATTTATATCATCCCCCATTGGACATTACTACAACAATTTCTGTACGTGCAAACTCTGTAAGTAAACTTCAACCTAGTAACTTAGATAATTCTAAAGATTTTAATTTTGTTAAGGCGGACTACGCACAAATCTTAGAGTTACTATCGAAAACGAAATGGGATACTGTTATACACTCTAAAGATGTATGCACCGCCACAGATAACTTTTATGACATAATTTATAAAATATTTGATGCCACAGTACCTAAAAAAACGAGATCGAACAAACCAGCTAATCGCTATCCAGCGTGGTTTGATTACCATATTATACGTGACATCAAACGCAAAACAAAATTACACCGTGCTTGGAAGCGATATAAGTCAGATGATATTCGTGAATCGTTTTTTAATATTAGAACTAGTCTTAAAAAACGTATTATCGAGGCATACAAATCCTATATGCAACGTATTGAGAGTAATCTTAAATATAAGCCTCAACAGTTTTGGAAACACGTTTCGAGTCTCAAAAGTAAAGGTGGATTTGAACCAAAGATAGCACGCGATGGCGTTATTTATAACGGAGTACAGGCGGCTGAAGCTTTTGCTGAGTTTTTTGCTAGTGTATTTTTACCCGACAGTCCTATTTTAGATTCTAATAGCGTAATGTTAACAACGAATATGGCTGTAAATAGTACTTACATAAATATTTTAAGTGTCAATTCTGAAGACATCGAAAAAGGAATTGACAAAATAAAGTCAGACAGCTCTGTTGGCCCAGACTTTATTCCGCCACTTCTTCTTAAAATATGTAAAAAATACCTTACTGCCCCTCTGTGCCATATTATAAATACAGCCATCCATACTGGTGACTACCCTTCTCAGTGGAAGATCTCACGTGTAACGCCTATACCTAAGTCCAATTGTAAACTCTCCGTTGAAGATCACCGACCCATTGCTGTGTTACCAGCTCCGGCTAAATTATTTGAGCGTATTATTCACGACGAAATCTATCGGCAAGTTAATATCCACCTCTGCAATGAACAACATGGGTTTAGAAAGGGAAGGTCAGTTGAAACGAATCTTTTAACAGTCGTAGAATACATATCTAAAAGCATGGACAATGGTCATGAAGTCGATGTTGTATACTTTGATTTCCAGAAGGCTTTTGATAGGGTTGATAATGATATCCTATTATGTAAACTTAATGTGTTAGGATTCGCACCTCACTTGCTTCATCTTTTCGCAAACTATCTTCGCGATCGCCAACAATACGTAAAATATGGTTGCTATGCATCTAAACCCTATCATACGCGTTCTGGAGTCAGCCAGGGGTCTATATTAGGGCCTCTTTTATTCTTGATCATGATAAACGACCTCGTCAAAGTAGTTAAACGTGCTAAATGTATACTGTACGCAGATGACCTCAAGTTAGCGTTTGAAGTTAAGACTGAGTCAGACTGCGAACTACTACAACATGACATTAATTCTGTGTTGGAATGGAGCAAACTAAACAAGATGCTGTTTAACACCAAAAAGTGTTGTGTCATGACCTTCGGAAGGAAATTAAATAAATCACGATACAAATATTTATTAGGTGATGAAAAACTTACACGCGTGGAATCAACCAAGGACCTGGGTGTAAAGTTTGATACCAAACTAACATTTCACGACCATATAATATCCTTGGTAAAAGAAAGTTTTAGTCGTCTTGGATTTGTCTTACGGAACTGTCGCGATTTCAAGAATCCACACGTAATTAAACTTTTATACTTTGCTCTCGTGCGTAGTAAACTTGAAGCCGGTAGTTGTGTGTGGCACCCCCATGAAAGCACCTACACCCTGATGCTTGAGAAAGTGCAGAAGGCATTTTTGAGATATCTTTACAAGCGCGTCTGTACTTACTACCCTTATTTGTACCCCACCTTATTTCTTCTCGGAAGTCTCGGTCTAAATTCACTCAGAACCCGCAGAGCAAAAGACCAAATATTGATTTTGATTTGATTGATAAAATAAATTGACTATTTGATTTAAATTTTCTTAAGTGAAATTGAGTTGAATTTAATGTAGATATGACTCCTTGAATAATTCTGATTGCATCATCAATAGACGATGCGCCTCCTATTTTTTAGGACGTCAACGTAAAAGTCTCTTTGTATGGACTCTTTTACGTCATTATCCACCGCACTGGATGCCAAGCTAACTAACATTTTGTAGCTAAATACGGGGCACAGGCGGTGTCATAAGTCACAGTATTAAGGGTGTACGTTAAGAGGGGTTCTTTGGGACTGTAGCGAAAAATAATTTGCTGAAGAGAGCGTTGTGAAAACTAGTGTTTTCCTTAAAGGTGGAAAACAATATAGTTTTTTCTAATAAGTGAAATGTGGTAAATTGTTGTTTAACCAAATGAATGCTGGGAAAGAAATCAAAGATGATATTTGTCTCAAAGCCAAACTTGTTTTATTTCATTTCTTAATACAGGGATAGTCTAGTAATAACGACGGTATTTATTCCATATAATTATAATTACATTATATTGGAGGATTTACTTCGATAAGTTATTTCTACCCTGCTTAATCTAGATACAGAATTACCTACATGAATTAAATTAAATGTAATTCTAATGCATGAGATATTACGAGGAAAAAACTTTATTGGAGATCCAGCATCAATTTAGGTGTTATGCAAAAGACTTTTACTCTCAAGGTCGCTTTATGTTGATTCGCGACTGCAATCAAATTATCCCAAATCTCAATAGCTATTTATGTTAATCATTTAGGTACATTAAATTCTACGGTAAACTAACATCATCCTGCCAGACGATCCCGGCATCCAGAACGGTGGCGGCCTGGAGAGAAACCCTCGGGTGACGGTCCAGGCGTCCACCGAACGAATATGGAGACTGACCTGAAGATCGATGGCGATCCTTCCTTTACCTGGCTAGAGAGCTGCACAGGTGACTGCCATCAGGTTTTCAGCAATCCACGGGGACCGAAGGTAGTTTAGTATATTACCGAGACATTTCTTCCAAAATTGAACAAAATAAGGTGCAAGACCTTTCAAGGAACCATTGTAAAAATGGAACTTGTTAAATGTTCTAACTAGGAGTTAGGAAGAACATTTATAAAAAAAGAAAAAAACCCATCTGGAACAATAAACATGTGGTTGGTCAGAAAAGTATGATTTTGCAGATTTTAAATTGGAAATTTTAGAAAATCGTTGAACTTACTGCCGATGTCTGCCGTTCCCGCTTTTACATCTCCTGCGGGTCGTTCATCTCCAGACAATGCAACATCCCCTTTCCACCCTGTAAAACCACATGACATGTTTTTTCCAAAAGACAATAAAAAAATGAACGATTTCAATGCTCCGCAAAGATCTTACCAATAAATTACATCGACATTTTTTTTAACCCTTTACATTTCCGGGGCCGATGTATTTGGATTCCTGGTAGCCCTGGGGTTTCGCCCTTGTCTACTTTTAAATCCTATTTTCGCGTTTTCCGAGACGAATCAAAACCTCAATTACAAATGACAATCACTCCTCCAGATGACATCACAAATGTCAAATTGTTTTTTCCGTTCTTTTCTAGGAACAGGCTACGGTCAGAGACCAGAGCCAAGAATCAACTTTATTTTTACTAGGTAAATTCTCAATACGTTTTCGGAAAGACCAAACGCATCGATTAAATTGCGTGCGAATTCTACTTATCCCGTGAGACTGCTAGCGCCATCTATTGAGGTACTACAGAACTAAAATCAACGAGACCAATAAGTTTGCTATAAAATTTTTATTATTTTATAAACAAGGACAATGTTAAAAAAATACAACGTTACAGTTGAAAAGTGTTAAGCTCAATCAATCTGTAAAAATTTGCCACATCTCCGGTTACGACACATCCTCCTTTAGTGGCATTGTTAAAACAAACGGACCATCGTCTTTACGTGTAGTATTAAAAAAAAAACTCTGCTCACAGGCACGTTCTTCAGGGGATAGGGAGTGCTTTGATGCAACAGTGTCTAGCTCCCAGAACCGGGTTAAGTCTGGGTTGGGTTCCTCACAAGAAAGGTTACAAATAGGGGAAGAAGAGTGCTTAAGACAGGAAACATGCCCAGACACCAACCAAACCACCTTGGTTTCATATAATTTGGGTTGATTTTTACCCAAGTCGATGTGGTTATTACCTAAAACCGACCAAAATACGTCGGCCCCTACTAATATGTCTATGGCGGACGGGACATTAAAAGTAGGGTCAGCAAGACATATTCCCTTAGGAAGAGGAATATGTTCGACATCTATGTATGAAGTTGGTAAACATTTAGTCAAATGAGGAAGAATAAGACAGTCCACAATAAGTCTATAATCGTCATGTATATAGTAAGGCTGCAAGACTGTGTACATTGAGAAGTGTGATTGTTAATACCTGTCACCGTGGAGTACGCCTCGCGTCGCGACAAATCCAGCTTACCGCATAGCGCGTTTGTTATGAAGTTCGCCGTGCTCCCGTTGTCGAGCAGAACTCGGGCGGAGTGCACGTCTCCCTTGCTGTCGATGACTTTCGCAAGCGCTGTGGAAAGCAAAACATGCGGAGGAGTAGTATGCTGTTGAAAATCATTTGAATTTGCAAAGTTTGTGATATTATTTACTGGCAAGGCAGGTATAGGCGATTTTTCGGGCTCATGCAAATGCAAAAGTGGGTTATGCCTCTTTTTACAATATTTACAAGACGCAAGACTACATTTGCTTTCAAAATGTCCTGGGCGAAGACAATTAAGGCACACTTTAGATTCTTTGGCCTTTTGAATTCTATTTTCAATAGGAAGGGACCTGAATGTTTCACAGTTAAATAAAAGTGACTTTCATTGCATAAGGAACATTTTACAATTTTTGTATTATAGTTATGTTTTATTTTTGAATTTTTATTATCGTAAATATTAGAATTATTGTAATTAGGAGTATCTATATGTAAATTAGAATGATTAGATTTATGAGTTTAAAATTTTTGAATTTTATTACCTTTACTTTCTTGTATAGTCTCCAATAAGTCTGCCCTGTTGCTAAGAAAATCAATAAAAATGTCTAAGGTAGGGGGTTTAGTTAAAGTATTTCTATGTTCTTCCCAGGCTCGGTGGGTGACACTATCTAATTTTTCAGCCATCATATAAATAATTAGAGTATCCCAATGTTCAGTGGGCTGATCTAACTTAGATAAGGCTCGTAAGTTTTTATTTGTAACATCTATCAGATGACGAATGGATGCACAAGACTCCCTTTGCATGCGCTCAAGACTAAACAATGCTTGAACGTGATTATTAACGAGCAATTTTTTGTTGTCATACCTACTGCACACTAACTTCCAAGCAGCCTCGTAATTTTCGGCTTTAAAATCTAAATTATCGATATCAAGCAAAGCTCTGCCTTTTGGAGAAGCGCAAAGATAATGCAGCTTATTAATATCTATATCATGTCTAGTGTGAATTAACGAAATAAAGGTATCCGTAAACTCAAGCCAGTGTTGATAGTGGCCATGAAACACCGGTAAGTCCATTTTAGGCAATCTAACGCAATTAGATTTAAAGGAACTGGCCTGTACATCCTCGTAGCACGACACGGAGCCCTCAACTGGAAGGTTGCGCTGGTAGGAGCACGCGCCAAGTAGACTGCGCGCTGATGCCACCAGGGAGTGATACAAGTCCTCGAACTGTTCGCGTTCCTTACACTCATCGTCGGGTTCCTCCGAAAGCATCTCGATGTCACACTGTAATTTATCAAAATCAGAGTATAGGGCATCAAATTTATTGAATCGGTTTTCCAAATCTAGTTGTAGTACGCTAGTAAGCTCTGTGCAACCTTTATGTTTAGTAATAAAATTATTAAATATAGTCAGTTTAGACTTCATACAACTACGCTTTCTAATTAATTTTTAAATTTTTTCGTCTGACATGATAATAAAACAAGAACGTTTAAGCAAATAAAAATAAAACAAATCTAATGAATGCGTACGGTTATGAATAGAATAATGTGACCTTGCTTGAATGCACCGGCCGATAACAAAAGAACAGCTGAGCGGGCGGTCAGCTACCTGCTGCACTTATAAAAAACGGGACTATAGCTAGATAGATAGATGCGCGAGCGCATCGCTTACATATGTAAGCGATGCGCCCGCGCCACGCAGTCTAACGAATGATGTTTGCAATAATTGATTTATGATTGCAGTGTTAAGCTTAAGCTTTTTAGCAGTTTTAATGCAAATATGAATTAAAATTTAATGTTAAAAAAATAGAAGCCACCCTCACACTAAAAATATTTAAAATGTCTCACTTAATTTAAAGCTATCGAAAACTTTTATAGTGGTAAGGAAGGAAAAAAGAAGGAATAAATTGGAACGAACTCACAAAATACCCATACCGTCCACTTGGGATAAGATGATTTGCACTTTTCGTCCGTTGGATGTACGTTGAATTTGACTCGAGCTTCTGCTCGAGGTTCAAAGTCTGACTTACGGCGACCTTCTATGGTTTTGTTCTTGAGCGGCGTGGCTGCTATGGAGAAACTTATACAGGATGATGACTCCCGAAGATGAATTCGATGCTGAAGACCACACAACTTAAGAGCTTCAGAACAGGAATGGGGGTAGTCCGGCCCCACTTCTCTTGCAACCGTTAACAATTTTGACGGCATGATGGACCAATGTAAGGGTCCTAAGACTTAAATAAAAGGCGGACTGTATAACATAGGGTTGGTTTAATGCCAACAATTACAAAAGAATAGTTCCCGGACAAACAGATTGTAATTTTAAAGAGGGTCGCGATTGTCGTTGGAGCTGTCCGAAAGCCGAGTGTCGTATTCGGTAGTCGATGCCGCGCCGGCCGGGCGCAGGCAGCGGGGGGCGCCCGCGGCAATCGGTTCAATGCTCACCGCGATGATGTCACGCACGCCCTCCTCCCTCGCGTCTCCTCCCGTGCGTATGTAGGCTTTAACAGTAATTTTATTATTAGCCTCATGCAATTGTTTTTTCAACTCATCTATGCAGTTCAGAGCCTGGTCATACTCTGAACTGCATTGGTCGAACCTGTCCACAATGTTTTAGAGCCTGTCCCGGGCATCTATAGCATCTATAAAACGATCATTTAACTGTACTAACTCATTTTCTAACTTTTGATGCATGTCTAACGATTCCAAAAGTTCCCTTTCGTTGTCATCTCGCTCTCTGTTTAGTTGATCACACAACTCTTTCGAAGCCTTCAATTCATTTAATGTTAGTTGGAGTTTGGACTCCTCCTGACGAGACAAGGCCTTGCGAGTCATCATTATGGGAAAACTTAAAAATGTAACCGTATAAAAGAGAAATAGTTCTAATTTTTAAATACTATGTAGGTAACAAGTAAACAGCTGTACAAGTAGTCGCGTAATCAACAAACAGAGGTTATGTTTACGTATGTTAGTCGCAATTAAAGTGGTTGAGACAAGATACGTTTAATAATTAACAAATCGTCAGTTTATGCAAATTTTTATGATTTTAATATGTGAAATAAGGGTAAGTACCTTGAAGATGACAACGGTTTCAGATAGATCGGCGTAACTGTCACTAAACAGTTTTACTTTAATTTTTGATTTTGCATACACTAAAAGCGAAACGCTCACCACTAAAACACAACTTAACTTAATGATTGAATTGGATAAGGGGCGTAAAATGAGTAAATATTAAATTTTACAAGGGAAACATTCAGATCAGCTGTTTACAAAAGTGTTGCCACAGAAGAAAAAAACAAACAAACTTCGATGGTTCCTTTCCAAGAAAGCAGCTCTGGCCCTATGGACGAATGCAAAGTAATCACGCAATCCGTCCCAATCCGCCGACGAGTAGTGCCAGAGACGACGCTTGGTCTCCACCGTTTTCGGTGGACCAACGCTGTGCGGTGCTGTGGCAATGACCAAGCAGTGGTCTGACGAGCCTAGAGGTGCAAACACCGACACTCTATACTCTGCAGGGCGACTAGTCAACAATAAGTCCAACAAGGAGGGCGCGTGACCTACGATATCTGGCATCCTGGTGGGCTGGTCTACCAGTTGCGTCAGGTCTTGCGTCAGAGCGAAGGCATGAGCGACTCTACCAGCGTTATCAGTTTTGGAGGAGTCCAACCATGTTTCATGGTGGGCGTTGAAGTCCCCCAAAACCACCACCTCGTCGTTTGGGAATCGCTCCTGCGTGACATCAGTCACTCGGCCGAGGTGGTCAAAAAGGCTGCTTGTGTTAGCATCTCCTGTGTGGGACCGATCTAAGCACGCAAAGACACGGCAACGGGAGCCGAATTCAATGCGCACCCAAAGGATGGGAAAGGAGGGGTCTTCCAAACAGTGCAGACGACGACAACAAATGTCAGCCCTCACGTACAGACATACTCCGGCTTTCGCGCGGAATTGCTCCTCAAGCTGATAGCCAGGCAACCTTAAATAAGACGTGTCAGCGGGCGACGAATTTGAGTCTCCGTCAGAAAAAGCAATTCAGGCCGCGCCGTCTCGAGGTGTTGGTGGACGGCGTTGAGGTTAGAATGAGCCCACGGATGTTAGTGAACTCCACCTCAAACAGCGAATTGGTGGTGGGAGAGGAGGAAGCCGCTGTATTACCTGCATTCGTTTTAGGCACTGTCATTGGAAAAGGGTAAGGAAGGGACGTGAACAAGGAGCCACTACAGTTGTAAAGAAATGAACAAAGCGAGAGTTTTTCGCTTCACCATTGGAAGAGCGTTGCAACCACAGCCGACACGCCGGACGGACGCCCCCCTCAGCTCCCACACCCTCCCGGAAGTGGTCACCGGGTCCCACCATTTCCGGTCACCAACTGGCACAACGATCCACTCCGAGATTATGCGCGACCGGTGAGGCAGCCTCCCGAGGTGGTTAGCCCCGGTCGGGCCCCTGTACTATGCCGCGGCCGGCCAGCGGCACCACCGTTTCACCGGGTCTCCCTGGCCGGCGTGTCGAGTTTCGTCTCCCGCTCAATGGTTCCACGGCAGAACTCTCTGGTTCACAGTTTGCAACAATAGCCGCTCCCTTAGTTCCGGTAGTGCGGCGCTGTTCCCGGAATGCGATCTGCGACGAGCACAGATCACTTGGCGGGCGTACACTACCGCACGCTGGTCGACAACCGGGCGAGCTAGGCTCTATCACCAAATGCTCAATTACCACCACCCAGGGGTCTCAAGGGTACCCTTGAGGAGAGAGAGGTGTGTACACACCTAAGGATGTGAGCATTGTTAACTCCCATACGTGCTTAATACTGATTCACGGAGCCAAAATTATTGAATACTATGCTATTTTACCTATTTGACAATTGTCAGAAGACGCGCAAGAAGCCAGAAATATGGATTACAAGTATAGACTTCATCATTTTAGAAAGTGTTCAAGAGCTGCTACCAATGAAGACATATTACACACATCAACAGAATCTAGGGACATCTTAATACCTACTAAATTATTTACGACTTTATAGTTTAAAATCTTTTTAGTTTCCATAAAAAGTTTATATACAGATTGAAACCTCTTTTATTCTATTTTCTAAATTTAAAAATGTTATTAAAAAAACAAAAGAAGAAACAAAATACGGCGGCAAAATTGTTAGTAATTTGTTACGTCAAGGAAATTTAAAATTGTTTTATTAGTATTTATTAGTGAAAAGAGCTTAGATTGTTTTTGTTTTTTAATTAAAAGTGCCGTGTGCGCTTTAACCCCTCAGTCTTGGATTTTTTTGACACTTTCTTTTACAGTAACTGTCAACGTCAAATTTGACAGAATCGAGCATAGACTATGCGTTATTATGCGATAACAATACATAAGATGAACCAGAGAACCGAAATAACTAAACTTGTTCTTACTAAAGTAGTCTGTAAGTCTATGAAAACACGGTACAAAGTCAAGTGTGTTTTTGTAGGTGCGGTCTCATGCGACCGTTTGGGTTTGAGGGGTGAGTCATGTCACGTCGTCATTAGAGTCGAGATGAAACGTTACGAGCCGTTAGCATGTTAGAAAATGGTGCCATTCAACGCGTCGTTACCGAGGCCCCTCACACCTGCCAAAACGTGATATCAAGGTTGTGGTCACGTTATCGCAGTACTGGGGATGTGGCTGAACGGCACACGGGTAGATATTGTGTAACTACGCAGAGAAAAGATCGATTTCTCCAAATTACCGCCAGAAGACAAACCAATATCACAGCGACGTAACTAGTACAAAGGCTCTACGAGGACCCACCAGCTACTGGTGTTGTCATAATTGTATATTGTTGTTTTAATGGAATGTATTTTACTCCTGTTTAATTTAGTATTGTCACTGTTACCTAATTAATTTATCTACTGAAATACTTAATATTGCATAATCATAATAATTTAAATTGATTCTCTTATTTAACTCTAAAATTGGATGATTCTCTCTGTCTATGCTCTGTGACAGGTAAATAGTGGGGGCGGGTAGTTTTTTGTTACCTGCAGAGAAAAGCGAGCTCGCCAGAGGCAGTCATATACTTTGCTGAGACCTGTGTGGATGTGCCATACCTAGTGTAAGAAATATTGTCACAATTATAATCTTTGTGGTCATTATATAACATTGAAGTGGAGTGTGTTAAAAGTGATCGGAGAATATACCCAATTGTTACTCAAGTAAGTACTTGTTTTATTTAAAACGTTTCCCTACCCCTCTAACTGTATTACTGCTTGTAGCATAGCTAAAAATTAGAGAAAACCATCACCTCGAGGAGCTCGATGGCGCAGCGGCTAGCGCGTTCGGCTTGCGAACTTGCTCGCTAAGCAACTTTCGCAATGCCGGGTCGCTGGATGGGTGACCAAATTTAAAAACATGTCGAGCTCCTCCGTGCTTCGGAAGGCACGTTAAGCCGTTGGTCCCGGTTGTTGTCGTAAGATGGCAGCCGTTAAAACCCACCAACCCGCACTGGGCCAGCGTGCCCCACGTGCTATTGTTCACGTGGGAGGCCTGTGCCCAGCAGTGGGACGTTTATAGGCTGATGATGATGATGATTACCTCAAGTACCACGCGTCATCATTTCAGAAGTGGGATCTTAAGAACACTTATTAAGTAAACTATGCAGTAGATAACTTCATTTAATTTTTTTTTTGTTCTCTTTATTTTCTCCATTTTTATTGTTGGAGCTAGCAAAGCCGATAGCAACACTTTTGAGATACAATCGCTCTGATGGTTTTTTTTTCTTTCTTTCTTTTCCGTGATGTAAGGAATAAAAACAAGTAGAAAGGTTTAGTGCAGAGCCCGCGTGGCCATTAGACAGTTTTATTTTAATAAAACTATCCATAAATATCTAGGTAATCCGAGAAGATGGATATTGGTTACGTGGCTTTTTGTGCTTAATATTGAGTTATGCATGTTTTCCTTGCTTTATTTTAAGTAAATCATGTCGTTTACTTTTATATAAAACTATTATTCTGCGTCGCATTTGAAATACCGCCATCTTGTTAGCTTTTAGACTTAAATCACCAATTGAATTCTATTATTTAGAGGGTAGTTTTAATCCTTGCAAATAAAACTTGCAGTTCAATCTTTAATGAAACGTCATAAAAAATATTATTGATTTCAAATTATTGGACTTTGAGCTTGTGCTATAATATGATATATAATTCGTTAGCCATTTATCATGCAACTTTAACATGCCGTAGGCTCAGCTGCTATATTTTGTGTATGTAGTAAATTGTATCCAGCACTGTAAATATCACATATATGCCGATGATCTACAGGTTTATTTGTCTTTTGATCCTAAAGAAACTTCCACAGCGGTCGAAAAGGTTAACCAGGATTTGAAGAATATTAGCGATTGGGCAGCTAAAAATTGTTTGTGTTTGAACCCGTTAAAATCAAAGTTTCTTGTGCTAGGTTCGCAGCGTCAGATAGGGAAAATCAATAATTTTACACCGACTGTGAAAATTGGAGATGGCTTGGTTGACAAGGTAACAGAAGCAAGAAATTTGGGGGTGTTAATGGACAATAGATTAAGATTCCATCAACATGTGATGGACACAGTGAAAAATTGCTTTTACAGACTGAAGGTTTTATATAAGGTGCGCCAGTATTTAAGTGTTGATCTACGAATTAAGCTCTGTGACGCTTTGATACTGTCGAAACTGAACTATGCGGACACTGTTGTGGGTCCATGTTTATTCAATTACACCAAAAGGTTAATACAACGCATTCAAAACGCATGTGCGCGGTTTTGTTTTCCGATACCGCGTAGAGCTCATGTATCTCCTTTTCTTAACCAGTGTGGTTTAATGAACATGGAGTCTCGACGTACTCTTCATCTGGCTTGTCTGTTGTTTGGAATTTTGAAGACACAAACTCCATCATATCTTTATAACAAACTCCAGTTTTCGAAACGTCCACTAAGAGCAGCGACTCTGCTATCCTGTCCTCGGCACAGCACAGCCGCATTTCGTGGCAGTTTTCGGGATTCAGCCACGAAATGCTGGAACAACATTCCGCCTCCAATTAAAAACGTCTTATCAGTAAGGTCTTTTAAAAATTAATACAAAATATATCTTTTAATTATTCAGAAATTTTAATCATTGTTATGTGGAGTTGCTGTGTATTGTGTTCGTCATGTTTTGTTAAATTTGTTGCTTTTTGACTGTCTTTGTTTGTTTTAAGAATAAGAGAAGTTAAGGCATAGGTCTTGTTGACACCCAGTTTTGTTTTGATTTGTTTTGTCAGTTGACTAATTTTCACCATTCCCTGCATGTTTACTTCTGTGTTTTTGTATGTTTTAACTTTATGTACCCCTCAGGCGTCCACGGAAGACCAGCGTCGGGATACCTACTAGGTGCCTTGACATTATGCTGAGTGGAAGCCTTTTTTGTGCCACATACTTTAAAATTTGTTTTATTGTAATTATTTTGTTTATTTTGTTTGTACGTGTGTCACAGAATAAATATTTTTTCATTCATTCATTCATTCAAAAATTAGTTTTGATAAATCGGTGTGGTATTTCGGGAAGACGTGCTGTGGAATGTATCCTCCATGGAATTGATGACCGTTCTGTGAGGCTAGGAGCTGAGGCAGCGCAGTTTGATGATCCCAATAGATTGTTGTCATATTTGCGCAGTGCTAGGAATGCAAAAAGCAATACCGATCGAAGACATGCCAAGGGACTAGCTTTTAAACAACAAGGCAACCCAAATCGGTCTCCTAGGAATGTCCGTTGTTCCAATTGTAGGAAAGACGGGCATTTTACGTCTCAGTGTACATTGCCCATAAAAAAATGTACTCGGTGTAATAGGATTGGGCATGAAGCCGAGCAGTGTTATGCCAAAATACAGACAGATGGAAAAACGGTTATGTGTGTAGGGAAAGGGACTGACTTTGTTTCTGAGGCATCGACAAAAGTATGTGAGACAAGCCGAAAGTATTTTAAGGTCGCACAGATCAATGGTCACCCTATTGAGACATTCATCAACTTAGGCAGTGAATGTTCGATAATTCAGTTATCTTATTTCCTAAATATTAGCAATACACACAGTACCGAAGGTCTTCCTACTTTAAGGGGCTTTGGCAATTCGGCCGTTAATTGTGTTGGCAAAAAAGGGGTCCAAATCGTAATAGATGAAGTAGAACCTAGCCTAGAATTACTGATAGTCCCTGATAGTGTCATGCACGTACCCTTGATTATAGGCCAGTCATTTACTGAGCAAGCATACATAGTGATACGAAAAACAGGCGATCGTTTAGAAATTTCACAACTTCAGCCAATGGACGTAGCTGAAAGCAATAAAATTAATCTTTACTGTAACAACATTGTGACGTTTTCCGGCACTATTGCTATAGCTGTTTATACAGATTCTTCTTACAGAGGCGAAGTTTATGTTGAAGGTGGAATTCGTTATTCTTTACCTTCTGGTCTATTCATTATAGAAAATGACGGTAAGGGTTGTATTGTCGTTAATAACACATCATCGGCTACTTTAACCCTTAGAAAAGATCTTCTTCTAGTACGTAGGCGCGTTGCTCGTGAGGAATCTACGATGCTTGTCATGAACGTGCTTACGCCACCGAACAATAAGAGCGGCTTTACCCCAATAACAGATTCGGAGGTAAATTTTGGTGACAAATTATCACCTATGCAAAAGATTATTTTGATTTAATTATTGAATAAGTATCGCAATTGTTTTGCTTTAAATTATGGTGAATTAGGCACCACTTCTGTTGGACAAATGACGATAGTTCTCAACGACAACGAACCTGTGGTATATCGCCCGTATCGGTTATCTTTTAGTGAAAAGGATAAGGTCAGGGAAATGATTTCGGAATTACTCCAGAATGATATCATTAGACCATCTACATCTGCGTATGCAAGTCCGATAGTGGTGGTAAGAAAGAAGACTGGAGAACTAAGACTTTGTATTGATTATCGTGCACTTAATAAGAAAACTGTAAAGGAAAATTATCCCATGCTGCTAATCGATGATCAATTGGATGTTCTTTCCGGAAACCAATTTTATACCACCCTAGACCTCGCATCTGGTTATTATCAGATCTCTATAAAGGAAAGCGATAAGTATAATACAGGTTTTGTGACGCCAGACGGCCACTACGAATTTAATCGTAGGCCGTTCGGCCTCGCCAACGCTCCAGCTACCTTTCAAAGGATCATGAATAATCAGGTACTGGGGGCGTTACGTCATAAAGAAGCATTAGCCTACCTTGATGACGTTATTATTCCTTCCAAGAACATTGATGAGGGAATGGCAAGCTTGGAGACGGTTTTGTCATTATTTTTAGATGCTGGGCTTACTTTAAAGTTGTCGAAATGTACATTCTTTGGATCGTCGGTTGACTACTTAGGCTTTGAAGTCTCGTCTGCCAGGCCAAAGAAAGATAAAAGCCGTGGAAAAATTTCCTATCCCTCAAAATCAGCATAACATTCGCCAATTTCTCGGGTTAGCTAGCTTCTTCCGGCGATTTGTTCCTAAATTTTCAAGTATAGCAAAACCACTAACCCAACTTTTAAAGAAGGACTCAAAGTGGATTTGGAGTGCCAAACAAGAGGATTCGTTTCGACAACTCCAAGCAATGCTTGCACAGCGACCCGTCTTAGCTCTGTACAATCCTAAAGCTCAAACCGAATTACACACGGATGCCTGCAAGATCGGACTTGCCGGTATTCTACTACAGAAGGATGAGCACAGTATGCTTCGCCCTATTGCTTATTTCAGTAGACAAACTACGCCAGAAGAACAAAACTATTCCTCCTATGATTTAGAGACCCTAGCCGTTGTAGCATCACTGCAAAAATTTAGAGTATACTTGGTCGGTGTGCCTTTCAAAATTTTAACAGATTGTAACTCTCTGCGCGCTACCTTTGAGAAGAGGGATATGATCCCTTGGGTAGCTCGCTGGTGGGAACAGATGCAGGAGTTTAACTTTACAATAGAATTTAGGCTGGCCAACATATGGCCCATATTGATGCACTTAGCCGTAACCCTGTTCCAGAAATTGTTAACGTTATGCTTGTAACTGACTCAGATTGGCTCTCTACTGTTCAAACCGCTGACGATGAAATACAGAAAACCATTAGAATACTCAATGACCCCGAGCTAGATAAAGTTGTAGATATTAGAACAAATTTTAAGGTGAAAAATAACAAGCTTTTTAGAGTTACTCCAGATGGTGACAGATGGGTCGTGCCAAAGGGTGTGCTATGGCAAGTTGTGAAGCAAAATCATGACGACATTGGTCACTTTGCACTAGATAAGACGTTGGATAAAATTAAGGCAACATTTTGGTTTTCAAAGATGCGTCACTTTGTCAAGAAATACATAAATTCTCGTTTAGAGTGTGCCTATTCCAAGTCTTCTGCTGGAAAGAAGCCAGGTTACTTACACCCGATCGAGAAAGTTGACACCCTTTTGACACTGTTCATGCAGATCATGTCGGGCCGTTTTTCCGGAGCTCTAGAGGTAATATGTATGTTCTAGCCCTTATTGACGCATTTACAAGATACATCTATTTGAAACCCGTGAGAAATACTAAAGCTCAAACGACTATCAAAGTGTTTCGAGAGTTCTTGGGCATTTTTGGGGTTCCTCGTAGAATAATAACTGATAGGAGAACTTCATTCACCTGTGACGCTTTTAAGAAATTCGTAAACGATCGTAATATCAAACATGTCCTAAACGCTGTGTCAACACCAAGGGTAAACGGGCAGATCGAAAGGTACAACAGAAATGTAGTCGAATCCTTGACAGCTAAATGTGTAGGTTCTGCTGAAAACAAATGGGATGATTATCTGCCTGACGTCCAGTGGGGGTTGAATAACACTTTCAATAGGGGCATCAACCACACCCCATCTAAAGCTTTGTTTGGAACTAGAATGACGGGAGCAAGTAATAGTCGGATTAGGTCAGAGTTAGTAGATGATATCATTTCACCGGATAATCAAAGCTTACCTGAAATCAGGGATGACATCAACGATTACGTAAAAACTGTATACAATTTTGATGCCCTCCGGCCTTCATCCGGCGTTGGTGTCCTATGTATAATGTTGGCGCCCTCTGGACTATGTCCGGCGTTGGTGTCCTAAATATAATAATGATGCCCTCTAGACTTTGTCTGGCGTTGGTGTCCAAAGTATATTTATGCCCTCTGGACTTTGTCCGGCGTTGGTATTATACGTTATTGATTTGAATGTACCTTTGCTTGTCTGATATTTGAAACTACGTCAATCATTACAACTAATGATATATTGAAAATAAAGACTCCCCTAGATGATTAAGAATAAAAATAACATGTAACCAGGGATGATATTTCTTTATAGTTTTAATCTGTACTAATTCTATTTTTTGATTCGCAGTTGAATCACGTAAAATTAAATCACAAAAATGAGACAAACATAATAAAGACTACTGATTAGGTAATTAATATGGAATATAGGTGATAATACTGTTATTTTTAATCATACTATAAACATTAGTACATAATAACTAACAGTAAAATGTTACCGTTTGCTTACATTTATTTTTCTAATATTTTATTATTATTGTTATACAATCAAATTACAGGTAGTTCTCAGTACGAGGACATACTGTTATGTAACGGATGGCCAACTGTTGTCATAATTGTATATTGTTGTTTTAATGGAATGTATTTTACTCCTGTTTAATTTAGTATTGCCACTGTTACCTAATTAATTTATCTACTGAAATACTTAATATTGCATAATCATAATAATTTAAATTGATTCTCTTATTTAACTCTAAAATTGGATGACTGTCTCTGTCTATGTTCTGTGACAGGTGAATAGTGGGGGCGTTTAGTTTTTTGTTACCTGCAGAGAAAAGCGAGCTCGCCAGAGGCAGTCATATACTTTGCTGAGACCAGTGTGGATGTGCCATACCTAGTGTAAGGAATATTGTCACAATTATAATCTTTGTGGTCATTATATAACATTGAAGTGGAGTGTGTTAAAAGTGATCGGAGAATATACCCAATTGTTACTCAAGTAAGTACTTGTTTTATTTAAAACGTTTACCTACCCTCTAACTGTATTACTACTTGTAGCATAGCTAAAAATTAGAAAAAACCATTACCTCAAGTACCACGCGTCATCACTGGTAAGCGACCAAACCGTGCGAAGGAGGTTACATGAAGTTAATCTTCATGCTCGAAGACCGCTACGTGTTCCAGCATTGCAACGAGGCAATCGCGGTCGGCGGCTTTCGTGGGCTCGGGATCATTTACCATGGAGTGACGAACAATGGTATTTGGTGCTGTTCACCGATGAGTCCCGGTTTGGGTTTTATCCAGATTAACGAAGAACACGCGTTTGGATAACTCCAGGGAGAATAAGCCGTCTACGGCACCCTCAGGAGGTCCACTCGTACCAGGAGGAACAATCATGGTGTGGGCAGGAATTCATCTTGGCGGACGAACCCAGCTCGTTTGGATCCAAGGCAGCATGACTGCACAAAAATACTACGAAGAGGTAATAGAGCCTGTTATTGTCTTACGCAGAATTCAAATGGGCCAGGAATTTGTACTCATGCACGATAATGCTCCTTCCCATACGGCGCGGCTGGTGTCGGCCGCTCTCCGAGACCATGATCTTCAAGTTTTGGATTGGTTTGCACAGTCGCCCGATTTAAATCCTATCCATCGAGCATGCCTGGGACATGTTGCAACGAAAAGCTTTGAGAGATTTTCCGCCAAATTTGACATCGGAACAACAACTTTACAAACACTTGCAAAGAATATGGGACCTCATACTGCGCAAGACATTGATAGTTTAATTTTAAGTATGAACAATCAATGTCGATGTGTAATTAATGTAAGAAGTGGCAACACTGATTATTAATAATTAGATATTTTTATAAAAAAGCCAATTTGAATTTTCCTTAATACTTTTAATATGAAGAGTTCATTTTTATCATACTAATTTTCTACGGTGATTAAAAAAATGAACATATTTATTAAAAACATAAAAATCACGAAAAGTTTTATATTTTTTATTTAAGACATTAAAATAACCTATCATTCTTCCATTTACGATATCATATATAAAATCATCATTATAAAACATGAATAAATAAAAACTCAGAAAATTCTTTACAGATTTTTAGATATTTGATGAAATATTATATATCCCTAGATTCTGTTGATGTGTGTATATCAAGCTTGAGAACTACCACAGAAACAATACCAAAGGAGTTGTTGCATGAAGCTAAGGTTCTTCTTGCTATTAACGAAAATCTATAGGAAAGTTATTTAAGTTACATAAAACGTATTTTGTGTATAAATTTATTTATAAAACATTTAATTAAACTTAGTCGTACTTACGTAATATTTAAAAACATTAAACTAAAATTTACTCGGTATAATCTTCTACGTTGTTGAAAATTATAACAAAATCATAGAATAAAGTTTTAAAGTGACACCAGACTTCCCAAACTGTTGAAAGTAGGTAGAAAGGTGGTTAATCTTTTAGCTTTACGACACTCTTTTGTCAAGAAACTAATATGAAATAATGTTTTTCTATTAAAATGTATGAATTTTTTATGATTTATCTTTTAATAAAAAAAAAAAATTATTCAATTAAGCCTAAATATATTAGTAAGGTGTGTGCAAAATTATAGCTTACACTTGAAAACAAGCGAGATATGAAGTTTTGACACGAAACATACGCGATTTTCCTATAGTGCGGCGGCGCGGCGGCGCGGCGATGATTCGTGTAAAACAAGTTAGCTGGACAAAAACGACCTTTAAATTTCTAGTAGGTACTTATTGATAGGAACTAATTAGGTCTATACATAAAGGAATACACCTATAACTTTTCGTAATTACCCTCATTTGGAACGTCATTATGGTAAGTTTATGAAATATTCACAATTTAAAGTGCATTTATTTGCATTTTTACGCCTTACTTGATAACATTGTTCAAGTTACTAAAATAATATTTTGCTAGTGTTTTTGTGATAGATTACACACATAAGGGTAAGTAGTTTTTTTTGAGTTAGTTTTTATCACCAGAATCTTGATTCCTTAATTTTATTAATTAAATGTTTAGAAAATAGTGGTGGTTCTGACCCACTTTTTTAACTCAATGGTAAAAAAATTACATGTACACTCATGTCCACTCTGTGGAACCTATTGTATATGATTGTTACAAATATCTAGTATCTTTTATTGTTGAAATTTTTCATTCACAATGCTATATAGATATAGGATAAAATGTTTACTAGAAAAAAATATATATATATAAAAAAAAGAAATCAGCGTAAATCAAACTACTAGGAAAAATTCAACGAGTCTTCTGGGGTCTCGGTAGCTCAGCGGTTAGAGCAGTGGACCGGCAATCCAAAGGTCGTGGGTTCGAATCCCCCTCGAGCTTCCTGAGACTGGTCGATTTTTTCCTAGTAAATATTTTATCCTATATCTATATAGCATTGTGAATGCAAAATTTCAACCATAAAATATATTTATAAGCCATTACGTCTTTATTGATTGTTAAATACTTGCAATAGTATTTCTTTCGAATGTGAGGGTAGACTTCACAGTGACGTAATACCGCTGGCTTGCAGCGTAAATCAAACTACTAGGAAAAATTCAACGAGTCTTCTGGGGTCTCGGTAGCTCAGCGGTTAGAGCAGTGGACCGGCAATCCAAAGGTCGTGGGTTCGAATCCCACTCGAGCTTCCTGAGACTGGTTGATTTTTTTCTAGTAAACATTTTATCCTATATCTATATAGCATTGTGAATGCAAAATTTCAACAATAAAAGATATTTATAAGCAATTACGTCTTTATCGATTGTTAAATACTTGCAATAGTATTTCTTTCGAATGTGAGGGTAGACTTCACAGTGACGTAATACCGCTGGCTTGCAGCGTAAATCAAACTACTAGGAAAAATTTAACGAGTCTTCTGGGGTCTCGGTAGCGCAGCGGTTAGAGCAGTGGACCGGCAATCCAAAGGTCGTGGGTTCGAATCCCACTCGAGCTTCCTGAGACTGGTTGATTTTTTTCTAGTAAACATTTTATCCTATATCTATATAGCATTGTGAATGCAAAATTTCAACAATAAAAGATATTTATAAGCAATTACGTCTTTATCGATTGTTAAATACTTGCAACAGTATTTCTTTCGAATGTGAGGGTAGACTTCACAGTGACGTAATACCGCTGGCTTGCAGCGTAAATCAAACTACTAGGAAAAATTCAACGAGTCTTCTGGGGTCTCGGTAGCTCAGCAGTTAGAGCAGTGGACCGGCAATCCAAAGGTCGTGGGTTCGAATCCCACTCGAGCTACCTGAGACTGGTTGATTTTTTCTAGTAAACATTTTATCAAGTATCTAGTAGTAATAAGTAGAAAAAATTATTGCGAATTATTTGCACAACTTATTTTTTTTTGTATTGCAGTTTTCACCGTCTCAAAAATTGATTTTTTCGAAGAATGGTTGAAACACCCGAAAGAAACGCGGAACGAAGAGCTCTTTCGATTTATATTTTTAAGACATGATTTTGATGGTGTAACGGAGCAATCTATGAGAGACGTCAAGGTCATCATCTCCAAACATACATCAAAATTGGCTGAAAATTGGAACAGTTATGTAAGAAACCGAGAGCGGTTCCTAGACAAGAATTCTTCGTGGCTGGAGGGCGTTGACATATCTTTTAATGTGTCCGTTTATGCAAGTCAAATCAAAAAGACGACGTGTAGATGACCTTTTACAGTCTAGAAGTGCTAGTGAATTAATTATTTAAAAAATTGGCATACTACTTCGCACTTTATCATCGGGATATGATATAAATATTGAAAAATTTGAAAACTTAGCCCAAGAAATCAGACAACTTTACGTAAATCTCTTATGCCCGCAAATGTTTACAAAATACTTCTGCATAGTGGTGTAGTAATTAAATCATCACTTCTGCCTATAGGCCAACTGTTCGAGGAAGCACAGTAAGCTCGGAATAAGGACTGCAGAAGATTTCGTGAACACAAAACACAAAACACAGTAATAAACGGTTTAAGAGAAGTTCCGGAAGAAAACAGGTACGCTCCCTTCTGAAGTTCTAGATTTAAGTTCAACCCAGCTGTAAGGAGCAAAATGTAAATACAATTGCTAGTTTTCATATTGCTGCTACACATGATCATGACTATTCAATGGATGATTCATCTGATGAAAGTGATGATAATGAGTAACAGAAGTAGTCATTAAGCTTAATTATATTATGCTATCTGTTATTAGGTTTTATAATTACTTTCTGGAAAAAATATTTTATATATTTATTAGTATACAATATGTTTCTGAAGGTTTTTTTTTATAATACCCGCATAAACGATAAACCATCCTCAAAAAAGTACTGAGAGCTACACGTCAACGCTTATTGACCTTATTTAGAAACAAAAATCAAAGCAAATAATTTTGTCCAGCTAACTTGTTCTACACGAATCACTGTGCGGCGGCGGCGGCGGCGGCGCAATCATCGTAAATATACAAATCATTTTAATGAAACACCGCGGTAGTTTAGTTTTGAAAAACAGTTAAAAATAAGTACATAAATCTTTATCACCAAATATTATTTTATTACCTGTGAATCACGTACCTAGGTAGGTAAGTCAGTCGCAATTTGGTGAAAAGTGGACTATGGCAGAGGGCTGCTTTTGCGGTCCTCATCTAACCCTTCGGGGATAATAATCGTGATTATAATGTATGTATGTAATGATCTGAGCCTACTGAGCTGAGTGAGGCCCTATTGATATGAAAAAGCCTTTGCCTTTGATACGACCAAAATATGGGCTGTAATGGCTTGTAAATAATGATCAGTGCACCGCACCAGCGAGCCCCGGGGGCGAGGCGGCGGCGGGGGCGCATCGATCTGCAACAGCTGTGCGCGGGGGCGGGGCGGAGCCTGGCGCCGGTAACCCAAATATCTATCGAAATACCGCATCTAATACCAAAAACTCTATGTTATTACGTTTGTAATAAAAACATTTACATTATTATTTTAGTTTTCGGTGTCGTTACTGAATAACGAGTGAAATAATCACACAAAGACCGGGTGGGGTGAAATGACAACACCTTGCAGAAGCGAGAGGGCATACGGGCCTCCAGTGCTGGGTGCGAGCGAGGCAGAGACGGGCGGCGGGGTGTGGTGCGTTGCGTAATATTCCACAGCTGATTTTGACTGTTGCCAAGCGGTACGGGAGGGCGCGCCAAGGGCTTCGGAGGGCGGCTGAAAATTGCATCGCTCATGAATATGTATTGTGTTCGTGCTGATCTGGGGGCACGACCCAAAAAGAAGGCACGGCCATACCTACGTTCCCTGTAAGTTCGTTGTTGAAAGAACTAAAAGCCAATTTTTTTATGACCAAGAAGTCATAACATTGGCTAGATACATATCCAAATTTTATTAAATTTGAGCAAGTATTTTAAGACTTATTGCAAGTCAAAGATGCCTAATTTTGTCACTGACTCACTCACTAAGGTACTTCTAGCAGACCCACAAGCTCCAAATTTTGTACATAGCTATTTTTCGTGTCTTTTATTACGATTTTCGTGTCTGCGGGCACGGTATCGGCAGTGCTCCCTGCAAGTCGAGGAAAACAAAGGCACGACTCGACTATACCATCCTTTTCTCGAAACCATGCGGGTCATTTGCAGTTTACCTATAGCCTATTAATATAAATATGAGTCAAGGATTATTTATTCTGTTGTAGCACTTCTGTCTAAACACAAATACTAAATCCTAAATAATATAATATCAAATCAAATGATCTCACTATGATCTCACTATAAACGTCCTACTGCTGGGCAAATAAAACTATTTTAGCAAATTGTACACATCTAACAACTGACAAGGACGCAAATAACAGAGCTTGTTTCACTTACTCTAAATATCCTGTCGTTAGCTACTTGTGTGGGACGTGGAAAGCGTGTTCCAGCCGGATTAAGGTGCTCTCTTACAATTTGATCTAGAGGTGCTAAAGGTAATTTTTCCTTTAATCAAATAAGGTTGATTAAAGGGAAAATCATAATAAAGAAGAAAGTAATGTATCGCTTATAATTGCAAAGCGATTGTGTAAGCGAGCCATTATTGAGTATCGCTCATATTTTGCGATGGTGTAAGCGAGCCATTATTGATCTGCGTTCTCTATGGTCTGGTCGTTCTGCTTTTGTCTCTGCTCGACGGCCCTGCCAGTATGGAAGTCCGTCTGTGTTTAAATTAACAGCCATATCGATTTTTTATGCGATTTACTCTCATATAAAAGGGAGACACGCTGTGAAAGCTTTCTTTTCCCGCTTGCCTACCTACCATTACTTACAACGTCGCACTGTTAAAATTCTGCGCGAAAATATAACCCGAAATCTCGGGTTCCTGTACCAGGCTACACCCACTGGGCCTGTGCGCTGTGCCTGCTGCTTGCTGCCTGCTGCCTGCCCGCCTGCTAGAGCTCGTGCGTGGATCAGCTGCCTAGCGTACACGACTCCGCTTTCGTCCCTGCGCGCAGACTGACCCTGCCGGCTCCAGGTTCCGGGTAGCTGCAGTCTACGAGGAAGATTAGCCTAAAGCTAAGTCCCTTTCAAGTCCTAGCAAGCGGACAGAGTGAGCGATCCATGAACCACCCCCTGAGTTCTTGTAATTTCTTTTCTAAAAGGGAATAAAAACTTTGTAACCAATACATTGTTGTCATTCCCTAACCTGAAGCAACTAAAACTGTTTCAGTGGCGCCCAGCTCGCTAAGGATAGCTCACTCTGTGTCGTTCTTTAACTATTATTAACTAATATTTTTTTACAGTGAAAGTGGGTGTCAGTGAATTTTAGCTTTTATTTTGTGATTTGTGCACTGTGTGTTCTTTAATTCCGATCACACAGTAAGTTATAGTAATTTATTCATCCCTATTCATTTTAAAACCGTTCTTAACATCGTTGTTTTGAAAAATCTTCAGTTTTTTAAAATTTTTACTCGGTAAATTTTTTTTTTCCGGACACCCACTTAAATATTTCTGTGTTTCTTTTACTTTACTTTTGCTAAGTTACTATTGAACCTGCTCTAGACAACTCACCCAGGTTTAGAACACTCGATTGGACCATGGCAGAATACAGTATAAATTTTTTATCGCTTCAAAAAGCCGAGCTGGATTACGAAGTTGCTTTACGGGGAGCTACTCCGGGGGATTCTGTGATGGAATTACGGAGGCAAATTATAAAGCTATCTAAGGAGCTTCCCTCCGAAGATATTTTAGTATCGCATTTGGATCCGGTTTTGGATATTGAGGGTATCGAACTTGCTCTGAATAAATCATTGAAAAATTTAAAAACTCTAAAATCTAACTTTGATAAAAACTTGTTTTGTAGAACGGAGGTATTATTGAACCACATTTATCATCGCCTTTATAGGGTCGTAGTTGACGACGATGACGATTTGTTAGAAGCTAGAAATAATTTCGACTCCCAATATAAAATTTTATTGTCGCTTAAACCTGAAACTGTTAAACAGCCAACATCGTCCCAAGGCTTGATCGATTTAGAGAAATCGGTGGTAAATTTAAATATTGAACGTAACGCCTCGGCTGATTTTAATAAAATAAGATTTAATGGCAAAACATGCGTATTGTCTTTTATACAAAGGGTTGACGAATATATCGTGTCTAGAGGCATTTCTCACGATAAAATATTGTCATTTGGTTACGAAATTTTTGTTGAAGATGCTCTGCATTGGTTTAGGTGTGTGAGACCTAACATCACCAGTTGGTCTGAATTGGTGACATTATTAAAGTCTGAGTTCAGTCTGCAAGATTTTGACTACAGATTCTTGGCTGAAATTCGTTCCCGTACACAAGGTAGGGACGAGTCCATATCCGTCTACCTAGCAATAATGGACGGTATGTTTTCACGTTTGTCAAAGCCCTTGTCAGTAGGGGATAAATTAGACATTTTATTGCATAATGTAAGACCGTGCTATGCCAATGTTTTGGCCGCGGCTTCGCCTATTTTTTCAATTAATGCACTTAAAGTGGCTTGCCAACATTATGAGAGGGTACAATGCCATTTCACTAATTTTCATGAACCTCCAGGTCCTAGTGCTCAAACTCTTGCTCCCGAGTTTTCTTATCGGGGGAATAATAATTCTACTTCACCTGCAGGTTTTCCTAAGAAATCTTTTGTCTCGGCTATTGAGCTGCGAGGAGTCTATTGTCCTAGATGTCGCACTAACACACATAGCCTCAGCCAGTGTAGGAAGCCACGTGATATAATATGTTTTAAATGTGGCAAAAAGGGTGTTCGTGCTCCAGAGTGTCCGAATTGCACTAAAAATGGCAACTCTATACAGCAGAAAGGTCAGGATTCGACAGCTAAACTGTCAACTAATAATAAACATTATGTTTCTCCAATACTGGAACCTAAAACCAGTACATCTCGACCTTTTGTCACGGTCAATGCTGATGGCAAGAATATTGTTGGTCTTTTGGACACTGGGTCCAGCATTACTATTTTAGGGAATAATTCCCACAAGCTCTTGCTTAATTCAACTCGTAAATTAAATTACTGCAATCCATTACAGCTTTCTGCAGCTGGCGGTCAAAAACTTTACACTTCATCATACTTAAATATGCCGCTATCTTTTAAAAATCAGACTCACACTATAAAAGTCTATATAGTCCCTGAGATCAAAGATAATCTTATCTTAGGAATGGATTTCTGGAGAGCTTTTAATTTATTTCCCAGTGAGCTGGATTGCCTAGTTCTAAATTCGGAAACTTGCGCTGTATCTACAACAGCTATAGTTAATAATAACCAAGCCGCCCCTAATGTGTCGGATGCCTGGTATCTAAAAATTTATAATGGTTGTCTTTTGTCTCCCACTTCATTTTTAAATTATAGAATATCCAATTATAAACTTTATCGCTTCATTAAAAATATGAATTGTGAAAATCAAAAATTCACATGGAAGGAAGTTGTTCCTAACGAATTTAAAGCGGATATTCTAAAGAAAAATCATACCAGTCCTACTTCTAAACATTTGGGAATCTTTAAAACATTAAGAAGTTTATCGCTGAATTATTTTTGGCCTGGTATGCAAAAAGACGTAGCCAATTTTGTTAAGAATTGTGACTCATGTAATTCACATAAATGTGCTCAGCACTCTACTCTAAGCTTCATGGGTCGTCCTAGGAAATGTGTTGGATCAATTCAAAAGTCTACTAATGACATAATGGGTACCTTGCCTCTAACTAAGAAACAGAATACGACTAAAGTGTTCAACCAGGTACAAAGATCCGCAATAAGGTCTCATACTAGGAATTGTGGTCCAAACAATCTACGTCGTAAAAGTCATGAATTTAGTGTGGGTGATATTGTGTGGCGTAAAACTTATTACCAAAGTGACAAAGACACATACGTCTCAAAGACACTTACTCCTAAAACTAAATATATTAAATGTCGAATTAAAGCAAAATTGTCACCCTTTGTGTATGAACTCGTCAACATGCATGGTAAAAATCTAGGTTCTTGGCATATCCAGGATTTTAAAATAAAAATATAAGTACTTAATAAGTTCTTATTTTTAATGTTTTTCGCTGGAAAAACCTTACTAAATAATATAAATCTATAGCTACAAGCTACACTTTAACATTTTTATGAAAACTTATCATGAAAATAAAACAGGTTTATACTGAATAAAGTTTTACTTATACAAACTATAACTTATACACAGATGCACAGCAGTGTGAACATAGGCTAAACAAATATGTTGAAAAATCATAACTAAATTTAACCGGTGCAATGTCTAAAAACTTAAAGTACTCATCAGCCGATGGTTATCTTATAACTACTTAAATACATTTTTATGTTTTTAAATACATTATTCTAACAGAATAGAAATACTTACTAAATAAAGAAGAAAAAAAATAAAATAAAAGGGGAAATCCACTTTTTCAGGTCTTCGGGCAAATATTGTTTTGTTGTCCGGCGAAATGTGTGCAATTGCACACGCTTTTCGGGTCTACATATGATGAGGTCGTTGTTGGTTCTATCCCAATTTGAATTCCCAGATATGAAAAAAAAAATAAAAAAAAAATAAAGAATATAAAAAGAATACCTATATAAAAAAAAAAGAAATAAAAAGAATACAAAAAAAAAAACAATATAAAATTATTAAATTTTTTTATAGATAGGGATCGCTTCTCAACTGTAACCGTTCAATAACTGCTATTGAATCTTATTGTCTCATGTTTTTAACTTGACTCTTACTGTCTTGTGAGGACAGGGTTCCGTCAATTTTCGGGATTGTTTTTATCTTTGGTTACAGTTGTTAATGTCTTGGGTGATTGTTAGTTCTTCAAAGTTATTCAACACTCTTACTACTACAGTCATATTGGGTGTTTAACTAAAGATAGGCTGCTATGGGATGTAAGTTGTAGTCATATGTTAATTTATGACTGCATTATGAAGAATGTGGAGACTAATGAATGGAATTGAGGGTATATACGACGATGTATGCAGATGAATTGGTCTTCCGTATTAATCTTGAGGATTGTTTTTCTAACATAATTGGATTTTTCCTAGGCAAAATCCTACTCTAAAAAGGGGGATATGTAGCACTTCTGTCTAAACACAAATACTAAATCCTAAATAATATAATATCAAATCAAATGATCTCACTATGATCTCACTATAAACGTCCTACTGCTGGGCAAATAAAACTATTTTAGCAAATTGTACACATCTAACAACTGACAAGGACGCAAATAACAGAGCTTGTTTCACTTACTCTAAATATCCTGTCGTTAGCTACTTGTGTGGGACGTGGAAAGCGTGTTCCAGCCGGATTAAGGTGCTCTCTTACAATTTGATCTAGAGGTGCTAAAGGTAATTTTTCCTTTAATCAAATAAGGTTGATTAAAGGGAAAATCATAATAAAGAAGAAAGTAATGTATCGCTTATAATTGCAAAGCGATTGTGTAAGCGAGCCATTATTGAGTATCGCTCATATTTTGCGATGGTGTAAGCGAGCCATTATTGATCTGCGTTCTCTATGGTCTGGTCGTTCTGCTTTTGTCTCTGCTCGACGGCCCTGCCAGTATGGAAGTCCGTCTGTGTTTAAATTAACAGCCATATCGATTTTTTATGCGATTTACTCTCATATAAAAGGGAGACACGCTGTGAAAGCTTTCTTTTCCCGCTTGCCTACCTACCATTACTTACAACGTCGCACTGTTAAAATTCTGCGCGAAAATATAACCCGAAATCTCGGGTTCCTGTACCAGGCTACACCCACTGGGCCTGTGCGCTGTGCCTGCTGCTTGCTGCCTGCTGCCTGCCCGCCTGCTAGAGCTCGTGCGTGGATCAGCTGCCTAGCGTACACGACTCCGCTTTCGTCCCTGCGCGCAGACTGACCCTGCCGGCTCCAGGTTCCGGGTAGCTGCAGTCTACGAGGAAGATTAGCCTAAAGCTAAGTCCCTTTCAAGTCCTAGCAAGCGGACAGAGTGAGCGATCCATGAACCACCCCCTGAGTTCTTGTAATTTCTTTTCTAAAAGGGAATAAAAACTTAGTAACCAATACATTGTTGTCATTCCTATCCTGAAGCACCAACCCGTTTCACTGTGGTCAAGGGCTAAGTCTCAATAGCGCATTGTTGGACATTGGTACCTACTTTAGTATTCACATGCGGTCAAGCGTATGTGGCACTTTCGAGAGTGACAAGTCTAGGCGGTTTACAATTACAGTTTAAAATTATTAAAAATTATTAAATTATTAAAAATTATTAATTATTATTACATCTAAGACACTTTGGTTGTATTAGTCACAGCGGTTTGGTTATTAAGCGCGCATGAGTCTTCAATTTCTGAATTTTTCGTTTACCGTCCAGACAGATCAAAAGCTCTGAGAAAAGCCCACAGAGACAGAAAGTGGGCCTCAGGAAACCCAGCAGCTGAGGCACAAGATACAAAAAGAAATGAGATCCCATCAAAAACATTACATTATGTACCTACATGCACAAAAAAACACAAGTCTCGCAACGCAGTTTTGCCGTAAAAAGTTGCGAAATCGAGTGTAAGCCAAGTCGGTTAACACGTTCGACGCGGCAGTGATTCTTCTATTCTTCCATTCCTGCGGCGCCAGGCGTTGCACACCTGATCATAAAACTTTATTGTGGCGGTACAGGGCTTATTTTAAAACCTGTAACGTTTAAGAAACTTAAATTATTTTTTTGGCTTCATGTTAAAATAAATATATTTTTTTGCTTTGAATATTAACAATAAAACAATAATGAATTGATTGACAAGAACCTGAAGGCGTTCGTCAACAGCATGTTTTGTCTGAATAAGGGAAGTTTTGAGCATATTTTAGGGATGAGAAATAAAAATATAAAAGTTTTAATATAGTTTTCATGTAAGAGAAAACGTGAGAGAAGAGGAAAAACTACATACATTCATGTTTTTCATTGAAGCAGTGCACACATAAATTTCTTTTACATTCCACACATTTAGCAATATTTTTTTTCTACTATTCTGTCTTGTGACTTGTTAAAAAGCTTCGGAGTTTTTCAAAATTTCTCTTCTTTATATCTTTCACTAAATTATGTTTATTTGGTTCTGAAAAGATAAATTTGTTATGAATGATTTTGCTTTGTAAGTATACATGTGGTGTGTAGTATACATAAGGTAAATAAAAAAAAAAATATTGATGACTCACCTTTCTTAAATCTCTTTGATAAATCAATCTATAGGGTGTGGGTCCGGATCCATAAATTTTGTTTACATATTTTAGCTTGCCATAATAACCATTGACATAACAATAGACACTGTCGTGGAACGCGCAGGTCGATCTTCTGTCCGCCCGCGTAAGAAAACTAATATGGATATTCAGGAAGCTCCGTAACATCCTAAAACCATCTCTACTGAAAACTGTTTACTATGCCCTTGCCCAGTCAGTATTAATCTACTGTATTCCAATTTGGGGTAGGGCATGCAAGACTAAATTGATTGCATTGCAACGTGCTCAGCGATCATTGCTGAAGGTAATGCACAGGAAACTATTCCGTTATTTCACACAACAGCTTTACCAAGACGCGAAAGTCATGACAGTGAGACAATTGTTTACCATGCAGATAATAATACGGCAGCATAAACAATTGTGTTACAGCCCTCTAATCCAGACCAATCGTCGTAGGCCGAACACAAAAATTTGTCAAGCGATTAAACACAAGACCGCCTTTTTCCGACGCCAAACTGTCTTCCTGTCAAGCCACCTTTACAATAAAATCAAAACAAGCCTTAACATCTATCCTAAAAATATTATTCGATTGTAAGATTACCCTAAAGAACTACCTACAGGAACTGAACTACCATGAGACGGAATCTCTGCTAAAATGAAGGAAGTAACCACGTAATATATGTATGTATGTACGTATAACACACACACCGCACATACACCCACTCACACACGACAGACGCTCACACACATTGCCCTAAAGTCGATCTACTCAAATACACGGCAGTAAATAATATAGTTTATTTTATTTCATCACTACAATTATTAAATTGTAAACATTTTGTCATTGTACCTAATGGCACGCACCGGCCTGGGCGGGAGACCCTGGAGTCCTGAAATACAGGAATATTCTAGCTTAGGCTCCAGTCCTCCCAAATGTTATGTGTTAATCTTTTGTTTTTCTTTTTTTTCTATTTCCTGTGATTTTTGTGCTTTCTTCATGCTAATGTCTCCGATTTAGTTTAGTTTAGATTAAGGAACATGTAACATTCTGGTGGAAAATAAACAATTTAATTATTGAATTAATAGATTGTAATAATAAAATTTTAAACACTGAAAAAAGACGACAACCTCATGCGACAATCGAACCACGCACCTTCCGCATTCCGGGCGGCTGCCTTAACCACTTGGCTACCGAGGTTGTCATCTTTTTTCGGTGTTTAAAATTTTACTTAAGTATATTTAAGCGTTAATAAAACGCTAAAATATAAAACTTTAAGATTGTAATAATGTTTATATCCATAACTGATATGCCATAATAAATTTTGCCATAATCTCATTCGACATAAGATTAGCAAATCATAATTACATTAGTACTAACGTTAAATAGTCATAAACAAGGCACGTGGGGGCCCGCCCGGGTTATGTGGGTCTCTCCCCCCAACTCTCGCTCCCCGTCCAGGCCCTGCGGCCTCGGCGGGGGTTCGGGAGGAAGGGGGCATACCCACTAAAACGTCCAGTGCTCTCCAGCAGGACCCGGAGGAAAGTCGGGACGGGACCGGCCATAGGTGTAGCGGCGCCACCTACCTGCATGACGCCGCACATAGTTCGACACGAAGCAAATACCTTCCTAACCGTGTCAACAGATGGCGCCACAAAAACTAACTGAACGACATCTCCATACCGCGACAGAAAATAGTATGGGAAGCCTGCATCGCGGTAGCAAACTTTCACCACCTCCTTCGCCATATATAGCACCTCCAACTAACATCCGTTGGACCTCGGTCCCCGAGCTATATCTTCCCTTCTTCCTCAAGTTGCATCCTTCTACCATCCGGATCCCTACAGTGGTGACCCCGACGTGATCAAAACGCGCCTACCTTCCGCTTCCCTACATAGGCACTCAGCCGCCCCGACTCTCTAGGCCATTGGTTCGTGGGAACCCCCAAACCGAATGCACCCCTTGTGCAACGAGGCCCCTTGAGGCCACCCTCTCAGGATTCGACCCGACAGCTCCTCAGCTATCGAAGTCGAAGTCTGCCTCGCTGCTGCTGGAGAGGCGGCTCCGCGCTCGGATGGTATGAGCGCTCGCCGCATCCTCGAACTCCTCCACATCGCTCGGTCCGGTATCTCTCTCGCGAGAGACATTAAGGCTTGGTGAGGGTGAGAGAGCTCACCTCCTGCCTCCGGCCGGAAACTGGGGCTAAGGCTGGACTCACACATGGGGTCACGGCCTCTAGCATCTCAGCCTCCTCGACAGTGGCCGCTGGTGGCGGCTCCATCCGCGCGGTACCTGCCCGGTCGTCATGGGAAGCGCGATCTCTCACCATCTTCAAGGGAGGATCACACCTCCTGCTTCCCATGACGTGGTGGGCTGGCAAGTAAATTGCCTCCTTCCGTCTAGGCCGCTGTGCAGGGAGCATGCATTGTCCACCCTGGTGCTGGCGTCGGGAGAGGGGGGAATTCGTCCCTACTCGCTCTCCTTTGCTCTGTCACCGAAGGCAGACGTGCCCTCTGCTCAGCCTCGCCTCCAGACCGTCGATTCTGGCGTTCAACGCCGCAACCGTGCTGGTAAATGCCGACTGCATTTCCCTGAGGATGCTAGTCAGCTGTGTCATATCGGGGTAGGTGGGAGGAGCAGTGGGAGCCGCCTCCCTCCGAGGCGGCGATCCCCGTTCGCTCGCTTCCCTCCGAAGCGACTCTACCTCTGCCCTGAGGGAGTCTACTTCCTTCTGGAGGTTGAGGTTCCTGCTCTCCAGGGTCTCAGTCTTCCCCGCCGTGACGGACACAGTGTCCGCAGGCCGAGCCACCGCGGCAGTACGCGCTGCCCTGCGCTCCGCCACCATCGCCTCTACCCGCGCCATGGCATCAAGTCGCCTTGCCTTCTCCTTGGCGTCCTTTCAGAGTTTCACGTCAACCGCTCCAGGCACGTGACGTGCCGAACGGGTACTGGCTGAACCTCGACCCCTTCGCGCCGTGCCGATCTTCAGCGCGTTGGAGGAAGTCAGCTCGTCTTCCCAAGAATCGTCGGAATCGACGTACACTCTCCGCGGCCTTTTCAGGCTGCCGCCGCCTTTCGGTTTCCCGCTATTCGAGCTGATTGCAGCGGAGACGGACTCCGTTGCACCCTCAGCTGGGGGTTTTGTGGTGTGAACGATCCATTTGATTCCCACGAGAATAGGAACACCTAAATGTTACCCCGCGCAGTGGCCCCATACGCGGGGAACCCTCCTACTGCCGGTGGCGGGTGGTTCCGGCAGGTTTTTACAGGGCTTTCTCTCGGGTGTTAGAGACTTTTCCTTGTCATGGCCGGCCGGCGAAGGCAAGCATTCGGTCCCCTCCCTAACAGCTCCCCTACAGACAGGCGACAGTGCCCTCCGCTACCCAGGCTATTGCTGATGCAATTCGGATAATTAACCCTGGACGAGTACAAAATCATTATGTGTCCAACTTTGTCCAACAACCCGGCTATTCACGACATAGACTCATGATGCGAGGAAGTAGACCGTGCACAGTTGACAAATCATTGGTCCGATAAAGAGTGCTTGTCGCAGGGTGTTTAAAAGGTGATGCGAAAACCATGGCTAAACGAGTGGGTAACCAGTGACAGATCGTGGACGAGTTTCACACGCGAATTTTGGCCACTCTACCTGTTGGTGCGGGAGGCACTAACATACGACGTGGTTAGGCGGGAGGTAGAAAGGAGCTTACCGGGAGCAGGCTTTACGAGGTCGCTGGCACCGGGACACGAGCTGACGGGCGGCGATTAAAGGCGATGTGATGGTCACGGCACAGCACAAAGTCACTTCACCTGATCACAGGCACTATCATCCCAGGGTCACTATCAATAAGGTCACAGAGTCACTATATATAAGCAGTCTACGGCAATATCAGGGCGCGTATATCTTTTGGCGTCTCGCGGTCGCTAGCAGACAGACTGACGCGGGCGCGCGTCCGGTTTCACCTGTCGCGCGCCAACTTCGCGATACAACGCTAGATGGCGCTAGGCGTATCTTAATACACTTATAACAACACGTCTCGCCCGTGGCGAGTACATCCTCCGGGGCCCAGGGTGGGCTCATCCAGAGGGAGCCTGGCAATCTTGAACACAGGCCTCCGGAGGTGTCCATTGGCGGTGTCCAGGTCTACCACCCGCATGACGCCATCCTTCCCAGGCAGGGTGCGAGCAATGCGCCCCAGTCTCCATTTGAGGGCAGGCAGGTTGTCCTCCTTGATGAGGACGAGCTCGCCAACTCGGGGAGGGGAGGATGGGGACAACCATTTGGAGCGGCTTTAGAGGGTTTTTTTTTTTTAAAGAACGTCTGACCCTAATAAGAGGTCGATCGGGGCTGGTGTGTGGTAAAGCTGGTCAGCCAATGGCACGGGTGGCTGGCCTAGTACGTGGGAAATGTTTGGTACCTTCTCTAAGGGAAGGTAGCCAGTGACGTTTTTTAAAATATGAGCTGTGGCAGTGATTGTAGGAGTATCATTGTGAGTGGGTCGGCATACTATTGTTATTGCTGCTTTTGACTCATGTTTGTGCTGATTCCCAACTCCTGTAATTTTTAAAGGAGTGGGTTTTGATAGCAGGTTCAAAAGTCGTGCCATGCGTGACGTTATTAATGTCAGCATACTGCCACAGTCCAATAAAGCTCTGGCTGTGTGAAGATGGCCATGTACACACGCCAGCACATCAGCCTACCACACTTTGACCTTGAGCGCTTCAAAAGTTGAACAGAGAGAATCGTGCGAAAGAGATAAATAGCCTATATCAGTCCCACGTCAAATGAGTCGTGCTGCATTGCCGCCGCACACATACGTTATACGTTATTTTGCATGTGTGTATCACGCTTTGTAGAGGAATCGCGAAAATGAAACAATTTTTGAGGATTAATCTTAGTTATTAATATTAGAATAACTTTGGACTCATTTATTCCTAAAAGCGTTACTTAATGGAATGGAAAAATAAAAATCTTAGCCATATTTTCATATCTATTTTTTATTATAGTGTAATAATAATATCTTCATTACCTCGGAAATAATTATTGTGATGCCTTGCCGATGTAGGCACTAGGGCATTTAACTAATTCTGGATTTTCATAAATAAAACGTAACATTTTTAATGTTAAATTAAATTATGAAATATACCTACATAGCAAAATGTCAACTTATCTGATAGAAATATTTGCAAAAGTGTTTCTATCGGGTGTTAGGGTAGATTGTTGTGATGACGTCGGCTTGGGACGTAAGTAAAATCACTAGAAGAATTTCGACGATCTTTGTGCCGGCCGCGGTGGCGTAGTGGTCAGCGCACTTGCCCGGAAAGCGAGGGACGCGGTTTCGAATCCCGCCTACATTCTCGATTCTCGGTCCGAATTTTTTCTAGTATTTTCATAATTCCTGGGATTGTGGTATTAGGTAACACTGATTCTGTCTAGTTATTCAGTATGAGGAACTAAACAATAAAGCGACGCGTTGAAATAAAAAAAACATTGGGAAATAACTAATATAGATTTTTGCATTTGCGATGAATCTTAAAATTGATAACGAATAACATACTCATATGTAAAATAGCGTAATACACGCTATAACTGAATTTAGAGAATCCTCGCTCGTATTAAAATAGCGTAACACACTCTTTAACTGAATTTAGAGAATTCTCGCTCGTATTGCGATGTGGTTTATAACCTACTGTATATGCGCCAGACAAAAAGGAATTCAACACCCTTGTGTTGGTAGAGACGCTAGGTATCTCGGAGTTTAGAAAACCAACATTAGGAATTAACCCGACCTGGAATTTAACCTGGGACAAGTGGAACACAAGGTGAGAAACCCTACAGCGCTCTGCGCGAATCATATCGTCTAATAAGAAAACTTTTGAGACAACAAATTTAAAAATTTAAATTCGTGGTGAGGATTTAATTTAGGGGAGATTCCTAACGTTTAATAAATATGTAATGAAAGAATTTTCTCTAGTCTGTGTGACTTGCCCTATAGCGATCGACTCTACCTCATTATCTATACATGTTTTGACTGCTAGATCGCAGAAATTGACGATCAGTTTTTCCCATTAGTTGAACTGACGTCAGTCCAAAATTTGATCGTGAATGTCGAATCGTCACTAAAGAGTTTTAACTGACGGCGCGAGACGGAATTTTCCGTGGCTACCATAATTCAAGCCGGCGGCGGCGCGTCGCGCCAAACTGGGGCCCAAGTCTGCTAATTTACGAATGGCATAATTTAATCGCATTGTAATTGTTTGAGACATTTGGTATTCTTAAATGAGTAAGAGAATACCAAATGTGTCAAACAATTACAATGCGATCCAATTGCGATTCAATTATGCCATTCGTAAATTAGCAGACTTGGGCCCCTGGGGGGTTACTCTCGAATGCAAACTCAATCTTAATACAATTCCAATGCGATTAATATGTATCGATATTGGGATAAGTAAAGATAATTCCGGAACGTCATCTCGATAATAATTTGTTCAATCAATTTCCACGCAATTTAATTCCAATGTGGCGGCGCTATTGTCGCTTACAAAAGGGGAAATCTGTTTGGCGTAAAACCACTTGGAGTGACGCCACAGTTTTACGCCTGGACTGACGCGCAAAACTGATCGTCAGTGGCCAGCTTAAAACAACATAATAAAATTAAGAGAATAGAAATTGATAAGAAATTCGAAAATTATTTTGACAGTTAGGTGGTGATTACTGGGGTATAAGTATAAAAGACCAAATAATACTCTAGGCCATAAAGTTTTATAAAATTTATAAAACCTAAATGGCGGCTTGTAAAAACTCTTACACCAGGCCTCACCAGCCACTCGATAAAGAAGAAGAAATTTTACAACGCGGTCTTTGTTTTTCTATTATCTTTTAAATGTTCAATAGTCAACGAATAACTGTCAAAATATTGTAATAAGGCTCTTATCGAGTTTCGAACTTAAACTTAGAAAAATAAAAACAATAAACTAACACAAATAAACATTTATTGATTATAATCTTCAATATAATTAAACTCCCTGATTTATTAACTAATAAAATAGTAGGAACTTTAATAAACTTACTACTCTAAATAAATTACACAAATAGGTATTCAGGGTGATTAATTACCCCGAATTTGATCGATACTTATAGCTAATATAATATCAAAGGTTCAACCTATCACATTATTATTCTGATAACAAATACATGGAAAAGAAATTAAGAAACAGAGCAATAAGCTGAACATGCTCCAACAATTAAATGATAGAACGAAAACATTTATAAAATTTCTTTAAATAAACCATCCAAATCTAAAGTAACTCTAGGGTTATGAACTTAATTATAATACTTCAAAGTAATTATTAAATTAAAAATACGTCTTATTACGTCAAATGCCGGCTAAGGGATAAAATGAGAGGCAAGAGTTTATTTTCTTAGAACATTACAATTTGACTGGGCGTTTTTAACAGACTTCAAAACAAGGGTTCATTATCACAATTCCATAACATAACTTCAAGATTCAATATCATTTATTCAGGTTAGGCCATGTTTAGGTTACAGCACTTATGAATGTCATTTATGCCATCGGTTCGTAAGTCTAACTATGGGGCGGGAGCCTTGTAATGAGAAGAACCGGCAAGTAACTCAGCAAGGGCATTTCCTTTCTCCCTTTCTTTTACAGCGTCAATTAGAATTGAAAAATGCCCTCCCTATCATAGAAGGGCACTTTCCATTACAATAATAAAAACATAAAACAACTACAAGGACATAAAAATAAAAAATATATTAATAAAAATAAAAAGTTCAGGTATTCATCAATATAAAATAATCAATGTTATCAATGTCTTACAGTACAGAAAAAAGAAGTAAGACTATAACTACTAATATACTAATAATAAAAATAAGTTAGCAAGAGCAGACCACAGGCGGCACCCGTTCACGAGTATGACATGTGAATCAGCCATCGCTTCGCTCAACCATGTTTAAGGGAACGCAACGACCCGACGCGCATGCCACCACCGCAGAGACACTTTGAGAGAGCATGACACACTCGAGCAACTCCAATGAAGCAAGTAAGAAAACATTTAGGCAACGTTTTACGCAACATAAGTTTTGAGTAGGTACCTCTTGTCTGTAAGACACTGCTGATAAAGGCTATCATACCAGGGTATGAGCTAGTTACAAAGAAAATGGACTTAAGAAAATATAATGTGATTATTTTATCATTACCAGGCTGTTTTGTCTTCTTCTTCCTTAACTGTATAATAACCTTTCATAAGTAAATAAGATTTTATATGATTTTTAAACTTATCTAAAGGTAATTCTAGTACAGTACTTGGTATTTTATTATAATAGTGAATACCTTGCCCCAAGAAAGAGCCGAGAACCTTCTGTAACCTCAACAGGGGCATCATAAGTTTTGACTTATTTCTAGTACTGAAATTGTGTACGTCACTGTGTTTAGCGAATGAGTTAATATTGCAGCGCACAAAAAAAATTGAGATGCAGCTGTAAGAACACCAACTTCTTTAAAAATATCTCTTAGAGAAGTTCGTGAGCTTAGTCTATAGATGGTTCTATTGCCCGTTTCTGTAAAATAAATATAGTTTCAACATCAGCCGCTGTTACCCACAGTAGGGCGCCATATGACATGACACTGTGAAAATAACTAAAGTAAACCTTTTAGCAGTTTCAACGTCGGTTAACTGCCTAATTTTTCTAATGGCGTAAGCAGCAGAACTGAGTTTGCCGGCCAATTTCGATACATGAGGATTCCATTGAAGTTTTGAGTCAAGGGTTATCCCTAGAAAAACAGCCGAACCTACCAAATCTAATTTATCACTGTTTATCGTTAGATCAGTTTGTTCGGTCTTAACATTTGGTAGTGTAAAATTAATGCATTTGGTATTTTTAGCATTTAACTGTAAATTATTAACAGTAAACCAACTGAGTACTTCTGAGAGAGCATTGTTAATATCGTCATAATTTTTCTTAGACCTAGTCACATTAAAAATGAGTGAAGTATCATATGCAAACAATACAATATCACAGAAGTTTTCTACAAAGAATGGAAGGTCATTAATATATATCAAAAGTAAGAAAGGGATTGACCCTTGTGGAACTCTCATAGTTCCATTGACATAGACAGTTTGTGTTCTAGAACTGAGATAAGACTTTATCAAATCAAGCGCAAAACCTTTGAGACCATAGTAATTTAACTACATCACCAATGTCCGGTGCTCAACGCAATCGAAAGCCTTGGACAGGTCGCAGAAAACTCCAAGAGCGTTATGAGACTCCTCCCAGGCATCAAATATATGTTTTACTAGAGCAACACCTGCATCAGTAGTGGAACGACCCTTAGTAAAACCGACTTGCTTACTATGTAAAAGATTATTTAAAATAAAGTATTCCACTAACTGTTTGAGAATAATTTTTTCATAAATCTTACTTGCTGGTAGTATTGAAATTGGTCGATAGTAGGCGGGTTCTCTTTATTTCCCGTTTTCCCTTTTTTCGTCAACAAAAATAACTATATCATTATCCCAGTCAAAGTTGTAAAATTCTAAGCAAAAGCTAACTCTTGCCTCTTTATGATGTTCATATAATTGAATTTTTTTCGCAGGTCTGCTGTTTTTCTTCCCGGCCTCTTTTAATCTTCTCTGGATAGTGTCCATGGAAACCTAAAACAAAGAAAAAAGTAAAGTAAATTCATTAAACTAAAGATTTTAACTATACAGTAAATATGTTAAATTTAAAAACTTAATCAGGAATCAGAGGACCAACTTTAGGATTGTGTGTGACTTTTTAGTGATTTCACCCAATTTATGTCATGTTTCTTTTTTATTGTAGACATAAAATATCCAACGGTCTCTAAAATTATAGATAGATAGATAGATAGACAATACTTTTATTGTAACTTAACACCACAAACATTTACATAACACATGACAATGAGCACAAATACAAAGTTACAATTTGGCGGTCTTATCGCTTTAAAGCGATCTCTGCCATTATATTTCTATTAAAAATGTAAAATATTTTATGGTTGGTTAAAAAGGCTGAATATGTATTCACATGAAATTTGGCACACAGTCTGTAACCTGGCTTAAAATAATAGGTATTGGAAACACTGATTGAATTATTTTACTGCATGTAGTTAATATTATAGGTAGTTAAATGTATCCAAAGCCAAATATTTGATAAAAATATATTCTTCGGATCATCCTACTATACAAACCATGTCTATACATAGTAATTAATCAATTTAATTTTTTAAACTTTTTTAAAGGATATATAGGTAGTAAACATGCAATTGGGACCCCCCAATTGATTATTATGATTATGCAATAAATAGCTGGCACTTCACAACTTTCCCAAATGTAGGAGGTTTTTATGAATGGAAATATTGATTTAAGAGGGTTTACGCATTTCGGTTTCCTATACAAATTTCCAAGCTGAAATATTTAAAAACCACTTAGACGACCAATTTTAATAAAACTTTGCATGCTAAAGTAAAATTCAGGGATCTGAATAGTTTGTTAAAAACATTTTTAAAAAACGTTTATTTAAGTGAGTTATTGCGATTTTAAACTTTCTAGAGTAGACTTTAAATCGCAATAACTCAGCTAAATGAACGTTTTTTTAAAATGTTTTCAACAAACTATTTAGATCCCTGTGTTTTACTTTAGCATACAAAGTTTCATCAAAATTGGATTAATGGTTTTTAAAAACTTCGACTTGGAAGTTTGTATGGGAAACCGAAATGCGTAAACCCTCTTAACAATTGTAGTATTTACTTAATTGTTTTTGTTTAGAAAAATATACTTATTCAAACTTTATTTAAATCTAGCCATAGCTTCTGTTATCAAGATATTTAAAAAAAAAATTCAACATTATCACCCTACTACAAACCATGTTCAATATAACTTTACAGTCATAGTAAATAATAAATTGAATTCTTTACTTAATTTATTTGTAAAGATATTTAAAACGTGTTTAAAAGGATCTTAATAAATTATTAAGATTATGCAATGACTACTCATTATCAAAAAGTCATTCTCAAGAAGTGCGAAGGCATTTGAGCTTATTATTTTAATAATTTAACTAAAACCTTCATCAAAAAATTCATCAAATACACATGCAGTAAGTGGTTTTTTGGTCAGCCAAGTCAATGGTAGAAAGAATAGCAAGTTAAATCCCACTTTTGCTTAATAGGTGTTAATTTCAATAGAGTTTAAACAAGGTAGGTAATTGTTATGATATACTCACGCTATAATTAGAAGAAGACACTCTTGTGCTCAAAAAAGGGATCAGCAGAATGTGAATCAACTATGGCCGCGTCCTCCTCAGACGTCGTGGCCCTCTCGTAGTGCTGACGGTAGTGAGCTTCTAGGGACCCAGACTCTTCCCATCGGCGAAGCCAAAAATATACCGTTTTTCGCTGAAAGAAAACGTCAATTAGGGTTTGTTTTAATACACCATTGGTAACACCTACTATCAAATAAAACAACAGCACAAGTTGGTGTTAGTTTGTTCGTCCCGTGTAAAAACATTGATTACCTTACAAAATTATAATTTTATGGCTAACTTTTTCTCGTATTACTACACTTTACGGTTAAAGAAGAATGAAAAATCCGCATTCTCACAAAATCCGTTATGGCGGCTCCACATTAAGGCCTGTATTCACTTTGATAAGTGCGACAGTGCAAGTGCAGGATGTGTAGTGCGAGTAGTGTCCATTTTGTCAAGTAGCTGTGTTTAGTATGCACGTCAAGAAGCGCACTTGCAATTGCAAGAAATAATGAAAGAAACTTTAGAACCCACGTATCACTTTATTACGCGGGCTACTTTAATTAACTATATTAACCACTCGCACTAATCAATCGCTGGAGTGCGTTCCCTCGTTTTGGGTGTAGTGTAGTTGTTTGGTTAAAGTTTAACTCGTTTGAGTTACAACCAGGCCACGGAACAATCAAGTTGTTTTTATAACCTCTTCTGAAGTATTCCTGTCCAAAACGAGAGAAAACTCTTCTTTTGTCTACATTTTTTCCACTTTTATACAACATTTAAACCTAATTATTAAAAAGTAAAACAATACGAAACAAACAGGCCGAATTTTTCGAGACGTTTTGACATAAATTACAAAATTTGACACTTTAACAGGAAACGGAACGCAGCCCTGGGCTGCGTTCCGTGGCTTCACTCGAGTGCACTCGAGCGCACTCCGGCGCGCGCTCTACCCGTTCCGTGGCTTGGTGAAATTTTACTCTGACGGCTGTCAGAGCGTAGTTTCATCCGTTCTGTGGCTCAGAGCGCAGCAACCAAACAACCATCAAATCAGATGGTTGTTTTTCACTCTGACAGCTATTTGACGTTTATATCATTGTTATAGTGTCAAATTTTGTAATTTATGTCAAAACGTCTCGAAAAATTCGGCCTGTTTGTTTCGTATTGTTTTACTTTTTAATAATTAGGTTTAAATATTGTATAAAAGTGGAAAAAATGTAGACAAAAGAAGAGTTTTCTCTCGTTTTGGACAGGAATATTTCAGAAGAGGTTATAAAAACAACTCGATCGTTCCGTGGCTCAGTTGCAACTCAAACGAGTTAAACTTTAACCAAACAACTACACCCAGAACGACGGAACGCACTACTGAGCCACAGAACCACAGATCACATATACTAGCACAGAACCGATGAAACTACGCTCTGACAGCCATCAGAGTAAAATTTCACCAAGCCACGGAACGGTTAGAGCGCGCGCCGGCGTGCGCTCGAGTGAAGCGACAGAACGCAGCCCAGTCCACACGTGTTTACTCCTAATCACTAAGCACTTGCACTCGTCACCAGCACTAATCACTAATCAATATACAGGCTTTAAGTGCCGTGAATTCACGCGCGAATTCACGGCACGGATGGTAGATGACTGAAATACATCGTATCGTAACCGATCGAAGTATAGTCTGGAGTAAACTGATTAATTTCCTCTTTGGTAAACTAGTACGGGGCCGTGAATGTGGATTTGTACGCGTGAACGCCGCGAGAACCCTTTGTCGCGGGACAAAATAGTACGCGCGCGATCACGCCTGTTCCCCGTCCCCGATCAGATCGGGGAACAGGCGTGAACCCCAAGAAAACCGTCCACATTCACGTTCACGCCTGTTTACGGAGCGTCACGGCACTTGATTATTTATTATGTGTCGGCACTAGGCACTAATAATGTGGAGCCGCCATTACAAGCAGTCAAACTAAAAATTACAGGTTTAGGGATGAATTATTTTAGAGCGGGCCGTGCCACGGGGCGTCGTGCCCCGGACGGGACACGGATCATGCAATGCACAGTTTAATAAGAACTGCTTGATACAAAATGTATGCAACGTCTCAAATCAGTGCGCCATCCGAGCCCGGACGGAGCCCGGACGCGCCCCGTGCACGGCCAGCTTTTATATAATTCATCCCTTAGTAAAATTTCTTCCTCTAATTTATCATGAAACTAAATAAAAAATCATGATAACCTATATAAAAGTTACGAGTTATGTTAACCGCCATTTTTGTTTACAAATAAACAGTAAAATTTCTTCCTCTAATATAGCATGAAACTAAATAAAAAAGCAGAACCTATTTAGATGAAAGTTACGAGTTAAGTTAACCGCCATTTTTGTTTACAAATAAACATTAATCTAACACTGCTAAGCCGGGTCTCCTGCGGCACTGTTTTGTCTTTTCTAACACCTAACATCAAACATCTAACAAATCATATTTTGTAGTAGGTTATTATGAAAATAAATTACTCACCGTTACTCCAGTTTGGTCACATATATGTTTGACTCGGCATCCACTTCGTCTTAGAGCAATTATTTGCTCCCTCTCCACCGTCCACCCTACTTAAAGTAGGTGCCATTTTTGTGTTTACCACAGACTTAGAGATGGTGTTTACAAAACGCGAGCGTCGCTGCCGTGACGTGTGACTGGACTGCCAGAAGAAAAATTCCGGCCCGGTGGCGGCCGCGCAGGGGGCGTGGCCAACCCCCGTGAATAATTACTATTGGCCGATAGTTTTTGACATATTCGCCTGTATTCGCCATTCGGGAATTTTGATAAACTAGAGAATTCCACCAATTAAATTGAAGACACTTTCTTTCTAACACTCCATACCGCAACGTAGTTATAGATATGTATAATGGATAGCGTGATGTGCTGCCGTGTGTACGTCCGCGACTTTTAGTGAGACGGTTGGCAACAAAATGGGTGTGCCAGTGGGCACAGAAGGTGAGTGAGCTGGTTGAGTATCAGCCGAAATTGTATGAGCTGAGTATGTATCAGCTGTGTGGGCATGGGTAGACTGGGCATGAGCTAATGGGACATGGGCTAAATGGGCATGGTCTGAATGGGCATGGTCTTGTTCTACCTCTTCGCTAGAGTGCTCCGTGATAGTTGGGAGTCATAATTGCTGGCCGCGTTCGCGGGGCCTACCTGGCAAACCGGACCTGGGCGGGCTGGCTCTGTGAGCAGAGCTGGGTTTTTTTTAATTTTTTTTTATTCCTATCTACTAGTGATCTTCACCCACAGTATGGGAGGCTTATTTACTATTTTTCTCTTTCATTCCAGTTCTCTCTTTTATTCTTCTCGCACTTTCATTCATAACTCTCTATTACCATTCATCATCTTTTATACTATACGGCTGGGTTTTGCCGTCTACTGGCTTGGTTCAAAACTTTACCATCCTCCTAGCTAATCTCTAATTATTACTTTCTAACTAATCTCTAATTATTTACTTTAACATATTTATTTTACTTTTCCTTTACAGGTGTTGTGCAGGGAAAATAACGGTACGCTACTCCTGAAATGCATGGGCATGAAAAACTTACAAACTAGGTTGGCTTTATTTACATTTGTTTTTGCTTATTACTAATTTGCTTTTCTATACTACTTTTACATATACTATGTTAACATATGTATCTTATTCTATTTCTTAATTTTCTATTACATTTGTTTTTTCCTCTTATATTTTTTGAATTTATATTTTTGTTTGCAATCTTATATGCTATTTATAACTTTTAAACTTATTTGTTGCGCATGAGCAGATTTGGTGCGCATTATTCATAAATGCACACAAATCTCTCGGCTTTTTACATTTCCTTATTATCATTTTATCTACTTATTACGCTTGCAAACAATTTCTGCAAGCTTCGTGCAATAATTTAAAAAAAATTCTCGTGTTTTTTCCGCAGACAGAAGGTCCGGGAAATTTTTGGGGACAATGCGGGTGCCCAACTCCGCCTCAACATTGTACCTCTCACGAGTGTGTATAGGGCACTCGGAGAGGATGTGTACCAGTGTCTCGTCGGTGTTAGGGTCACAGGCGCACGACAGGCTGTCCTTACACTTGAACCTGTGTAAGTATGCGGAGAACCCACCGTGCCCCGTGAGCACCTGTGTGGTGTATTTAGTGTGCGTGAGTTTTTGTGTGACTCTGTATGCAGCGGTGGTGTTGGTGAAGAAAAGTTTTGTGACCTCGGCTGTAGTACCCGACTGGTATCTCCGGTTCCATTCGCCCAGCGTCCCATCGCGGATGAGACGCTTTGCGAATGAAACAGGACACCTGTCGTAGTCGGGCTTTCTTTTAGAATTTATAGCGGCTTCCTTGGCTAGCACGTCGGCCCTTTCATTCCCCTCCAACCCCGCGTGTGCTTTTATCCAATGCAAAGCTACAGCTTTGCCCTGTTTAAATGCTGTGCTGATGTTTTTGCGGATTTCAACTGCGAGGGGGTGGAGGGAATTTACGCCGGTTACGGCTTGCAGGGCTGCCATCGAGTCGCTATAAATTCCAAAAGAAAGCTCTTTCCTACTGAGTACTACCTCCAAAGATTTGTGGAGTGCGAGTAGTTCAGCCTGGAATACTGTGCTGTACGACGGCAGTGCAAGTTTAAACGTTCGTATCTCGGCGGCGTCTCTCCATAGAGATAGTGCCGCTCCGACCTTCCCGTCTATCTTGCTGCCGTCGGTGTATATCTGTATGCTTTGCGTGTTTGTGTGTATTTGTGTTTGATCTGTGATGTGTGTAATGTCAATTTTGGTGTGTTCTGCCGGATGCGGCAAGTGTAGTGCGGAGTGTGGAGTGTCTTTGAGCAGAGCTGGGTTGCACCTGTTTAGCATGTGCGGGTTCGTGCCGCCTGCTGTTTCTGGGACGCTCCCTCGAGTGCTCTCTTAGCAGTGGTGGGGGTATGTGTACTGACGACGAATGAGCTGAGTGCGTTGGGGCGTCTGGTCGATGTAGGGACGTGTGGTGGTTGGAGCTCCCACAGTCCTTGCATGCCCCCCTTGACCTGCACTCGCTCTCGTAGTGAGGGCCGAGACAACGCTGGCAGCGCTCGCGTGCCTGTACAAAGTCCCAACGGCCCTGTGTTGGCTGGGCATTGTACCATCTGCACGTCATGAGCCTATGTCACCTAGTGGCACAATAGGGACAGTAGGACGTCGAGCGTGAGGAAGAAGACGAGGACGATGATGAGGAGCAGCTGCGAGCCGGGGAGGTGGATGGGCGGTGACGCATTTGCTGCGCTGGGCGGAACGGCTGGTGAGTAGGCTGATCATAGGCGCGGTGAGGCGATGGAGCTGAGGAGCGGCCACCGTAATGGTCGGGCTGTTGCTGAGCCATCTGAGCATAAGTGCGATGGGGCAACTGAGGAGGCGCACGGCTACGAGAAGGGCCGGGCAGGGCGTGAATGGGTTGCGGTTGGGCTATGTCTCCACACAGCGCGCGTGCTCCTCGAGGTAGGAGATGAGGTCGCTCAACGTGGGCAGGGTGCTGCTAGACCCGTGTCTGCATTCAAATAACGTGCGGAGCTCACCCTTAAGCTTTCGCACCACTATCGACACAAACACGTAGTCGTCTCCTATGGGCAGATCCAAATTACTAAGGGCACACTGGGTGGACACGAGCGGAGTGAGGAAAAGTGTGCGTATGTTAGAGCGCGTGTGGATGCTTGGCAGCCCCAGGATTATGTCGACGAAACTATCGATAAGAACCCGGCGGTTCTCGTACCGCTTGGTGAGGATGTCCATGGCCACGGCAAAATTTTCATTGGTGACCTTTAGGTGGGACACCATGCTTAATGCCTCACCGCTGAGACTTGACAAGAGATAGTGGAGCTTGACTGCTTCCGACAAGGTCGCCATGTCGTCAGTCAAGCTCCTAAACAGTGCAATAAAGGAGGGCCAGTCCTCCACTTTTGAGCTGAACCTGGGCAGCGCTATCTTGGGGAGGACGGCTGTAGGCGTATTGACGCCGAAACTGGGCTGAGCGCTATGGGTTGGGGATGACTTGGAAGAGGTTGAGAATTCCTCCCTAGCCATAAGTATCCCCAGGTATGCCCCGGAGGCTTTTGTGTGGTTCTCAGTGTATGTCTTCTCAATCCCCTCGTCTAAGTTCTCTTCGGCAATGTCCTTCTTAAAGGATCTGGCGGCAAAGTTGTACTTCTTTCTGAGCGCACTGGTGTTTGGATCCTTTGATGACACCGCGTTAGCCCAGGCTTGGTAATGTTGTCACTTTTGGCGAGACGCCATTTTGCAGCAATGACCAAACCATGGTTGGGACTTGCCGCCAATGGGAACCACAGAGTTTGGAATGAAAAGTTCCATTCCCTGCAGTATCACATCAACGACAGAGTCAGCGGCGACATCAGGATCATCCAGCGAGAAGCAAACTCGCCACCACGGGTAGGACGCAAAGAAACTTCGCATCCCATCCCAGTCCACTGACCTATAATGCCAGACTCGACGGCTAGCCGCTGGTTGCGGTTTTGATGTTTCTTTGAGTGGCACAGTGCTGCGAATCAGACAGTGGTCTGATGAGCCTAGTAATGCATCAACAGAAACTTGATAGCCGTCTGGGTGCGAGGTCAGCAGAAGGTCCAATAAAGAAGGTGCATGGCCCTCCACATCTGGAAGCCGTGTTGACTCGGTTACCAATTGGGACAGACTGTAGGCTAAAGCGAAGTCATGAACGGCTCTACCCGCGTGGTCAGTTGTGCGTGAACCAAGCCATTCGACGTGGTGGGCATTGAAGTCTCCTAATACCACAATCTCGGCCGAGGGGATCCGTTGGAGAAAGGAGTCTGTTGCTGCTTGGACGGTCTCGATAAGTTGGTCAGTTCCGATGATACCGTTTTGGGACCTATACAGGCACGCGTAGACGCAAGGATGACGTCCGCAGTCGACGTGTAGCCATAAGATGAAAAGGTCCCTATCTTCAAGATTGCCAAGGCGACGGACGCACATATCCTCCCTGACATAGGCACAAACACCGGCTCGTGGCACAAATGCATGTTCCAGGTTGTATAACGGGTAGCGCAAGTAGGAGATGTCAGGCGGGGAGGGATATCTGCGTCTCGGTGAGGAAGAGCGAGGCTGGTTTCGCCGTCTCGAGGTGGTAATGGACGGCGCTAAGTTAGAGTGGATTCCCCTGATGTTGCAGAAGTCCACACGAGGCGTAGGAGGGGGTGCCAATTGTCCTGCCTTTCTCCTGCCTGCAGCATGCCTTGGCACAAGCGGACTTTTGCCCTCCCTAGAATACGTAGGGCAGCCTGAGCGAGAACGCTCAGGGGGGGATTCTCCGACACTGGATGTGTCGGTATCAATTGTGAGGGGTGGGGGGGGGGAAGGGGTCTCCAGAACCCTCACCTCACCTGCCTCAGTGAGGGGGTGGTATTACGCCGGGCGAGCCGACCCAATGCGTGCTCACTCAGTTGGTGTCACTCATTTAGCACCACCCAGGTAAAGGTGTATCGGATACTTGTTTATCGGATTATAACACAACTGACATCACTTTTAATTCCGATATAGATAGTGACCAGACTAAAAGTTTATTGTTTGATGAAAACTGTTCTGATGAGACCCTTAGTATTGGTTGGTATAATAAAAGTGATGAATTGCATTTTACAACCAGAATAAACTTAGAAAATAATAATAAAATCACTAAACGTCAAATATTATCGATCGTTTCTCAAGTGTACGACCGGTTTATTGAGCCCGTTTATTATTATAGGAAAATCGTTATTACAGAAGTTGTGGCTGTGTAAGCTAGATTGGGATGAAATAGTGCCTGATAAAATATTAATTATTTGGAAAAAGTTTATAAATATCGTTAAAATGTTTACAAAATATTCGTGTACGTCGTCATGTCATAGGATGTGATTATTTTAGAATAGAACTTCACGTATTTACGGATGTAAGCGAGACTGCGTACGGCGCGTGTGCTTACATACGGACAAGCTGTAGCAATGGTGACGCGACAGCTACGCGACGCGGCTCTTCGAACATAACAATCTTGTTATTTTCGAAGAGCCGCGTCGCGCCAGTGAAACCGGTTAGCATTCCACGGCTGGAGTTATGCGGTACATTGTTAGGCGCTAAGTTAGGCGATAAAATATTAAAAACATTGTGTTTAACTTTTGATAAGATTGTCTATTGGACAGATTCAACTATTGTTCTCGGTTGATTACGAATGTCTCCTCATAATTTAAAGACTTTCGTACAGAATAGTGTTGTTGAGATAAATGAGTTGACAAGCGATTCGACTTGGCTTTATATTAGCTCATCACATAATCCAGCTGATCTAGTTTCGCGCGGTGTATTTTTAAACATATTAAATTCATCCGAGTTATGGTAGAACGGACCCACCTTTTTGAGTGAAACTGGGACTGGTTGGTCACAAAACCAGTTTGTTACTTTAGAAAATAATAATTTACCTGAATTAAAACAATCTGCTATAAATATGTTGTGTAATAATGTTGAAACCGTCGAAGTTATTAATTTTAATAGATTTTCTAAATTTTCTAGATTACAGCGAGAGAGTGCATATATGTTGCGGTTTATACATAACACACGGATTAATAACAATAAACATAGATTGCGAGGGCCGTTAAGTGTTGACGAGCAAGATAAGTCTTTAAATTTTATAATAAAGCAAGTCCAAATACAATCATTTTCTCATGAATACAATGCGTTAGTTAATAATCATAATTTAAAATCTAATCGTAACATTTCTAGCTTAAATATATTTAGATAAAAATAATATAATAAGAGTTGGAGGCAGACTTGTTAATTCAGATTTTGCACATGATAAAAAACATTCCATTTTATTATGTAATAAACATGTTTTTACCCATATTTTATTTCAAAGTGAACATTTAAGTTTATTACATGCTGGTCCACAACTACTTTTATCTCATATCAGAGATAAATGGTGGCCATTAGGTAGAAGAAATTTAATAAGAAAAATTGTCAAACAATGCGTAAAGTGTAGTCGTATGAAGGGTAAAATTTTAAAACCTATGATGGGTGATCCAAACCGACCATGGACTACCAGGTCACCGATCATGGCTTGCTTGAACTAGCTGCGATACGCAGCGGTTAACGATTTAAATAATTAATACTACACTTAAATACTATGTACTCACCGAAGATGCGAAGGTTGACCCACCTCGCAACCTGAGGAGAGGACAGAGATGAGGAAGGAAATAGGATGGTTGCAGCTCAGCTGCTGTGATAGCTCCTGGCCTCTGACGGCATTGCCACGCCGGCCGACTCCAAGAGGCTGTCCAGATCGCACCGTCCCACTCGCCGAGCAGCCGCCTCCTTCACGATATCGCCGGGAACCGGTTCCCACTAGCTCACCACGCGAGGCTAACAGTGCCCGCTAAACGCGAGGTAATGTTCGTAATATACGCGCCGCCGTCGCGTTTGTTCGTCCGATTAATTAAACATCGCAGCCTCCGATAGCTGGTTACAAGGAGATTAACGAGATTTAAGCCGATTAACTGTTAATTTACAACGAATGAACGTGGGCATGTACCGACACAAACAACTTCTTCCGAACTATCGCGAGCGCGTATCCACCGAGAGGACTATATAATGCGCGCACCTTAATCGCGGTTGTTTTACACCGAAGATCTGAGGCTGTTTCACCGATGGGAAATCAAAACAGCAAACCGTAAGCGGACCGTTCCACCATTCCGTGTTCCGAACCGATACTGAACTGAATGCCATTGTCTATTGTACCGCCATGACACTTTTATTTTCCTACCCTGTTCATTGCAGGTTTTGCAGTTTTGCAGTTCATTGCTGGTTTTAAACAATGGGTTACTTACCTGTCGAGCGTGTAACTGCCAGTTTTCCATTCATGATTTGTGGGGTAGATTACGTAGGCCCCCTATATATTTTAAATAAAAAAGGTAGGGGTTCCAAACTCGAAAAATGTTATATATGTCTATTTGTATGTTTTTCCACGCGTGCCATATACTTAGAACTTGTTACTAGTTTGTCATCAGTAAGTTATATTTCAGCTTTGAAAAGATTTATTTCTCGGAGAGGAAAACCCACTCAAATATTTTCCGATCATGGTAGAAACTTTGTGGGGACAGCTCGCGAACTTTCTGAATTTTTTAAAAATAGTTCAGAGTCTATTATTGATTATGCGTCAGATCATCACATTAAATTAACGTTTATACCTCCATACGCACCTCATTTTGGCGGGTTATCGGAGGCTGGGGTCAAATCCTGCAAATACCATATTCATCGAGTAGTAGGAAATGCACATATGACTTATGAGGAGTTCAGCACAGTTTTAGTACAGATTGAAGCTGTCCTGAATTCCCAACCTTTGTATCCTTTTTCTTCAGATCCCAGTGACTTCATCCCTCTTACTCCTGCCCACTTTATTATTGGCCGGCCGCTGACCGCTCTAGCAGAGGAAGACGTGACCACTAAGCCCACGCACTCATTATCCCGCTACTAACGAGTTCAACAACTACGGCAATAATTCTGGAAGCGATGGTCTACAGAGTACATTTCGGAACTACAGAGGCGCACTAAATGGCAAACGAAGAATGACAATTTAGAAGCAGGAACTTTGGTTGTCATAAAAGAAGATAACCTCCCACCGCTTAAGTGGCGTTTAGACGGAGTACCCAGGGTTGCGATCATTCGTACAGCAACAGGCGACATTCACAGGGCCTTTTCCAAAATATGTCCACTGCCAGTCGCTGAGGAACCAGGTTCGATGCCCGACACGACACAGTCTGTTTGAGAGGGATCTCTCAATGTCCGCCGGGATGTTCACGCGCCACCTAGCGGCAATGTGAGGAGCACCGTGATCACAGAAGAGGTGGCTCAACGACGACCGATGAAGCAACAAACAGCATACTTTAATAACGTGGCCGGCGTAGTACATCAAACCAACACCAGAGGCGCTGATTTTGAATATATAAGGCGCCGCGGGCGCAGACGAAACATATATTCTTCACTACTCTCAACTCCTAATTTATCGATAATAATTATTAAATTTGTTCTATTATACGTTTTTTGTACTTGTACCAAATTTTGAAACTACATAAAGCAACAGTTTATTTCATTAAAGTCGCCTAATTTAAAACCTAGTCCTTATAGAAGAGAAAAGCAAAGACAGGTGCATTCGATCTGTACCAACATTTAAAGTAGTTAGAAACAAACAAATGTGCAACCGATGAACCATGATTCAAAATCATGGTTCATCGAAAAAATGCAAGAGCGTAAAATACGTAAACTGCGAAGTGTGTCAACGACCTGGCCATCACGCATTGTTACATCGAAATTATACAGAAATCCTACGTGTAGTCAAAACAAATAATCACGCTAAACCAAATGACGAAAAGAATATACAGTCAAACTTATCAGAGACAACTTCTAGACAAAATGTTCTGCTAGCAATAGCCTTAGTTCAGACAACAACCAACGATGGTATTCCACAATTATTATCGTCGTCTTTATGTACCGAAGAAGTAGCCCTACTGTTAGCATACCCAAGGACAAAAATCCATTTTTTTTATAGCAGAAGGAGGCAAACGAGCAAGCGGGTCACCTGATGGAAAGTAATCACCGCCGCCCATAGACACCCGCAAAACCAGAGGAATCGCAGGCGCGTTGAATCATGTCGAAATCAGAGGCATAGGAGATGCCAAGCCAAAAACTTCTAACTATATAATTAACATAAACATACGGCCACAACATTCTAGTGAATACAGTTTACCTGTAACACTAATAATACGACCGAAACTTACGAGTTCCATATCACGACATGATCTGCAACAGCTTCCGGTATAAAGCTTGCAAAATAAGTTGATTGCGGAATCGACATACTACAAAAAGGGACTTAAAGACATAATATTAGGTGCCCATGAATACAGCAAAATACTTCAAGAAGGATTCGAAAAAAATCAAAATGATATAATCGCCCAGAATACTAAATAAATTGGGATGGATTTTATCAGGACTCTGTACTACTGACATAAATAATGAGATAAAAATACTTAGTATGACTGTACGCACGGAAGAAGTGCAACAAGTTGCTGCTTCTGAAATGTGAGAGATATGGCATCAGAGGCCTAGCCCTTGACTGGATCCGGTCTTATATTGGTAACAGAAGACAATACGTTGAGGTTTCAAATATAAATAACCAAAAACTACTTGGGTCTCATCAATCTGACATTAAAGTAACTAAATTTGGCGTCCCTCAGAGGATTATCCTTGGACCTCTGCTCTTTCTAATCTACATCAATGATCTCCCTGATTATATAAATTACCCTTGTATTCTGTTTGCAGATGACATATCTGTAGTTATCCCATGCCTTAACATTAATAACTATTGCACAGAATTAAATAAGACTTTAAAATCAGTAATACACTGGTTGAAACAGAACAACCTTAAAGTAAACTTAGACAAAACCAAATACATTCAATTTACTAACAAAAACGGAATCAAGAAAGATCTTTTAATTAGTCAGGACAATACATTGTTGAAAGGAACAAATGACGTTACTTTTCTGGGTTTAATACTGGACGATAAATGTACATGGGAAACGCATATTACCAAATTGTCTAGTAAAATAAACTCTTATGCATATGCCTTATGGAAATTAGGGAAAACTACAAGCAAAGAAACAGTACTTCAAGCATATTATGGTCATGTTTGTTCTATTTTAAGATACGGCATAGTATTATGGGGAAATTCATGTCATATAAATAAGGTTTTTATTGCCCAAAAGTCATGCATTCGTGCGATGTACGATGTCGACAGGTTGGTTTCATGTAGACCACTGTTTAAAGAATTAAAGGTGTTAACTGTCCCTTGTTTATATATATATGAAATATGCGTTTTTGTAAGAGCTCATCCAAAATTATTTAGGTGTCTATATGATATCCCTAGTAATTACAACCGCAGGCATCCCAATAAACTAATTTTGCCAAGTATACGAACAGCCATGCGTTCTAGGAACAGTCACTCAATGGCTGTAAGAATTTATAATAAGCTCCCTAACGACATTAAAAGTCTAACATTAAATAGATTTAAACAAAAACTTAAGATATGGCTAACACAGAATTGTTTTTATAGTGTGAAGGAATATTTTGACTGTTGTTAAACCTCTAATATTTTAATTTTATTTTGACATTTAAGCGAATAATATAATATTGTATGTGATTATTTAGGTTGAAATTTTATATAATATTTATTATTAATACTTAATTGAAAATTATATTGAATTGATGTTTTTATAAATAATTAATACCTAACTTCATTATTATTACTTAATTGCATGCCCAAACTGGGTGAATGTGTCTTGCACTTATTCCTTAGATTAAGATCACTACTGAACCGCATTCATGCATAATAAATTATTCTATTCTATTCTATAACAAATGACAAAGTTTTGGGAATTAGAAGAAATCCCGAAAAAATCCTTACTAACCAGAGAAGACGAAATATGTGAAAAATACTACCAAGACACTACTAAAAGAAACAAAGACGGAACCTACACTGTACGACTTCCTTTCAAGGATCCTGACTTGGAATATGGAGCATCCCGGCAAAGAGCTGGGGCACGACTGTTACAGCTAGAACGACAATTTAAGAAAAACTACAATTTACGAAAGCAATATTACGAGTTTATGTATGAATATTTACAAATGGGTCACATGAGAAAAGTTGACAAAAAGGGCTATAACAAAGGAAAATATAATGTTAAACACCAAGCTGTTATTTTTTTTTATAATAGAAGTAGGCAAACGAGCGGACGGGTCACCTGATGGAGAGTAATCTCCGCCGCCTATGGACACCCGAAACACCAGAGGAATCGCAGATGCGTTGCCGGCCTTTAAGGAAGGAATAGGTTTTGGGAAGGAATAGGAATTATGAAGAGGAGGGGGGGGGGGGGGGGGGAGAAGGGCCTACGGAACCCTCACTAGCCGGACGAAACACAACAGCACCGAGTGCCATTATTTCACGCCGGATATTCGTGAGAGGGTGGTATTACGCCGGGCGAGCCGGCCCAATGCGAGCTGCAACGCAGCGTGGCTATACCATTCAGTTATACGCGAAGACTTCCTAACAACAAAATTAAAAGCTGTTTTTGACGCAAGTAGTAAGACAAGCATGAAAATCAGCCTTAACGACTATTTATGAAAAGCCCCACGGCAACAGGACCTAGCAACCATACTCTTACGGTGGCGCACTCACAGGATTGCATTCATGGCGGATATAATGAAATGTTACCGTTTCATAAAGATACAGGAAGTGATATGACATGTCAAAGAATATTGTGGAGATTTCACCAAGACCAGCCAATTGAAGAGTATGAACTCACCACGGTCACCTATGGTACCACAAGCGCACCATACCTAGCCGTCAAAACTTTACAACAACTAGCTTTAGATGTAAAGGATAATTATCCAATGGCTAGTCAGATGACACTACAAGATTTTCTCGTTGACGATATCTTGTCAGGTCACGGAGATTTGGAAACCGCAAAAAGATTACAAAATCAGCTTATAGCTATGTTAAAAAAGGTGGTTTCGTGTTGCGAAAATGGTCTTCAAACAGCGCTGAACTACTGGAACATTTACAAAACAAAAACCAAGACGACACGTTACTAAAACTACCATTTGATGAAAATTTAAAGTCACTAGAAGTGGCATGGTCACCATCAGAGGACAGCTTCTATTTTAACATCAACATCACAGAAAATAATCAACCTACGAAACGAATTACATTTTCAGAAGTGGCAAAAATATTAGACCCAATTGGATGGTTAGACTTAGCATCTATTATTATAACAATTAAATGATTGATACAAGAACTTTGGATAAGCGGCACAGACTGTGATCAAATATTATTAATCAACGTAAAACAATGTAAACAATGGAGTAAAATACAAAAACAACTAAACTGCATTCAGACTTTAAAAATAAACAGGTGGTGTCAAATAACGAGAAACGTGATAATTGGATTACACGGGTTCAGTGACGCATCCAAAAATCCCTACAGTGCAGTAGTCTGTTGCCGAGAAAAGTGCGATGACCGCTATTATGTCACATTCCTACAGGCAAAATCGAAAGAGCACCGAAGAAACACAAAACCACATTACCAAGATTAGAACTTTGTTCTACACTACTGTTAGCTAAATTGATGAAAACAGTTAAAGATGCTTTAAATCAACCAGATGTCACCATATACTGCTGGACTGAATCAATGAAACATCATTTAAGACGTGTGGTTGGAGACTCTACACTAACTTATGAAGAAATGACAATGTTGTTACATCAAATGAAAGCATGTCTCAACTCAAGACCATTATGTCCTTGAAGTGAAGACATAAAAGACAACATAATACTAACACTTTTTTGATTGGCCGTGAAGCAGTTGGAGTTCCAGATCCTATTACAAACACCATCACAGATCTGGAAACCAGGTGAAAACTAACTCAGAAAATGAAAAAAGACTTCTGTAATAAGTTGGTCAAAGGATTATTTGCATCAGCTACTACAAAGATACAAGTGGACAAAAAATAATGAAAATCTAAAAATAGGTACCGCGGTTCTCATTAAAGACATAAACATAACTCCAAGCAAATGGCCTATGGCAAAGGTGAAAGAAATTCATCTTGGACAAGATGGTGCAACGACAGTGGTCACCCTACAAAAGGCAACTGGGGCCGAAATAAAAAGATCGGTTCATACGCTCATTCCGCTATTAATAAATAAAAATTATTATGGTTCAGAAACCATGACTAATGAAACGCCTGTACTAAGTAATGTAGCAACATCTCACAAAAACTATAAACGGTATAGAAAAATACCAAAGGCATTCACATTACTTACTACAATTCTTGTTTGTGTTAGTACTATATATAATTGGTACAACAGCACAAACTACATCAAACTGGACGTACAGAATAAAAAATATCGATCCAGGATTATACATAGAACAGATTTGGATAGCTAACCGCAGAACATTCAGAATTAAAACAGCATTCGACCGATTATACATGAAAAAACAATTAGATTGAGTTTTTACAGTTACGAATAAATTTAAAAACCTCTGTCACAGATCGCAGAATTTTACTTACGAAACGCGTTGTGATGAATTCTACCATCACTTAGAAGAAGAAAGAACAAAGATTGAAAAGGCTGTTCAATCCCTAACCAATATAGAACATACAAGGAAGAAAAAGGGTCTGTTAGGCCAATTTTTGACCTCTGTATATGGAGTTAATGATGAAGTTTACAAATATTTACAAGAATATAAGACACAACAAGATAATCAACGTCTATTAATTGAAGCAGCTAACCAACATTATATGATATCCACTGTCTCGACTGTTAATCAAACTGAAGAGAGAATACAAAATAAACTGCAAAAATTTCAAACAAAGTTAAATCAAGCTATGGAATTCATAAACAACAACAATGTTTAGTACAGATCCGTAGATGGAAACCATATTAAGATCCAAGTGATGCAAGCCAACAATTACATCTCCGAAATCATGGAACATTACGAAAATTTACTAAAGATTTTCTTAGTCCTCTGAGGTGGCAAGCGATCACATTATGACTGCTGTCAAAATACCCCCGACTGCGACTGCTCTTGGGTGGGCCGTTTTTTGTTTACGTTATCATTAAGTGCGTACGAAGCGGGACTAGGGAACGCGCTACAAAACACGCTATGTTAAATAAACAACGATAACGATATAAGTGCCTGTAAAGGTTTACATTTAATAAATAATTTGACTTTGACTTTGATAGCAATACAAATACCAATAATTTTTAGGACATGGATTTATTAACCCCCAAGTATGTTTTACGTTTTTTTGTAGTTTTCGTGTTATAATTTTTTTCGTTATTTTATATTTTTCAACGACGAGACGGCTCTAAAACAATTATAATATCTTTTTTTTGGGTCGAATTATCTTCGATGTTTTTTTTAATACGATGCCTGTAGTTGTTGCACTTTTATGAGTAAAAAAAATCTTCTTTCTAACTTTAACCTAAGATACAAAAATGTTGATCCTAACTTTAAAAATTGTTTTAATCAGAACAAAATGGAATTTTCAATTAAAAAAAAAATTTTTTTGATAGCTTCTGAAAGTTCTTAGTTTTAAAAACAGCCCGACCAAATGCTTTCATACTGATACAAAAAAAGATGTTCTTACTAAATGACATATTTTTTTGCTGAAATCGGTGGTTGAACATGCCATAGATAAATAGTAGATTTTTTCCAACGTAGATCGGAAATTGTGTAATTTTCATATTTTATAATTTCTTAGTAAATTTTCACATTTTTGTCTATCAGGAGATTAATTATCCTTTTACGTTTAAGAAGAGCTCAGTTGATAATAATAACATAAGTACATTTCATACCTACTACTACTCTCAACATTTCAATTTAATAATGAGAGGGCCAAAATAAAACTCAAAATGCGTGTAGAGGGGGTGATTAGCGCGTCTGTGGTAGGTATGATGCAGCTGCCTTGCATCCGACTGTTGTCGGTTTTTGTGGCACGCATCAAAGGGATTCGGCGCCAACGTCCGGCGCGTCTGTCCACACGTCTGCCAACGCATCAGTTTGATCGGAAACTTTTAGGTTTATTGAGCTATATCAAGCTGAAAACTGTCTTCCGTGATTCTACAATCCTAAAAATAAATATCACAAGAATAAAAATGATGTAAGTAAGTATATTACCTACGTATACATCAATATAGTAGTTAATTAACTAATTACCTATTTCAATTTTGACGTGACAACGTCTTATAAATTGGTTTGCCGGGTGACACTTCAAGAAACTGCGTTACGCTCCGCTCACGTTATGCGCTCACAATGAGAGCGAGTGAGAGGCACGCGTCCCTTCCACTCGGGCATGGTTAGCCCGCCTAAGAGCGAGAGAGACAGACATAAAAAGTGAAAGGCACGCGTCCCTTCCATATAATTCTTTGTATAAATAAATGTTTTAAATTGTTACTATTATTTCATCCTTCTTCCTACTATACGAATGAATATTCACATTAAAATTATTTTACCACTCAAAGTCGTTGTCACGTAAAACTTTCGCCCGTATACCGACTTTACAGGCAACCAATTTTTTTTTTGGGGGTTAACAATGCTCGCATCCGTAGGTGTGTACCCTCGTGACCATACATGTGACCCCTGGGTGGTGGTAATTAAGCATTTGGTGGTAGAGCTCAGCTCACCCGGTTATCGATCACCGTGCGGCAGTGTACGCCCGCCAAGTGATCTGTGCTCGTCGCAGGTCGCGTTCCGGGAACAGCGCCGTACTACCAGAGCCAGGGGAGCGGCTATTGTTGCAAACAGTGGACCAGAGAGTTCTGCCGTGGATCCATTGAGCGGGAGACGGGACTCGTCACGCCGGCCAGGGAGACCCGTAGAAACGGTGGTGCCGCTGGCCGCCCGCGGCATAGTACAGGGGCCCAACCGGGGCTAACCACCCCGGGAGGCTGCCTCACCAGGTCGCGCATAATCTCGGAGTGGATCGTCGTGCCGGTTGGTGACCGGAAATGGTGGGACCTGGCGACCACTTCCGGGAGGATATGGGGGCCCTTCCGTTCGGCGTGTCGGCTGTGGTTGTAACGCTCTTCCAATGCTAAAGTGGAAGACTCTCGCTTTGTTTATCTGTTTGCAACAGTAGTGGCTCCTTGTTCACGTCCCTTCCTTCCCCTTTTCCAATGACAGTGCCTAAAAAGAATGCAGGTAATACAGCGGCTTCCTCCTCTCCCACTACCAATTCGCTGTTTGAGGTGGAGTTCACTAACATCCGTGGGCTCCATTCTAACCTCAACGCCGCCCACCAACACCTCGAGACAGTGCGACCTGCATTGCTTTTTCTCACGGAGACTCAAATTCGTCGCCCTACTGACACGTCTTACTTAAGGTACCCCGGCTATCAGCTTGAGGAGCAATTCCTCGCGAAAGCCGGAGTGTGTCTGTACGTGAGGGCTGACATTTGTTGTCGTCGTCTGCACTGCTTGGAAGACCCCTCCTTTCCCATCCTATGGGTGCGCATTGAATTCGGCTCCCGTTGCCGTGTCTATGCGTGCCTATATCGGTCCCACACGGGAGAGGCTAATACAAGCAACCTTTTTGACCACCTTGGCCGAGTGACTGATGTCGCGCAAGAGCGATTCCCAAATGACGAGGTGGTGGTTTTGGGGGACTTCAACGCCCACCATGAAACATGGTTGGGCTCCTCCAAAACTGATCACGCTGGTAGAGTCGCTCATGCCTTCGCTCTGACACAAGACCTTACACAACTGGTTGACCATCCCACCAGGATATCAGATAACTTAGGTCACGCGCCCTCCTTAATGGACTTATTGCTGACGAGTCGCCCTGCAGGGTATAGAGTGTCGGTGCTTGCACCTCTAGGCTCGTCAGACCACTGCTTGGTCATTGCCACAGCACCACATAGCGCTGGTCCACCGAAAACGGTGGAGACCAAGCGTCGTCTGTGGCACTACTCGTCGGCAGATTGGGACGGATTGCGTGATTACTTTGCGTCCGTCTCCTGGGGCCAGAGCTGCTTTCTTGGAAAGGACCCGTCGGAGTGCGCTTCTGCCATCGCTGATGAGATCTTGTTGGGGATGTAATATTATATTCCGTACACAGATCTTGCCAGCGTTGGTAGAAAACGGCCTTGGTTTAATCGCGAATGCGCCAAAGCTGCTGAATGCAAGCAGGCGGCGTATCGTGCTTGGACGAGGGCTTGCGCACTAAATGACCCGAGTACCGGCTCCTTGAAGGCGGCTTACAAGAAGGCCTCTAGGTTTAATAAGAGGGCTCTCGCAGGAGCGGATGCACAAAGAGTCGCGCGGGTAGGGCAGGAATTGATCTCGCACCTTACGGGTAGTCGTAGCTATTGGCGGCTCGCTAAGGCCGTGCAGGCAAACTTCTGCTCTCCCTCGTTACCTCCGTTGAAACATCCAGATAGCTAATTTGTTGGCTGAACTTTTTGCGGCCAATTCGCGCATCGACGATTGTGGCGCCGCTCCACCTATCATAGCACATTGTGGGGCCACCATGCCTGATATTCGTATCAGGCAGTGTTATGTACGTGCCGTGCTGCGGTCGCTCGACGTGCGGAAGGCTAACGGGCCGGATGGTGTTCCGGCGATTGTGCTGCTCAGATGCGCGGCTGAGTTGTCTCCTGTATTGACACGATTGTTTAGGATGTCTTACGATACCGGTATTGTGCCGGTGTCTTGGAAGGAAGCGAACATACAACCCATCCCCAAAAAAGGGGATCACTCGGATCCAGTCAACTATCGACCCATCGCTGTAACTTCTGTGCTGTGCAAGGTGTTGGAGCGGATAATTAACTCCCAGCTCATTCACTACCTAGAGTATCACTCGCTGCTCCTTGATCGCCAGTATGTGTTCAGACCCAAGCGATCAACGGGTGATCTTCTAGCGTACGTTACTAACCCATGGGGTGAAGCGATGGACAAGCATGGCGAATCTCTGGCAGTTAGCCTTGATGTCGCCAAAGCTTTCGATAGAGTATTGCATCGCTCCCTTTTTTTCAAGTTGCCGGCCTTCGGTGTGCCGCCCCGTTTGTGCGCCTGGGTTGCAGACTTTTTAGAAGGCGGAGGATACGTGTCCTTTGTGAGAGTAGTTCCTACGAGTTCTATAAAGTCAATGCCGGAGTGCCGCAGGGTTCTGTGCTCTCACCTACTCTATTTCTTCTGCATATCAATGACATGTTGTCCTTGGGCAATATTCATTGTTATGCGGATGACAGTACGGTGCATGAGCGGTACATAGGACATCCTGCGGCAAAGCAAGCCGATATCATGGTGAAAAGGCAAGAACTGGTTGCCAAACTGAACCTGACTCTCGATCGTGTCCCCAAGTGGGGATCTGAAAACCTGGTCGAGTTTAATGCCAGAAAAATCCAGGTTTGTGCATTCTCGTCCAAGATATCTCCCTTCCTTACTCCTCCTTCTCTTCAGAGCTCTCCTTTACCCATTTCAGTGGACCTCAGCATTCTTGGCATGGACATCGGCCAGGAACTGAATCCAAAATGATACATCGAGAGTATTATTTTACTGCCTCCCGTAAGTTGGGTATTCTCAATAATCATTCACAACCTGTGTCAAAACATTATTTGACCTGCATGCCCCCATAAAAAACATAAATTTAAACACGCCCCCCATCCATGGATAACTGACACCATAAAATCTATGATGCACATAAGGGATAGGTACCATAAAAAGCATAAGCTACACAACACTGTAGCTTCTAAAGAATGTTATATAACAATGAAACAGGTTGTAGTTGCTGCTATTGAAAACGAAAAGAGGTGCTACTTCGATAAAAGCATAAATATGCACATAAATAATTCTAAGAAGTTATGGCAGAACTTAAAAGGCACTGTACTACCGAACAACAAAGGAACATCAGAACTCCCACCACTATTCGACGACCCCAATAAAATAAATGCACACTTTCTCAATGTGCCTGGTGCTGACAGTGTGACAATCTCCCAATTAACATATTATGAACACCACGGCATTGCATCTTTCTCAATACTACCTGTCTGTGAGAACACAGTACAAAAAATTATTAAAAGGCTTAAATCTAATGCCCAGGGGAACGATGGTATATCATTGGACATGTTGCTGCTGACACTACCCCAGTCATTATCTACTGTCACCTACATCATTAACAGGTCTATAGAGGAATGTGCCTTTCCAGAGAGCTGGAAGATAGCTGTTGTTAAGCCTCTTCCTAAAACCAGCCAGCCTACCTCAATGAAGGACCTTCGTCCTATCAGTCTGCTCCCGTGTATATCTAAGGTCTTGGAGAGAGTGGTCTGTGATCAGCTTACAGGATTTCTCAAGGACAACAACATCCTGCCCCAACTCCAATCTAGCTTTCGTAAGGAGTTGGTACCGCGACTGCCCTGTCTGATGTGGTGGACAATCTACTTGCTGCTCAGGACCGGGGGATGATCAGCATAATGCTGCTACTCGACTTCTCCCGCGCTTTTGATTCAATAAATACTAATCTTCTTCTTTCAAAGCTTTCCTATTACGGAGTCAATCCCGGGGCCATAAAATGGTTTCACAGTTACTTGTCACATAGGCAACAGTATGTTGAATTGGCAAAGATGGACGGGAGCAAATCTTACTCGAATCCTCTTCCTGTACCACGAGGTGTTCCACAAGGGTCTATACTTGGTCCCATCCTTTATATCTTGAACAGCGCAGACATCATAGGAAGTATCACACATTGTCAATACCACATGTATGCCGATGATCTGCAGCTGTATTTATCTTTTTTACCTTGTGATCATGTCAGGGCTGTATGTCAGGTTAATGAGGACCTGTCCCGCATATCTGCTTGGTGCAAATCAAACTGCCTAGTCTTGAACCCCACGAAATCCAAACTTATTTTATTTGGCACAAAAGCGAATTTATATAACCTTAATAATACTGGTACTTTTACAAATATTACTATAAACGGAGAGGTGATTGAGCATGTGGATAAAGTCAGGAATCTGGGGTTGACTATCTATCGTCTTAAATTGCTCTATAAGATTAGACCCTACATCTGTGAAGAGCTCAGAATTAGATTGTGTGAAGCATTGATCTTATCAAAGTTCAATTACTGTGACACAGTGTATGGTCCATATCTTCTGACCAGGTCAACCAAGCTCATCCAGCGAGTGCAGAACGCTTGTGCTCGTTTCTGCTTTCACATTCCACCACGCACTCATGTTACGCCTTTCCTCAATGCCGCAAAATTACTGAAGATGGAGGCACGGAGAAAGCTTCATTTGTCAACACTGTTGTTTGGCGTGGTTACCACAGGAAGCCAAGTTATCTTTTCGACAAACTGGAATGGGCCCAGGTCCACAGTAGGTATCCAAAGAGAATGTGTACTCACATCTTTTCCACTCCTAAACATCGCACTATGGCCTTCCGTGGATCGTTTAGATTTGCTGCTTCTCGGTGCTGGAACGATCTCCCGCCGCCATTGCGTGATCTGAAAACGAAAAACGCATTCAGCAGAGGCCACAAAAAGCTTCTTCTGACATTGCAGCTAAGTGACGTATAAATAATAAATCACATTTAAGTTATGCACGACACGCGCGTCGCAGGCTGGAGATAGCGTCCCTACGCTGGCCGGCGCCGATGAGGCAGGCAAGTTTTTCTTTCTTCCTCCTGTCATACGTATTTAACTATTTAGCTCTGAACATGGCCTCCAAGCCACCTCAGTAGGCAGGTTAGATACTGTCTCGTGGTACGCATTTGCAACTTTCATTTTGCAGTTTCTTTCGCATAATTCGCATTGCACAATCACATTTTTTGTACACATTTTAGATAATTACATTTTTTTTCATATCGTTTTTTTTATTTTATTGAGTGTTATATTTATTTTTTATCCCCAATGGAAGGAATGTAGTGCATACAGCCACGATTATTATTTGTGTAGTTCAGTAATATTTAGTTACATTTATCCATACCTTATCTTATTTGTTTATCCTTACACAATTTTGTACGTATGTTTATCAATATATTATTTATGCATCTAATCTTTTTCTGTTATTTGACGTCACCTCCCTATAAAGGCCCTGTCAGAATATCAGCGCTGCTTTGTCACACTGCCCAACTTTGAGGGACGTGGCAGCATATTGCTGAGACAGGGTCCATGTTGGCCTCACACACTACTAGCTAGGTACCTGTTTTTATTTAATTATTTTGTGATCCTGTGTTATTTTGTTATCTTTTATTTTTAATATTTTTTTTTGGTCATTTATATTTACTGTTAATGTGCTGTATTGTATGAATATGTGTGTGAGTGTCAATAAAATTTTTCTTATTCTTATTCTTATTCTTAATAAGGTGAGGCGGTTTTTCACTCCCGAGCAGCGCTGTTTGCTGTACAAGACTCAAGTCCGATCGAGTATGGAGTATTGTTCAAATCTGTGGGACGGCTCCGCTAAATGCACTTGATAGACTACAAAGGCGAGCGGTACGCATTATTGGAGATGCTGAGGTTACAGCCTCTCTTGAGGACCTCCAGCTGCGTAGAGACATTGCTTCTCTCAGTGTCTTCTACCGAAATTACTATGGAGAGTGTTCTGAAGAACTTTTTAATCAAATCCCGCCCTCTCCTTTCCTGTCTACGTGCTGGTCTTAGGAATCATCATCATACTGTGCAGAATATCAGCACTCGTACCAAAAAATTTGGCAAGTCGTTCCTCTGTAAGACCATTCGGCTTTGGAATTCTCTGCCGTCGCATGTGTTTCCCAGTTCCTATAATCCCGGGTCTTTTAAACGGGGCGTGAAACGGCATTCATGAATGGGTGCGCTTGTTACCGTGCTTGTTGCACGGTGGGGAGCGCTCTCATTTTTTGGACTACAGCGGCTGCTTACCATCAGGCAGGATGTAGTCACTTTGGGTTGGATCCTACAAATTCGTTATCAACAATCTACCGTTGATTATTTATAGAAATTCAGTTTTTCTAAATTAATTTTAGCTGCAAATAATGAGTACACGATTATACTAACTAGGTAAGAAACAATTACATGTGTTTTATTACTCTTTAAAAAAATAAGCATAAAAAACAATGCAATTTGTCATTCAGACGCTTGAAGCCAACTGGGCTCCTTGGAATAACATAATTATAAAAAAAAACTACTAGGACCAAAAAAATAATAAAATCACTGTGACTTGATGAATGTCCCATTAAGTTAATAGATATAATAATTAAAAATAATTAATATTTTGGAAAATAATTCAAATCAAAGTTTTGTCACCGAAAATCCGTCATTCAGTTCACGATGACATTTCGACTTTTTAAAATTTTTAAATTTATGTTTGACCGTGCCGTGACCTGCCGAAACCTCACTAAACACCCGTCCACCGGCCTGCCTTCATTCGTCAACCGTAATTACTGAGAGAAAGACGTTTGATATTGATATTTTTTTAACCAACTTTCGTTCGCAGCATTTTGTCACTACTTTATGTCATTCCGTTTGAACGTATAACTGTAAAAGGATCAACCATAAGTAAATTCTAATTTATGCATTTATTAGACCCTGGTGCCCAACGATAAATGTGTGGCGTTTTACCTATTAACTTCTTATTTAGCAAAAATTATAATTTAACATTGCTCGTCTTGTCATTAAGCTCTCAATCCCACTCGAGCTTCCTGAGACTGGTTGATTTTTTTCTAGTAAACATTTTATCCTACGCATTTGACTAAGAAGTCATTACGTTCAAAAGCCAAAGAAATAAAAAGTCTACTATTAAGTTTAAGATTATTTTTTTATTTTATAATCAGATTACGAACTTAAAGTACTTGTGATTTTGAAACTAAGTACTTTGCGAATTAAAAATTCTCTTGATCTCGAAGATGCTACGGATTTGGAATATTTTTTATTGGGTAAATGTAAATAACAGTTGTAATTTATTTTCCTAATTAGCACCTAATTATTCTTTGCTTTTTTATATTGCAGTTAATACATAATTGTTACCTATTATATCTAAGAGATAAAGTATGGTTACTGTTCTGTTACTGTAAAAAATCAAAGCCTTGTTAATTCTACGAAGTATATTGTTGTTTATTTTTGTTTCTTGTTGTATTTTTGTTTCGAGTTGTATTTTTGTTTCGAGTTGTATTTTTGATTCGAGTTGTAGTTTTGCTCCGAGTTTTTTTTGTTTTTAATTTATCTTTCACTATATTATGTTTTGAGTAGTTTTTGTGTTTGAGTTTATCTTTAAGTAGATTTTAGAGGACCTAGAACCTTACGGCGGCGTAGTTATCTTGCATTAACCCTGAGCATGGTCTCCTGATGAGACTGAAACTGATCGGCCTATCCGACGAAATCGTACGTATTATGATAATAATGCCTAAAAATATATTGTTATAGTTATTCAAACTGACTTTTAATATTAAGTACTTACTATTGTTATTTTTATTTTTTTTTATTGAATACGAAGTATTGATAGTTACTTTTTTAATTAAGTTTGTATAATCCTTTAAAAATAAATAAGATAATTACAAGAATTAACACCTACATGTATTCATAATACCTACCTATTGCCACTAAATACCTTCATTCCTATACTGCAATATGAAAATGTCATTATACTCCTGAAGATATCATTACATTCACGGCAATAAATAAAATTTTCTTGATTACTCAAAATCTACAAGAGATAACATGTTCCAAATACTTGTAAAAAGCTGTCAGTAAGGTAGACTATAGAATGTATCCCAAAAGATTGATTCTATAGAGAAATTCCCGTGGAAGATAAAAAAAATATATTTTTGTGAGATCCATCCTGACGTGTTTACGTGTCACATAAAAAAATAAAAAAATAAATTGTATTTGTGTAAATCGCGTGACAATGCAATATTATGATGACATGGTACTGATCTGATGATCGAACTGGAAGGTGGCCCTAGGAACTAGAATGTGAGAGTGCGAGTGGCGTCTGCCCAGAATGAACATAGACTGATAGACCTACAGACGTAAAAATAAAATAAAAAATCTGTAGACGTGTAGAGGAGACTTTAGTCTAAGCGCACTCGGGTTACCTTACCCGGCAACGATGCAAATAATATACGTGCTCTTTGCAACTGGTACCTACTCACGGCGCCTAGGTAGTGAGTAAGTAAGTACATAAATGTTAAACATTCTGTCACAGTCTGTCATAATATCACAAAGCGTGGAGCGCAGGAAGCGCGCCGACTGGTTTGGGTTCGGTTCCTGCGGCGGGGCTGCGCACAAATATCTTTACGTTTAAACAAATATAAAAAGCGTCCCGCGTCGTCGGAAATGAAACTTCCTGAGGAAGAGCTGTGAATCTCCCTTTATTCGGGTGTTTTCGCGCCGCGCCGCCGCCGGCCGCCGCCACCGCGCCGCGCCGTAATGATGGCCAAACTTGCCAGCTACAACAAAGGCGCGCGCCAAGCGCCAATAAATTTTACTTTCGTACCAACTTGCTCCATTTAAGAGAACAAGAGCAGTAATTGATTTAAGTAGGACGTAGTTCGGGGCATTGATTAGAGTTTCACGTTTATTGTGTTACGGTCATAATCATTATTGTTGTTAGGTACGGACAGTACGAATAGTTAAAGATAATAAGCTTTTGAGTGTAGAGTTAGTTTTATGGCCTCGTATTTTCATGTTCGCTTTAACTTAATAATGGTTAGATAAAAAGTTGTATGTGTTTTGAATATTGTGAGTAATTATAGGGATGACTTGACGAACTTTCTAGAACGAACATAAAGGATTTTAATGGTCTAGTCAAGCCATCTGGGAACTAGTAAAATCCCGAGAAAAATATTACTTTGTTTGTGAGAATTGCGCACATGTGTAAGGTCATTTGCTGTTATTCGAAGACATTAGCCATTGTCAAAATTGAACGCACATTCATTTCATGGAAGGCCTGTTTATTTACTAAAATTGAATAACAACAAAATGGCCCCTTTTGTGATTTGTAAGACATTGCATTTACTGTAAGTCGGACGGCCAAAGGCTCGGGTAATTTTTAATTGTCTACGGTTATTGTTTTATGAGCGACCTTAATGGCGGGGTGCTGAACCCCATCTGGGGCCCAAGTCTGCTAATTTACGAATGGCATAATTGAATCGCAACTGGATCGCATTGAAACTGTTTGACACATTTGGTATTCTCTTACTCATCTAGGACCTTCTATGATCTGAGTCTAGGACCAATGGTTTTCCAGAGACATTCCATTGAACTGCAATTGGACTATGTTGCTAGTCTGCTCTTCAATCGTGATCCAATGTAACTCCATTGTGGATTAATGGCGGTTTTAATATCTGTAAGTCATGTTTTTAAACAAGGCGCTTCATTGCGACTAAATAATTTGTAATCAAATCACAGAGAACTAAAAATACGATTATTTAAACTAAATAATAGTTTGTTCACTCATTCGGTCTCTTGGTAGATTTAGGCAACACCAATGGGCGATTTTCTGACAGCCCAAATTTAAAAATATAAATTAGTTCAAAAACACTCGATAGATGGCGTTTTATGAAAGCCGAGCCGTACACAAAAGGTACACTTTTGTTTGTTAATGAAAAAATAAAAAAAAATTGTATTTCACATAATTCATAATTCTATTTTCCCTAATTTCGTTCACAGTTTGACAGTTGCACAATATTGATATTATTTTCCAAAGAGATTTAAATATTCTATAACATCATTTGATATAATTTTTGCTTATAAATAAAAATAGCATTTAACCCTAAATCGATTTCAAATATTGTCTTAAAAAGTTAATACGTTGAGTTTTCGTTGAGGTTGTGTTAAAAATTCAGTGACAGAAACGAATCGCGGCAAAACCGACTCCACGTAGACTTGTCTGCCCTACGCTAGAGTGTAATTTAAGCCTGTTAATTTAATGTAATGTTATAATGTTTATTATATTGAGTCAGTTGTTACGTCAAATGAAATTATATGAAATGATATTATATTATCTGAACGTTAGACTAGTTAGTTATTTATATAAAACATTACACACCCGCAGAAATACTAGCAGCTTTACTCCTGTTGGTCACGTGATAGGTTAGAAATTTAAGACAACCGCAAAGCGCATCGGGGCATGCTGCATGCAGGCAAGCATACATACAGCATGCAACCTAACCAGTATAGACTTGTGCTTTCATGCTGTATGCTTGGTTGCGTGCATGCTTGTTTGCATGCACGCAATTAAGTAACTTGCAAAGTTATTTTGACATATAAAAATGATTAAGTGTTATACTCTTGTGCGTTTAAACTTTGTGCGGATTACAATTATTAATTGTTAATAGTAGGGATTATGAATGGTTCCGCCTAATGTCGCATTTGGGAAGTATAAATTCGGCGATAAAGAGTTAGGCGAAGTAAAAATTGGCTTAACACATTTAGGAAATGTAAAATTGTGCGAAAAAAATTAAGGCGAATGGTTTGTGTGCCATTGACAATTAGGACAACAAAAAATTCGGCGTTCCAATATAGACCCTTTAAAAATATTATCTATTTCGACGATGAAGTGTAATGACCTCCTATCTAAAAAAAGACGATTTTAGAGGAAACGAAAAAAACTTTTATTATTTTTTTACGCCTACTATTGAATAGTTGTTACATAGTGCATTTATCATCATCGGAAGCTTTAATTTATAACGTTAGTGAATATATGGAAATCCTATGGATTACTAAATTAAATGTAATTAGGAGATATTGTTTTAAAATTATGGATAGTTTTAGCTAAGTTAGGAGGTGTTGCAAATTAAAACAAATAGAAATCCAAAGCTGTTATTATTAGACATTTTAAATTGTTTATCAGTGTGTCAAAGGGACGATACACGCCATCGCCGGTGCAGGCGTCTTGCTCTGTATGGTAGGTGTCAGAAGGACAACACGTGCCATCGTCGGAGCAGGCGTCTTGCTCAGGCTGGTAGGTGACAGAGGGACGACACACGCCAAATCGGGGCAGGCGTCTTGCTCTGTCTGGTAGGTGTCAGAGGGGCGACACACGCCATAGTCGGGGCAGGCGTCTTGCTTAGGCTGATAAGTGTCAGAGGGACGACACACGCCATCGTCGGGGCAGGCGTCTTGCTCAGGCTGATAGGTGTCAGAGGGACGACACACGCCATAGTCGGAGCAGGCATCTTGCTCAGGCTGGTAGGTGTCGGATAGACGACACACGACAAATCGGGTCAGGCGTCTTGCTCTGTCTGATAGGTGTCAGAGGGACGACACGTGCCATCGTCGGAGCAGGCGTCTTGCTCAGGCTGGTAGGTGTCAGAGGGGCGACACACGCCATCGTCGGGGCAGGCGTCTTGCTCAGACTGATAAGTGTCAGAAGGACGACACACGCCATCTTCGGGGCAGGCGTCTTGCTCAGACTGATAGGTGTCAGAGGTACGACACACGCCATAGTCAGAGCAGGCGTCTTGCTCAGGCTGATAGGTGTCAAAGGGATGACACACGCTATAGTCGGAGCAGGCATCTTGCTCAGGCTGATAGGTGTCACAGGAACAACACACGCCATTGTTGGGGCAGGCATCTTGCTCAGGCTGATAGGTGTCAGAGGGACGACACACGCCATAGTCGGAGCAGGCGTCTTACTCAGGCTGATAGGTGTCGGATAGGCGACACACGCCATAGTCGGAGCAGGCATCTTGCTTAGGCTGATAGGTGTCAGAGAGACGACACACGCCATAGTCGGAGCAGGCGTCTTACTCAGGCTGATAGGTGTCAGAGGGACAACACACGCCATAGTCGGGGCAGGCGTCTTACTCAGGCTTATAGGTGTCAGAGGGACGACACAAGCCATCGTAGGGGCAGGCGTCTTGCTCAGGCTGATAGGTGTCAGAAGGACGACACACGCCATAGTCGGAGCAGGCGTCTTGCTCAGGCTGATATGTGTCAGAGGGACGACACACGCCATAGTCGGAGCAGGCATCTTGCTCAGGCTGATAGGTGTCAGAGGGACAACACACGCCATCGTCGGGGCAGGCGTCTTGCTCAGGCTGGTAGGTGTCAGAGGGATGACACACGCCATCGTCGGGGCAGGCTTCTTTCTCTGGCTGGTAGGTGTCGGATAGGCGACACACAATAATGTCATAGAATGGGAGTTTAGGGTGACCGATTACAGGATGAGTAGTGGTTGCTTTGCGGCTGGGGCGAAAGCTTGTTTTTTGCAGAGGAAGTCAGTTGACATCGGCGTTTGACTGAAAAGTAATCGTAAAAACTAAAAAAAAATAGTAATGGCTACCGCCCATGTGCCACCCGGTAAACCCTCTCTTTCACTCATTACAAAACAACCCACGTCTTTTCACTTCCCTTCAGGATGCCGCGAGAAGCGTTAGAGTAAACAAGCGTGCAACGTAGATAGGAGAAATTGGCAGCAAAATTTACGCAAATGAATTTAGAATATCTTTTCATTTTTCAATATCTTACCAAATATTACGAAGCCCAGTTTGATGGTCTTACTAATGCATGCGAAATTGTATTTTAAATTAAGAATAACAAAAAACACAAAATGTCAGTTAGGAGGTCATTACACTTTATCGTCGATTTATAACATTAAATGATAAATAGAACGACATCACTTGAACACCACTAAATCATCTACTTCCGCTTCGACAAGTGTGGTGACATCCTAAAAGTACTTTTGATTTTTACCACTAGATGTCAGCATAGGGCAATGGTAAATGTTCTAGAATATTTTATTGAAAATTGTTATTATAGTCTGATTATTGGGTAAATATACAAAATACTTACGAGAATAAGCTGTAATCACATTCAGCCGTTTTTCCATATCGGAACTTGCAGTATCGCAATACGCAATTCGGCATATTTTCTTTTGTTTACGTCAAATTCGTTTACGAACAAACACGACTGCACTAGAGGGCGCAAAACATCAAACAAAAAAGTACTTTGTGCATCAAAAGGAGATTTGTTACCACTTGGTAATAAATTGTAGATTAAAGTTTTAATTTCTATGTTCTGTCTATTAGTAATAGTTTAATGTCTTTGATATTTTCCTAAACCATTAGGCAGCCATACTCGTGCTCTAAATGGACTCGCCTTTTATTAAGCGCCATCTATGAAGTCATTAGGCACCAATTTTTTTTTTTGATCTCTGAAAATCGCCCAATAGAGTCTATTACAATTCCATTACGATTAGATTGAGATTACTTCTAAGTTTTTGAAGACTACCCAATTTGTTATAATCGTAATGTTATGGAATGGAATTGATTTTTATATGAAGCCGACATTTAGAAAATTTTCAAGATAACTTTTTATAAAAACGCGAATATTTAAAAAACGGTGAGTCGTAGCTAAAATCTGACGAAATTTTGGTCCCCTGGGGTGCCCCGCAGGAACATGAGCGGTATCCGATGTAATTATTTAACAAAAAAAATTATATTCTTTTTTGGAAATTTTTCTATCTATTTTTGAAAGCAATGTTTTTAGCGTCAGTTCGTGAAAAAAAAGTTAAGAGTGTGTTTTTGTTCAAAGATTTTGTAAGTCCTGCTGCACCCCCTTTGCGACACTGACCGCCACCGCACCGTAAACATGTGGCTCGGACTTCATGCATCCGGAATCAGTCCGGCCCGGGAAAAAACCAAATTCGGCAATTAATCGACTACACGCGCTCCGTTTTGAATCCGGAGAGAAATTTACTCAGTCAGTCTCTAGCACTTGCGCTGGACAGTCGTCCAGTCGACATTGGAAAGTTTAACTTTAGTTGAAATTGTATGCTTAGCTGTAGCCGTTAAGAGGCCTAGTGACATCTCGACTGTGATTTTTGCGTAAAATGACAATTTTCGCATTTTGTAGTAATTTAGCAGTTGTATTTATCGTTTTTATCGAAATAGGATAATTAATTAATTATAAAATATTTATTCATTATAAAGTAACGATTATTCTGGTATAAATTTTGCTCAATAATATTATCGTAGATAGGAGAAATTCACGGTTAACTTAAAGAAATTTTCGAAGATTTTTTTCTATATAAAATCAGTGATATTTAAAAATTCCGAGGCTGCTACACACTTTAAGACTATATAAGATGACTGCTAGAAACCGCAAGAAACTTCAAGGGCTGGCCAGGTCAAGTGTTTTATACATGACAAAAATGACAAAAAAGGAATTCGTGTTTTTTCGTAGGTACTTATCACCCAGCTGACGGGGGCAACGGCCGGCCGGCCGGCCGTCTGTTGACCCGTCAACGTAGGTACTTAGCCCAGCTGACGCGGATGGGCCAACGAACGGCCGTATGCTTTAAAATATATTAAATACTCAAAGACTATGAAATCAAAATTCACAGAATGAATTATTTCATTAAAAATGAACAAAACACGAATTCCTTTTTGTCATTTTTGTCATGTGTAAAAAACACTTTACCTGACCAGCCCTTGAAGTTTCTTGCGGTTTCTAGAAATAGAAATAGAAATAGAAATATATTTATTGCTGATACTGTGTACATTTTGCTGGTGATAATACAATACATGGGAATCAACAGTAATGCCCATTACGGGCATGCAACATTATTACGCTAAATAGCAACTTAACTTAATTATTTTTAGTATGAAAGTATTCATCTAAAGTGTAAAAAACATTCTTTACAAGCCAGGTTTTTAAAGATGACTTAAACTTAAGTAGATCAAGGGCTTTGATATTAGATGGCAAATGGTTAAAAACTCTTATGCTGGTACTGAAAGCACTCTTATAAAACATGTGATTATTTATCCTAGGAATACTTAGATTGTGCTTATATATATCGCGGACATTTTGACGCATATTGTTGCTTTCGAAATATTCTGGACTTTTTTTAACAAAAATTGATATTTCTAAGATGTAAATGTTAGCCAGAGTCAGAAAACCTTTTTCCTTAAAAACTCTTCTAAGGGATTCATCTGAATACATGCTGTATATAATACGCAAGCATCTCTTTTGCAGAATAAAAGTTGACTGGACATTAACAGAGTTTCCCCAAAATATAATGCCATAAGTTAATAGTGGATAAACTTGTCCAAAATAAGCAGATTTAGTTACATCTACTGAAGTTGTCTCAGCCAGTATAGAAAGAGCATAACAATAACTAGATATTTTTTTATTAATTTTAGATACGTGTGCTTTCCAGTTTAAATGAGCATCTATAGTGACTCCAAGAAAATTAATTTCGTCCACCTCGTCTATCTTTGTGTCGCAGTCTGAAATTTTAAGTTTGTAGGAATTTGATTTATAATTTCGAAATTGAATGAATTTGGTTTTATTAAGATTTACATTTAAATTAATAGTATTAAGCCACGTGACAGCTAGTTGTAAAGTTTGGTTAATATTTATTTCGAAAAGGTTACTATTTCTTTCAATGTCAGGTACGAAAATTGTTGCATCATCAGCAAACATGACACATAAGTTTTTTATAATATTAGGTAGTTCATTTACATAAACTAAAAATAGTAGTGGACCAAGAATGCTTCCTTGTGGTAATCCTTGGGTCATCGGTTTTGATTGAGATTGCACTTCTTCAAAGGTTTTTTTATTTTTGTTGTATGTATCAATTACTGTTATTTGTTGTCTATCTTTTAAATAACTTTCCAAAAGTTTTAAAGCTATACCACGTATACCTAGGTTATCTAGTTTATTTAAAAGAGTATTATATATGACACAATCGAATGCCTTGGACATATCTAAAAATAGTCCAACACATGGAGCTTTAACATTTAACGATTCCCAAATCTCTTTAAGAACTTTGTAGATTGCGAGCGTAGTGGATTTTTTTTTCTGAAAGCCAAATTGATTTTTGTTAAGCAAATTATGTTTATTTAGGAACTCTAAAAGTCTATTGTAAATGACTTTTTCAAAGATTTTAGAAAAGTTGGACAGTAATGCTATTGGTCTGTAATCATTAATATTTGTTTTACTTCCTTTTTTAAACAGTGGTTTTATTTTTGTCAGTTTTAGTTCCTGAGGAAAGACACCAGTCTCAATCATTAAGTTCAGAATATAAACTAAGGGTTTACTAATGAATTCTAAAGATTTTTTGATTACTTGAATCGGGATGTTATCATAACCACAGCTCTTTTTGTTTTTTATACTCATAACTATTTTTTTAAGTTCGTATGCATCTACTGGTGTCAGAAATATGCTATGTTGATGTGAAGCAGGAAGCTGATTTTTTCTGTCCGTTTGGGTACAAATATTAGAGTTAGCAAAATGGCTATTGAAAATTTCAGCAATACAATTTACATCTGTGACGACATTATTATTAACTAGAATACTACTTAAAGTGCTTTTAAATGTATTTTGGTGTGTAGTTTGCTTTTTTATTAGATTCCACGTTGCGTTATTTTTGTTGCTGCTTTGATTTATAAATGAAATGTTAAATTTCTGTTTTGCTATTCTTGTAACAGATTTTAAGATTTTGCAATATTTTTTGTAGTAAGGTATAAGTTGCGTTGTACGTTTACGTATTATATTTTGATGTAAAGTTCTTTTAAATTTGCTTGCTCGATATATTCCTTTTGTCTGCCAACTTGGAAACTTTTTATTGTAAGAAACTCTGCATTTTTCTACTGGTGTACATAAATCGTAAAATAACTTAAATAAAGACATAAAAGCATTACAAGCTGACTCAACATCTTGACACAAATAAACATCAGAGAAACTTAACTGAGACATATAGTACAAAAAAACATTTATATAATTATCTACATTTCTTCTGTAGACATACCAGTATTCTTCAGTGAAGCCTTGATTACAAGGTACATTTAGTATTTGGCCAGAGTGATCAGATAATCCAAGGTGAACTACTTTTGAATTATAAGTTTTTAAATTAGTTATAATATTATCTATGCATGTTTGTGACCGCATTGTTATTCTAGTTGGTTCAAAAATAGTTAACTTTAAATTATATTTCAATAAGGTACTTTTGAATAACTGACTTTTTTTATTATTGTCAAGTATGTTGACATTAAAATCACCTGCTATTATAACTTTCTTTTTTGTATATCTTGAACGAATTGTTATTTTGTGTAAAAGCAAGTTAAGAGATTTTATAAATACATCAAAGTTGGAGTCGGGAGTTCTGTATAAACATATAATAATATAATTCAATTCTGGCAATAATATACCGCAACATTCAAAATTTATATCCATGCTCAATGAATCTATACATTGTAATAACTTATAATTTATCTTATTCTTAATATATATACAGACACCGCCTCTTGCTTTATTTCTGCAAAAGAACGCAGCTATTTTATACCCTGGTACTTGAAGAAAACTAACATCTTGGCATTTAAGGAAAGTCTCACTTAAGCACAAAATATCTATATTTTCTGTATACAATATCATCTCTATCTGACTCAGCTTAGATCTAATACCCTGTATATTTTGGTGAAGTATATTTAGACCATCTTTATCAGAAAATAGCTGAGTATTTTTTTTCGTACTAGTATTCTGTATAGGAACGAAAGGACTGGTTTGTTTGTTGGACTGGACTAATAGGGCAGGACAATATTTGATCGTTAGAATTTGTTATGTATAAGCCATAAAACGATTCATTTTTTATATCTGACATTAAATTGTTTATGTCGCTTAAAATAACTTGAACACCATTAATGTTTATTTTACCAGTGTATCTTGAGAACATACTAAAAGAATATTCTAGATTTTTATTAGAATCTAGTACAAAACAATATTGGTTAATATTATTGTCCCTATTCAACAAATCATTAAACATTTCAATCCTTTTATTAAAAATATTTGATTGATAACCATATTTAAACGACGGTACACATATTATAACGTTAGTATGCTGTACAGATAAGATTCTTTCCCTTAACATCTTAATTAAATCATTAAAGTTCTTCGACACAATGAAATCAGTGTCACCAATCATTAATATACAAAAGTCATGAATCGAAAAGTCTTCAAGTTTTGACTGCAATCCACTTGACAATTGATCAATGCCACCTCCCGGTTTCCGATAGTGACAGAAAGCACTGTGTTCAGAAAAGTTATTTCTTATGATCGAAGAGGTATCATTGCGATTATTACTACTAATTACGCATAATTTTGGACATACGTTATTATGTTTTTTTGATTCCTTAACAGTGTTAGTAGTTCTAAGCTTCTCAGTTCTTTTTACGTAAGTTGTAGTATTATTATTGTTCGCCACAAGAGTTGCTTTTATCGAACGACCAGTAATTAAGGATGTATCATCAGACTTTCTTGACGCAAAATTTTTTTTAGCAACATTTTTGCTCTTTTTATTGTGGTGGCTGTTTAACGGTGTAGAAACGCATGATCCATTTATTCGAATACTGTTATTAATATCGTCAATGCTAACAGTTTTGTATAATTTTATAATTTTTTCTTTGTCTTGGTTCTTCTTAATCAATTCGGCATTGTGGACATTCAAATTTACTATTTCTTTATTGGCTATTTCTAACTCTGTTTGTAATCTTCTAACTTCGATTTTAAGTTCATTGACAACTAAATTTTCACTCATAGTAACATCTGGTAGACTATTGCAGCTTTTGTTTAGACTTTTGCGAAAGATAGGAGTGTCACTAATAGATAAAAAGGATGCCGACAAGTCATTTAGAGAAGCCTGCTTTTTATTATTTCGTAAAGTGACATTATCGTTTTCGTCCTCTTTGTCGATTTGCACTAAAGTCTCAAAAGAATTTGCTGTTTGTATGTTAATCTGCATGGTAGCGGAGTTAGTCTTTGGTTTAAATCTACAGGTATCGCATGTGCAGGTTTTTCTATTTGCCGGGGTTTTTAAATAAAAATATTTTTCACCAATGCTTGTGCAGTCTAAATGGTAATATTTTTTGCATTCTGCACACGTTATAAAATCTCTCTTCGTAATTTCTTTTTTGCATTTTTCACACACTAGGGACATCTTGTGGTGGAGTTAATATTTACGATAAGCAATCAACACCCAAAGCAAAGTAATAAAGCACGCTTCAAATAGCATTCAATGCAACAAGCTGACGGGCAGAGCATGTAAAGTTTACTCTACAATATTCATAGATGGCGCTGCTTGGGTTTTTGTTCCGAAGTCACAGCTATAGTCATAAAAAAGAAATTTCTTCAAAAGCGTGTAGGTGTTATTAAAAATATTATCACTGTTTCGAATGGTTAAATCACTGGTTTAAATAATCCAAGCGGCGTAGGATGCAAGCTAGGGACGAGCGTATAGATAGATATTTAGTACGCTTGGGGTCAATGCACTCTGCGTATAAAAGATGCTTAGCTGCAGTTGATGCGGGTGGCAGTTTTAAATATTTTAAATTGTTATTGTTTTTAACTTACGAACGGCTGGATGTCCATTAAAGATTTAAACACTATTTACAAACTTAGGCTGCACAGATTCTAATAATGTATTGCACTTGTCCTAGCAAAAGTTTTTAACACTATTTTTGAATTATATTTACGGAGCACAATTAAACGCGGCCTCTCACAATGACGCTATCCGTAAAGTCTATATAAGTGATAACATTCTATTTTTTTTATTTCATTTGTTTAGAACAGTAGTACAATCTAGGAGCTCAAAAAAGTGCCTTCGCGCATTTTATGAAAATCTTTTGTCTGTAATTTTGGGTTTAATTAAAAATCTTTATTCACAATGCTATATAGATATAGGATAAAATGTTTACTAGAAAAAAATAAAACCAGTCTCTGGAAAGCTCGAACGGGATTCGAACCCGTGACCTTTGGATTGCCGGTCCACCTGCTCTAACCGCTAAGCTACCGAGACCCCAGAAGACTCTTGAATTTTTTCTAGTAGTGCTGCAAGCCAGCGGTATTACGTCACTGTAAAGTGTGTGTGTGTGTGTTTTTTTCTAGTAAACATTTTAATTAAAAAGTTAAGCAAATTTACAAAAAGCGAGGCCGCTACGCATTATTCCAAAAGCTATTCTACATTATTCAATAAGTCAAAATTGTTAACGTATTTTTGTTTCCGAGATCCGTAACGCCAAAATTGGCCATTTTACGCAAAAATCGCAGTCGAAATGTAATAGGAAACAGAGGAAAGTCAAAAGATATTGGGTTCATCCTTTTCACATAGACCGCATAACGGAATATGTATTCTACAAGTCTTACACAAAAATTAGGTTCTTTCCTGATAAATTCTACGACCACTACTACTAGTAGGTACTATTATTTATTCTGTGCTACTACTACTATCACCATAATGAGGCGCTCGGAATCAACTACTATTTTGCAGTTTTGCTTGCGCACGCGACGCGACCGACCGCTTTGAGCGTCTGTCATCGACTGGCGCGTGATTCCTCCGGACCGGACCGGAACGGACGTTTCTCGAGTTCTCGTGTGGTCAGCTCCATACAAAGAGATTTAAATAGTAATAGAGCGGCTATTGGACACTATTTCATACAAAAACTTTGAGCTGGTGCTCAAGTTACGCCATCTAACGTTGAAAAGCAAAGCCTTATATCAAGAATAATAAGAAGTATACTATGAACAATTAGAATAAGTTTCACCTACCCCACGATAGGTGTCGCCCTGCAGTAGGGATGTTCCGTTAATAATTCGACGTACCCATCGATAAGTTTGATGAAGATTAACCAAAATCGGTATAATATACAACATTGGAACAAGCAAGTGCTAATTAGGGAAGGAAATGAAAATTCTTGTGTTTCAAATGATTATTTACTAAGTAATAAAGTGTAAAGTTATTAAAAATTCAACATACTTAACTAATTATAAACAAAGATTGAATGAATGAAATAACATAAGCACCTAGCTAGTACCTACGAACAGCATACTGACAACACTCATTTTTGAAGTAAACCCACCTCCGCGATCACTCATCATAAGTAAGGATTATTATACACTCCCGTATACCAAAATTAAGTCTACTTCAAAGCAAATGTAACATGCTTGTGAAAAAATAAATAAAAATACAAAAACTTTGAGCTGGTGCTCAAGTTACGCCATCTAACGTTGAAAAGCAAAGCCTTATATCAAGAATAATAAGAAGTATACTATGAACAATTAGAATAAGTTTCACCTACCCCACGGTAGGTGTCGCCCTGCAGTAGGGATGTTCCGTTAATAATTCGACGTACCCATCGATAAGTTTGATGAAGATTAACCAAAATCGGTATAATATACAACATTGGAACAAGCAAGTGCTAATTAGGGAAGGAAATGAAAATTCTTGTGTTTCAAATGATTATTTACTAAGTAATAAAGTGTAAAGTTATTAAAAATTCAACATACTTAACTAATTATAAACAAAGATTGAATGAATGAAATAACATAAGCACCTAGCTAGTACCTACGAACAGCATACTGACAACACTCATTTTTGAAGTAAACCCACCTCCGCGATCACTCATCATAAGTAAGGATTATTATACACTCCCGTATACCAAAATTAAGTCTACTTCAAAGCAAATGTAACATGGTTGTGTGATTGGATTAACGAATCAATTCATAGGATTGATAAGGTTAAATGGCTGACTTAAACAGATTAACACGAGTAGATCCATATAGGGATTCATTTTAAAATACCTAAGTATACATAGATATTATAGACCACATTGCGTGTTAATGACAACTCGAAATCGCAAGTACAATCACGAGCAAAAATATGTAAACAATTGTAACTCTTAAAACAATGGAATAAGAGTCAAAGTGCATACATATTGGTGCTCGTGACTGTGCCTATCAAATTATATTTCGTCGCCTCAGTGCTTGTTTGGCCAACAGACCATTTGGGTAATTTTACAGAAGCAATGTTTTTTTGTTTTTTTACATGTAAAATTCAAAGTTTTTTAAATTTTTATAGATTATTACATGTCCAGACGTACCATATTTTTGGAAACTACCATAACATTACTCCTTTGTTTGAGTCATAACATAAGAAAAACAAAAAAACATTGCTCCTGTAAAATTACCCAAATGGTCTGTTGGCCAAACAAGCACTGAGGCGACGAAATATAATTTGATAGGCACAGTCACGAGCACCAATATGTATGCACTTTGACTCTTATTCCATTGTTTTAAGAGTTACAATTGTTTACATATTTTTGCTCGTGATTGTACTTGCGATTTCGAGTTGTCATTAACACGCAATGTGGTCTATAATATCTATGTATACTTAGGTATTTTAAAATGAATCCCTATATGGATCTACTCGTGTTAATCTGTTTAAGTCAGCCATTTAACCTTATCAATCCTATGAATTGATTCGTTAATCCAATCACACAACCATGTTACATTTGCTTTGAAGTAGACTTAATTTTGGTATACGGGAGTGTATAATAATCCTTACTTATGATGAGTGATCGCGGAGGTGGGTTTACTTCAAAAATGAGTGTTGTCAGTATGCTGTTCGTAGGTACTAGCTAGGTGCTTATGTTATTTCATTCATTCAATCTTTGTTTATAATTAGTTAAGTATGTTGAATTTTTAATAACTTTACACTTTATTACTTAGTAAATAATCATTTGAAACACAAGAATTTTCATTTCCTTCCCTAATTAGCACTTGCTTGTTCCAATGTTGTATATTATACCGATTTTGGTTAATCTTCATCAAACTTATCGATGGGTACGTCGAATTATTAACGGAACATCCCTACTGCAGGGCGACACCTACCGTGGGGTAGGTGAAACTTATTCTAATTGTTCATAGTATACTTCTTATTATTCTTGATATAAGGCTTTGCTTTTCAACGTTAGATGGCGTAACTTGAGCACCAGCTCAAAGTTTTTGTATTTTTATTTATTTTTTCACAAGCATGTTACATTTGCTTTGAAGTAGACTTAATTTTGGTATACGGGAGTGTATAATAATCCTTACTTATGATGAGTGATCGCGGAGGTGGGTTTACTTCAAAAATGAGTGTTGTCAGTATGCTGTTCGTAGGTACTAGCTAGGTGCTTATGTTATTTCATTCATTCAATCTTTGTTTATAATTAGTTAAGTATGTTGAATTTTTAATAACTTTACACTTTATTACTTAGTAAATAATCATTTGAAACACAAGAATTTTCATTTCCTTCCCTAATTAGCACTTGCTTGTTCCAATGTTGTATATTATACCGATTTTGGTTAATCTTCATCAAACTTATCGATGGGTACGTCGAATTATTAACGGAACATCCCTACTGCAGGGCGACACCTATCGTGGGGTAGGTGAAACTTATTCTAATTGTTCATAGTATACTTCTTATTATTCTTGATATAAGGCTTTGCTTTTCAACGTTAGATGGCGTAACTTGAGCACCAGCTCAAAGTTTTTGTATGAAATAGTGTCCAATAGCCGCTCTATTACGAGGCGACGATTTGTCGATCTTAGGGTGGATTCGACCAAACTGGAATAAGACTTACTCCGAGATTAGTCTATACAAATTCGGCGTTTAATCTAGGTATAAGACCTTATTCCAGTTTGGTCGAATCCATTCTTAATCTGTTACTGTATATTTCATTCCATAGATTTATTTGATGCATTAGCATTAAACACCAATGTCATAACGAATGTGTGTACATGTTTAATTTGGATATCCTATTTTCTTTTGTATCCATTCAATGTTTTTTAAGTTTAACCTTCGATCAACAATACCAACTAGATAACGAAAACGATACCAAATCATAGCTAAATTCTGTCCACTTGAATAATACTTATGCGGCTACATTTCTCTACTAACGTACTGAGACAAAAGTTATAAAACAGTTTTAAGTTCAACCTTATTACAACCATGGCACCCAGTAATAAAATCACAAATTTTCTAAGTATTATCATATTATTATACTGATCCGTTACACAAATATTGGCGCGTCTATTGGTCAACGTTGGCCAACCATTTGTAGCGTGTAACTTATATAAAACTTAAACTTACGAATATAAAAATATTATTGCGCCCGGACAGCAGACTGGCTCTACCAAGATCTAATTTAAAATTTGTACATGCTAGCCCCTTTGCAATGTGTGTAAAAATATACAATAAATTACCATTGTCGTTAAAGGAAGAACAGTGTATAGATAAATTCAAAAACAAATTGAAGACAACGCTTATTTCTAAATGTTATTACACTCTGCAGGATTTTTTTAATGATTGAATTGAATTTTATTTAATTGCATTTTCTATTAATTTACTTATTTTAATGTATTGTAATCTTTTTTAATTAATATGTTTTAAGTTTAATTATTTAAAGTTGCCATGCCCTAACCGGGTTCGTGTAAGGACCGAAATTGCTTTTTATAACAGCTATTGTAACTACCTACACGAAAGTGCAATAAATATTTATGATTTATGATTTATCTACTTATAACATTATTCGATAAGTAAAACGACATAACTTGAACACCACTAAATCATCTACTTCCGCTTCGACAAGTGTGGTGACATCCTAAAAGTAGATACTTTAGCTTTTCACAACTAGAGGTCAGCATAGGGCAGCGGTAAATGTTCTAGAATAATTTATTACAAATTATGATTATAGTCTGATTATTATTATTATTTTTTTAAATTTATATATAGAACTAATTAATTATTGGGTAAATATACAAAATATTTACGAAAATAAGCTGTAATCACATTCAGCCTTATTTTCATATCGTGATTTGCAGTATCGCAATACGCAATTTGGTATATTTTCTATTGTTTACGTCAAATTTGTTCACGCACAAACACGACTGCACTAGAGGGCGCATAACATCATACTAAGCGATTTGTTACCACTTGGTAATAAGTTGTGGATTAAAGTTTTGATCGCTATGTCCTGTCTATTAGTAATAGTTTAATGTCTTTGGCTCCATACAACTTCATACGATATTGATAGGCCCCGCCCCCCGTGCCGAAAAATAACGGACCGGGTACTCGGAGACGTCCGGAGCATGTTTCGGTTGCTTCCGGGTGAAAATCGGGATCGGAAGGACCCTGATCACATGTAGTCGATGCAGTAAAAATTCATATATTTGTTTGAGCTACGGAATGAATCCGGGGCCTTGTTTTTTCGGGTTCGTGTGATTCCGGATGCATGTAGTCCGAGCCTAATGGCCTCATAATTTTATAAAAGTCCGAAATGATCACTGAGAGTCCATTGATCGAAATGTCAAACAAACGTCAAATAAGAGTAGAATGCCAATTTATTCTACAATTGAGTTACATTGGAACACGATTGAAGAGCAGACTAGCAAAATAGTCCAATGGCAGTACAATGAAACAAAATAATTTTTATTTTCTAAAAATTGTGTTTTGTCGTTTAATAATGTGAAATAATAGTGGATTATTAACCGTTAAGTGTTTGTGAACGTGCATGAGTGTTGGCAAATAAAAAAAACAGTGCAACATCACTTTTCAAATTCTGTCAAGAAGCTCGTGTGAGATCTCAGTAAAGTCCCACATCTTTACTAGAACTAGCCTAGTATAAATGGACGCAATAAATTAAAAAAAAAATCGATTACGATTCCATTACGATTAGATTGTGACTACTTCTAAGTGTTTGCAGACTACCACTATGATTGGTGTTAATCGTAATGGAGTCGTAATTGAATATCAATTAAATATCAATAGCATGTGATCTTAACAAAATTAGCAGACTTGGGCCCCTGGTCGGGTAGCGAGACCCTTCGCGAACCTTCGGGTCCCTGCCCCCACTAACCCGCACCCTGCACGGCATAATATAAAGGAGAGCCAGCCGTCCGAGTAGTCACTCAAGCCAGGTAACGCTGTAAAGGTCATCTGCGTCCGACAGCACTCACACTCCAAAAAAAACGAGTAGTCAGTGAGTTCTTCATCCGAATAGAGTAACAGTCAGTTCCATTCGAGTCAACCGCTTCGTGTTAGACGAAATTGTAGGTATGTAAATTTAATAAAAATCTCCGCTGTAGAAAAATAGCCTTCGAGCCTTCGAGCCGGATGACCTACAGTTTTATGGTCCTTCGGAAACAAGATTGAAGAATTGAATCCTGTGAAATTTTAAGTCATCAAAAAGACACTTGCGCCGCTGAGATGCCACAAACAAGAAGCACCGCCCCGGGGAGAAGAAATCGACCGACACTCAAACAGAGCAAGCGTACGAGCAGCTGACCGTTACTTACATCCTCCGGTCGAGAGCACACCGGCCACCCCGCAGGAGGAGGGGAGACTGCCCCGCGACCAGACAAAGCGTGCATGTGCGTCTTCAAATAAAAGTGAAGAATACAGCATTTTTCAACATCGAGGCAAGAACGATCGAAGACATAAGTTTGCGAGGCCAGACCGTTCCCGAGTCTATATTAAAGTACTCGCATTTGAAAGAGTTAGATGCGAGCGAGGTCGAGGTCGAAAATAATCAAATGATATAAAATATTACTCATCTAATAAGCAAGCAGCGCCAGCATGCAAGCAAGCAAGCAGCATGCAAGCTAGAACGCAGCATGCAAGTAGGCATGCAGCATGCAGGCAGGCATTCAGCATGTAAGCAGGCATGCAGCATGCAGCAGGCATGTTTTCTGTCACGGCTCCGGCGCTGCGGGACTCCGGCGGTCCCACACGAGCTTATCGTCGCAGATGGTTTTCGCTCACCATCGAAACTTCGGCTTGCTAGCCTGCTTCGCCGGAAAGCCTCAGCCGCGGCCTGCTCCTCAGCTCGCGGGCCGCCTCGCCCATCCGCGCCTACGCGGGCTTAAATTACACTCCTCTAGCGTAGGGCAGACCAGTCTACGTGGAGTCGGTTTTGCCGCGATTCGTTTCTGTCACTGACTTTTTTAGCACAACCTTAACGAAAACATAACGTATTAACTTTTTAAGCTTTAACAATACATTGTTGATCGAAGTTTTTAAGACAATATTTTAAATCAATATAGTTAAAATGTTATTTTATTGTTAAGCAAAAATTATATCAAATGAAGTTATATAATATAACGATGGGTGAAGGAGTAAGTACCTACCAACGCTTGTACCAAGAGGCGAGCCTGGTAAGACAGCGACACTGAAAAATGGCGACGTGGTCATAGTGTCTAACCACAACCTGCCACGTAACATAATTATGGTCCCGAGGCATCGTCGTAAAAGTTTTCCCGTCAGCTCATCATTCGCTATCGACAGGGATGTCGATAGCGAACGTCAACCCGAAACTACGACCTCCGCACCTCCTCCGGACCAGAATGGAGGGATGCACTGCGATCCAGTGTCAACTTGAGCGGCGAGCTGTCCTATCAAATTAATTAGGCGTCATGTCTCCACCGGGGGGAGAATGTTACGGACAGTACGAAGCTTTTAAGTGTAGAATTAGTTTTATGCCCACGTATTTCATGTTCGCTTTAACTTAATAATGGTTAGATAAAAAGTTGTTTGTGTTCTGAATATTGTGAGTAAATAGGGATGGCTTGACAAACTTTCTAGAACGAAAATAAAGGATTTTAATGGTCTAGTCAAGCCATCTGGGAACAAGTAACATCCTGAGAAAAATATTACTTTGTTTGTGAGGATTGCGCAAACGTGTAAGGTCATTTGCTGTTATTCGAAGACATTAGCCATTGTTAAAATTGAACGGACATTCATTTCATGGAAGGCCTGTCTATTTACCAAAATTGAATAACAACAATTGGCCCGTTTTGTTATTTGTAGACATTGCATTTCCTGTAAGTCGGACGGCCAAAGGCTCGGGTAATTGTCTACGGTTATTGTTTTATGAGCGACCTTAATGGCGCGGTGCTGAACCCCACCTGGTCGGGTAGCAAGACCCTTCGCGAACCTTCGGGTCCCTGCCCCCCTTAACCCGCACCCTGCACGGCATAATATAAAAGGAGAGCCAGCCGTCCGAGTAGTCAAGTTAAAGTCAGTGAGTTCTTCATCCGAATAGAGTAACAGTCAGTTCTATTCGAGTCAACCGCTTTGTATTAACTAGACGAAATTATATTGTATGTAAATAGGACTAAAGACTATAGATAGGTAAAGCCAAGCTAAATATAAGGTGGTATTAGCTTGCCTGTTATTAGCTAGCTAGTATGTTTTTAGGTTACCTACAGGAAGCTCGACAGCGCAGCGGTTATGGCGATCTGTTTGCTTGCCAGTTAAGCAACTTTTACAATTCCGGTTCACAGATGGGTGGCCATATTAAACACATGTCGAGCTTCTCTGGAGTGCCCGTAAGCAGTTGTTCCCTTTGTAGTCGTAAGATGGCAATCGTTGATCCCCAGCCCCACCAACCCGCATTAAGCCAGCGTTGTGGATTATGGCCCATCTCGTCTTGGACATACTTTGGACAGGTGGAAAAGTCAAAGTCATATTATTTATTCAATGTAAACCTTTACAGGCACTTATTGATGTCAATACTAATAAAAAATAAAAACAGCTTACTTACTTGTAGTTAAGACTTAATAACTATCTAACGAACTATAGTCTAAAATAACTATTGGAATATGGAATGTCAACAAAGTAAGGGTGGTAGGTAGGCTTTGATGTAAAAAGCGGTAGGCTAGCCCGCGTTAACTTCTTTATACTGTGCCTGCGTCTAGGATCCCTATGGTGGAAAGAGGATGGGGAATGAGAAACGACTGTGCACGTAAATAGACGTTGGTACAGTGATGTAAAGACCGACAGAGCGCTCTCATTGTGCAAATAATATTGAAACCATTAATTAATTAAATCAAATTTGTTTACGCTATAGTCCAATCAGTTATTTGACCATCCATAAAAATGTCCAACTCTAGAAACAACCGACCAGATACATGACCAGCTATAATAACGTACAGCCATAAAAATGTCCAATTGTACCTACTCGTACTATTTCTAAAGACTCGAATCTACTTTGGTTATATATCAAAACACATTTATTGCAAAAGATTGTTACATATTATTATTACATTTATTGTTATATTCACATTTACACAAACCTCTTTATGTTCTACTATCACATTGTTTTTCGTATTTATATTTCGTCAAAGGTAAAATTTACGAAATTGACGTAAGGCGAATGTTTTATTGTACTTCAAGGTGCTAGATTTTAAGTTTAATGGATATTGTTGACTAATGGATGAGTAATGATAATTGTTTTGACTTTTATTAATATGCAGCCTAAATATTAGACGAGAAAGCAGATACTCTGTCTCGCTGTTTTGTCAGTTTAGTTCGCTAATCAGCTTAAAGCTAGACATTTTCAGGGGGTTTGGGTCGGGTGAAGTAAAATATTAGATCAGTTGTGCATAATATTTTGCCGTCATACATTTTCGTATCTGTATTTACAAATGAAGTCATGGACGTTTTAAAATTTTTTGGGTTTCGAAATTTTTGCCATAGTTTTATGTAATTTTTTAGTTAGGACAAGGTTGTCATTGGACATTTTTATGATTAGTCAATTTTATCATTTTGAATGCGTTTGTACATTAGTTTTCACATTTCTAGGGTTGGCTATTTTTTTTTTCTCTTTATTCAGGAACAAATAATTACTTACAATTTATAATTGTATACTTAAATTAATATTAAAATAAACCTACAGTTCCCTAAAATAACATTCAACAGTAGCAAACCAAATAAAAACCGAAAATATCATAATTAACATTAAAACCAAATTGAATTAAACAGAAAGATAAAAAAACAAGCAACAATACAACAAGCACACACATGCACACCAATCCGCCCGAGCCACAACACTAAGCCCTACTATTACATTACATACTACATTATTACTATATTATTACAAGGTCATTTTTAAGTTTGGACAATTTTATTATTTTGACATTTTCATAGTTGAATTGATACTTGGGCAATATTATCATTGGACATTTGTGTGGTTGAATAATTTTATCACTGGACATGACTTTGGACAATCGTATTTTTTGACGTTTTTCTTTTTAGACATAAATCGTGCAAAGGAATATTATGATGACAAGACATTTCAAACCCTTCATTTACAGTGTTCACAGGATGTTAGGTAGAGAAAATTAAAGATGGTGCCCCCGACAAATTGTAACATTCAATATTTTTTATTATCCATGCAACGCTGACAATCAAAGGTTTTTTACCAAAAAACAGTGCTGGATAACTTACAGTGGTTGTATAACATAAAACATGTAGGTACGCAACGCCCGCCGCTGGTGTTCCTACTCAGAAACATAAAATGCAAACTAATATTATTATTACTATTGTGTAATAAATAATAATGTTGTCAGGGTCACGGCCCCTCGGCAGCTGCGGCCGGTGCCGCGGGGCGCACTCCTGCCGGCACTGAGCACGAAATTATTCTGTGGCACTGAGCACACTGAGCACACTGAGCCCACGGGCACTCACGCACGTTACGGTACACGGGACCGTTTGCTCACGATAGCGCAGCGATAGCCAGTAGCCACACTACGGCGTTGATTATTTTGTAGTAACTAAATATATCTAAGTAAGTAATTAATTGAAGATTTTATTTTGTATACTTACATAAATAAGTATTATGTACCTACAGTAAATTGTGGACTTCATTATTAGAAAACTAATTAGTACTTACTTACCTACTAAATTACCTATTAATTACTAAAATAAGTAAAAAAATAAAATGATAACCGCTACAGGTATAAATAAAACAAAATACATTTTGTGATAACTACTTAGGTAATAGGAGTAATTTATTATACCTACCTAAGTAAATATGATGTTGTTGCTTCCAACCTACCTCAACAAGTTTCATCTTAACAACTCAATTGCTCTCATTATAAGTACCTATATATTCGATGAGTTGTGTATGTGTCGCTCATAGTGCTCTTTTAGTCCGTTCCTTTCCTGCCCTCGGTGCCTCGAGTAGAACATAGAGGACAAAAGAAATCGTCTTGCGAAACCCCCCAGCGAGAGAGCGTCGCTCGGTGCGCAAGAGACCGGCCGCTTTTGCTACAACTATTCCAAACAAAAAAACTAAGCAATAATGATTTGAAGGAATTGAATGTGAGGCCGGTCGGAGCGCGGGGCCCGGCGGCGGCGGCGGCAGGTAGCGCCGGCGGCGGCGGCGGGGCGCAGCGGGGCGCGGCGGCGGGGCGCGGGGGGCGCGCGCGTGTGTGCGGCGGCGAGCGGCGCCGAGCTGCGGGCGGCGGCGGCGGCGGCGGGCCCCGCTCAGCTCAGTCCGCCGCGCGCGCCCGCCGCGCCGTCCCGCGCCCAGCCAGCCCGCGCCAGTCGCAGCCCGCAGACATGGACCACTTCATCGAGACCGTGCGCAAATACCCCTGCCTGTGGAACACCACCGCCATCGAGTACCGCGACCAGGAGCTCAAGGACGCCGCTTGGGCCGAGGTGATGAAGGAGACGGACCTCTCGTCAGGTGAGCGCTCTCCCGCCCCCGCCCCGCGCCCCGCCGCCGCCGCCGCCGGGGGCTCGCTCCGCCGCGCGCCGGCATGTGGCGTGCGTGGCATTGTATCGTATCGCACGCACGTACCTACCTACCTACTTACGTTCAGCCAATGATAATTATTTAAAACAAGAAGCGTTCAGCTGTTCAGCATACTCTTTGTACTGTGGACCTGTGGTTCAGCGTTATTGAACACTTGAAACAATGAATTACTTACTCAATTGAAACTTGTTTTCGATTTCTGTCGATTTTTAGGGCTCGGGATATTTATTATTTATAAATAAATAGGTATGTATGTACTTCAGTATTCTTGTTTTTTTTATTTACAGTAAGTACTTCCATAGTATCGATTCATCACATGTACAGGAAACACCATACTTACTTCGTACACAACGATTCTTTCTTTCTTCCTTCGCCATGCTTATATACTATACTAGAAATTTGTAGATTTGTAAGAAAATACAGTAATTTTTTTCAACAACGGAAAGATGTAGGTACCATCCAAATATTGTTTGCGAAATAGAAATAAATTAGTTATTCCAACATCCCGCCTAAAATTAAGCTCTTCTCACACCTTCAACACGGCTATAAAAATTTATAACAAACTCCCTGCCACAATATGTAATGAAGAAAATGACAAGATAATTTGAAAACTGTTTGAAGGAATTTTTTATAAATAAATGTTATTATAACAATCTAGAGTACGTAAATGATAAAAAAATAGAAACCTTTACCTAATATAAGTAATTTAATTTAATAAATCGCCTTCACCTCCTCTTCCAATTGCAGTGCCCGACAGGGTCCATGATGTACCTACTTAAAATTCTTATAACACCTTTCTGTAACACATGGATAGCAATAAATATTAAGTATTGAACCTACGAAGGTACTTACTTCGCTTGTTACAAAATAAAAATAAATACACGTGATAATATCTTACTACAACCCCCCCCCCCCTTTACCCCCTTGTGATATTTCGTGATTTTTACCACAGTATAATAGAAGTAGTAAAATGTTGCTATACTAAAGCGTAATAAAGGTTGAAATGAACAATTACCTAATATAATAATATGTATTTTAATAAGTAATTAATAAAATTAGTGAAAGGTAAAAGTAGAAGCTTACAGCCAGGCCCGCGCCACGGTAATATCATCTATCAGTATTGTAACTTCATAGAAGCGCGAGCTTTACCTGCCTATATTTAATATAGGGCCGAGTTACAATACTGATAGATGATATGACCGTGCCCGCGCCGCGCCCGCCGCTGCCGGCTGCCGGCTGCCGCGCCCGCCGCGCCGCCGGCCAGCGGCGTTGGGCCCCTCCCTCTGCCCTAATTCGTTTCTACCTGTGAGTTTGTAAAACTTACTTATTTTGTAATATTCCTGTATCTACCTTATATTTTAACATATACCGTATGCCCGACAGTGGGCCGGGCCCACCGGGCTGCGGCAGACACGGTTTAACTGGCAGTACGACCTGCTCTAAAAGGTCTTTACTAGGCTGGCAGACATCAATAACAGTGTAAACGCTATTCGTAGTGACCCGCGGGGCTCTGTAGAACAAGGTTCACGCCTTAGCGCAGAGAAAAACTTACCTACATATTTTGAAAATATTTGTGACCTGACAGGGACCCGACACATGTTGTTGTTACTAGTGCTGTTAAAAATCATATTTTTGAATTTATTTGTTCAATTCTATAGGGTTTATTTGTCATTTCTCAAATTATATTGTATGAAATAGTATATTCTCAATTATTTACATCATATGGTATAAATTAAAGCATTCCAAATATTAAAAAATACCTCTATTATAAAAAAAATGCAAATATTTTTGAGATCAGAGAACGAATTTAAAAAAAAGTCTATGGATTGATTGACTCGACTCTGTACTGTAGGCTGTGGTAAATAGGTATTCAATGCTTGCTTGGATTGGACATATTATTCTTTGTAATTTGTGCTTTGGTAAGACTCGCCTGAAACTCGTCGCCTGTCGATGAAGTTGGTGACTTTTGGAGACACCATCAAAATATGTTAGCGAATTCGAGAAGACCACGCACTAGCATTACCACCGAACATAACAGAGACGAGATGAGTTTATATCTCGCGAATCCAGTGTTTCCGTTGAAATCAAACCCATTGCAGCAGATATGAAATGGAAGAAATGGAAAGATATGAAAACGGTATTCCGAGGGCTTTTTATGCTTGCCTATCGTTTTTTAATAATATCAGGGACGTCAGTTCCGGCGGAACGTCTATTTTTATAAGCTAGAGCCCTGATTACAGAAACTAGGAAATTCTTAGTCTCTGTAATCGGTTCCTAGTAGGAACCGCCTGTTGGGCTCAAGTGTTAAAAAATTACTATTTCTGTCTGATTGCACGGGGTGACTTTCGATTGAGAAAATAAAGAAATATTTTAATAAAGCTTTTAAGTAGATACTATTTTACGTCTTTTTATTTACACTGAATGAAAAACAAAATGTACTCGATACCCTAATAACTCGATACTCTTGATGCGAGTACGATACTGGTATCGATTACTTTTGTTGCGATACTACTCATGAGTATAGTATCGATACTTTTGTTTCGATGCCATATCTCTACACTGAGCTGTGTCGAGCGAGAGCAAGCGCAGAGGTGCGGGGGTGGTTGCCAAGGTGACCCGCGGGGCCCCCTACACTAAAATAATGCAAAGTGCTTCGGCTGGGCCATGGCAGATCAAGGTGTCTGCCAGGCAATTTCTCTCTATTTTTACCATTTTCCGCCATTGTACTTAATTGATATTATAATAAACCCCCTTTTAAAACAAATAAGCCAATAAAAAATGTTGACTGATAATGACCATTTTTTTATTTTTCACTAAGCCCACTGGGAATATATGGTGGCAGATAAATGGTGTCTGCCATGGCGTTTAACGTGTTAATAAAGTTCTGAAATATTCTGTTGTGATTAGGACCCACACCAACACTAGCCTTTTTGCTAGCCTTTTAACAATCTACGAAATCCAAGAAAAATCTTGAAGTAATAAATTTTGCACAAGTTCTTACTTGTAAGTAAGTATTACAAAAAAATACTAGCAGGAGGAAGTACCCGGTCTACCACTTTTCGGCGATTTTCGCTTGCACACGATAGATCTACGCGCACTGTACAGTACAGTCTGTACTACATACTGTTGCTACGTACGCGGTTGGTGGTAGGTCCGCCAGGCTAGCTACCACCATTTTATCTAAGTCTGTCGCCATAACAACGATGTTTAAAGCATTGTTGACACTGTTGTGTTCCGACAGTTTAAGAAAAGATAGCCAGTTCCTTAGTGGTTGAGGATTCCGGGTGAAGCGCGCTTCCACTTTCGGCCTTATCGTCACGTACCATCAGGTGAGATGAAGGCCAAGCGCTTACCCGTTGTAGAATTAAGAAAAAAGTACAGTCTGTGGTACGCACGCGCGGTGTTACGGTAACGCGCAGCGCTAGCGAATATCGCCCCAAAGTGGTCTACCAGCAACTACTGCTACCTATATCTATATTAATTTATTTGGGTAAACAACATTGATACTAGCTAGACCGAAGGATCTCGAATTAAAAGATAAGTACCTTTACTAACACCAGAGATACCCGTAGTAGATGGTTTATCGTAATTCCCACCAAGTTACGATAATGTGCTTTGTTCGAATGGTATCGAAACACCCGTTCGCCGATACAACGTTTCACTGAAACGGTCTTACTTAATCTGTGGTCATGCTCTGACAGTACGCTGGTTTTTATTCTTCTGCTTCTTTAGGAGTACTATTGGCAAAGTATTATGTTTGATTGCAGTGAAGGAAGTGAAGCTGAAATGGAAGAAATTGCGTGACAGTTACCGTGACGCGCTGAAGCGGCAGAGCGAGATGCTGGCCAAGGACGGGCCCGCCAAGAAGGCGTACCCCTGGAAGTACATGGGGCTGATGCAGTTCCTGCAGCCGTACATGAGCGCGCGCAAGAAGCCCGCTGAGCCCGCGCCCGCCGCCAACGGCGCCGGCTCCTCCGACTCCTCGGACTCGTCGTCGTCGTCGCCCAAGCGCAAGCCCCCCGGCGGCGGCGGCGGCGGCGGCGGCGGGCGGCTGTCGGTGCTGGAGCGGCGGCTGGACTACCTGTGCCAGGGCCAGGGCCCGCCGCCGCCCGCCGGCAAGCGCCGCGACCCGCTCCCGCACCCGCTCGCGCATCCGCTCCCGCACCCGCACGCGCCCGCACCGGACCCGCTCGATATATTCTTTAACAGGTATTTACTTTTTCTCATCATGTTTATGATATTTAGTGTATTGAACCGTTCTAAAGTAGGTTCGTTTTGTGTGCAGCATGTGCCAGTCCACGAAGCGGTTTCCGTTCCCGACGCAGATCCGCATCAAGCGGCGGCTGTTCGAGGCCGTGATGGAAGCCGAGGAGGCGCTGGTGGCGGAGCAGCAGACCTACGCCAGCCTGTGGGCGCGCGCGCCCGCCTCCTCCTCCAGCAGCGACGACACCGACGAGCGCAAGCCCTCCTGAGCACCGCCGGCGGGGCCGGCTCCACCTGCAGCAGCTTATACCTTCAAGCCATTGCTGACCAGTTCTGAACTGCGCTTAACACTTATCGTAAATCCACGCGTTCGTCACTTTGTGTCTGTGTACACGATACTCACACTACAATATTTTGCTTAGGTAATTGAAGGAGTAATTAGTTGTAAGTTAAGTAATTGTAAACAAATGCAACTTGCCATTGCAAATTCGTAGAAACTGGTCCAGTACACTAGCAGTATTATAGTAGTCACGTTTTAAATCCGTTATCTAAACTGTTCATAAAAGTAAATAAGTTTCAAAAAACAATTTGGGCTAGATATTAATTGAAGTTAGAGAGAAAACTTTTAAAAAATCTAGCCATTCATTATACCACGGTAATAATTATGACCTTGCTTGCTATGCCGTAGCACGTAGCCCGTAGCCCGTAGTAGCCCGTAGTAGCCCGTAGTAGCCCGTAGTAGCCCGTAGTAGCCCGTAGTAGCCCGTAGTAGCCCGTAGTAGCCCGTAGTAGCCCGTAGTAGCCCGTAGTAGCCCGTAGTAGCCCACTACACTTGCAGAGGAGTAACTACGGTGTGGATCACAGTGTGGTGTGGATGCACCAATATTATTCTTAAATAATTATCCAATTGAGACAGAGGTATTGGTGATTTACTACATGCATTACATGACATGTATAAAGATTGTGCATCAGTATATTATATTGTTTCGAATGGGTGCGAAGAGTAAATAGTAGTAGCTCAGAATAAAGCGTCTCTGAGCTGAGTGCACTCTGCACTCTGCACTCTGCACTCTGCACTCTGCTCTATGCAGTAAAGAGGTGTTGGCCACTAATGACATGTTTCAGTGATGTTTTAAGATTGAAGCAAGCCATCAGTGGCATGGCTGTAATCTATGAAAACGAATCAGTATTCCCTGACCATATGGTCTGGTTAGTCGTAAAATTTGAAATGAATAAGCTAGTTAGTCGTACGACTCGCGAGTCCGCATTTTGCATTTAGCATATTGTTGGTGTTTTGTCTACAGTCCTTACGATGCAGGTGCTATAGCACTGAGTACTATTATTTATTCTGTGCTGCGGCCAAATTCGATGGAGATGTTTGTAAACAAATTATTGGCAATAGTTATAGCAAATATCTAGTGTCACTCGGATTTTACAATGTTAAAACCATTGTTGTTCTGGTGAATCTCTCTCAAGAAAAAGTAACAAATCGCATGAGACTACACATTTGCACAAACAATTGTCAATAAAAAATTACAAACATTACATTCTTCGTCGAATTTGGGCCTAGTGTGGGCCCAGTGCACAGAAAGATGTGATAGTAACAGAGCGTCAACTGTACTAACAATATAATCGTTTAAGGAGTTAATAATCTAAAGACACAGAAATATATTTTTGCATTTATTTTTAAGGCATTAAATGCATTACTGGCTCTAATCTCTTTTAAGAACATTTTATAAAGACATTTTGGCTGAACGTTTTGTAAGGTATATACGTACCATTTTTATGCTGAGACTAGATTTCGAATTGGATTTAAACGGTTACGAATACCAAATAATTCCTTAGATAGATACCAGTTATGTAATAAGTGCACAATGTATATAGTATAATATTTTCTAGATTATTAATTAAGTTTAACATGTCGAACTCGGCGAGTAAAAATATTTGTGTCGTATCGCACAACGTGTTAGAACAAGGTAAATAATCTGAGACTTATAGTGTAGTAAAGTTAGGTTAAGAATGTGACGAAGTACCTATGTATTTGAATAAAACCCTTTGTAAGAAAAATAAAAGATCTCTGACAAAACATTAATAAATAATTTGAAACAAACTTTGTTTTCTATATCAGTTGAAATGCCAGTTTACAGTTCGTGTTGCGATTGTTATAATAGATGCCTTTCATTTTTGTTACTGAATCTGTCCCATCCCATAGCTTGGTCACAGTGTTAACAGTAACACTGAGGCTTAGTGTCCCATTGATTTAGGGGAAGTGTTCTTGCTGTGTACTGTGACGGTAAGGCCGTAGTGGGTGCGCGCCTCACCCGGAATCCTCAACCGTCTAGTCTCTAAACTGTCGGAACACAACAAGCTATTAACATTGTTGCCATAGCGCCAGACGTTAGATAAGATGGTGGTAGCTAGCCAGGCGGCCTTAACAAGCTCTACTATAAACCAAACCAAGCACACAAACACGTACCCCTTGCCGCGAATCGAACCCGGAAACTCTGAGTCTGATGCCGGTGGCTTGGCCACTAGAGCACAGGGGCGGATAAGTTTGGAAGCATTACTAATATGCTAATAGGGCAGGGTTTATATTTTTAATGATCCATTGTTCGCTGGCAATCCTAAAACTTGGACTGAAGTGCAAGTGAATGTACAAGACAGTGCAAAGTACAAACATCATCTGATCATCCCAGCAGTGTTATGCGGTAAATGTAGAAAAGTTAAAGTAACTTTGGTAAGTACCTGAGTAGGGTATATCTTTCGTGAAGGCCGCCACCCTTGGAAACAAGTTTTTGTTTTTCTCTTTATTCTGTGGCATTGGCCTAAATGCCTAATCAGCCGCTTGCCAAATGCGGGTTGGTGATCGAACACAATCCGGGGTTGCATCTCAAAATCCGAATGCCACTTTGCCCTTGTTAGGGAATTGAACCTCAGGACCTCTCCGGTTAAGTACCTGTGAAATATACAGGATTGACAACTCAACTTATTCTAAGTTGCCACAAAAAAAGCTATAAAGGTATAGCATCTACCCAAGTACTTAGAACCTACACTATCTTACCACTGATAAGATGTGGCCTGGCCACTGAGCCGGCCGGGCGCGGCGAAGCGGCTAGCCGCGGGGCGGCGCCTGCGCCACGGTAGTGTATATATTCTCTGCCTGCGCTCAGCTGCTGACGACCGATAAATTAGCCCCCCGCACGCCCCGCGACCCCGCATCCTGTTTACTTCGACACACCGGCGATCAGCTGATCACCGCCTACAACCAGGGGGGACTTCGTGCGCGCACATCGAGAAACTCGGCTTTACCACCAATGAAATAGAGTCCAGCGTCCTGCCGGCAACGGCGGCTGCGCTCTAGGATCCGATCGGGACCGTTGAGTTCCCCGAACGTGCAACAGCTGTTTTCTGTCAAAGGAAACGTGTTCGTTAAGAGTGCGCACGCGTATGCACCGGCTCAGGCGTTCGCAGAAACGGCCGGGATGCATAGTTTTTAGGGTCCTATTTTTAGGAATGCATGGGAACATTCAAAGCAACTATGGTTTTTGCGTCAACAGATCTGATAAGTGGAAGGAAACGGCCCAAACGGCCCAAACGGCCCAAACGGCCCATGCCTGCCGGTAGCCGGTGCGGCGGCATTTCGCGTACTCGTGCCGTACAGTGTAGATGTATTAATTGGTGTTTTAAACAAAAAACACGAATTTACTAGTTTGGTTATAAGTATTCCCAAATATGCATATATATAGGAGTCTGTGTCCTTATACTTAGATTTTTTTTTAAAGTTTACGCAATCACTATCATCCACAGTGCTATTATACCGCAGACTATAAAAAGCTATACGGACGTACGGCTAAAATAAAACACGTTTTACAAAACTCGCGTTTGTTATGTAAATAAATATCCTATCAAGAAGGTTAAACAACTAACTAATCAACTAAGAACACAGTACTCATCACTTAATGCTTATCTATCTTATCATGCATATCATAATATTATGTAGGTTCCTTAATACGTACGACATTATGGCTAAATAATGTGGGGTAACAGAAAACAGGAACATTATTTGCATCTTCGACAATTCGGTCGGCTTTTCTTCGTTTTTGCAATCGGAGACAAAGTAATGAACCCCACAGATGAAATCTGCCGAAACTAAGAGCATTTCTTCATGAGGGTATTAGTGTAATGCTGATTGCTCCTCAGCAGGGCCGGCCGACGCCGACGCAGCATATATTACGCTTTCAAGAAAAATTGGGTGCGAGTGCGAGTGGCCTAATGGCCCACTAAATCAAGATAGCGTTGCATCCTCCTCCCGCGGCCTCCCCTGACAGTTGACACTCGTTTTGCTATTTTCGGAATTAATCCGAAGCGAGGAGAGAAAAATGGATTAAGGGTTTTAAAAGGCGCGTATCTGATTTATTGAATTGTAGGTAAGTAGGTACTACTGTGCGGTCGTTGTAATCCGCTTCAGCAGCGAGTAAAAACCATTCTAAGATTGAAAAGTAAGTAAGTAGGTACCTACACCACTGTTCAACTAACTGCCCGTGATTTGTCATTTAAATTTTAATATTAATTAATTACAATTATTTTTTTGGTGTTCACTCAAATCAAATATTAGTTACGAATATATAGAGTTTCAATGGAGATCAAAATCTTTAAATGGGCGTGCATGATTCATAATCGAAGAATCGAAGATATCGAAGGAAAGCCTCACAAATTTTGTTGAGAATAAGAACAATGTACGTTTACCTACTTTTACATAAATTTCACATAAATTTACTGCGCACTAGAGGCGGGAAAGGAGGGGGGGGGGTCTCATCCCAAGAGTGATCGCCACGAGTCGCAAGACTCGCAAGTCTCAGCCTGATACCGCGATTTTTCATTTTATAATTAAGGCGACTGGCGTAATCACTGCGAGGAAAAATTAACGACGTGAAAGGATAACCTGACAAATGGCGCGGCTTCACTCACTCGGGGAACCCTTCCGTCCTGAGAGCGTAGGCAACTGGCAAACGTTGATTTTCTAGCGTAAAACGCTGACGCTGACCTGGGGGCACGGCCCCCCAAGCCCCCGCCGACTCGACCGCGGCACGGCGCGGCCGTAAGTACCATCTTCTCTCATTCTTCATCTCGAAGCAGTTCAGGCCATTTTAAACCCCCTATAACTACGTTGTATATAAAACTGGAAGCCTGAATTCATTTTTTTTAACCAATTCATTTTATAAACACGGTATATTTCGAATTTCATTCAATTTGAACCAGTAGTTTAAGAAATATAACAAGTCAAAGTGTGTTAATTTTGTCACTCACTGATTGACCCCGCGATCATCAAAACTCGACCCTTCCAGCTGACATAGAAGCTTCAAATTTAGAATACAATTAGTGTTTAGTATTATTCAAGGAAAAACTACAATATTTGCAATTTCGGTCCAGCTTTCTAGATACACCAACTGCATAAATAACTTTGTAATCCCAATAAATATATAGGATTAAAAGTTACATTTGTAGTGAATAAATCAGTGTACCTGTATATCGACGACAGAAAACGTAATTGCTGTAAGTACCAAAAGCAAAACTTTTCAACAGGACCAAACAACATCTTGAATTATAAATCGCAGAAAGATGAAATTTTGTAAGTACATAGGTATAATTAGATAGTTCAAAAATTTATGTCAGAAAACTATTAAAGTTATAACGAACAGGTTATTTGATACTTACCCACAGGTATTCATTTTTTTTATATTTGGAACATTAGATTGCTGTAAGTTGTGATCAGATTTGTGTGGTGAGGCCCTTGGTAAGTACATAATCGATTTTGTGGTAAGGTATTCAAAGCTCATTCAAATTACTTATTCTTCTTAAAGAATAAGGTATTGAAAAATACAAAGGAGTGACTCGACGAAATTGACGACCTCCTTGGTCGAGTGGTTTGTACACCGGTTTTCATGGTGTCGCCATCTCTGAGATCCCGGGTTCGATCCCCGGTCAGGTCAATTTAGAAATTATTGTTTTTCTAAATTGCCTCGGGTTTGGGTGTTTTCTATGTACCTACATATAATAAGTATGTATTTAAGTATATATCCGTTGTTTAGTAACTAACCATTTAACGAGTTTCATAACGAAGTTTCTCTTGGGCTAGATAATTGGTGTGATTGTAGGAAAGTTTTATTTATTTATTTATTTTAATCAAAATGCTGTACTTAATATATACCTAGCGATTATTTGATATGTATACAATTTAAATTGTTTTAACAAGTCATCATCAGCCAGAGGACGTCCACTGCTGGACGAAGGCCTCCACCGCGAGCGGCCTGGTGCTGCTCGCATCCAGCGGCTACCCGCCACCGCGCACCAGGTAGGCTACTCTTGAAACAGAATTGCATTAATCAATTTCCAATCACAAATCTAAAAAATGTCAAATGGCACTTTTGTAAGCGACAATAGCGCCACATTGGAATTAAATTGCTTGGAAATTGATTGAACAAATTATTATCGAGATGGCGTTCCGGAATTATCTTTACTTATCTCAATATCGATACATATTAAAAGCATTGGAATTGTATTAAGATTGAGTTTGCGTTCGAGAGTAACCCCCCTGATCGTCGGGCCACCTTGTTGGAGGAGGCCTGCCCACACTGCGTCTTTCGGTGCGCGGTCGGCATTCGAGAAGGGTTGTTGTACATTCGCCACAAAGTTGATTTGCCACAGAAAAAAGTATGTGTACATTTGCCACAGTTCTATTTTTATAAAGTTGATTCGCCACACTTTTATTTTAGCGACACAGACAGCAGAAAAATCAAACAATAAGTGAAGTAAAAACGTTATTTATTATTTTTTAGATAGTTAGATAACAAAATAATTGTAAGTAATTATAAAAAATACTTACACTATGCTCACCAGAGCTTGGGGTATTCCTCAAAGCGCACCCATTTTGAAGCGCACCAGACCAAGCGCACCTAAACTATTCCTCCAAGCGCACCCGTTGGCTGCGCTTCAGAAAAGGTAATTAAAATCTTATATTTTTATTCCTCGAAGCGCACCTACCGTAAAAAATAGAGAGGACCTTAAAAGATTCGTAATATTGATGTCGATAGAAACTAGGACTAGGTGCTTATGCAACATACTACGTCAATAATAAATTGAATCATGACAGTCATGCTGATCTAAAAGTACCAGGGAGACATATATGAAAAGAGGTAGATAGGCGCCTTAGCGATCTTACTTACATTTAACCATCAGGAAAAAAGAAATAAACGAGTAGGACTAGGTGCTGCAACTTACTATGTCAATAGTAAATTAAATCATGACAGTTACTTTGAACTAAAAGTACGGTAGTACTATTACTTATTCTGTGCTAAAAGTACCAGGGTGACATAAATGAAAAGAGGTAAAAAAAAAACTCTAAAAATAAACGTACGTTATTCGTTATTGATATTTTCTGTTAGTTTATGGTTACTTAGTTCTAATTATTTTTCGTAGGTTTATATACTTCCTGCGCCTATCCATCCATCCATAAAAAAAAATATAGACGATTCAAAATGCTTATTTTAGGCTTACTGAATAAAGATATCTTGATTGATTGATTACATCAATAATTTTAGAATAAAATAACTACCTTTCATCTCGAGCGCTCAAAACGAACTTTCCTTGCTACCGGTACTTTATGCAAAAATGATGTACTAGGAAGACTTGTGGCGAATGTACAATAACGATTACCTATCTGTGGCGAATTAACTTTCAATGTATGGAGTTACAAAAACGTGGCAAATCAACTTTGTGGCGAATGTACAACAACCCCTCGAGAACCGTTCTGTCCCAACGGCTATCGGCTAAAATAAATTGATTATTTACAATAACTCAAATCGAAACATGAATGAGATTTACACCCACATATATTTACTGTTTTTATGCAAAAAAAACTTTTTTAGGAAAACGTAATGTTTATCTATAATCAAGGCGTAAATAAAATATGTTACGCCCGTTCCGTCATATTATTTATTTTAAAATACCCTCATTTAAGTTGGGACAGAACTTATGGCAAGACTAGGTATTATAAGCTGAAAAATGGGTTTGTCTCATATTATGGTAAGTTAGTCACCAAATAATAATGTATGGACGTGCTTGCCGGGAGAACAAAGCAAAACAATGCCAGATTCACTTTTCTAATTCTCCTAAGGAGGCTACTCTGACTTTTTAGTAATTTCCCACACGATTCACTAAAACTCAAGAGGTTTTTTGAAATATCATTTGTCATTTACTAATCACCCGGTTGGATTATAATCAAACAAAAACTTACAAAGACTAACTTGTATAGGCTATTATTCTATCGTAGCCTTAGATGTCGTAGCGTTAATTTATACAGTTATAATCAGCGTCAGAGTTTTACGCTAGAAAATCAACGCTTACCAGTTGTTTTGGCCCTCTGCTATTACTTATTGCAATACTTCAAATACTTCAGTGTAGCTAGGTACCTACCTGCTATGTGATTTGGTTAATATCAAGTTGTAGATTTAGCTCTATCACTGTTCTGTTATGTATACTTAAGAGGCCTACTATTACATCTCGACTATGATTTTTGCGTGATATGTCCATTTTCGCATTTTGTTGTAATTTTGCAGTTACGATAAATAATATCGTTTTTATCGAAATAGGATAATAAATTCATGCTTAATATTACAAATGTCCAATCTGCGAGGATAAGCTATTTTCGGACTGCCGGCGCATCGCATTTTGAAGTATTTTAGCAGTTGTATTTATCGTTTTATCGATATAGGATAATAAATTCATTATAAAATATTTATTCATCATGAAGTAAAGATTATTTTGGTATACATTTTGCTCAATAATATTATCGTAGATAGGAGAAACTCACAGTTAACTTAAAGCGATTTTCGAAGTTTTTTGGTTTAGAATATAATTTTGTATATATATAATTAATGATATCTAGAAATTCCGAGGCCGCTACGCACTAAACGACTTTATAAAAAATAATATTCTATTTTTTTATTTTATTTGTTCAGAACAGTAGTTCAATCCAGGAGCTCAAAAAAGTGCCTTCAAATTCAAATTCAAATTCAAATAATTTATTCGTAATAAATGCGGTACATTATAGTGATGGTAAGTGTGAGGTTGAGAATCGCACATTTAGCTAACATGTTAGCATACAAATAGTAAATTAAATTAAATTAAATATAAATAAAATGAAATTAGAATTAATTAAGTATACATGTCACAAGATTATTTTCAAGCATTACATTTGTTATTTATAAATTCATCAATAGTATAAAATGTATTTTGTATTAACCATTTTCGAAATGTCAACTTAAATCTAGTATATGGGAGTTCTTTTATATGTACTGGTATTTTATTATAAATTTTTATGCACATTGCGTAACAATTATTCTGAAAACATGCGGTTCTAGGACTACTGTCTCATATGAGTCTATGTGGGTTTCTGGAATTAGTCCTATAATGGTACTTTGCTTCAGTAAACAACTTAAAATTCAGTTTCACAAATTTTCCTATCTCCATTTTATGAAAATCTTCGCGCATTTTATGAAAATCTTTCTCTGCCATTTTGGGTTTAATTAAAAAGTTAAGCCATATTTACAAAAAGCTAGGCCGCTACGCACTATTCCAATAGCTATTCTACACTATTCAATAAGTCAAAATTTTTAATGTGTTTTTGTTTCTGAGATCCCTAACACCAAATTTGGTAATTTTACGCAAAAATCACAGTCGAGATGTACCTAATAGGCCTCTTAATTAACTATTGTTTTTCTAAATTGTCTCAGGCCTGGGACTTTTCTACCTAACAACCACGTTTTGCTCCGTGCTAACAACCCATTATAAGTATGCATTTAAGTACCTATTTTAAGTTTGTTTATCCGTTGTTTAGTAACCATTTAACAAGTTTCATAACGAAGCTTCTCTTGGGCTAGATAATTGGTGTGAGTGTAGGAAACTTTATTTATTTATTTATAATTGGCTATTGGTAAGTTCTTCTTAAGGGCACAGATTAATTTCGAGCGCTTCTCTCTCGCTCTCTCGACACGGTACGACGGTAACAGCAAAGCGGCGCAATCAAACGCGTTTTATATTTAAAAAAAATGATAAATGTAATAAAAAAATACGATCGGTTATTATCTCTCAAGTTATCTATGAACTTCATTTTGGTAAATATCAAAGCACTTATTTTAAGAATAAAACCTAGAAAAGAAGATAAAATGACACAAAAATATGCAATTTTGTGAATTTATTCTATAGAGCCAACTTAATCAAATCGTGTTTCCATCGGGTTTATTCTACAGAATAAAGCCTCAACAATATCTCATAATTTTTGCAGATTTTAATTTTACTGTTTACTACTTCAAAAACTAATTCTAAGAAAGTGTTATTTGAATTTTTTACTAACACCTAGCTTTAACAATAAAATTGGAAAAATGTCGGATATGGTATAGTTTATAATTTAACAATAATTATCCAATAGTTTTTTTTAATTAAGATAATTTGTAATTATATTTTATTTTTACAAAATAAATGTGCGATTTTTTATCTGTGGGTGGATTACAAGACCCGAAACAACATGGCAGCCAGCTTGATTAAGCTACGTGTGAAGACACATTTCACAAAATAAACAAAAACTATCTGATCTCTATAAAAAATACTCAGTCTTGTAAGTTAGTATTTACACATGGCCTTGTTGTAAATAAAGTAAATACATTAAATATAATTATTATTGGAACGCTTTCAAAGTTTTCCTTTTTTTAAACTGATGTCTGATTCATAAGAGCGTGAATAAATGTCACGGTTCCTTTCGATGCCGAATGTTTGTAAACATATTACTGTCATTTGTGCAAATGTCTAGTTTCACTAGGATTTCTACTGTTTTTTGAAAGAAAGACACAATAGTTAACTGTTTTCTTGTGAATGTCTCTCAAGAAAAAGTAAAATCCTCGAATTTAGCTGGAGTATAGGTTACGTTCTAAAACAAAAAAAAATATAATACCTACTGTAATATTTTATAATATGGTATATGATATGGTATCGATATTCGAAATGAATAAAAAAAATATTATGTTTGAAATGGAATGTACGAAGTATTTATGTAAGAAGTGTGTGTTTAAGTATATGTATGTAGGGGATGGTAGTAATATGCTACAGAGCTCGATGGCGCATCGGCTAACACGTTCGGCTTGCGATCTTGCCCGCTAAGCAACTTTCGCAATGCCGGGTCACTGGATGGGTGACCAAATTTAAAACATTTCGTGCTCCTCCCTGCTTTGAAAGGCACTTTAAGCCGTTGGTCCCATTTGTTGTCGTAAGATGACAGTTGTTAAAACCCACCAACAAGCATTAGGCCAGCGTGGTGAGTTATGGTCCAATATCCCCACGTGCTTTCCCCACGTGGGAAGCCTGCGCCCAGCAGTGGAACGTTTATAGGCTGATGATGATGATGACGATGTTTGAGAAAGTGCGGGTGTATGTTTGTGCCCCTAAAAGGTCAATATTTCTCGTCTCATGTAAACTATTGGACACGGATATTGATGAGCAGTCATCACATTATGTAACCTTTACAACTGTTGGACCACATAGCAAACATTTTAATTTTCAGATTTCCAACTAATCCGGTAGAAAGAAGTCGTTGTCGAAATATTTAACTATATGGTTTCAACATAATAAGAAATTAGAGAACATGAAAAATGATGTACCTAACATCCAAACGAAAGTTAACTAAGAAACAAATACAAAGAGAACGCCATTAATTGTTGTGATTTTAATTTAAAATATTTAAATTTCTAATTAAAAATTCAATTTTGATAAAGTATTAAATGTAAATCATCCTGCCTGTTGCTTCTATTTCGTCCCTATTACAAACATATCACACGCACGCAGGTTTCCATTAGCGCATTAGGTATTTTATTGTACTCGCCCTCGCCTTCAATCATCCATTTCTTCTAAACACACCAGCTTCTTTTATGCTTTATACCTACATATACGATAGACATACCTAATTTAAAAAGTTATGTTATACTATGAATCATTTTAAAATTGTATTGTGCATAATTATTTTTTCCCTACTTTATTGGAAATTAGGCATTCGCTGGCAACCATTCGCGCTAGTGTCAGTCATACGCGGCTGTCACGCACACTTCAAATTCAATACAAAAACCGGACGGATTCTGAGAAGCGTTTGTAGCGCGATGCTCCGTCTAGACATGTATATAGTCAAAGCTTTTTGAATAATAAATCATTAAATTGTTGTCAAATAATAATCTATATTATTTATCTAGCGATCTTTCCAACGCGAAACATATTCCTAAGAGTTTGGTTACAAACGGTGCAGAAGGCGACAGATGTATGTTCATACATTGTACGGCAATAAAGTAGGTACCTACTTATACAACTGGCGGGCGGGTGTCACCAAATTAATTGATCGCGAGCTGCTAATGCAACAGTAGCTGTTCAAGCAGGCCAGGTGCGCGACCCGCCGCGCGCCTCCTGTGCTGTGCGAACCCTTTCAATGCGCAGGCGCACGCAGCGCGCACCATTATTGTAGGTAAGCATGTAGTTGTTGCCTTGCTGTGCTGTGTCGTTTTACAAACTCCATACCAATATTTAATATTTTTGTGTTAATAATGCTTAAAATACGCTCCAAGATACTAAAACGTTGAAAAAAATGACTACCTCAGGACGTGGGAATCGAACCCACGTCCTTCGCAATCCTCCGCAATTCAAGGTAGTCATTTTTTCAAACTGTCAATATTATCTTAAATTCAAGTTTCGAAGTGAAAAGACAAGCGTTAACATTGAACTGACTAAAAGCACCTGAAAGGTTCTTATGGAGCAATAAATACATAGGTCACACTAAAAGTTTCCGGAACTGGCCACTTACATAAACAATATTTAAAAAGTAATTACAACATTTAAAAATGGAACTCTTTGGCTGTAGAATGCAGTTTGTTTCATCTGACTGTCAATAGCTTTTACACTGTGGCGCCATTTTAAAAATTGCGTGTCACATTAACATAGATTTGACTTGAAAAATTTTCGTAGTACGATTTTCTACGATTTTAAGTGTTTTGACAGCTCAACAGAGCATCGCTCGGCTTCAATCTGCTTTTGGCGATAAAGCACCATGCAAGACGACTATTTATATTTAGCTGGTTTGCAGAATTCAAGCGCGGTCGTGTCAATCTCAGTGACGAATCTCGTGATGGTCGCCCGTCCACCGCTGTGAACAACAAAAACATCGATGCTGTGCGCCGTATGATTGAAACAGACAGGCATGTGACCTACCATGAGATTCGCGCATCCTTAGACATAGGCATGAGTCAAATACTATGATTCCTACACAAACATTTGGGTGTGAGAAAGCTGTGCTCGCGGTGGATCCCACACAATTTGACCGAGGCCCAAAAAACGGACCGCGTCACTTGGTGCAGTGCCATGCTTACCAGATTCAACTAAGGTGCGTCAAATTTGGTGTAGGACATAGTAACAGGTGTTGAAACATGGATTTATTGCTACGATCCCAAAACAAAGCAGCAATCGAGCGGGTCTTTCAAGATGAGCCGAAACCAACTAAAGCGGCGCGCGTGAAAAGTGCATCTAAGCGGATGATTGCTTCTTTTTTTAATATAACTGGACACGTGGCTACTGTTGCTTTAGAGAATCGTCGTACCATGAATAGTAACTGGTACACGACCATTTGTTTGCCGGAAATTATTGACGAAATCCGTAAAAATAACCGTAAACGCCGTGTCATCTTGCACCACGACAATGCTAGTTCCCACACGGCCAGTCAGACAAACGAATTTTTGAAGGTGAAAAACGTAGAACTTATGAGTTATCCTGCATACAGTCCCGACCTATTACGCGGTCAACGATTTTCATCACCAGAAGAGGCTGTCAAAGAGTATCTGAGGTCACCACGGAGGAGTGGCATAAAAGTTTTATAAAATTGGTTTAATCGAATGAAAAAGTGCATTTACGCAAAGGGAGAATATTTTGAGAAACAATAAATTCATTTTTGACCTTTAATAGTATTTTTTTCTTATTCATTCCGGAAACTTTTAGCACGCCCCATACTATATCAATACTACGTTTTCCACAAGATTCATCACCAGTCGGACACATTCACTTTTCTTTTATTTATTCTACCTGATAAACTTACTTGTTAACGCACGCACGCCTAAACATATATGTTGTACCTACCTACTTACAAAACTATAGAAATTTTTGTACACTCACTTTCTGTTAGGTCACGAGTTCACGACAAGACAAACACAATTAAAATATCATAATTTTTTTTATATTATTTTGTGTCAGTTCAGAATTAGCGATGCTCATTACAAATAGCTAAGTACTAGAAAATTAAATGTCACGCACTTTGACGGCAGCGGCAGCGGCAGCGCAGCGTGAGGTACGGGGAGGTAATCCTCGCAGGAGCAGAAATATAAGAAAATGTTGCATCGTCGGTCCCCGTCTAACAGAGCCGCTGAGTAGGCAATTAAAAAATCTATTTATATTCAATCAGAGCAGGGGTGTCCAAATTCAAATCTGCCGCCGAGCAGGGCGTGCGATGCGGGCGGGCGGGCGGGGCGCTCGTAAAAATGATGCCAATTTGCGATAAAAAGTTGATTCCCTGCATTCCGGCGGGATCGCGCCGTTTCGCGCCACATCACGCCATATCAGTTTTGGTGCCCCTCCCCACGCAGCGACATCACAGAGTTTGCTTCCTTTATGGAAGTGCCAATTTATGGACTAACTTTGCTGGATCTCGCAAAAGCTTTCAAAAGTGCCATCGGGCACCTGCGCCGCGCCGCGTCGCAGCCGCCCCAGCCAGCGACGCGCCTACCTTCCTTATAAATGCTGTACTTAATTTGAAATGTGATCCTACCAGTACCTACCTACCCTACATCACAATTATTGTGATATTATATCACTTGCCACTTACTGACTAAACTTTGACGTAACTATTACCTGCACAATACCTGTGTAATTTCAAAGCAAAAAGTTCAGTACTGACTGACAGACAGAACATTTATTTACAAAAATGGTTTCCTTTATAAGGTACTGGCACATAGGAAGGCTCACCTTATTTAAAATTTCAATAAAAAATTATGTTTTAAAGGTTTGATAAAAACAACTATTTGTAATGATGTAATGGTTTATTATTCTTCTAAAAATTATCAAAAAATTCAAGTTTTCTTGCTAAAAACTATATTAAATAAGGTTTTTAAAAAACACTGTAGTGGGCCTAGTTAAAGGCACAGTCCCTTACTAAGGCCCGTTTTTGACTAACTGTTACTTAAAATCTATCTAATATTTCTAAAAAATAATTCACAAATCGCGTTAAGCAATTTCAAATATAAGTTATTCAACCTATATTTTTAGAGATATAATAAAAAAATTGCACACTGGGCCTTGACCCTTGTACGAAAAACAAAAATAATCATAAAAGTAAAATTCTGCTCTAAATCAATTAAAAAACAATTATTTCTAATGACAAAATAGAAACTCTAGACACTATTAAATTCAAAAATCTAAATATTCAGTCCTCATTTGCCACACAAATTTTCAGTGGGCCTTACTAGGGCTATAGACTAATTTATTTTTTCTTTAGCTTTAGGAACAACTTTTTAATTAAAAATCCCCTTCAGTCCAAAGACCTTTTTTTTTCTTTGGTTGTGGATGTGGATCCATGATCTAATAAAAGAAAAACTAATATTAGTTAATACTAAAATTTTCATTAATAAGTATACAAAATATGAAATGCGAGTTCAAATCACCTACACGATATTGTGTCTATTGTGAAATACGAATTTTTCATAAAGGCGGAAAAATTAACATAAAATCACAAATAACTAAATAGTCGGTAAACTTACCATTGTATTCTATTCCTTAATGATTATTTAACAATATGATGATAGAATCACTCGAAAACTGATGCTACTCGTATTTGTGGAAAAATTGGCAAAAACAATCACAACGAGGTTGTAAACACGCGACATCGACGGCGTAGGTACAGAGAGAAATGAACGAGTTGTAACAAAATGACGGCGCGGAAGTGATTTGGCGATATTACACATTTAATATAGGGCCGAGGTGAATGTGGGCGCGAAATTACGGATGTTTTAAGCAGCGGCAAGTGCGCGTTCTTAAAGTGGGCCTTCATAGAGGCCGGGCCTTCGTATGTGCAAGTACCTTAGCTACGAATGACTACAGCATTGCCAGATGGAGCAGAGGCAGAGGACCAATTCTGTATCTCAGTCAGCGCTCTGACACAGCGCTGAGAATCGACTCGGTCTCTTTCCTATTCTATGTATATAAGGAGAGAGTCAATTCTCAGCGCTGCGGCAGCGCTGACTGAGATACAGAATAGCCCCCCAGGTTTGACTCCCGCAGTGTGGTTGGAATTACGAATTTTTAAAAAAAATTACTATCTATTTTTACATTTCGTATGGGTATTTGTTATACCTTGACTGCGTAGCGTAACTATACTATTAAAGTTGAGGGGATTTTTGATGTTTCCAACCAGTGCAGTGCCATGTAGTAGGCGATTTGCCGCACGCTTCACATTCGTACTAAATCACGTCGGCTACTACTTGATACTCGTTCTAAAGTATATATGGAGTGAGGTTTGTTCGTAACCATCGCCCCCTTAAATCACTGAACGATGTTTAAACGGCAGACGCGGGGCGCGGGGGGTTCCTTACTACGGTTTTACTGCTTCATAAGACGCGCCCGGTAGTAAAAAAGAATTGCACTCAAATCCTAGGCATTACCGCACGGAATATATCTGTGCTCAACCGTTTGTTGGCAATCACGGGATGGCGGGCGGCGGGAGGCACCGAGGCACTTACAACATAATATGACATGCCTGGGTGACGGACAAACAGACGCCATAACAATGGTGTTTGTAGCTAGGTACGTTGTGTTCCGACAGTTTAGAGATAAAATAAATAAAAATCTTTATTGAATAACTTATTTTGCAATATATCCAGAATACTAAACATAATATAATGTCAAAAATACACAAGTGCTTGAACTAGGATTATCCTATTTTCCTGTTTTCCATGCAAAAATAAATGACTTACTAATTTCTTAAATTAGCAATGCAAAATACATTTTTATTCTTAGGTACTTAGTGACTAAATAAAAATAAAAAAACAAAATTATTTTCATTTATAAACTTATCTTCCTAATGTATATAAATTAAACATTATTCATTTCAAACTAGAAAGCTTACTAAATTCTTAAATAATAATACAAACTGTTCACGTGCCGCAAACATGCAGATCACAGCACAGAACAGCGCGGTATACGGAATTGACCCACAATAATGTTGCTGCATTGTCAAATAAATACAGCATCTAAATCTTATTACGATATTACCCACACATGTTTGTAAATAAATTAAAATACACATAATAATATGTAAATAAATTTGTATAAAATAGTATTGTAATTTAAAAAAAAAACACACTTAGTACCTGAACTTCAGACGTTGTTACTCTTTCGGTGGTCAGATCGACCCATCACCTACAAATCCTCTCACTGCGGCCAAGACACCTTTAGCCGTCAGATATCTGATCATTCTTGTGAGCGCCTGCTTGACTGGCAGTGAGAAAATCCATCCTTATACCTTAAATACATAAATCTATGGTGGTCAAGTGGTGGTCAAGGATCATAAGACCGCCGCGCCGGCGGTCGCAAAATAATTGATTTTAAATTGTGTCTGGTTTTACGGTGCTCAAGGGGTTAATACTAGATCCAAGCGTTCGAGGTAAAAACCTGTTGTAGCACTGTAGTGGAGATAAAAAATGAAGTTTTAGAAAGAATTTTGAGCTTTGAAAATATGGTTCGAATTTTATCATACTGTTTGAGGTTTTTACAAGGAAAGAGGAAAACAGGTTTATTGACTTGTGAAAAATTAGACAAAACATAGACACAGATTATTTTATTAGTACAAAAAGCATCATTCAAACAAGACTATGAACATATAAAAAAGGACAAATAGTTAAGAAAACAAGCAAACTATCGTGTTTGGACCTGTTTATAGACAAAGAAGGAATCATCAGAGTTGGAGGAAGATTACAGCATTCACAATCACCATATGATCAAAAACATCCAATATTACCTATTACCGAACGATCATCACGTGATGTCAAATATTAATACACGATGCGCACGTGAAAACCTTACACAGCGGAAATCGACTTAGGCTGTCATACCTACGACAAAGGTATTGGATAATTAGCCGGAAAAAGTAAAGTTAAAAGTTACATTAATAAATGCACTAAGTGTATTAGATACAAAGCAGTCTCATATGTACAGCGATAACACAACAAACTTTGTAGGAACTGCGAACTTTCTATACAAAGAAATATTGAATATAACTCAATCGCCAACTTTTCAAAACACTCTTACTAATATGGGCACACAATGGCATTTTATACCACCGGCAGCCCCGCACTTCAGAAGAATATGGGAAGCTGGAGTAAAATCCATGAAGCATCATTTGATAAGAGTAAAGGAGACAGTACTTTGACATTATGAAGAACTCTCGACATTTTTACATCAAATTGAGGCATGCTTGAATACGAGACCTTAATATATTAAGACAAAGAATATTAATGATAATATTATAGTATTAACTCCGAGTCTCTTTCTGATTGATCGCGAGGCAGTCGGCTTTCCCCATCCAATTTCAAACATCAACACAAACTTGATCAATTGCTGGAAACACATTCAAAAATGAAAAGAGATTTTTGGATATGCTGGATAAAAGATTATTTAAATCAATTGCAACAGCGATATGAATGGAAAGCGAATGGAGAGAATTTAAAAGACGGCACAGTCGTACTCATTAAAGACGGAAACATAAGTCCCAGTATATGGCCGTTAGCGGGGGTCAAGGAAATCCAACCTGGAAGTGATCGGTCGGACCAGAAGAGGGTAAAACACTACCTTATACCATTACCCGTCAGTTAAAATTTAGAAGTAATTGATGACAAAACGCCTGTACAACGTAACATAGCAATTGTGGAAGAAAACAAAACAAGAAGTCATAAGAAAAAATCATATAAGAAACCGTATTATTGGTTTTTAATGATAATGTGGATCTTTATACAAATGTTGGCACAAACAGGAGCCTCATATACAATAAAAGAAATGGAAATGCTACACTAGACAGACGAACTTTTAGAATAGAAAAACATTACCAAAGAAGTATTTTAGACCAGAAAGTAGAAGCTGCAAAAGGAATACAAATACGAATACAAAATTCTTTATTTATCACAAACTTAAGTCTAAATAACAGACGTGGTGTCGTCAACTGCAAAAGTTTTAAACTGCAGCGCAGTGAGGGCGCCCTCTCCCAAACAGTAAATAAAGGTACCTACAAACTATTACAGGCATATTATTAAATAATGTGAAAACAAAAAGTGTGGGTGTGTGCGTGTGTGTATATTTGTGTATGCGTGTGTGTGGGTGTGTGTATGTGTTTGCGTGTCTATGAGTGAGATACGGAGCTGCACATGTTACTGCCAGCCAAGGTAAACATAAAAATTAAAAGACATTACTTTATTATTATTATATTAACCCATATTGTCCCCTTGCTGGGCAAAGGCCTCCCCCCCCCCCCCCCTTCCAGTATTCGTGGTCTTTTGCGTGTGTTGGCCAATTCTTCGCTTAAGCATCAAGCTCATCTCTCCAATTCCGTCTGGGTCGCCCTCGCTGCCGTTTAACCCCATTGTCGTTTTTATTTGTAAATATGTTAAATTAGCCTTTAACAATTGTCGTGTTCATTAGTAAATTTTATTAGGTATTGCTACATTGTCGTATTAAGCTGGCACCGACTCCAAAAATATTTTTTAAGATTATAAGATTGAGTAAAATTAAGGTTAATATTGCAAGTAAATTGAACAAACTAAACTACGCAATTATAGTGCATTTATTTCAGTAAATTTTTTTAGAGTCAGTTCTTTTTTTGTCAAAATTTTTGTTTATTTCTCGCTTATTAGTGAAGCGTTCCGATCTATTTATCGAAAGCGAATATTGGTAAACCTACAAAACGCGTTGCTTGTATGAGACAGCGCCGTTTAAATGCGACAAGCGAAGAAAACGAGAAACGCCTATCACAAAGTAGGAAATCAACATCCAAAACAGACGGCAAGTTACCCAGATTTACTCGTGAACGCTGTATAGACCCCCCTACGATGATGACTTGCGAGTTACTAGGGTTCACCGTAAGGCAAACTAGAGGGACGTTTTTGACTTACTCCAGTCGTAGATCGTAGCCAAGTCGCCATTGATCTGCTCAATCGCGAGAGGTTCTCAGCCGAGGCCTGAGAGTAAATTTGTAAGTCATCGGCATAAAGATGTTAAGAAGAATTTAGATAAGAAGTGACAGAATTATAGTGTGAATAGTGTATTTTTAAATCCTAATTGAAATGTTTTGGAAGGAGTGATAAAAAGTGGCCTATGTCACTATTGTTCTTCAGCTATCTATGCGCAAAATCAGGTCGATGTGCAAGTGAGATACGGACAAACAAACAAACACGCTTTCGCATTTACAATATTAGTTGAAGGATTTATTGCCGGAGTTGATCTCATTTGACTTATGGCTGAAAATACCAAAATTGCTATACGTATGCCCACAATATTTAAGGAGTTCCCTCAATTTCTCAAGGATCCCACCATCAGAACTGATTTCCGGTACCTGCCTTCTTTTAATTCGTCATAGTCGCTTAACTATCGTAGTCGAGATATCTTATCGCCACCCGTAAAATACTTATCATTGAGGAGGTCCAATGACATTCTGTGGTCTTCTTCATCAGTTCTACATAATCAAATGATACTTTCTGAATGCAAATGCTTGACTTATTGCTGAAAATACCAAAATCGTTTTAGGTATCCCTACAATATTTGAGGAGTTCTCTCAATTCCTGAGGATTCAATCAACAGAACTGGATTTTCATAAAAATGGGACCAATCTGGAAGTATATCCTTTCAAATAAAAAAAGAATTTTCTAAATCGGTGTATAAATGACTGAGTTCTAAGGTAACAAAAATAAAAAACATACAACCGAATTGAGAACCTCCTCCTTTTTTGTAATCGGTTAAAAAGAGAGGTTTACTGGGACAAATGATGACCTATTTATTCGGTGTCAATGACGAAGTTTAGGGTGATTCTTCGAGGTCGTGATTTTTGTCTTATTCCTCTGTCGTATTTTTTTTGCTTATCTGAGTAATAAATATAATAAATTGGAGAATATTATTCTTCAATGAAAGAAGATTTATTTAGAAACATGAATATGGTTTTGGCACTAATTATAATGAACTCGTTAGGAAATAATTAACTGTTTAATTTTTGTGCCCAGAGGAATAAGAAATTGACGACAGAGGAGTAAGAAGTGTTTCCACGGGGATTTTTTAAAAATAGATTTTTCAGTTTTGGCTACTCTTGCACTTTTTTACTAGATGTTGGAGAACTATTAAGTGATGCACTGCATTGCGGACTTAACGACATTGGTGATTCAGATGTGTATTAATCTGAAAATCTAGACGGACTTGATCTTTGCGATTCGTAACTATTCAATATATTTCTACACGGACTCAAAGTTCTCGACGAATCTGTTGTCGAAGTCATTAGTAAAGGTGATCTTGATGTTCTCAACGGGACTTCATTCCTATTGTCAATTTCGGTCGCATGTTCTGTCAAGTCGATATCATTTTCAAGATGATTTTGTTGTAGCTTAACTGTAAATCTTGTTATACGTGCGGTCGAGTTTGATGTTACACTAACAAGAGATTTTGCAAATGATTTTTCAGTACGACAAGATTGAGGCAGGTCTTTTTGTAACACAGTCGTTGAATTTTGTTTTGTTTGAGCTGAGCTTGTGGATGGCAAATTTAGAGGATCACTAGGTTCATGTTCTAAATTTAAACTTATTTCTGCTTCAGATTGACTTACAGCAGATTTTTTTTTAATAATAGTATCTTTTTGAATTTCTCTGGTTTTTGATCTGGTCAGTTTTTGTTTTTTGGTGTCATTTTCCTTATAGGCACGACTTTACCTAGACGTATCTTCTTTAAAAAGATATCTCTTTGTTTTTCCTTCCACAAGACATAGAGTTCTGGATTATTTTTTATCTTTTTTATCCTAATACGTTCTGCCACTCTCTTTTGCTCTTTTCTTTCCTCCTCGCTCATTTTTTTTCGCGGCATTTTTGCAATCTGCAATAGCAAATATTACTGAACTGCTGTTGATATCGAACCGAAAATAAGGAGTTTAAAATAATAGGAAAATGTTAAAAACAGTCAAAGATATACTTTTATAGATAAAAAATACCAAATTGAAATTTATTGAAATTATACTGAGCCAATATTGATGAAACTTGCACTGTTCCCTAAAGTCTATTCTGACTGAGTTTTGGGGAAATGCTTGAAAAAACACATACATACAAATAATACAAACAAACATACATACATACACCTATAATTTTTGTATATTTGTTTGGAAGGCCTAGTAGATTATCATATGTGAATAAATTACAGTTCCAATAATATTACATACTTAAATAAGTGTCGGATAATGTCGGTGATATCATAATTTTTTGAAGCAGATTAAGACGACTGTATGAGTCTCTAATTGATTAGCTCCTATCCTTGACAAAATAAATAAATAAATAACAACATCGAAAGTAAAATGAAAACTGTCGATTTTCTTATTCCACTGTACATAACTTCAAAGTAATAAGGGACATAGGAGTAAGAGAAAATTGAAAACATGCTGATGGTTCATAATTCGAACATTCTGGATGGCTACCCTTAATGCTACGGAAAGATAGCACGTAAAGCAGTTAATCAAGTACAACTTAATATTATTGAATGTTACACAAGTGTTGAAAAAACTAACAGAGTAATAAGAATGTTACGTAAACCATGGGCAGAGAAATGGTATATTTACTTTCGTAATTCCGGAATGATGAGCATCAGCCGCCACGTCCACCACCTGACACGTTTAAAGCACGACTAAAAACCGGCCCGCGTGGGAGTTGTCGCTAGGTTCTTAAATGTCTTTATAAATACAGCTGATTGATGCCCGCTTCAGAGTACCTACCTAATAAGAATTTTACGGCGGACAAATCTTATATCCTCAGTTTTAAGAATAATATTGCACGTAAAAATTGTTTTGTTGAATTTTGTTTATGTAACAACAGATTACTAATCTTCTTTGTGGTCACTCAAAATAGATAGATAGATAGATAGTTTAAATTCTTTATTGCACATGCATGTAGAACAATTTTACAATATAAAACTTAAATCTAGTATGAGCAAAGGCAGTCTTATCGCTGAAAGCGATCTCTTCCAGACAACCTTTGGTTTTAGGACCCAAGAAAGAGAAAGAGGAAGTGCGCAAGTACAATTAAACAGAATTACACGATAGTTAATTAATAAAAACAGGTATTATAAATATATACTTATAAATATATTTTAAATTAGACGTACATATATATACAACGACATAAGTATCATACATAGACACATACATACATATATATTGAATAAACTATTACATGTTACTAGCAGATGACTTTGCTAATAAATGCTTGTGTAGCATAGATTTGAAGATAGAAAGTGTCTTGGAGTGCCGGATTTCGTAGGGTAAGTTATTCCAAAGAAAAGTAGACTGGACTGTGAACGAATCCTTAAAATAACCTGACCGAGTAAAGGGAGCCTTTAGTACATTATCCGATTTTGACCTGAGACCACGGTTGTGATCCTCCCCTAGAAACCGGAAACATCCTTTAAGGTAGGAAGAGTACGAGGATCATACAGTACGTTAAAAACGAGAGTGAGGATATGCTCCTCACGACGCAACCTAATAGGTAGCCATTCAAGCCTATGCCTGTATTCAGACACATGGTCGAACTTACGCAAACCGAAGATAAACCTGACGCAGAGATTTTGAAGGCGTTGTAGCTTATTAAGCAAGTCCTCATTAAGATGAACAAGGCAGACATCGGCGTAGTCCAAGATCGGTAGAAGGAGAGATTGCGCAAGTTCGACCTTGGTCTTCACAGGAAGCAAGTTCCTCCACTTCCTAAGCGAACCAGAGGCAGCAAACACCTTACGACTCATCTCTGCTACTTGTGGAGCCCAGCAGAGGGTACAGTCGAAAAGGACCCCTAGATTCTTTACAACATCGCAGTAGTTTATTGAGATACCGTCAAAGAAGAGCGAAGGGACAGATAAATTGTTTAACATGGCTGTTTGTTTTGAGCCCCCGATGATGACAGCTTGCGACTTATTAGGATTGACCGTTAAGCCATGGGTTTGACTCCATTCAAGAATAGTCGCAAGGTCAGCGTTAAGGCTGGCGATCAACCTCTCAATATCATCAACGGGGGCCTGAGAATAAATTTGCAGGTCGTCGGCATACAGGTGAAATTGACAGGATAGGAGTGGTGTGAGAAAGTTAATAAAATCAGAACAAAAATCGAAAACAGGAAAGGAGAAAGGACGCCGCCCTGGGGCACACCGGCAGTGACGTCGCTAGCACTAGAAAGTTTGTCATCGGCGCGGACGAATTGCCATCTGCCGAAAAGGTAACTACGAAACCAATTAAGCGCCGTATCCGAGACTAGGAGAGATTTCAGCATAGCCAGAAGGATGTCGAAGTCAACAGTGCCGAAAGCATTTGAAAAGTCTAATAGTACCAACACCGTCAACCGCTGATCGGACATTCCCAGGCGTATGTCATCGGATACTTTGGTCAGAGCTGAGGTAGTACTATGTCCCGGGCGGAATCCAGATTGGAAAGCAAAAAGGAAGTTAATTGAGTTTACAAAAATATTGATAAAAAGTTAGGTATTATTATATGTTTTCAATAAAATGGAGAACGGACACGACAGTGTAGTAAGAATAATGGTATGGTATTTTAAATTTTTTTTGTAAATGCTTAGAATCATTTACACAAAAATCGACCAACGTCCCAGCTAAATATGAATATCAGTCACCTCTGAAAAAAAACCAACCTTTTAAACCAAGAGTTCATTGAACTAAGCTCTCGGACGTCAAAAATCAGGGCCTCGAAGAATCACCCTTTACCGAGATATTGATTCATTGGATAAAAACCAGCAAAAACTTATTGATGCAGCGAATCATCAAACAAAATTCATGTTAAGACCATAGCAACAGTAAACCAATTAGAAACCAGAATACAGGAAAAATTAAATAGTTATCAAACAAAACTGAATCAAGTTATATCTTACATAAATAACAATAACAGATGGTATCAATCGGGAGATAGTAATCATATACGACTAATGTTACATTCATGGGTGAAATTCCCGGGACCAAAAATTGCGTGGCATCGATGAAATCGGTACTAAAAAACATAGCTATAATGTTATAACATTTTTTACTGGTTAGGTTAAATAGTCATCTATGTGTGGCACTAAATACTTTATTAATGGAATTAATAGGTACTCCAAAAAAATAAATTAAACCTCGAAATTTTCCATTGCCGTGTTTGTCCACATGTCACCTTGATGTGTATTATACCTCATTGATATCAATCTACTGGTTATTTATATTAAAACCTAATTTTATTTGATACGCGAATAGTAAAAGTATTGTTACGGAATACATATAATCAAATATTTAAATAATACAACGAATATTTAATATAAAATCATTTGTCCCAGAACTACCTTTCATCGCCGTATTCTAAACATGTTTAATTAAGAATATTGTTTTATCTAACGACTTGCGTCCTCCCCTCTGTGCGCTAAGCGTTGCATATGAGTGCCGCCTCAGTGCTCGACGTGGAAGGACATACACACGTGCCTGCGTTTTCGCGCCATAAATTAAGTATTCCATTTATTATGTTACAGGACACTTTTATAACTATATAGGATAGGTATAACTTCCATTTGAATAAGTTTGTCCTCTTGATTAAGCATTCGATATAACACCATTTCTCTTATGTTTGTTTGTAAAGTGTTTATTACTTCGAATAATTAATAGATTTTTTGTTATTTTATATTTTTGCCTTGATTTTCATCGCCGTGCTTTCATTGCCGTGGTTTTGTGGTCAAAATTTGCTATGGAAATTAAACAAAAAGATACAGAAATGAAAAAAAATCATTACCATGCCTTATAAAACAGTTTAGTTTCATTGCCGTGGCCAGGTGTTTCATTTCCGTGAATTATGTTTTCATCGCCAGGGTTATGAATTCGTGTGTAATGTTTGATATAATACTTATGGTCTAACGTTCAGATAATATAATTTCATTTCTATTTGAAATTTCATTTGATATAAAAACTGACTTAATAGTATAATAAACATTTCATATAATTTTAGATTCTATAATTTTATTTGATATAATGTACTTTTGATACAATATACATTAAAATAATCTAATGATTTAAAACCTTATTCATGTAATAAGCAAGCAGCATGCAAGTAAGCAGCATGCAAGCATCAGCATGCAAGGATCAGCATGCAAGCAAGCATGCAGCATACAAGCAAAAATGCAGCATGCAAGCAGGCATGCAGGATGCAGGCGACATGCAGCATGCAGGCAGGAATGGTTTCTGTCATGGCTCCGGCGCTGCGGGACTCTGGCGGTCCCACCCGGGCTTAAATTACACTTTAGCGTAGGGCAGACAAGTCTACGTGAAGTCGGTTATTATACAATATTTGAAATCAATTAAGGGTTAAAATGCAATTTTTATTTATAAGCGAAAATTATATCAAATGAAGTTATAGAATAATATAACTACGTGATGTTGTTATAGGAAGTGTATTTAGAACAATTAAAAACTATATCCAATGAACCTTATTTCTTTCTTCATATGTCCTTTGAAATTAGTTCATTTGTCATTTTGAAATGATACGCACCTGTATGATTAGGCAAAGAAAACATCTTTACCTGTAATACAGTTCTTTCATAGCCGTGGACGCTTGTTTCATTGCCGTGCACGCATGTTTCATTGCCGTGGCATGAAATTTTTGATCTTGTATATCTCATAGTTTTTTAAGTTATCTACCAGATATTAAGCAAGAATACATACATTATCAAAAACTTTAAAATACGTGATATTTTTCTATAAAAAACTTAAAGATAAAAAATTCACAGAAATGAAGATTTCAACGGACCTGTTGAAATTCACCCTCATACCAAATGGCTTATACTATATAGGTGAAATAATGTCTTACTATTCTGGTAAGTATAATGGACATTTACTTATCAAAAGCAATAATATACAGTGTACTTACACCAAAGAACAGATATTATAAAAATACCCAATAGCAAGTTACCGTCAAATCTTAACATCATTCAAAATCAATGACTCGATACGAAATTATATATCAGAGAACGAAACTCACATTACGGTTTTAGCATATTACCCTATTACATAAAAAGCCAAAGATACGTTATTACATTATTTTGAATTTCAAGATTGCCTATATAGATTCCATGACGGACTCGTGGTCACACCATTGTTACACTGGTGTGACTAATACTAATTCAATGATTAAGTAGGTACATCTGTTTTCCTGTGGTGGTGAAAAATATGCAATGAAATATTAATTTCCGTATTCTGCCGCATAAAACTTCAATAAGGTGCCTAAAAGCAAGGGTTCCATCAATTTTAAAATTATAACACCCAAGTAGGTGCTTAATCTTGTGGTAATAGCAATTTCCGAACACTTGCACAGCAGATTTGTAGGGTCATTGGTGTGCATAAAGTTTAGCGTTCGTTGGAAGCGATTTTGATTTACGCATAGAAAACTGTATAAAATTAGTTTTATCCGTGTTCAGCTATAGTAGATGTTGCTTTAACCATTTAATAAGAAGTTTAGTTTAGAGATTATGGAGCCAGTCCTTACCGGTTGAGGATTTGAAGGTGAAGTGCACTTCCACCTTCGGCCTTATCGTCACGTTTCATCAGGTGAGGTTAAGGCCAAGCCGACCAACCCGTAGTAGAATTACAAAAAATTGAAAGGGCTATGTGAGGATACCTAAAGGCGCCGCGCCGCTGACTTCTGAGGCACGCGCCACACCACGGATTTTAACATTTATAAGAACTCAATGTCAACGATAAAAACATAGTCAGTATCATTATTAAACTCGTAAGTAATTCTTTACATACTTCGCTAAAAGTAATCGTAAGTTAATCGTAAGTTAATCCTTTACATGGAACTGTGAGTGAAACCTAGCAGCGTCATGCTATCTAAAAGTAGTCCTTCCTTGTAGAGCCTCCATCGGCGGACAAGATTTTTTATGGGAGTGTAGCGGCGAGCGGAAACTATAGTAAGAAGCTTACTATCAGAGATAAGAGGCGTAAACGACTGAAATAAATAGCGGAAAAAAAGTGTGGCGGCCGGCACGGCGGCCATCCGATCGATACCCAGCGGAGCGGAATTTATGAAAGTAGCCGGCCGCCGCCGCCGCGCCGCCCGCACGCCGCGCCGCCGCCGCCGAGCCGAGCGTCTGCGCCCTTGCCTTGCCGCGTGTTTGGGTGTGGGCCCGCTCGCGCGGGCGGGCGGCGCGCGCGTGCGAGCGGGACGGCCGCGTTTGCGCGCTTGCTTCCCGCTGCGCGTGTCTGTATGCCGGCCTGCGCGCCGGCGTGCGTGTCTGCTCGCTCAGTGCTCCGCGCGCCGGCCCACAGAACACAATTACTAAAGCGCCGGCCGCCATGCAGGAACCGGGCCCGTGCGACGAGGGCGATGCGGCGGGCGCGGGGGGCGTGGGCCGCATGGTGGGCTGCAGCAAGGCCGACGACCGCAAGATGATCCGGCTGGTGCGCGCGCGGCGGCTGCTGTACGCGCGCAACAACATGCCCGTCGCCAGCTACTACACGCGCGTCAAGGTGCTCTGGAACGAGGTCGCGCACAACATGGGCTGGACCGGTACGCACTCACGCACTCGGCCACCACACGCCACCACATCTACACACCATCTACACCCCATCAGCCCATCACCAACCTTTACCTTTTCGTGCACCTCACTCCAATATTGACGTACTTACCTATATAGTTGCGCTGTTTATTGTTACATTACAGTTAGAAATAGCGTTAGCGAATGAAGCTCTTCCGCTTCATGTTTTGCACAACGTACCTACTCGCTAAGAGTGTATGTTTTACAAGATTAGTCTGTGGAAAACCATAACATTCGGTTTGTTATTGTAAGCGCCTGACTGGCTTCCTCTCCGCTAGATGGCGTTCGGTAGCGTCAACATTGCTGAAGCAATCTGTCTAAGAAACAAACAACAGATTCATTATGTTTCTACATATGTCTATTTAGCAGCTCATAGCCGTTCGTAATGAATAACTAATAAATAATGAAGAAAAACACTCAAAACCTGTTGTAGCGTCCCACCGCGCCGGCGGGCGGCCGGCCGCGCGCTGATAACACAATCTGTTTACATTTGGCGCGCTGATAATGATAATGATAACGCAGATTTACACATTTTCCTTTTTTTCTCTTAAATAATGGCTTTGTGCGGTCAGCACATTTAGCCAGTGTCAAGTAAGATATAAGAGTGAGTGATAATGAACGTTTAATGGTGAATGATATTCCCCCAAACCCCTTGAGACTCAATAAAACTATGACATGTGAGATCTAAATCTCACACAGATTTCTTGAGAGAAGTTGAAAAGTGATGGTGCACCGTTTGCATTGTTTTATTTTATAACTTTCATGCACGTTCATCATCATCATCATCAGTCTATAAACGTCCCACTGCTGGGCACAGGCCTCCCACACGGACAATAGTGACGTGAAAACGCGCCATAACCCACCACGCTGGCCCCATGCGGGTTAGTAGGTTTTAATGACTGTCATCTTAGGACACCCACTGGGACCAACGGCTTAACGTGCCTTCCCAAGCACGGAGGAGCTCGAGATGTTATTAGTTTGGTCACCCATCCAGCGACTCCGCATTGCGAAAGTTGTTTAGCGGGCAAGATCGTAAGCCGAGGGCGCTTTTTCTGTGCCGCTGCGCCATCGACCTCCTCACTGGCACATGCACGTTCACGAACACTTAATAGTAAATAAGTAATCGAATCCACCATTATTTAAGATTTATATTCGTCAAAACACAAATTACCTATAGAAAATAAAAGAAAACTGCAGACATGACGCTATACTTTCCCGATAAGTTCATTTCCTTTCGTTATAAAGATTTTTGAAGTTTTTTTTAAATATTTGCAGTGAACCATCAGTTAACTTTGGTCGTTTTAATAACCTGTTTGTTTATTTATATAAGAGCGGTGGATGTTTTAAAACCGGCCGGTGGCGCCCAAAATAGCAGAGCAGCGGCCCATTACCATAGAATACATAGTAATTATGTAGCTTCTCAATGCAGGCAGCGGCCCGATATAGGCGAACTCGACTCGTGCTCCATCTGTGCTCCATAAAACTAAACTCTAATTGCTTAAAATACCAACGCCGAGGAATATCCAAGATGAATAAAACCTCATCACCTAAAATGATATAGGGTTAACAGATAATGATTAGCACTATAGCCCGACTTTTACTTAAAGTGACTAATTCTCATGAACAAATATTTATTTTATTTTATTTGTAGCTGTTTTTTTGGGTACTAGTTTACACAGGCATATATAAAATAACGCATTAAATTTAAAAACTAACGTTTTAAAGACTTTGAAATGTAATTTAACTTACGTCTATGAATTTGTACAATCATTTGCACTCTAGCATAGTGAATGGCACTATTCATTCTTTACTTAAGTAGAATTGTTGGCACTATTGGTAGTCTTAAAATCATTAGTCTTAAGAATTTATAGGTATAGATCTCACTGAACTCTTTAAGATCCTCTTTAATTATAAATCATCTTCTAATAATCTTAGTAAGATCTTTATCTGAAAGCGGTTTACTTCGTCCACCACATTTCCTTCCCTATTCAGGTACTTTACTTTTCATGTTTTTTTGATAGTTAGAGGAAGAAGTTATTTGTTCGGCTTATCCTGTTCTATAGTTTGTTGGCATTCTATTTCGACGACCTCCTTGGTCGAGTGGTTAGGGCGCCGGGTCTGGCGTCGGGCCATCTCTAAAGGTACCGGCTTCAATTCCCGGGAGGGTCAGTTAAGAGAAAACTGTCTTTTCCCCATACTATTTTTTTTATAACTGTGTCGCGTAGCGGTGAAAGAATACTACCGCCCCCTCTCTTCCCTTGGGTGTCGCAAAAGCCGACTAACGGACTAAGGACTGCACATTCATCCAACAGCGTGGAGCTCCGATGGGCTCACCACCTGTCACGCTGAGCACATGTGCAGTCTATACTTGGTGAAAAGTGGACTATGGTAGAGGATTGCTTTTGCCTTGTGTCTGACTAACCCTTCGGGGTTAATAGTCGTGATTAGTGTATTTACGTATGTTTATAGCTTCTAAAGTTTTCCCCACATCTGCCTCTGAATATCCATTTGAATATTTTTTTCCCGCTCTGAACCTTCGCCATTCTTTTCTAAAAAAGAGTAAGTACAATCATTGGCATTACCCGAATAGAGTAAGTACAATCATTGGCATTACCCGAATAGCGTAGTGATGGGCAGTAAATACAATCATTGGCATTACCCGAATAGCGTAGTGATGGGCAGTAAGTACAATCATTGGCATTACCCGAATAGAGTAAGTACAATCATTGGCATTACCCGAATAGCGTAGTGATGGGCAGTAAGTACAATCATTGGCATTACCCGAATAGCGTAGTGATGGGCAGTAAGTACAATCATTGGCATTACCCGAATAGAGTAAGTACAATCATTGGCATTACCCGAATAGCGTAGTGATGGGCAGTGCTCATTTTAACAGCACTAATTTTAACAAAATTTCCACGATCAGTATTCGAACCTGCACCCTTCTGACAATCCGGGTCTGGTGCATTTCCAGTTAAGCTACCGTGGACTTATTCAGCAAAACAAAGTTGTCAATAGTACGCAAGGAGTGTTCGTCAAGTTGCGATTGTGAATGTGGGAGATGAATCGGTTGGTATTGTTCCAGTGGCGGAGGTGCGCAAGAAGTGGTCGCACATCCGCAACTCGTACTCGCGGCACCTGCGGAACGAGATCCACCGCGCGCGCACCGGCAAGGGCCGCATGGTGTCGCGCTGGTACCTGGCCGACGAGCTGGACTTCCTGCGCGAGCACATGGCCACTGACATGTGAGCTACACCCTCCCACTCTAACACTAATACCAATTAACACCCGAGCCTGCTGCTTAAAACCTCCACAAGCGTGTGTCTTCTCAGGCATAGGTCAGTAAACACAGGACCTAGGTCTTTCTGCGAAATAGTTGTATACATACATACATTTGCGTACGACTATTAACCCGAAGAGTTAGAGACTAGGCAATGAAGACCGCAAAAGCAGCCCCCTGCCGCAGCCACGGCGCACCAGGTATCAGCTGCCATGTGCTCAGCGTTATAGGCGATGAACACATCACCGCTCTACGTACCAAAGTATTTAGGCTTAATTCACACGAGAGCTTTTTTAACGTACGTTAGAAAAGCGTTCGAATAGAACAAACGCATTCACGTGTACCTGTTCACAAATCAGCGTTTTTAAAACGCGACGCTTTTTTATCGAACAGTGTTGTATTTTCAACGCTGGGCGTTGGGAATAGCCCATAAGCAACTTATTATTATTATTCACACGAGCGTTAAAAAACCGCTGGCGCTGCATTCAGTGCGCCGCGCGCTCTCTCAGTAGTCGGATGTATTTTTTTAGATAGATAGATAACGTTTATTGCGTCATGTGGTACATTTTAGGTCTTATACGTTTACATGCAAGAAACCCAAACATGAGCCCCGTAGGGGCACTGCAAAAAATGTGGTTAAAAATTTAATTTTTTCTTACTAATTAATAAATTATGATATAATTTTTTACCTACTCATATTTAATACAATTATAATTTAATATTTTAAAAATGATTTCATTTAACATACTTAACTAAATACATGATTACAATTCAATTTTAATTTTAATAATCTTGTTATCAATTGCACAAGCAATTTGTTAACATTTGTAATAAATAACAATTCGAAATAATTCAATTTAAATAACAATTCAAAATTATTCAAATATCAAATTCAATTCATAAAATATAATACTTATAAAAAAAAAATAATAATAATATTGTAAAAAATTAAACTTTAGAATTATGTTGAATAAAGAGGATAATAATAAAAAAATAAAAAATAATAATAATAATCTGGACTTAGGTACTCTTTAAGACAATAAGGGCTTTTACTTATTAAATATTCCTTTAACTTTACATAAAATATGAATTTTTGACAATTTCCTTCAGATGCATGGGAAGCTTATTGTAAATTACAATTGACATATAATAGGCGCTTGTTCTTACTATTTCTAATTTAACTACGGGTAATGCTAACATATATTTGCTTTGCATGTTACGTCGGGCTGAATACGGGTCTTTCCCTGGTGAATACTTATCTTTGTTCTCTCTTACAAACTTACACAGTTCAAAAATATAAATAGAGGTTAGGGTTAATATTTTTTGCGAGACATAATAAGGTCTACAGCTCTCAGTTTCCTTTATATTTACCAATATTCGAAGGCACTTTTTTTGGAGCAAGAAAAGTTTTTGTTTTCTCGCCGTCATCAGACCGTCTTTTACGATATCGTGGGTTGTAGATCCCGAAGTACTTATTATAGAAGTGGAGTCTCGTCCACTGATGTATGCAAAAACATTACCAGAATACTCGAATAAAATTATGAAGAATAATGTCTGGGAGGACATAACAAAAAAAACTCTCGGAGAACTGGGATACCCTCACCAATGAGGAAAAAAATAATCGATGTATGTAATGTATAAATGTTCTTTTATTTATTTTAATCAAATAGGTAAGTGTATTTCTTCTAGGCACCATCTATATTAAAACACTGTATATTGCAGGTACCTACAGTCTACAATTTACTGGGATATTGCCTTAAGTCATCGTACAGTGCCACAAATTGTCCTTTTATGTATCTCTGTTAATTCAGAGGATGTACCCAGAATGACTTTTGTTTCTTTTTCCGTCTTCTAGCAATACAAACTACCATTGCTAGTAATTTAGCACTAACCATTACCACGTCTTACTGAAGCGAGAAACGAGATGAAAGTAATTTAAAAGCGTTCTGATGAACAATCACATCGTTAACGTTTTAAAAGCGCCAACGTCGAGTTTTAACGCAACGCTTTTTAAACTCTCGTAAGAATTAGGCCTTACTGTGCAGTCTTTAGTCCGTTAGTCGTCTTTAACGACATCGAAGAGGAAGGTAGTATAGAAGAATAAAAGCCGATCCCAACGGGAGCCCTTTCGGTTGCATAATCTCTTTCGTCATAATATAGTTTGGTATAACAGTTTCAGCATAAAGGTTTTTCGCATAAATTACGATAAGCAGAGTGTTATATAAACCCATTATAGTTTCATCGGCATAATTTTAACTTACTATAATAAAATTGTCTTTATCATAATTTTAATTAGCATAATTTTATGTAAATCACATAATTGCTATAAGTCTAAATTTATCATAAAATACGAAACGCTTATTGGATGAAGCGCAGCGTAGTGATTGTCTTGAAAATCTAGGTTATTTTTTTATAAGACAACTAAATTCTACGTAGCTGCCCTACTCCTGTAGGTCACGTGATAGGTTAGAAATTTAAAACAATCGCGAAGCGCAGCTGTCTTGAATTTCGAGGTACCTAATTTTTTTATTAGGCAACAGAAATGGTAGGTATCCTATCATAAATTCAAAACTTTCCTCTACGAATGAAAATGAAAATGAAATGAAAATGAAATGAAATGAAATGAAATGAAAATTATTTATTTGCTTAAAACATGGTTTACAATGATGTTACATTAAAATAGTAAGTCCTCACGTTTAACAACATTGTCATGCAAATAATGGTAGGTAAGTAGATGTAGGTAAAAAAAAAATAGTAACAAGTTTAGATGTAAAACACACTAGGCAGTAACAATCAATCCCCAATAAACATACCATGATGCAGTATTAAATGTCAATATCATGTCAAGAAGATTACGTACAATCACAAAATAATGTCTTACATAGGTAATATTCCTGGTTACAATAACATGTCAATAAAATATTCCAAGGTCCTAAGGTCAAATAATTAGTATATAATTTAAATGTCAGTTGTACAAAAAATAAAATTATAATAGGTCAATTATCATCAATATATTCTTGAATTGAATAATAACATTTACTTAGTAACCAGTTATGTGTTTGTTTTTTAAACATTGTCAAAGGCAGATTTTTTAAGTTCTCGGGCAATTTGTTATATATTTGAATGGCCATGCAGTAGGGGCTACGCTTATACAACTGTAACCTTATGTTGGGCAGCATGATCCTGCCTTGATGTCTCGTTGGCTTGTTTTTGTATTCCCCTCTTGTGGCAAAATAATGAGGGTGTTCTCGAACAAAAAGACATATCTGCTTGATGTTTCAAATCTTCGAAAACGGGATGACGAAGTTTTAAATACCAGAATGTTGCTTTTACATAACTTTGTTAATCCATAAACTTAACATACATACCTACGTTTCATTTCCCAGAAAAACAATTAGCCGATTATCCAAACTACTTTTTTCTTTTGGAAGAAGTTTTGCTTACAATAAATAACTTATCAAGAAGTATTCAAGTCAAGTCAAGTCAAAATATATTTATTCAATAAACTCAATTAATAAGTACTTTGAATCGTCCAAATCTTTTTTAACCTACCACGCATTCAGGACATAATTTTTTAACTGTGGCAAAGAATGGGCGCAAGAAACCACAGCGCACAAAGCAAAATTCGAAGTAACTTTTTCTCTTAAATATCATACCATAGGTTTTCGTTTTTTTTTTAGATTTTCATATATTCATATTATTAGGGTAAATAACGTGAATTGTCTTAAAAAGTTAATTCTTTGTGTTTTCGGTAAGGTTGTGCTACAAAAGTCGAACACAAACGAATCGCGGCAAAACCGACTCCACGTAGTTTTGTCTGCCCTATGCTAGAGTCCCGCGAGCTGATGGTGACCGAAACCCATCTGCGACGATAAGCTTGCTTGGGACCGCCGGAGCCTCGCAGCGCCGAAGCCGTGACAGAAAGCATGCCTGCTGCATGCTGCGCGCTTGGATTATGCTGCACTGCATGCTTGCATGCATGCTGCATGCTTGCTTGCATGCTGCATGCTTGCTCTCATGCTGCGTGCTTGCTTGCATGCTTAATCGTTATTACGATTACAAGTTGTTCGATTATGTTATGGATTTCAATTATTTAAAATGTTGTATTTTCATAATACTGGAAATGTGTTTCTGGAAAATTATGAATCATCTAGCATTAATAGCTCCGGCCAAACGTTGAGTAGGATTTAAAAGCATAAAGATTTTTGAAAAAAATTACAATCAATAATCGGCATTACAAAACTTTGCTTATTGTGTTTTAAGTAAGTATAAAGAAAATTATGGAAAACAAAAAATTCCAAAACGTTTTCGGCCAAATAAAATTCGTACAGGAAAATTGCGAATTTAAGATAGGTAACTCTAAATGTTAACGTTATGGTATTCTATATGTCGACGGTTCCTACGTATAATCCCATAGGTGAAAATCACAAATTTTTAAAGAGAGCAGTTTGAAAGTGTCTTTATCAGTATCTTTAAAAGTATACAAGCTGTGATTACCAAATTAGGCAAGTAAATAGTAGGTTAAGTTAAGAATGTACTGAATATATATTAACTTGATTTATAATATTGTATATGTTATTTTACACTTACTGAACTTTACGTCGGAAAATACAAATCATTTAACAAATCAAATGGCACTTACTGAATTTTACATGGGGAGTTGTTCAACGTCAAATTTTGCATGTGGTATTTAATGATTTTGATTTCGGAAAACTTATTGGTTTAATTTAAGATATTGTATTAGACAAATAAAATAAATTGTAATGTAGGTATATGTTAAAATTAACTTTAGTAAATTTAAATTATTAGTTCCAAATCACTTAAACATTAAACGCAACTGACACTAGGGTACTTATATGAGAGGGCCCTCGCGCAGTGACGCTCCGACGTTTTTTTTCAAGTTCAGACATACTACGGCTTAGAATTTAATTATAGTATTTGACATACTTCGAAATCTAGATAATTATTGAACTTTTTCACTTGTTTGTTTCATAGACCGATAGAGTTAAATCAGTAGAAGACAATTAAACAAAAAACTGAAAATCACGGATGTGCCACATCTGGGATTATACTTAGGGACCGTCGATGTATGAGTGTCAATAAATTTATGATTAGTAATCGTTATTGTAAAAACATTTATGCATAAACATTTGATGCTGATATATCATTATTTAAAAAGAAGTTATGGGGAAATAAAGGCATATTATGCAATTAGGCAAACCTAATGATTTATTCTGAATGAACGTTATGCAAAACGAGGAGAATTCCAAAAAACATTATGCAGCCTTAAAATATGCCTCTTTAATTTCATCATCATTATCATCAGCCTACAAACGTCCCACTCCTGGGCACAGGCCTCCCACGTGGACAATAGCACGTGGGGATATTGGGCCATAACCCATCACGCTGGCCCAATGCGGGTTGATGGGTTTTAACGACTGACATCTTACGACAACAACCAGGACCAACTTTACGTGCCTTCCGAAGCACGGAGGAGCTCGAGATGTTTTTAATTTGGTCACCCATCCAGCGACCTGGCATTACGAAAGTAGCTTAACGGTCAAGACCGTAAGCCGAAGGCGCTAGCCGCTGCGCCATCGAGCTCCTCCTCTTTAATTTATGCAACCCAAAATGGACCAGATATCCCGAAAGACGTCCCCTTCTTCTTAAAACTTTGCCTCGTATATTTTACTCGTATAAGATTCTCATAAGATTACCAATACATCCTTCCACGCAGTTGCAGACCTGCGACTGAGTCCAGGGGCGTGAGCGTCAAGTTGGCAGGCACACCACGGAATTAGATGGTTTTGACTATGTCAAAAAATTGTGTATAAATAGTGACGTATATCATATAAATAGTGATACTATGGTTCAAAAGATATTTGAGTATCTTGGTGGGGGTACAGGAACAAAACACGGAATAACTATTCATAGCTTATTCTTTGTTTTCTAGTCATAAAAGACTAGGCAGGTAACTTTACGAAAGATTAGCTAGGTAAGTACCTACTTGTAAAGTTATACGTATTACTCGACCAACACAATTAGGCGCATGTCAGCTAGACGTTTATCACAGTTGTTCAATAATTTACAAACTAAACGTATCTTCTTCGATATTCCATTTTAAAAACTGACCACTCTGCATGTGCAAACTAATTGAAGTGCAATATATTTAGTTTGTTAATCACTGAACAATTATGATAAACGTCTAGCTTTAATGCAATTAATTATGTTGGTCGAGTAGTAAATATGAAAAGTTTTGAATGACTGAGAAAATATCTACCTCACATTAGGTACAATGGCGGACTCCGTCGCTTTACCAGTCTAAAGGTCAAAATCCCTTGCACACCGCGTCGTCTATTTAGTAGGGGCACGTAGGTACCCGGGCGGTGCGCTTCACACGAAAATCGCTGCAAAGTGGTAAAGCGACGGTGACCCCGACCGTGGTATACGTAGGTATATCTTTTTTGTAAATACCATAATAGAAAATAAGCTGCGTACCTATAAAAATGTAGGTTGTTATTAAACGATTTAAACACTTTCACTTCTGATGCAAATGTACTCACTGCTTACCAATTTCAACACAAACAAATACAACTTTTCGCGCACCATTCCCGTATCATCGGCTCACCGCACTTAAACAAAATCACGCCATCTCTCGCTCGTTCGCGACACTCGCTCGTCCACCACTATCCGAGACTTTTAATTCGAGTCATTAAAATTACAAATTGTTTGACATAAGTTTCCATAGAAATAACGTCAAACTGACATTACAACGGTAGATCTAAGTGTAATTTTATGACTTGAATTAAAAATAATTAGACTTTATGTCTAAACAAAATTGTGCACGATTGTACTTAAAATCTAATGTATGGTAGAAGTTTACATTAGATTTTTGGAAAATAGCAAAGAAGAATTCTTTTTTTATTGATATTGAAAGATTCACAATTTCACACAAAAATTTTTCATGTATTTATTTGTTTAAAGCTTAAACCCGTTTTTCTGGAATCGCCATCGCAAGAATCGTCGAGTTGGCAGCCCACTTAGAGACCGTAATATCTCAGTTTGTATTGTTGTTTGTACAATTGTTGAAATTTTGCGTATACGATTCACTATTTATGCACAGTTTTTTGACATATAAATCACATTGATATGAACTGTATTTCTTAAGGTGCCTGCTATCTTGACGTCAAGTTAGCAGCCCCACCAAGATACTCAAATATCTTTTTAACCATAGTATCACTATATAAATGATATACGTCACTATTTATCACTATTTATACACAATTTTTTGACATAGTCAAAACCATCTAATTCCGTGGTGTGCCTGCCAACTTGACGCTCACCCAGGGGCACGTACCAGTGAACGTACTTTTTCAGATCTTATAGTTTCCGAATTATTTATGAAGCCGAAGAGAAAATTCGTGTATGTTCTCACCAATGCTGTTCGAATCTGCGGACATGTTAATAAAGGGAACAATTCTTCTTGCTTCAACTGTGTGTATAGTATCTGTTAACGACTGACACGCAATTAGAATTATTATTATTGGACACCTAATACCCATCGAGTATTCATTAGTTACTGTGTTTGATTGTCAGCAGTCACCCCCCGGCGTTCAACTACGCGTCGTCGCTGGTGGACGTCGAGCTGAGCAACGGCGCGGGTCAGGAGCTGCTGCAGCCGCTGCCGCCGCGCGCGGGCCGGCCGGCGCGGGACGTGCAGCTGTTCGCCGTGGGCGCGCCCTTCGGCCTCGCCGCGCCGCCCTACGACCCGCTTTACGAGCCGCACCGCGAGCCCTCTCTCAACGACGACAGCTGCTCCCAAGACTTCGACCCTGAAGAGAACAGCTCATACTTCCAGTTTTTCCGCGGCATTCACAACGACTACCAGGATCTGCCAGCTAAGAAGCAACGGCTTTTCAAACGGAGGTGTCTGGAGCTCCTTCACGAGCTGTTAGACGAGGACGAGGGCCCGGCGTCGCTGGTGTGCCACAACTACGGCATGGGGATGTCCAAGTTCACGATCGCAAGGATGTCCAGCGAAGACGAGGACGAACACAGAGACGAACACCACATCAAGGTGGAGCCCGATGACCCGTCGCGGGACAACGGCTCCGCGTGACGCGTCACGACTGACTGCTCCGCGTGACGCGTCACGGACTGACATGACGGCTGCGGGTGGCTGGTGGCTGGCTGGACCATCGGGACTGTGATGTGGTGACATCGATGTGAGGATTTTGTGATTCTTCTGAGTTAACGTTCGGCACGAAACTATACTTTATCTGATAAAGTGACATAATTATGACACTGCGGGTCGAAGCGATATGCATTTTATTGTTTGTTCCTACTAAAAGATAAATAATTATAGTTTAATAATAAGTGTAAGTGAGCATAAGTATGTAAAGTACCTAAATGATAAGTAAGTAATTGAATAAATGTGTTACTAAAAAAAATTTAAATGTGACTTGCTAGATTGATTTTATTAACATAAGTCCCTATCTTACTAATTTCCGAACTTTTCTTATAAGCTTTAGTAAGAGTTAGGTAAGATAAACACAACAATGACAAGTCTCTTCTACTAATTGTATACATTTGGACTTACTGATACCTTTTTTTTCTTTAGAATGCAGGAAATGCCTTACGCATACCCAGGGTCCACGCGTGGGGACCCACCCGGTTTATGTAGGACTCTCCCGCCAACTCCCGCTTCCCCGTCCAGGCCCTGCGGCCTCAACGGGCACTCACAACCAGCCTAAGAGTGTGTTGTAGAAGTATGCAGCTATGCGATTCACTAAGCGACACACAGACGCTGCGCGCATGGCTGTGATGCTGTTTATGTGCTGTGATGCTGCTGCATAGCTGTTACAGCCGTCACATCGTTCGCTGCAGTCACGACTGTGGTCAAAGTTGAGCCTTTTTAACATGCTTTTATTAGGTCGACCTGTATGTAACAAACTATGTAATGGAATCTAAGGTAACTAATTTAACCATCTTCCAAGGGTCGTAGCGTAATGAAAATTGGCAGCTGTATGTAGTTCTGATGACAATACAATAATATGGTACTGTCGAACTGATCTGATGATGGAGCCGGAAGATATGAACTGGAACTTCATGATGGAAAATCGTATCATAGCTGTTTTGGATTTCTTAGAAAAGACTTGTAATGAACTTTGACCACGATTAGGTTTCAAGGTCTGATGATGAAGCCGGAAGATAGGCACTGGCATTCCGTGATAGAGTATCGTATCATAGTCGTGTTTGCACTAGTGAGGAAGGCCACGTAATGGACTTTGAATACGATCAGGTTTCAAGGTTAGACCACGATTAGGTTTCAAGGTCTGATGATGAAGCCGGAAGATGGCACTGGCATTCTATGATAAAGTATCGTATCATAGTCGTGTTTGCACTTGTGAGAAAGGCCACGTAATGGACTTTGAACACGATCAGGTTTTAAGGTTAGACCAAAAAGTATTAAATAAATTAATAGTTTACAAAACACTACAAAAACACGCTTTTATAAATGCACGTAAAAACAAAAAATAACTTATGGATCGTTCAAGTTGTCTCTATTTTTGGGCTGAAGTGTAAACTATGTGCTTTTAATTATAATATTTGATTGTAAAAGTGTGGGGCGCTTGAACAGGAAAGACTTTCTTGTTAACAAAAATGGAAATTAAATTAAATTAAATTAATTCCTGACAGAAGCTGCATGAGGTCGCACAAGAGCATAACGTTTATGCCGCCAAAGGGTTACCAAAGGGAACCAAAGATATCTCGTCCACGAACAAGAACTCTACATTTTGCCACTGTTGACGCATTGCCCTTAAGTCAATGACCTTTTATCTTAAGTACTTAATTTCCTGAAAGAAGAGGCGTTAAACATGTCCGTGGATGTCATCTCTTCTCGCTGCTGGCGCATGTTTTGTCTGAGTTCGACAAACTGTTACTTTGAACAGACTCTTTAATGTAGAGCCGCCTACTAGTCGTGCTGCAACTCCAGTTAGAGCTCCAATCTGTGTAACCTGCTTCCCGTAACATCGCTTATCTTGATTTCTCAGCAAGTTATACAAAAAGTCTTTCCTGTTCCAGCGCTCACGCTTTTACAATCAAATTTTATAATTAAAAGCACATAGTTTACACTTCAGCCCAGAAATAGAGACAACTTGAACGATCCAATAATTTATTTTTTGTTTTTACGTGCATTTATAAAAGCGTGTTTTTCTAGTGTTTTTTCATAACATTGAACTCAGCTTCTTTTTGAATATTTTAATTGGAAGTGACTATACATTCTGGTATTTTATTATAAATTATTGGTACCATACCTCCAACGTTTTTCCATATTAAAGCTGTATTGTAACCTTCTGTTAATAATAAGTTAGTGCGGGCTAGATGGAATGGATTTTTGATGAGATGAGTTGTGTTGTATTTAAAGTCTTCTAGAATATTGCACATTAACCGCGGAGCCGCGCGATCGCAAAAACTGACATAAGTCTCATAATGAACTTTAAAGCAAAATCAATCATATCAATATTTAAAATGATCACAAGTAATTACAACATTTGAAAATGGAACTTTTTGGCTGTAGAATGCAGTTTGTTTCATCTGACTGTCAATTGCTTTTACACTGTGGCGCCATATTAAAAATTGCGTGTCTTCATTTAACTCGGAAAAATTTTCGTAGTATGATTTTCTACGATTTTAAGTGTAATTTGACATCTCAACAGAGCATCGCTCGGCTTCAATCTGCTTTTGGTGATGAAGCACCATGCAAGACGACTATAGCTGCTGCTGGTTTGCAGAATTCAAGCGCGGTCGTGTCAGTGACGAATCTTGCGATGGTCGCCCGTCCACCGCTGTGAACACCAAAAACATCAATGCTGTGCGCCGTATGATTGAAACAGACAGGCATAATGTGATCTACCATGAGATTTGCGTATCCTTAGACATAGGCATGAGTAAAATACAATCAATCCTACACAAACATTTGGGTGTGAGAAAGCTGTGCTCGCGGTGGATCCCACACAATTTGACCGAGGCTCAAAAAACGGACCGCGTCACTTGGTGCAGTGCCATGCTTACCAGATTCAATGAAGGTGCGTAAAATTTGGTGTGGGACATAGTAACAGGTGACGAAACATGGATTTATTGCTACGATCACAAGACAAAGCAGCAATCGAGTGTATGGGTCTTTCAAGATGAGCCGAAACCAACTAAAGCGGCGCGCGTGGAAAGTGCATCTAAGCGGATGATTGCTTCTTTTTTTAATAACACTGGACACGTGGCTACTGTTGCTTTAGAGTAGTTTAGAGAATCGCCGTACCGTGAATAGTGACTGGTACACGACCATTTGTTTGCCGGAAATTATTGATGAACTCCGTAAAAATAACCGTACACGCCGTGTCATCTTGCACCACGACAATACTAGTACCCACACGGCCAGACAGACAAACAAATTTTTAAAGGTGAAAAACGAAGAACTTATGAGCCATCCTGCATACAGTCCCGACCTGGCACCTTTTGACTTTTTTCTGTTCCCAAAAATTAACAACCAATTACGCGGTCAACGATTTTCATCTCCAGAAGAGGCTGTCGAATAGTATGAAAAACACGTTTCTGAGGTCACCACGGAGGAGTAGCACAAAAGTTTTCAAAATTGGTTTAATCAAATGAAAAAGTGCATTTACGCAAAGGGAGAACATTTTGAGAAACAAAAAAATTATTTTTGACCTTTAATAGTATTTTTTTCTTATTCATTCCGGAAATATTTAGTGCGCCCCACGTATAATGACAGTTGCATCACAATACTTTTATGAAAATTTGATTTATGTTCATAAAATATTGAAATTTTTCAAAAAACAGTGACATTCACAATTTAAACACTAGAAGTAAGAACAAATTAGCAGTACCCTTATACTAGGCTCTAACTAGGCATAAAATAATAATTCTTTTAAGGGTCTGTGTGTAAGATTTTACAACAAAGTACCAAATGATATTCAGAAATTAGATCTTAATAAATTCAAAATCAAAATTAAAGAAAAGCTTTATAAAAAAGCTTATTATAAAGTGTCAGATTACACAGAAGACAAAACAGCTTGGATCTGAAATACTCCAAGTACTCCCAACAGCTATTTCTAATTGTCTATAATTAATTGATACTTACATTGTATTGTACTTTTGTATTGTATGACCTGGTAACGACATATCTATTTTTTTTGTAAATGTCGTTGCTTCTGTGCGCTGTGGTTTCTTGCGCACGTTCTTTGCCACAGTTAAAAAATGACGTCCCGAATGTAGGTAGGTTGGTAGGTAGGTTAAAAAAGATTTGGACTATTCAAAGTACTTATTAATTGAGTTTATTGAATAAATATATTTTGACTTTTAATTTGACTTTGCAGTAAGGTTCATATATAATCTAGGATTAGGTGACTCCCTTAAGGAGCTGTTTAAAGAAATTAATATTCTTACAGTTGCATCACAATTTATTTATAACTCTATTTATTACGTGCGTCAAAACATTTGTCATTTAAAAAAAAATGCAATATACTCAAACTAAATACTAGAAAATTTCGACTTTAGAAAGTTTATGGACCATTCATATATAATACAATAAAATCCCGAACGATGTAATAATTTTGCCCTTCGACTTTAAGACACATGTTACTTTTAGAAAAAAGCTATTACACTGTCAGCGATTACATCAATAACAAAAATGCATGGAATTAACATTCCTCTAATTTCGCACACATTTTTTTTTTTATATGAGAAGGAGGCAAACGAGCAGGCGGGTCACCTGATGGAGAGCAATCACCGCCGCCCATGGACACCCGCAAAACCAGAGGAGTCGCAGATGCGTTGCCGACCTTTAAGAAAGGAATAGGGTTAGGGGAAGGAATAGGAATTGTGAGGAGGGGTGGGAGGGGAAGGGGCCTCCGGAACTCTCACTGGCCGGACGAAACACAACAGCACCAAGTGCCATTATTTCACGCCGGATATTCGTGAGAGGGTGGTATTACGCCGGGCGAGCCGGCCCAATGCGTGCTGCAACGCAGTGTGGCTCTACCACTCAGTCAGTGTCACTCATTTAGCACCACCCAGGGGTCACGTGTAGGGTCTCAAGGGTAAACCTACGGACGCGAGAAACTTTAACCCCCAATACACATTGTTCTAATGCATTCATAGTGCGGGAGTAAAACTTATAGATTCACTTTTGTTTTTATCTTTTCTTTTATTATATAACTAGAGGCCGCTCGCGGTTTCACCTGCGTGGTTCCCGTTCCCGGGAAAAATCGGGATAAAAAGTATCCTATGTGTTAATCCAGGTTATACACTATCTGTATGCTAATTTTCATCCAAATCCATTCAATAGTTTTTACGTGAAAGAGTAACAAACATTCATCCATACTTACAAACTTTCGCGTTTATAATATTAGTAGGATTGTTTTATGCATTCATAGTGCCCAAGTATAGTAGATTGTTATACAAGGGGCTAAAATGACCCATTATATGCCAGGTAGTTTGACTCCCGAGCTTTAGACAGGGAGTAAATAGAAACCAAGTTTTAATGGGTTTTTAGCGCCGTGTGTCACACTACGTTTTTCACTAAGAATGCGAGAAAATAAAACAATTCAATACAATATGAATTGGTTTATTTTATTAAAAATTAACCCGTTAGTTGCTTAAACGACACCTACGGAAAGAGAAGGGTTGGTAGTATTATTTTGCTGAGCCCATCTCCGCTCTATGCTGTTGGATAGTAGGTATGTGCAGTATTTGTATTTCTTCCCTTGGGTGTCCTAAAAGGCGACTAACGGACTAAAGACTGCACATAAATTCAACAGCATAGAGCGACGATGGGCTCATCAAAAAATAATACTATCAACCCCTCTCTTCTCTTCGGTGTCGTAAAAGGCGACTAATGGACTAAAGACTGCACATACATCCAATAGCAAAGAGCGGCGATGGGCTCATCAAAATAATACTAACAACCCCTCACAAGGGAACTATTCCCTTGGGTGTCGTAAAAGCGACTAACGGGCTAAAGGCTCACCACCTAAGCACATGTGCAGGCTGTGCAGTTGTTTCTTGCTGAAGCGTGAACTGTGTGGGCGTGGTCTGTGTTGTCCATAGATTTAAATAATTACTAATTTTACCATAAACTTTAATATTAACTATCTCAAAAAAGTTGTTGATGTTGAAACAGTACTAAGTCGAGTCTTTATTCATGATTATTCTACCTAAGACTAAATACTTTTTCGTTTTTGTAGGCTCATTGTCATGTGACAGACAAAAATTTAAAAAAAAAATACTTTTTCCCCTAGGGCTTGAAAAGCTATTTTAGCCCCGCTCTAGAACGCTACAATGACGTTCTTTTTGAGCAAGAGGAGTGAAAAAACTTTTAGACTCACTTTTTGACACTTTTATGATTATTGATTGTATATTTTGGTAACCGGTAGCGACGTATTGTTTTGTAAATGTCGTTACTTCTATATTATTATAAAACTGTGGAATTCTGCTCCACAGGTAAAAGATAACAAAAGGTAACAAAGGCCCGCGCGACCGGGTGCGTTTTTCCGAAAAAAATGCTTTTCAGAAAGGGATATCTGTTGTCTGTTAAAAAAACCAAGTAATGAAAATATAAAAAAAGTAGATTTGATAATCAGCTACTAGTTTTTCTGGAAAATGAAACTTATGTATGATAAGTTTATGAATTAACAAAATTATTGAAAAGACGAATATTTGATCATTCGGTTAAGATAAAGCTGCGTTATAGATTAATGTTTTTTATATATTTAAATAAAAATTTCTTAAATATATTTAAGCGTTAATAAAACGCTAAAATATATTTAAGAAATTTTTTTACACAAAAAAAAGACGACAACCTCAAGCGGGAATCGAACCACGCACCTTCCGCATTCCTGGCGGCTGCCTTAACCACTTGGCTACGGAGGTCTGGTTTTCACCCGTCGAAATTTGTCAGTGCTTGATGCTTATGTTTTTTTAATCAACATTGCTTTAACAAATCTTAGAATTTTTCGTCTCTGAGTCCCAAAAAAAAATATCTTTACAAATATTCGAACATTTGGTTCAGATGAAGTTGCGTTATAGATTTATGTTTTTTTTATACATTTTAGCGTTTTATTAAACGCTTAAATATACTTCAGTAATTTTTTAAACACTGAACAAAAAATACGACAACCTCAGGCGGGAATCGAACCACGCACCTTCCGCATTCCGGGCGGCTGCCTTAACTACTTGGCTACCGAGGTCTGGCTTTCACCCGTCGAAATTTGTCAGTGCTTGATGCTTATGTTTTTTAATCAACATTGCTTTAACAAATCTTAGAATTTTTCATCTCTGAGATCCAAAAAAAATATCTTTACAAATATTCGAACATTCGGTTCAGATGAAGTTGCGTTATAGATTAATGTTTTTTTTATACATTTTAGCGTTATATTAAATGCTTAAATATACTTCAGTATTTTTTGAAACACTGAATAAAAAGACGACAAACTCTGGCGGAAATCGAACCAAGCACCTTCCGCATTCCGGGCGGCTGCCTTAACTACTTGGCTACCGAGGTCTGGCTTTCACCCGTCGAAATTTGTCAGTGCTTGATGATTATGTTTTTAGTCAACTTTGCTTAAAAAAATTACTCAAGTAGTACTCTGTCAAGAAAGTACAGGGAAAAGATCAATAATACACAAAATGCGAGTTATTTATCCAAATTTATTTTATCGCCTTCAAAGTATGCTCCAAACGATACACTTACGCCAACGAATAATTCAATAATTTTTAATCGCTTTTTCTACCGAATGAAAACGGGTGCCACGAAGTGGTCATTTGAGTTTAGGAAAAAGAAAGAAGTCGACTGGAGTCATATCTGATGAATAAGATGGTTTCTCAATAGTATTTGTTGAGTTTTTGGTCAAAAATTCGTTCACAATGATGGTCTTGTGCGAAGGCGCATAATCGTGGTGCAAAATCGAATAATTTTCTTTTCACAAGTTTGGCATTTTTCGTCGAATTTATTCTCTTAAACGCCGCATAACGACCAAATAATAGTCTCTGTTCACCGTTTGACCTTCCAGCAAGAATTCTGAGTGCACAACACCGCGATAGTCAAAGAAAACAGTCAACTTGACTTTGACTTTTGATCGACTTTGACATGGTTTTTTCGGTTTCGGTTCAGTCGGAAGGAGCCACTCCGAAGCTTGTTGACTAGTTTGCATGTCAAACTCGTAAACCCACGTCTCGTCACCAGAAGCAATGCGTTGCATGAATGTTGAGTCGGAATTGATTCGTTCTAGCATGTTCTCAGCGACTCTTATGCGATTGTTTTTTTGGAGCAAATTCAGGTCTTTTGAGACTAGCCGAGCGGCAACATGTTTCATACCCAAGTGATTATTTAAAATGGTACGGATCGACTCGTGAGACACAGAAAGTTCAGCGGCTATCTCTCTCAAACTTGAATGAGGATTTTTAGTCACCATTTCCTTTACTTTTGCGATGTTAACTTCAGTTGAAGACGTTGATGGCTTACCAGAGCGAAGCAAATCTTCCATCGCATCTCGACCGCTTTTAAACGCTTTCTACAGTGGTGGTGTCGGTGGTGGTGGTTATGAGTGCATAAGCACGTATATTTGATAAAATCGATTCACCGTAAGCCTTCTGTACATTTTCAGTGACTTCGAAAACGGAATTCCATTGGCGACGCACAATTTAAGACAAACTCTTTGTTCGATGTTTTTATCCATAATGAAATTCGCAATACACACTAGATATAAACTTACTAAAAAGAGCACTGTATTTAATCTAAATTACAGATGCAACTCGAACTCAGCGCCAAAATGAATAACAGTTGTGCCAATCTAACAACAAAAAAAAAACAAAAATATAATTTGGATTCATAAACAAATCATCCGTTCCAGAAACTTTTTTGACAGAATATATATTTAAGCGTTCATAAAACGCTAAAATATATAAAAAACATTAATCTATAACGCAGCTTTATCATAACCGAATGTTCAAATATTTGTAAACATATTTTATCCGGATCTCAGAGGTGAAAAATTCTAAGATTTGATGAAGCAATGTTGACTAAAAAAACATAAGCATCAAGCACTGACAAATTTCGACGGGTGAAAACCAGACCTCCGTAGCCAAGTGGTTAAGGCAGCCGCCAGGAATGTGGAAGGTGTGTGGTTCGATTCCCGCTTGAGGTTGTCGTCTTTTTTGTATAAAAAAAATTTCTTAAATATATTTAAGCGTTAATAAAACGCTAAAATATATAAAAAACACTAATCTATAACGCAGCTTTATCTTAACCGAATGATCAAATATTCGTAAAGATATTTCTTTCAGATCTCAGAGGTGAAAACTTCTAAGATTAGATGAAGCAATGTTTACTAAAAAAACATAAGGCATCAAGCACTGATAAAGGAGAATGCCCATTTTAGTATAGAAATCCATACCAATCCGATTTCACTCTTTAGAGGTATTAAATCTTATTCTCTTTTTAGTACCATTAAGTTTTTTTTTCATTTTTGACCGCATTTTAGAGTTATTAAAAAAATAAAAATATAGCTAATTGTAGCCGTTGCTAATATTTACCCGACTGCGCTAGAAGGAGAGTTATGTTTATTTATTAAACTATTGTTGTCTGTTTAATTTGAATATCTTCTGTCAAAAAAGTTTCAGGAACGGATGATTTGTGTAAGATTCTAAATTCTATTTTTTGTTTTTTTTGTTGTTAGATTGGCACAACTGTTATCCATTTTAGCGCGGAATTTGAGTTGCATCTGTTATTTAGATTAAATACAGTGCTGTTTTTAGTTTGATTATATCTAGTGTGTATTGCGAATTTCATAATGGATAAAAACATCGAACAAAGATTTTGTCTTTAAGTTTGCGTCGCCAATGGAATTTCGTGTTCGGAGTCACTGAAAATATTGCAGAAGGCTTACGGTGAATCGACTTTATCAAAAAAACATGCATATGAGTGGTACAAAGCTTTCAAAAGCGGTCGAGATGTGATAGAAGATTTGCTTCGCTCTGGTAGGCCATCAATGTCATCAACTGAAGTTAACATCGCAAAAGTGAAGGAAATGGTGACTGAAAATCCTCATTCAAGTTTGAGAGAGATAGGTGCTGAACTTTTTGTGTCTCACAAGTCGATCCTTTTCATTTTAAATAATCACTTGGGTATGAAACATGTTGCCGCTCGGTTAATCCCAAAAGACCTGAATTTTCTCCAAAAACTCAATCGCATAAGAGTCGCTGAGGACATGCTAGAACGAGTCAATTCCGACCCAACATTCATACAACGCATTGTTACTGTAGACAAGACGTGGGTTTACGAGTTTGACATGCAAACTAGTCAACAAGCTTCGGAGTGGCGCATTTCGACTGAACCGAAACCGAAAAAACCACGCCAAAGTCGATCAAAAGTCAAATTCATGTTAACTGTTTTCTTTGACTATCGCGATGTTGTGCACTCGGATTTCTTACCGGAAGGTCAAACAGTAAAAAAAAATATTATTTGAGCGTTATGTGGCGTTCAAGAGAGCAAATTCGACGAAAAAAGCCAAACTTGTGGAAAGAAAATTTTTAGATTTTGCACCACGATAATGCGCCTCGGCACAAGACCATCATTGTGAACGAATTTTGACCAAAAACTCAACAAATGCCATCGAGCAACCACCTTATTCACCAGATATGGCTCCAGCCGACTTCTTTATTTTTCCTAAACTCAAATTATCACTTCGTGTCACCCGTTTTCATTCGGTAGAAGACACAAAGGAGAATTCACGGCGAAATCTGAACTCAATTTAAAAAAAGCGTTTAAAAAATGTTTTGATGATTGGATTATTCTTTGGTGTAAGTGTATCGTTTCTGAAGGAGCATACTTTGAAGGCGATAAAATAAATTTGGATTAATAAGTAACATTTTGTGTATTATTGATCTTTTTCCGGTACTTTTTTGACAGAGTAGTTGGTTCGCTTGTAATGATGAACTGAGGAACGGACGAAAGCTTAACTCAGGAAATCGCAACAAATGTAACCGAAGCGACGCAAACGCAACCAAGCATTGATCGACACAACATCAAATCAAATTTCCAATCCAAGAAAACTTTTTTTACTCCCGCTTTGACACTGACAGATTCATTTTTCAGCGTTCCAAAATGGACTATTAGTACAACGTTTTAAGATTGTATTGGTTTGTAAAAAGTAATTCCACACTGAATTTTTACACCAAAACAGTATGAGTAGATAATTTATTAATAAAATAGTTCTTGTAAATAATTATGGTATTTATTGCGTATATAATCAATGTAGGTATCACTCCTTTTGTACTGCGTTGTGAAAAATTAGGAGTGATTCGGAACGTTAAAGAGTTATATGGGAATACATGGCTGTAGATGCGGGAATGACTCACTCGTTTTGTTACTATTTATTTATAAGTTTAAAATGTGGTCAAAATATATTAAAAAAATTAGTATTCATCATATTAAAATAAAAATGTGATTTTTCAGTAATAATTTACAAGTGACACAACATGGTACGGGATATGGGCATTCTTCTTTCGCCGGGTGAAAACCAGACCTTGGTAGCCAAGTGGTTAAAAAAATAGTTTATTGACATCCTAGAGTTTCCCCACAAGACAATGTCGTACCTCAATATCGACGACACATAGCCGTAATATGCAAGAAGAGCCGTTTTCTCACCCGCTGTTTTTCTTAGACGTAAAGAGCGAACACAAAACGACTTAATTTACTACAAGAGCTTTGGCACATGGCCTTTCCAATTACATAGCAGTCTACTACAATTCCCAAGAATCTAGTTTCATAGACCTCGTTAGTGGTTTTATCTTTGCTTTTTATATTAAGAACATGAGTCTTACATTTATAGTTTGAAAACTGTATATAGTTTGTTTTAGATGCATTAATACTAAGACTGTTTGCTTGTAACCATTCGTTGATAATTTTCAATCGGTGTATTTATGGCAGCCTCGTAGGTAATTGTATTATCATCATCCGGTATTATAAGTGATATATCATCAGCAAAGAGAACAGTTTCATATCGGGTGACTTAGGCAGATCATTGACATAAATAGAAACAAAAGTGGTCCCAAGACGCTTCCTTGAGGTACTCTAGAATTATTTCATAGGTATGACGATTTGTAAGCAATTGCTTCGTTATTTCCATTGATTTTAGTGATATGTACACACTATGTTCTTATTGTATAAACAGAATTTCATTCATCGCCGTTCGCTTATAGACGTAACACGCGTGTCGTCGTAGTTTTACTTACTTTATTACTTAAATAATTTATAGTTTTGCAATGTCAAGCAAGTGTGACTATTGTAACCGAAACATAACTGAACCAAAAAGACTACATCGAAACCGAGATTAAAAATGCCTCACGTAAACTCGGTGTCCTGAACAAGGTGCGGCGATTCTTTACGCCTGATCTGTTGTGTCTATTATACAAGACACAGGTGCGGTCTTGCGTGGAGTATTGCTCTCACCTTTGGGACGGTCCGCAAAGTACCTTCTCGATGCCTTGGACAGATTGCAGCGCCGCGCTGTGCGCATTATCGGCAATGCAGAGGTCACTAAAACTCTCGAGCCTTTGCAATTGCGTAGAGATATTGCGTCACTCAGCGTCTTTTACCGTTTATACCATGGCAAGTGCTCTGAAGAACTCTTTGACCTCATCCCTCCTTCTCCCTTCCTCAATAGGAGTACGCGTGCTGCTCTCCGGAGTCACCAATTTAGAGTCTCTAATATTCCATCACGCACAAAGAAATTTGGTGACTCGTTTCTTTGCCGCACTTCCAAAAGATGGAATAGTCTACCAGCACACGTATTCCCTCCTACCTATGACATAAGGTTATTCAAACGAGGCGTGAAGAAGCACTTTGTGGACCGGCAGAGTGAGGGTGACTGATGCTACGTCTCGTACGCTGCACCAGTTGTCCTCGCACCTGGACTTCATTTTCACTTAACATCAAGTGGAGTGGGGTCATTTGCCGGGCTTAGTATAAAAAAAAAACTAAGACAAAGCCAGGTTTGGAGTGCAACCGGTGTGAGAGATTGTGCATCTAAATACCCAATGTACTACCCTCACTAACAAACAACTCGCTGCTGTGCGGGCCTCTGAAAACCTGGAGTGAGCATGCCAGGAGTGCCAAAACACTAGTTCAAGACGTCGCTCCATTATCATGCCTGACGACGAGGATGCAGACGAAGACGGCAACGAATCTTCTACAGAGGCACGGGTTGACCTCAAAAAGCTATTGAATGATATTTCAAAGGAAATGGAAAAAACCATTAAGAAAGAGCTGAAAGACCTTACCCAATCTCTTCAATTCCACTCAGAGAAGATGGATGAACTAATAAAAACCATTGAAGTCATGAAAGGCAACATTAATTTTCTCACTAATAGAAACAATAATCTTGAGACGAGGGTAGGAGCCCTTGAACAGCGTATTCAAGATATGGAGCAACAAAAGCTTTGCATATTTATCGAGATCCACAACCTCCCATCGAAGGAAAACGAAAATTTTGCTGATATCACTGGTAGCGTAGTCAACCCCCTAAACCAAAATATAGAAGACATCAAACATGCAAAGTGACTACCTTAGAAAAACGATCGACCGGGCCCTATACTAATAAAACTAAAGAATGAACAAACACAAACTTCATTGTTAACTGAAACTAAATCTAGGAGCCCTCGGATCACTGTATCAGAAATATTGCCAGATATTCGTTCATCAAAAACAGAAGCTACTATATTTATTTGTGAAGCTTTAACACCCTATGATAAGCAATTGTTGTGGTATGCCAAACAGGAACTGAAGGACATTTTTAAATACATATGGATAAAAAAAGGAACACTCCGAGTGCGTAGGGAAGGAGACAATCAGAAGACTACCATTATCCGTTCCACAGAAGATGTTAAAAGACTAATAACAAAAACGCTCCCTCCACATATTAGTAAGTGAACACCTTTCAAAAACCTAATTGTCTTAAACTACATAGAATGGAAGTCATACAAGACGATATTTTACAGATTAAAGACTGTGTAGATCTCAAAACCTTTTTAAATAATGTCATAGACAATATAAGTTTATTATGCATTCATATGAACATTCGGTCAATGTGTTTATTCCTCAACTAAAACAATTGATGTCATAATGCTACCTGAAGTAAATATTTCTGAATCTCTTTGTAATCTTTATCAACTGCGAGGGTACAAAATGTACGCAGAACCGCGGAGGGATCGGAGGGGTGGGGGTATAATAGTTTACATCAAAGATAAGCACACATTCCACATAAATAATCATAAAACATATCATATCACTACGCCGGAGTAACCACTCCGCGGTCTTGTGTTGCATATATCGTCCCACAAATTATAGTAAGCGCCTATTTATTAAGGAACTAGATGCATTGTTATGTAAAATAAACCGACAAGATGATTTGTATATGCTGGGAGACATTAACATTGATCTTAGAACGAATTGCCCTGTGAAACATATGTATAATACCACTGTGTACAGTCACGGACTAGCTTGCGGGATCACTGTACATACTCGTATAGAATTTAAAAAAACGGAAGAATTAGCAAATCTTGCATATACCATATTTATGCACGATCCCGCTCACTAGACCTATACACCGCGGCACTTGGAACAGCACTGGCCGACCATCGCGTCGTCGCACTTGCTATGGCTGGCCCACCGCCGCGGCTCACACGGGGTGATTGTGAATACATTACGATATACGATTATGATGTACTTAATAAAAAAATAAATGAACTTGATTGGCAACCTGTTAAACAAATAATCTGTCCTTTAAAAATATACCAAATCATAGTAGATAATATTCATAGCTGCTATGAAGTTTCTAAAGTTAATAAAAAAACCTTGTAATAAAAATAGAGTTAACAAAATATGGATTAACGAAAAAAATATTAAATCATGCAAATATAGAGATAAATTATTTATGAAATGGTTATCAGATCCAACAAATATGATTATAAAACAAAAATATAATTCATCCAGAAACTTTGCAAATAAATTAATAAATAAAAATAATAAGTTACGTGACGATATAAATAATCATAGAAATAATCCTAGGGGTCTGTGGCAAATATTAAATTAAATTACTGGTAGGGCTAAAAAAATAGCCGATACTATAATCTTAAATACGCTACTAAATAATAATCGTACGACGGTTGATATAGCTAATGGTTTTGCCGATTTCTTCTCGAACAGTGTAAAAAATGCCAACCTGTAATATAAAGCTCCTTGACAAGAACACCTAAGTCTCTCCTTAAAATGTATCTTATAGATTTCAAAAAGCCTCCGTTAATTCAGTGCTCAAAGAAATAAAATCTTTAAACAATCTAAAAGCACCAGGTGTAGATATGATACGTTGTCAGGACATTAAAAACATAGACTCAAAAATAGCAGAGGCAGTAGCTCACTTAATAAATACAACTGTCAGTCAAGGTAAATATCCCCAAGAATTAAAAACAGGCATAGTTAGACCTATACATAAAAAATGAAGTCAAAATACCTATGAAAATTATCGCCCAATCACAATACTTTCTACAATTGATAAAATAATAGAAAAAGTTATTTCTAAACAAATACACTCATTTTATAAATCTAATAATGTAATAACTGACAAACAGTTTGGATTTCAGTCTGGCAAGAGTACAACACAACTACTTTCAAAGTTTACTGATACCATCTATAAACACCTAAATAAAAGAATGCATGTTCTATACACTTTTAAACTTTCGCGTTCCATTATGCACACATATTTAGACGGGATTTAACGTAAAACTACTTAGTAAAGGCATTCTACGCATACCTTTTTATACCCGACGTTTCGACCGAGTTGCACCGGCCGTGGTCACGGGTGGACTGCTGTCGCGGTGAATCGCCTCCGTTTGCGTCGCTGAGTCTTCATCCACCGTCACATTATTTATCCAACTACCGTCACACACAACACTAACGGTGTCCCTATTCCGTATACAAGCCTTATTCTGGTAGTTAGCCGATTGCAGACTAAAACGAAGTGGCGTTTTTGCAAACACTGGATTCCACGCTGATGATAGTTTGTGACCATCTTCCCGATTGAAATTGTTCGGATGTTTCTTAATTTCAATCGCTTCACGCACTACTCTTGAATAAAAGTGGCGATCTGTGGAGAGAACTTGCGTACGATGAAATTCGATCCAATGATTTGCGCCTCTTTCAAGTAAATGCTCCGCAATGGCTGATTTGTTAGACTGGCGGTTTTTCACAGCTGCAATATGTTCCTTGACCCTCTCATGGATAGTCCGTTTTGTCTGGCCTATGTAGGAACTACCTCAGCTGCAGTCTATCTTGTATACGCCTGGTGTTTGAAGTGGCAAAACATCCTTTGGGGAGCCCACAATGTTGTTGACCTTTATGCCTGGAGTGTATATTGTCGGTATCGAGTACTCGCGTAATATGTGGCCGATCTTGTCCGTAACTCTTTTAACATAAGGCATATAGGCTGGTTGTTTTCTAACTTTGGGATGTTTGTCACTCTTAGTCGGCTGCTTCCGTAGTCGATTCACTCGATATCCGTTTTTATTGAGTACCTCCTGAACATGATCCAGCTCACGCTTTAAATGCTCAGGGTCACAGAGGTCAAATGCTCTGTTCTTTAGTGACGTTATCACGGATTGCAAGTGTCGAGGGTGGTGATGTGAGGTAGCGTGTAGGTATCTGTCCGTGTGCGTGGGTTTTCGGTAAACACAGTGTGTTACGGACCCATTTGGTCTCACGTGTGACGGTGGATGAAGACTCAGCGACGCAAACGGAGGCGATACACCGCGACAGCAGTCCACCCGTGACCACGGCCGGTGCAACTCGGTCGAAACGTCGGGTATAAAAAGGTATGCGTAGAATGCCTTTACTAAGTAGTTTTGCTTTAAATCCCGTCTAAATATGTGTGCATGCATGTTCTAGTTGTGTTCAATGACTACAGTACAGCTTTTGACACACTAAGACATAGTAGCCTAATTGAGAAGCTTGCGATGACTGCGGGATTCGGGGACCATTGAACAGCTGGTGTAGGCATTATCTTGAAAATAGATCTTACGTTGTTAAAGTTGGCGATGCCCTTAGTAAGAAGTTAAAATGGTCTCATGATGCAGGTCTAGTTTTCAATGCCGATAAAACCAAACTTATGTCAGTTCAAGTCAAAACAGAAAACAAATAAAAAATCTGAAATTAATTGCACACAACCACAGCTGCCTACACATAAATCTCCATAATTGTTAATGTTAACCAGTTGAGGTAGTAAATAAGCAAAAATATTTAGGTCTGATCATAGATGATCGGCTTAAATGGACCATATAAATTATGTATGTGACAATCTGCGTGCTATATTGGCGAAACTAACAATTGTAAAACGAAAAATTCCGTATGACATACTGTTTAACCTTTATAAAGCATTAGAAGAAACTACAATATTTTATGGCCTAAGCAGTTATGGCAGGACGTGTAAATCACACCATGATCCAATATACCCTACAGACTAGGATAATGAAAACTATAGAACATGCAAAAATAAAATTCGAGCACCAAAATAGTTATCACGAGCTATTCCATCATTGTAAAATAATACCTATACACGACCTGATTAAGTATATACTACTCGTTGAGCAATTCTATAATAAAGAATATCAAAATGCTGCCACCTGTAATTACCAAACTCGTAGTGCGTCTCAAATTAAACTCAAAGTACCCTTTTATATTAACCTTTACGCCAAACAACTATTACAGTACCAAGTACCTAAACTGATTAACGACCTTTCGTCAACTTTGAAGGAACAAATTACTGAATCAAATGTCAAAAATAAACTAAAACATTACTTTTTATCATTAATAGTAGCTAACCTAACCGAGTTCATAATATTTAGGATAAAAATTATATTATTAGAAATAGTAAACAATAGAGAATACATTATTATAAATGAATTAAGTACCACAAACCACCCCGTGTGATAACACAAATGATTGCGTGTGGTTGGGCAGCGCAGCGCAGCGCTAGGCTGTGCGAACCTCACGCAAAATGTTAGCCCTTTTGTGGGTGGATTGTAATTGTAATTTCCACATTGTTGAATATTCAAGACTTACTTACCTGTTGTTTTAATTGTTTTTTTGTATATTGTGAGCGGTGAGCGTAAGGCGTTGAGTGTAGACAAACCAATATTGGTTTTTATCACTTTGCTTCGATGTATTAATATTAAGTACCTTTGTAAATTTTAATAATAATAAAATAAAATTGATGATTACCCCATAGCTTTTGCGCTGCATTGGCAATTGCTTCAGATCAATAGTTCTAGCAATATCTATCATTATTTTATGTTTCCCAGTCCCAGCACTTTCAGAAATCAATAAATGTATGAAAATGATGAATCATCGAACTTGTATAACTTGGCTCAGAGCAATCGTACAACTTTTGTGCCATATGAACTATTACTCCAAATAGCTAGTTCTAACAATACGTACAATTTTCTTTTGTTGGCCGGCACTTTAATAAAAGGCCCTAAAATGTATGGAGCCCGAATGATCTCCTTTCTTATCAAGAGTATTAATTTTTGAAGTAACTTTTTCTCTAAAATATCTGAAGATAGCGGGACGAACTTGATGCATTTCGCCAAAATTGGATACAGTTGGCTCACGACCGCGATCCATGGTAGAAATGGAGGGAGGCCTTTGCCCAGCAGTGGGACAGTGAGGGCTAATACAATAATAATAATAATACCCAGATTATCGTTTTGTTTTGTTTTTCAAATATTCATATTATTAGGTAAATAAACTAAAATGTCTTAAAAAGTTAATACTTAGTGTTTTCGGTAAGGTTGTGCTACAAAAGTCAGTGACAGAAACGAATCGCGGCAAAACATTGGGCAAAACCGACTCCACGTAGTCTTGTCTACCCTTCGCTAGAGTGTAATTTAAGCCCGCGTAGGCACGGAGGGGCGAGACGGCCCGCGAGCTGAGTGGGTTTTTTAACGCCCGCTGCCGTAATTGAGGCTGGCCGGCCAGCAAGCCGAAGCTGCGGTAGTGAGCGAAAGCCATCTGCGATGATAAGCTCGCGTGGGACCGCCGCCGGAGCCTCGCAGCGCCGGAGCCGTGAAAGAAACCATGCCTGATGCATGCTGCGTGCTTGGATGATGCTGCATGCTTGGTTGCATGCTGCATGCTTACTGCACGCTTGCTGCATGCTTGCTTGCACGATGCATGCTTGCTTGCTTGCATGCTTAAACGTTACTACGATTACAAATTGTTCGATGACATTATGGATTTCAATTATTTGAAATGTTGTATTTTTATAATATTGGAAGCGTGTTTCTGGAAAATGAATCATCTAGCAATAGCTTAGGCCAAACGTTGAGTGAAATTTCAAAACACGAAGATTTTGAAAGAAAATAACAATCGATAAACGGTATTTCTAAAATTTGTCAATTGTGTTTTCGGTAAAAAGAAAATTACCTTATAACAATACGTTTTCGGCCAAATAAAATTCGTACAGGAAAATTTCGAATTTAAGATAGGTAATGAGTAGCATAGTGTTTTCTTACTTATTTTATCGGTCCACTTTAAATATTTATTTTAAGGGATTATCATGAAATGAATGAATCCTTCTGAGCGCATCCCATAAGAAAGCATAGGCCATGCTCCGGAAACTAGGACGCCGAAGTAGGTCAGTTGGTTTTATTAATGGAATGACGTCACGAGGTGCCCTTGTGAAAGAGATCACGAGCCGAGCCAAACTGACCCTTATCTCGTAGAAAGTAGGGACATGAGCTTCGCGACGCGACGGCTCTGTGTATCGAGCATCTTTATTCCTTTACCATTTTAAATGACGCTACTGGTAAAGGGGTTAGCTTTATATTCCTAGATAAGATATTCTTGATTTAGCTTTCTAGAGTAGTTATTTATTACACTGATTGATCTTTGGTCTATCCTGACCTCAAAGTCTCAATGCGATACGCAGCGTTTAAGACTTCAAAGTCCCGGTTTCTATTCCTAGCGGAGGCATGTGTTAATTGAATTTTGTTCTCTTGATTGATAGATAGCGATGGACTCGTTTTAAGTCCACCTCCTGTGGTCACCAGTAGTCACCCACCACCACTACTTACCTACGTCTGCCACCATAACAAGAATGTTAACAGTGTTGTTTCGTTCGACACTTCGACAGTATTATTATAAATTATTACTAGGTAACAAAGTAATTCGTAACGATTATCCGATATTTCGGTTTGCGTCACATTACAGTCTTGCATGCACGCACATGCACACTACTTTTCCAAAAATCGGATACTCAAAAACAACAAGAAACGTATAAGGCAGTTGAAAATAATTAGTTCAATGACTAAATATAGCCAGGTCCTTGATAGTTGAATATTTAAGGAAAAGTTAGTTTCCTGTTCACGCTGAGAAATTAAAACAAATCTTTGTAACACTGCACTGGTATTGGTATAGGTACTGATGATACCTGATCTGTGAGGTCCATCCTTCACGTGACACGGTTGTATGCGCGCGTGATGCGTGCGGTTGCGGCGGTGCAGCGGCGGCCGGCGCGGTTTATTTCAGGAGTGGGTCGCGTGACGTCACGGTGCGCTCGCGCAGACTGCGTGGCAGCACCCACCAACAATTAGTATTGTGAATATCCTGTGCCATAAGCAAGTATATTAAATTATGAATTATACTACGAAAGAGTGCTCACGATCATGATCATAGTAGCACAGAAAGCTTTAGTTACTGTTAAGTAAAGTATGGAAAAATATTATTATATTCTTTATTACACATAAACACAGTAACAAAAGTAGCAAGATACATTGTGTGCAAAGGTGGACTTATCTCTAAAAGAGATCACTTCCAGTCAACCCAGAGAGTGTGCGAGATAAATGTAATAGGGGTGACACAAAGTGCTACAAAAAAAAATGACGATTACCTAGACCTAAAACTAATACAAATACTTAAGTATATATACAAAATAAACAATCATACAAATAAAATAACAATAAAATATATATACTTAAAAAAAATTATATATATATATATATATACCTATCTATACTTATATTATAATACTTATATGATCATGTTATACTGGTAGTCTAAGAAAGTGCTCTTTGAGCTTTAATTTGAACGAAATTATGGAAGGACAATCTTGAATAGATTTGGGGAGTCTATTCCATAGTTGTGCGGCTTTTACTGTGAATGAATGGAGGAAAAAGTTGGTTTTGCTGGTCGGCAGTTTGAGCACTTTAGTGATGCACGACCGCCGCCCGCGGGAAGGAATGGGGAGATAGCGGAACCGGGAGCGAAGATAGGGAGGAGAGTTAGGGTCATTGAGAATTTTAAATTAGGTGCAAAGAATGTGCATATCACGGCGAAGACGAATTGGGAGCCACTTTAACTCTGCGCGAAAGTGTGACACGTGATCATACTTACGCAGGCCGTAGATGAAGCGAATGGCCAGGTTTTGCAGACGCTCGAGTTTATTGAGCTGTTCTTCAGTTACATCTAAGTAGCAGACGTCGGCGTAGTCGAGAAGAGGGAGCAGAAGAGATTGCGCAAGCATAATTTTAGTTTTGAAAGGGAGAAAGTATTGAAGTCGTTTGAGGGAGTGAAAATAGTAATGCATTTTCTTACTTACATCCGCAATATGTGACGACCAAGCCATATTGCAGTCCATTATTAACCCTAAATTTTTAACTTTATTAGATAATTCAATAGAGGTATCATTATAGGTAAGCGGAGGAAGCGTGCTTGGAAATATATATCGGATCAGATATTATCATCAATTTTATTTATTCTTAAAGTACAATTGCATAATGCAATTTGTCCGGAGAAGTAGGAATCAAACTTCAAGAGCGTGATCTATGCACAATTTTATCGACAAAAATACCTCTCAGGGGTCTGAGTCAGACCCCTGATTTGACCCTCTGACCCGCCTCTAGCCGAATTACAAGATTTGAGGTTTTTTTTTAAATATTGACCTCTTTCTTAAAAAAAGCGATAGCATGGGCTCCTTGACACTAACAAGCAAATATTTGGTATTATTCGATAGCTAACAAGATTACCTATTAGTAGAAAGTAGCAAACATACACGGGCCCCATACATTTTGAGAGAGTAAGGACTAATTCTTATAGTAAATATTATAGTAAAACGTCAGACGCCATACCAATGATTTGAGGTATTTTTACAAGCTTTTATTTGACTTCCCTGTGTGTTAGTTTGTGTGGGACAAATCTAGCAACTAAATTTAAGACCAGCCCCCTTACTCTCGAAACCGATCGCTATTAGATAGGATTGGTATTGTGAATTTTCGTTCTCCTAAGTTACAACACCAGAGCTAATATGGATTCATATTGCGTGGATATTAAGTGGAAAAAATACAAAACTCAATGCCATTTAGTTCACCCAATATGAATCCAAATTAGCGCTGGTGTCGTAACTTAAAAATACGAAAATTCACAATACCAATCCGATCCAATAGCGATCGGTTTCGAGAGTAACGGGGCTGTTCTCCTACACCGATTGAGCTGCAATTTCGTATACTCATGTAAGTACGATGGCAATGCAATGTTATGGTATCATTGAGCTATTCTGATCATGGAGTCTGGAGGTGGCCATAGGAACTCCTAAACGAAGTGGCGGAATCGCATCGAGTTTGGGTTCGTTGGATTTGTTTATTCAAGCACTTTAGTGCTAGATGATGTCCAGGGTCCTGATGATGGAGTCGGGAGGTGGCCATAGGAACTCCTAAACGAAACGGCGGAAGCTCATCGAGTTTGGGTTCGTTGGATTTGTCTTTTCGAGCACTTTTAGTGCTAGATGACTCTAAATCCAATACTAAAAAGTATAAAATAAATTAAAATTAAAAAACCTTTTTAAAAAACAAGCTTTTATGTAAATGCGCCTAAAAGAAAAAAATAAACTTTTACTTTCAACTTATAACGTCGTTACACAATTTCTATAATATAAAAGATTGTCGCGAGATTTACTTGTGTAAATAAAAAAGGAAAATAAATAACTTGATGTGATTGATTAAAATTTTCAATTTAAGTATAGTTAAATACGAGTACTTACATAATATACCCACCCACCCCACCCATTCAGGAAGTATTTCAGCTGCGGAGAAGAACGGGCGCAAGAAACTCTACAGATTTATAATAATACAGAATTAACGACATTTACAAAACAATATGTCGTTTATCTGGTTATATAATATCCTGGTTATCTATATCTATTAAGTACATCTTCTTCAATATTATTTAAAAATCAATTGCAGTTCGTTAGACTGGTTTATCTATACTATACTTAAACCCAAAAACGGCTTGACTAATTTGAATATTGTTTGTTTTGTTTGGTTTATAAAGAAAAATAATAGGGAAAATCTTCAAGAAAAACATAATTCAAATTCAATTTAAATTAAAATAATTTATTTCAGAAAACAGATTCCATAGTGTTAGTAAAAAAATTTATACTTACATGTTAATGTTAGTATCGAGATAAAAAAAATTAAAATAACAACAATTCTAACACTAGGTACTATCCGGTGTGGAGCTTCACTCAGTGTCGCAGCAGCGGGGTGTCCTACCGGTCTTTAAACACACTTAGGAGGCTGCTAGTGCTCGAGCAGAGCCTGGTGAGCATGGAGGCAGATCTTTTTCTTATGATGGCATAGAAGTCATTAGTTTGTGCCTCCGCAAACATCCCTGATGCGCTGCAACGCCACGATAGCCTTAACAGTATCCTGAGTGCTTTATTATATTGGACACGTAGGTCGCTGTATGCTCGCTGAGTATAGCTTGTCCAAAGGCTGCACGTGTAGAAAGATTGGCAGTATGCTTTAAACAGAGTAATCTTTACTGCATTCGTACATCGTGCAAACCTTCGGGCCAGCATATTACATCGCACAGCCAGCGACCTCCGTTCCCTCTCTATATCCATGTTATCCCTTAAATCGTCAGTGACCCAGTGACCCAGGTACTTGAATTTCGTCACCCAACTCAAAGAACTACCGCAGAGCGTGACTCCAGGGACATCAGAGTAGTTGATGGATCTCGACTTAAACATCATGAGCTCACTTTTTTCGAAGTTGTACTTGAGTCCATGGGTCACCGCATATGACTCACAGATAGCCATGAGTCTCCTGAGACCACCAATCGATGGGCTCAGCAGAACCACATATGTGTTCCGCTGAGCTCACCGATCAGGCTATTCATGTACATGTGAAAAGGCGGGGCGAACTTAACCCTCCCTGTCTCACCCCGCATTGCATCCTGTACACGTCAGATTGAGCTCCTGCCTATCTTACACTATTTTTTTTATTGCAGTTGGTGTAGTATTGAACAGTCTGCTTGAGGCACAGAATGGCACTCTCTGTGGACAGCTCGGGTCTGAAACCAAACTGGTCGTCACATAATGCCGTATGCTTTGCCAACTGTTTATCAAGCAGACTGTCCAGTACCTTGGCGGCTATTGTGGCTAGCGAGATAGGCCTGTAGTTTGACACATCCGAGATATCTCCCGTCCTATCTTTGAGAATTGGCACTGCAATGGTTTCCATGAGCTCCCCTGGAAAATAACTGTGGCTAAGACAAAGATTAAAAAACACAGCTAGAAATCTAGGTAAATGCGGTCCTACATGCTTCAGGTGTTCGATGCTGAGGTCATCGCGGCCAGGTGACCTGCCTTTAGACATAGTCTTTATAACAGATTAGACTTGCTTAACTGTAAATACAACAGAAAGCTCATCAGATCCCACAGTACACCCCTCATAAAACACCTGCTGCATGCATCTCGTTCTTCAAAGGAGACTCAACAGTAAAATGCCTTTGAAAAAGGTTGGCTATATCGTTCGGCCCCGTCAGACCGGACACACTCAGAGGGAGGCTCGACCTATCGTTCATTTTATTCGTGGCTTTCCAGAGTCTTAGTCTTATCTCTATCTTTAATAAGTACCTAAGGTAAAAAACTTAAAAAGAAAAAATAAAATCTTTTCGCTTTTTCTTCTTCGAGTATTTAGATAATCGAAGTGTTTCTTACTCTTTTTCGAGGCATTTATCTTTTTCCTGTTAGTTGGGTTATCATTATTTTATTGGCTTAACATATTTCGGGATATACAAAATATTATTATATAATCGGTCGGGTCCACTAGTGTAAACTAAAAGTAAAATCTCTAAATTGAAAGTTTTGTTGGTGTCGTCATTGGGATTCTGAAAAGGCCCGACTCGATCGACGATATTCTCTAAATTCGACTCTACACATACCTCATAAAGGTCACTCTGAGAAACGAGTTTACGATCGAGCTTTAGAGAATCGACATGCTGGTGATCCATAATAATATAGATCTGTCTATAAGTGGATGTAGCGAGGCATCCAGGACCGCGAGCCGCGAGGAAACTTAATCCATGAACATTAGGGCGCGGCGGCGCGGGGCGGCGAATGACGATCGGACACTTATGAAAGTGATTAGATTTAATCGGCGCGATTTATGACTGATGTCGAGTACGAATCTGGGAAGTTTTAATTGAGCGCGTTAAGCGGCCGCAGTGTGCCACCGGCACAGGCGGGAGTCGAACGCGCGACTTAATGGCGCTGATAAAACTCCTGGATGGCTGCGAGTTAAGGGGAGTTAAGGGGAATTACGAGGATGCTGGGCTGTTGGGCTTATATGGAAACAAGTTGGCAGTGGCTGGTGGCTGCAGTGATGCGAAACGGCAGGGATGGCCACTTTCAAAGAAAAAATACCTCGTCTAGTAGGTAGTATTAAAAACATACTCTTATATACCTATATTTACAGAAAATAATAGTCCTTTTATAATAGTTATATTAATATGTAGGCATGTGTCCTGGCCCGCTACTACGACAAAAAAGAAAGATGAAAGTAAATTCTTCTGAAAATCTCGTGCCTAAACCAAACGCTTGTGGCGAAGGCTGCAAATTTTTTTTTTAATTGACTGAAATTTCACAAAACTTTTTGTTGCATGTAAAAGTTAATAGAAAAAATATTATACAAACAAGCATGGCAATGCACGACCTTCTAGGAGCGAACACAGCATGCACTGAAATAAATATCAAAAAACACTACTTAATACCTACTTACTTAATACTAAGGTATTTACTTGATATTAATAATGAAACACTACTTATTTAATACAAATAAATAAAATTACAAATGTTTTTTGATACCAGCTGATGTTGTGTTGGAAATATGCAAATCATTACAAATTTTGTTATTTATGAGGAAGTCATTCTATACAAAGGTGAATGTTGATAATAATTAGTACGACAGGTAGAGAGGCTGAATGTTTTTCTGTTAACCAGACGACTGCTAAAGCGCGGAATTAGCAAGCTAAGCTTCACTAGTAAGTCAGGACTGTCTATTTTCCCAGTTATTAGTTTGTGCAAAAGTACGATATCGGCAATAAACCTCCTGTGCTCGAGAGGTGCCAAATTGAAATATGCAAGTCGGGAGTCGTAAGATGTTAGATGTCGGCAGAGATTGTTAGCATTTGAGAGATGATAAAAAAATTGCTTTTGAAGTTTCACTAAACGTTGTATATGTACTGCGTAAGAAGGGCTCCAAATCGGACTGCAGTATTACAAAACCTGCCAACCTGCGCCCTTTCTGCATATGGAATCTACGCACACAATCACACCCAAGTCTCGTATGTTTGAAACTTTACCAATAAGAGTGTTTTTAATGTAGTAACTAGCTGGAATTGGGTCCCTTCTTCTCGTAAAATTTATATGATAGCACTTAGCTGTATTAATTGACATTTTATTGATGGAACACCAGCTGCTAATATTCTCATTATCTTTTTGAAGTAATATTATATCTTGGTAATTGCAAATCACTCTATACAGTTTGAGGTCGTCAGCAAATATTAGATATTTTGATTCTATAGTTTTGCATAGGTCATTCACAAAAACTAGGAAAAAGAGAGGACCAAGATGCGAACCCTGTGGGATATCGGATGGCACCATCCTTGTTGTGGACTTAAAGCCTTTGATCTTAACAAGCTGCGACCGATTGCGAAGATAAAGCAAAAAAATCTTAAAAAAATTGGTGCGATGGAATCAGAAGTCCAGGACCTTTAGTGGTGTCAATCTGCTGAAGTGTCTTCTTGTCTGAAAGGTATATTGAACCAAAAGATCTGTGACAATCAGCTGGTGTGTAATGATGCTGCATTGTTATTGGTTGTACGTTTCAATATACTGATTGAAAGTACTCGGAAAATAATGTTACTTATATCCTGGCCACCCTGGACGTTTTGGGTATTCAAAAACATATCATCTGGAATTTCGCTGCTGTTGGATCTCGCGATTTGATGAATGTCCAGGAGAACTATGGACTTTTTTTGATAAGTTCTTTTGTGTCAGTTTTTAGTTTGCTTAGACATTCACGCAGCATTCCAACACATCGATCACGTAGCATTCGATATGTTAACATGTTTCGAGGGTTTGAATACGTTTTGAATCGATTATAAGAGCTTTTATCAAGACTCGACTAAACGAAAATGAATATTGTTGTTGCCTTTCTGACTTATTGGGGTAAATTTGGAAATAATTGTTGTAATCTGGTCGTAGAATATATCCACTGTTTCGTCAACAGTATGATTAGGTTTGAAATAGTCGTCCCAGTTTATTACATCTAGCTCTTCTTTTTTTTTCTCGAAGTCTGCTTTAAAGAAATTAAGAGCACTTGATTTTTTTAATTTTGGGAGGCTTAAATGATTTAAGTAAGCTTCATAGAAATATATAATACAGGATGCTGAGTATCTTCATTTACTAAGGGTAAGGGGGATGTACAGCTAGAGACTCTGAAGGAGTTGCTAGCGTTTGTTATGATCAGATCAAGTGTGCGAGTATTAGGGTTACAAATTTGATTTATTTGGTAAAGACCTTTAAAGGCTTACAATAATAACTAAAGCATAGAAGGAGTCCAAATGAGACTCGTATAGTTGTCCTATTTTTTAAATGGGCCATAAACATTGAAAGGAAAGAGACAAAATAAGTTGCTAAAAATGTCAAATGTAAAGAGAAAAAAAATTGTATACCTGGTCACCAACCGAATTCAAAAGCGATCTACAAAATGTAATTTGTATTATTTGACTTTATATACATCAATGGACATTGGCAAGGGCCAATGCGCCCGTGTAATTTACATTAGGTTATATTTTTGCGTGTGCATGTCACATACATTGACTTAGAAGTATAGACAAGAACGTTCATTCAAACAATTTGTTCAAATTCTGGAATGAGAGACCTAAAGTTCGCTGCAGCCGCTGCAGCGCTTAAACATTTAAATGTCGTCTAATCAACAGACAGACATCGCAGCGCCGCAGCGCCAGATCGGTCAAAGACAACGTAGTGTGTATCAAGATGGCGTCCCAAATCGATTGTCAATAACAATAATTGAAAAAATATCTTTGCTATTCTAATAATACGATTTATCTACATAATAATGACTTGAATAACAATTAATTCACTTACTTAACAATTGAATTTTAATAAACGTCTAGGTGTATACTTTGGAAAGAAATAAAAAATTATTTTCGCCGCTCCGCACTCCCGGATGTCAAAGCCACACTAAAGCAAGGTGCTGAGTCGACTCCGCAGATGAGTGGAACATAGTGTGTGTTCGGAAGGGCCTATCTAGTGTAACGTATATATCGCTGGTCTCATAATATCGCATTGTTTGACAACAAACGGAGTGCCTACTACTCAAATGTCATAGCATTCCTTCTATGCTTATTTATTATATTATTCTATGGTTAAAGGAAAGCATGTCAGCAAGTTAACTGTCTGTTTGACTCTTGAGATTGCAATCAAGACTACACCGCCGTCGTTTTGCTAGAGCAAGCAGAGCCACAATCACGCGTATATAAATATCGTGTATCTGCTATCAAAGATTTTAAGAACGTGAACTGAATCGTTCAGCCATGTCTCGGTTAAAAGAACAACGTCCGCCTCCAGTTTAAGTGCATTAATCATAATAATTTATGTCTTAGTTCTGAGACCTCTAACATTTTGATAAGTAATTTTTAGACCAATACATTTAATTTTATCATTAGGAATGTACAAAGAGACCATGAATTCAAGATTAAATAAACTATAAGGAATTTGAAAATTCAGAATCTTTGACAAGAAAACTTTTAGAGTTGACGTCTTTTCTCACATTGATATGGCTGTTCCGTACCCACACAAACCGAAAGTTTTTGTCCTTTGTGATTCTGCGGGCAGTTGCGTGTAGTTGTTTGTTAGTAGGCGACAAATGTTCACACACGTATACTGTATAGTTTTCGCTCGCGAGGCCCAAATGTGAGGAGCTTAGCTTGTCGTTATGATGGGTCCGGTTGAATGTCTTGACAGCAGCTAAGATCTTATCACGGACCAGTGGGTTGGACAGTTTAACTACAGTGGAGCGAGGCCTCTTGGACTCCTGATTCTACTTAGCGACGCGATTATAGTTCAACAGTTCGTGATCCGGTAAGGAGCAGCTCACCATAGTTGGTAATTGAAGAATTACTAGATTTTCAGACTTGTGCTCCGGTACGCACTGGATTTCCAAATTACAGTCGAGAGCTTGTTGCTCGAACTGGTTTAATCTGACACTTAATTCAGTAACTTTGCAATTCAAGTCTGATACTTTTACTTTTAATGTTTGATTCTCGTCTTCCGGGGTTTCTATTCTCCTATTTTCAGGTCTAGGTCTTGCTTTATCTAGTCGTATTTAGTGGACATAAAATTAACACTTTCTGTAAGCTCCTGGATTTTGCTGCGAGTATTTCTTTAAGGTGTGCCAGGCTCTCTTTAAGTTTCCTGTCATTGTACTGTTTTAAATCCTCGTTATCTCTGGCAACTGGCAGGTCTAGAACTTGAACGGGAGTCTTGGATTGGGAAGGCGTAACAGAGCTCCCTCCCTTTTTGTTGGCGGCCTTGCAATTCATGCACTTCCACGTAGCTTTGTATGATTTGGACTCCTTCGCAAAATTATCCGCAGGGACGCCCAGGCACTGGTAATGAAACGTGGCATTGCACTTGCGGCACGATTTCACGTCGTTTGATTCAACTGATTTGCGACATTTATTGCACACGTAATTTTTGAGTTTACCACTATTTCAGTGGAAAATTTATAAAGTGGCAATACTTTTTTTTGTGTTTATGATGTTCTCTGTGTCAGTTTAGTTTGACACATCTGCGACTTGTCAAAGTGGAACTTCATGATGTCATTTGATTTTAACAGTTCGAAATAAAGATAAGTTCCCGTGATTGTAAATTGAATGATGGTTCAAAATTCAGACTTATCTTTATCGATTTCGAAGATTTGCGGTTGTAGAAAACTGTCGATAACGATAACTCAGGTTCCTTGGTTGGTATATCCACTTGGCAAACACTTTTAACGGGATTTATGTGAGAATTGAAATAAAAAGTAAGAACTGTAACAGGAGCATAGTGTACACAGTGACAGGGTTGCCACAGCACTAATTGTTACTGTATTTGATTCGAAGATCTTCCCTTTAGAAGTTGGTCAACATGATGGACTTTATTTAGATCAACGATGTTTCCTAACGAACTACAGGTATTAATTCATTCATTTAATTTACACAACACAACCTCTCTTTTTTTCAGTTAGTTGTGAATATGTGACACAAGTACAATGTTTAGTAGTTTGAAAAAATTTCTGGATAGATAGACCAGCTTGGCCATTTTCCTTTTTATTGATATGGTGGTGCTGTCGACAGTTTTCCCTACAGAATCATTGGTCAATCATGGACCATGGTGAAGTATAATGATGAATGATTTTGTGGGGGATTATAGGGGGCTGGTTAAATTTTAATTATTCGAAGGACCTGATAAGCTTAAAAATAGAAAAAATATAGTAGTAGTAGCTGCACCTGATTATGCGTTGGAAAATACGATCTTTGTTTAAATAAACAGGGTAGAATGATACATGCTTGTCACCTACCTCTTCCACTCCCAGCCGTTCCTCTACACGTGGATGGGGTCAGCAACGGGAATATATGGAGCACTTATTTTATCCAACAGCTCCATCAAACCGGTCCAGCCAACAGCACTCGCGAGAACTCTCATTCACGGAATAGTTCCATAATACGAGGACACGAACTTCAGGAATCAGTCGCGCAAGCCAACAGAACGATGATCGGCGGGGCCGAATCGACCCGAATATATCCATCCAACGCTTCAAAAAACGGTAGGCGAAGAAAACGCGGATGGCAAATAATTTTATCTACCCTGCATAAATGAGCAAAGATCGAACAGATTTTTTTTAGTTCTCATTCTCAGTCGACATCCCTATGTGGTCTAGTAAAGGAGCTACCGGTTTCATACCCAGAGATCCCGAGTTCGATTTCCAGTAAGGGAAGCGTGTACAGCGTTTTCGCTGTAATTCTTAATAAGTACAGGGATGCATTATGTATATTGGCTACAGCGGGGGGTGTCCTCCTGTGTTCCTGCTGTTGCTGCTGCTCAGGCCCGACAGCCACGGAAGTCGCTGTCAGCACGCTGTTATTAAATCTGGCGTGATTAATACCGCGCCGCCGCCTATTATATTATTGTCCATTACGGCCCGAAAACCATTACCAATTGATTTATGGTGGGCACGCAGGCGCGCACTGCTGCCGTGATTTTTATATTATATTAGAAGGAGGCAAACGAGCAGGCGTCTCACCAGATGGAGAGCAATCACCGCCGCCCATGGATACCCGCAAAACCAGAGGATTCGCAGATACGTTGCCGACCTTTAAGAAAGGAATAGGGTTAAGGAAGGAATAGGAATTGTAAGGGGGGGGGGGCCTCCGGAACTCTTACTGGCCGTATGAAACACAACAGCACCAAGTGCCATTATTTCACGCCAGATATTCGTGAGAGGGTGGTATTACACCGGGCGAGCCGGCTCATGCGTGCTGCAACGCAGCGTGGCTCTACCACTCAGTCAGTGTCACTCATTAGCACCACCCAGGGATCACGTGTAGGGTCTCAAGGGTAAACCTACGGACGCGAGTAACTTTAACCCTCCAGATCATTATGGAATGTCCGTGCAGCGATGGCACCGGCGCGGGCGGGCGCCGCGGCCGGCGCACTTGACAGGGAATATGAACATCCGAAGCTATTGTACTGTTAAACACTTACTAAAGAACTTGTAAATTTGAATTTCTTTTACTGTAAACTTTTAATTTTTCGTGTCGCGGTGGATTGCCACAGCCGTTTATATTTTAAACCTTAGTAGCGACCTCTAGTTGGCCGTGGGCGCACCAGTCGCTGCTGCGCGTGAGCATGATTTAAGTTAAAGCAAGTCGTACCGTAGCACGATTTGAAAGTGAAATCGTCTAGATGGCGCTGTTTTATAATTTTGCATAATCATTTCCATAAGATATTTTCAAAATATATGACATCGTCTATGATTGGTCAATACTCTATATTGGCATTTATAGTCGATAGTTTAATGATTGCTAAGGTTATTATAAATAAGTTGTTTTATTTTCAAAACCGTTTTCAATAATTGTATTTTGTGTTAGTACAATAATAATGCTTAAAATGTGACATCATCTGTGATTGGCCAGTGATACTGAATACTTTATTATTGTATCAATAGTTTAATGTTTGTTATAGTTGTTACAATAATCTTGACCTATTTCAAAACAGTTTTTCATTAACTGTACTTTGTTTATGTACATTAGTGTTGTTTAAAATATAATTAATTGTGATTGGTTGATAGCAGCACTACCAACCGTTCGTTAATCTGTTCATCTTAAAGTGGGATTACGGGGGTATATAAAGGGAAGAAGGCCTTTGCATAGGCAGTTAATTATTATCTACAGGCAGCTACATCATGTGAAGTTAAGTAATTGTTTTCATTAATACCCTTTTTATTATTTTTGTGTGTTAAATTGTTGTTGTGTTATGTATTGTGTTGGAGTCCTACATGTAAACATATTACGCATAATGTATGGCAAATTATTATTCCCATCATCTTTATTGTATTATTATGTTACGAATTAAAGGATATAATTTGGTAATCAACGCTATAGTACCTTGCGATATATGTGATGTTAAATTGTTTTAACACTGTTGTAAAAAGAATTTAGTATGTTTGTTTGCCTATCTACAGTTCCTGTGTAGTCTTTAATAAATCAACTTTAAATGACATTATGTAATCTAGTTTTCATTTTGTTTCATAAATAAATTATTTGTTACATGGATTTTAAAACATGTTTTTATTAAGTACTTTATTGCCTGATTTACTAGTATATACAGACAGGGATTACAGCCACAGCCAGCTTAAACTCTCATTTATTATAATAGTTGGTTATCTTATCTTATCTTTAGTCAACTCTTTACTCTCCTCCCTAACACACTCATGGAATGGGCCGCTCGGGCGCGGCTGCCGCGGCCCGTGCCGTTGCGCAGAGGACAGGCGCGATTTGGCTTGATTTGTCAAGTACTTATAGTAATCAAAATCAAAAATATATTTTTTTTTACATAGAACAATTTTATCATAGTACCTACCTGTAATAGGCAGGCTGGGGTAACGTATCGCCGGTTAGGTGACTGTCCGTGATGCGTTTAAATATCGGGTGGTACGAGCACTACGGGATACCAAGGTTTATTCAAACTGTCTCCAACTCTCCATGATGAATACAGATTATTTCGCCGGACATATTTTATACAGTACACAAATTATACACTTTACAGGTTTCAATTGATCTTTAACATGAGAAACGTAATTTTTTTGTATGTAAGTTAATCATGTCGCGTAGCGGTGAAAGAATACTACCTCCACTACCACCCCACCCCTTGGGTGAAAGAATACTACCTCCACTACCACCCCACCCCTTGGGTGAAAGAATACTACCTCCACTACCACCCCACCCCTTGGGTGAAAGAATACTACCTCCACTACCACCCCACCCCTTGGGTGAAAGAATACTACCTCCACTACCACCCCACCCCTTGGGTGAAAGAATACTACCTCCACTACCACCCCACCTCTTGGGTGAAAGAATACTACCTCCACTACCACCCCACCCCTTGGGTGAAAGAATACTACCTCCACTACCACCCCACCCCTTGGGTGAAAGAATACTACCTCCACTACCACCCCACCCCTTGGGTGAAAGAATACTACCTCCACTACCACCCCACCCCTTGGGTGAAAGAATACTACCTCCACTACCACCCCACCCCTTGGGTGAAAGAATACTACCTCCACTACCACCCCACCCCTTGGGTGAAAGAATACTACCTCCACTACCACCCCACCCCTTGGGTGAAAGAATACTACCTCCACTACCACCCCACCCCTTGGGTGAAAGAATACTACCTCCACTACCACCCCACCCCTTGGGTGTCGTCGTCGTCGTAGACTAACGCACTAAAAACTACACATTTATCCAACAGTATAGAACGGCAAAAATGTAACAAAATGTAGTTATGCCATGGATTTCCTCAAAGTATCGCCTGATTGGCTCGATAACACGCCATGGCCGCGCCGATTTCGGGGGAAGTGTCACGGGGCCTCAGCATATGTTTGCTGACCTGATAGTGATAAGGGAAGCTGATTAGTGTTCTGGCATTAAATTCAATGACATTATAATACTCAGGCAAACCAAAGGGCATTTGGCAGCTCGGCCCGTAGGCACTGCGGCGGCTGCTACATTACAACACGGGGCGGGCGGCGTCAGCAGACGGCGGCGTGGCGACGCCGACGCGCGCTAATCGGATAACGCGGGGAAGTTATGGACTGACTCGCCAAACTGAATTACCTGCCCGTCTCAACCCGCATCCGCACCCGCACACCTGCGAATGCTAATGGACGTGTGGTGACGACGTGACGACAAACACTCGTTATTAGTGGTTAACTCCGCAACAACGCGGGCATTGGACGCTGCGCATATACTATAGAATTATGGATACACAATGTACCTATATTTTAAACACGGCGGGTCGGCGGCGGAATCATGCCAAACCCAACACATTCGAGCAATCACTAAAATACAAAAAAAAGAACATCAAGGAAGGCTTTCTTTTCGCATAAAATGGTCCCCGTGAATTTTCTCCTAATTCACATGACGGTAAGCACATTTTATACCGACTTAGGTAGGTATTACGAATTCAATTTCGTTCATATTACCAATTTGCGTTGCCACGGCGCGCGCTGGAGCGAATCCGAGACGACGCCCATCCGAGATAAAATATGATGCTGGCGGCATACGGGCTGCGGGGCGGGGCGGGGGCGAGTGCCTAGCAGGGCGCTAGCACTTTAGCCTAGCTTCCTCAAGTTAGAAATCCTGCAAACATGATTTATTTCTTTATTTATCTCTTGAAAAGTTGGGTCAAGAGTAGGTACCCTAAGCCGACGAGTTAAATTACTGTATAGTATGACAGCAAGTGTAGTAAAAGAAGTGTGTCAGAATTGTAGTAAATGGTAAGGTAAGCTCGTCGGCCCAGTGGTAAACTAGCCAATCTGCAAATGTCAAACTTTTCAGTAGAGCGAAATGAAGACAAAAATTGATACTGTAAATCAGGTTTTGTAAATATCTTTTCAAGTTTGTAAATTTATAAGTCAAAAATAATATACTTTAGGTAGATATTGATAAAGTTAGTTTTTTTTCTTTATTTACGAAATTAAAGCAGATTGGCTTATTCACCATGGTCGGAATAAGACAAGTAAAATAATTTTGATGTGTTCAAGTAGCTAATGTGGTAGATAGCTGAATTGACAGCGGTTGGGCGTACTTTACAACTTACATTTTTGATTGATAACTAGCCAAAGTGCTCTTTAATGTTAAGATTTATTATATTTACTTACTTATGGTAGGTAAGTATATGCATCTTTGCTATTGTTAGAGTGGTACAGAACACCATGGTGAGTAGCAAAAACAAATAATTAAGGTAAGGTGGGGTAAGAGGAACATAGTTTACTGATATTTTAACATTATGAGCTCCAGCCAGTAAATACACAGTTTAATTTTAATATTACTAGAAAATATGAACCTAACCTACCTACCTAATGAAGTTAACTTACTATTATATTAACATACAAATCAATTCCTTCAGTATTTATGGACAAATCTGTCAATGAAGTTGAGTCACCAAAATGTTCCACTTACCCCAGATATGGGGAAAGAGGAACAACCTAAACTTTTCATGTTAAAACTAACCTTTTTTGATTTGTCTTCACATATTTTAAATGTGATTGTCAAGTCAAATGAATTGTGAGTTAATCGCAGTAAAAATATGGTTTAGTTTTGCGTAATATCGTGAAAATTAAAATTTGGGGTAAGTGGAACGAACATATATGGTATGGTCAGAGGTGGCAAATTTGCAAACGATTTTAAAAATAAAAAGAAAAGAATTAGCTTTTAATGAAATAAAATCAATTGAAGTGTATTAAAAAAAATAAGTACCTATTGCCAATGAGCACATAATACAACATAACTAAAAATAGCAAACGTCATTAAATTTTACAAACGAATCTTCTAAAAACTACAAACTTTTTAAAAACAATATCATAAAATTAACTCTGCTTGCACTGAATAAGTTGAGTTTAGATTTAGAGATATAAATTATCATTTTAAAATTTCATTTATACTTTAAAGTATTCATATCATTTAAGCCGGTTCTTTTTTTTTAAATATTTTTATTCATGTATAGGTATTTATTTATACATATTAAATATTATTTTATCTACTTATTATATTTATTACTAATACAACTTTTTTAACAATTACCTACTAAAAATCGGTACAAAAGCAAGTAGGCTAACTTATTTTCTTAAAAACGAACAATATTTAAGAGACACCTTAGCGAGCAACGTCGCGGATAAAAGCTAGTGTATTGTACATTAAAACCTTTCCAGAAAAATGAAAATTATGCATGTGAAAGAATCACCAAAATCGGTAGGCACAGCAGTTTTTGAGAAAATCGCGAACTTTCATACGGTTTTGATGTCGGATATAAATAACCTATTATCATTAATATTTCATCGCCTATAAAAAGGTTTGTCGCCCCTGAAACCGGGAAAGAGGAACATATGTTCCTCTTTTCCGATTATGGTAGTTTCTCTTACCCCACTTGGCATTTTTTAGGTTAAGATTTAGATCACATGCAAAAATCATTGTAAACACGTGCTACAAACAAAATTAGGTCGGAAAATAAAAGCGCCACGTGAACTTTGCACTCTCCAACAAAACAGCCTTCTAACAAATCGTCTTATCGTATATTTAGGCACATATAAAATCTACCACCCACTCGTAGTTTTGTAGTTTGACAACAGATTTTTTTTTCTCTCTGTTCAACTCACTTAGATGTGTCGTAGCGCCATCTGTGTTAGAACATGAAAACTACACCCGAATTTCTGTTTTATCGACAGAGTAGGCACAGAGCTAGGCTTTATAGTTTTATGTTTACGTGATGCTGTTCCTCTTCCCCCCTCGTCCCTCTTACCCCACCTTACCTTACCTAAGTAATAGCAAAAATATTTACTTTTAATATTAAGTAACATATTAAAAATTATAGAATCAAATAGTAACCTTAAAAAATTATCATTGTTTACATCAATGTTTCATAGGACGTAGTTACGCAAAAAGGATCCAAACCACAAGTTGGTCGAAAATAAGTTAATATGAAAATGGTCACTAGGGTCAATATTTCCATTTAGAAAAAAGATTCGTTCGTTATCTATGTTTCGTTATTTTCGATGTATTTTTTGTGACATATAATTTGTTAAAATGCGTTAAGTATTTTATATTCCAGTAAATACTAAATCTGGAACTGCAAAGAGCACCTAGCCCGTATTGCCAGAAGGGCACCCTTCTGGCAATCCGGGATAACTGAAAATGAGTTAACTTATTCCGTGCTTCGGAAGGCACGTTAAGCGTTACTCCCGGTTGTTGTCTTAAGATGACAGTCGTTAAAACCCACCAACCCGCTTATTGGGCAAGCGTGGTGGGTTATGGCTCAATATCCCCACGCCAACGTGCTATTGTCCACGTGAGAGGCCTGTGCCTGTGTTTTAAATGGTGTACCTCATATTTTTAAGGCATAAACATCAAAATGCATAATGTGGATTGACATCATTTTTTTACGATCAAATATAAAGTTGCATAATTGTTTAAGCTATGCTAAAACTATAATAGTTAATATAAATATTTTTGTTAGCATATTTTAAAAGACGTAATTATTTATATCTTCTGGGTAACGGCCCATACCCGTAGAATAAAGGACTAGAACCGTAACTTACGGGTTTAAGTTAGAGCAGTAACTAAACAACAATGATTATAATAAATTGTATTATAGCCAATTTAATTTTATGAATTCTAATTATTACGGTAAACATAAACTAGGCCTTTTGTTCTTAATTCTTATTGAAATTATGCCTTTTCATGTTTATTCCTTCCAGATTTCGGCCATAATAATGTAATGCGTTAAGGTATGCTATAAAGACTTATGGCAGGTGACGACTATGGATATTTATTATTGGAACATTATACATTGTCACATTTATAGGGAAAAACGTTGCCTACTCATTTCAATTGGTAACCGGCTTAAATGCAAAGGATTGCTGAGGCAAACTGGATGACTTGTAATCACTTTTTGAGTTATCCCTAAAGATTGTCTAGGGTTTAAAAGTCTCTTCGGAGTAATCTAGCCTCCAAGACGATATTGACAGTTTTAGGTTGAGCTAGATTCTAATATGGAAATGGAAATTCAACGAAATTCTAAATACACAATAAGTCATTTAATAAGTCTTTTTTCTGATAACACAATGCAACACATCACACACGTCTTGTGACACTTTGATTTTCACTTTGATTGATCTCATGTTTAGAAAAAAGTATATTTAGCGATGTATGTAACAATAATTATAAAAATAAAAACCATTTTCTTATTGAAGTTTTAAATACTTTCTCAATAAATTAACTTGAGTGGATCGGTTTTAAGATTTGTATTATGTGAATATCACATTGAAAACAACATACATTTATCAAAAGGATTCAACCCCCATATTTATCTTAATGTCTCAATAAATATAAGTTTTAGTTGAATTATATTTATTTAAATAAAAAATATTCAAAAGTGACATTGTGTGGGTTGGATTATTTTTGTATAACTACGTCCTTGTGTGTTTGGTTTTTTTTTTTAAATAAACTTTGTTTAAAATCAATTATTTTAATGAAAATTAAGTTAATAAGTCATGATTTTCATATTTCATGAATTTATTGCTTTTTAACTAAACTTTAGTAAAAATGGAGGCTATGTACATTTTTCCGACTAATTTATTACCATGCCCATTAGACTATAAAACAACAAAACTACTTCTTTGATTAATATTGTAATATACAGTATCTAATAATTAAGTATTGAACTGAAGATTAATGTAAGTAGTGATTATCCTTTGAACCAAAATAAAATATTCAATTTGCCACTTAGGCGAGAAGAACACTTTGAAGTGTAGCGTTCCATTAATCTATGCACAAAGTTGAGTATCAATCTACCACTTTGGCGAATAGAATACTGTGAAGTGTGTGAAGTTTAGTGTTCTTATTACTGTCTGAATCAGAGTAAAGTATTCAATCTGCCATTTAAAATAGTTCACCACTGTGAAGTTAAGTACTTATAGTGCTCTTTGAACCAAGGTTAAGTGTTCAATCTGCCATTTAGACTAGTTGATCATTGTGAAGTTAAGTACTTAAAGTACTGTTTTAACCAAGGTAAAGTGCTCAATCTGTCACTTAGACCAGTAGAACACGGCGATATTTTTGTAAGTAACAGATTTTGGTTTCGGTAAACTAAACTAAAATCACATAGATTAGTTTACTTTTGCACTTACTGTAGTTTTGGTAGATAGGCACTAGTGAGTAGCCATTTATCTCGACGATTAATAACCTGATTGATACAGGATTTTACCACATTGTAAATATAAAAGATTTATTAATGTTGGTATATATAAGTCAAAACTGCCAAAATTGCAGATTGGCTAGTTTACCACTGGGCCGACGACTGTGGTGCCTGGTAACACCTCCGGGAAACAGGCGTGGTGTGCCAACATGAAACAGTCACTGTGCCTCTGGCACTATCCCCGTGAGCAGCCAATCCACCATCCCCGTGACCAGCTTCGCGGCCAGACCCGCCGTCAGCCACAAATCACTGCGATTCAATCGCGATTCGCGTGTGGTGTGTGCTCAGTGGGCTGTGTCGCTGTGCCACGGGTATGTCCTCGGTCTCTCCAGCCCACTCGTGAACACAATCTGCAATGTTGTATGTCAGCAGCACTGCACAGCAATGCCGATAATAGCAGCACGAAAATCTTAATTAATACTTTATTTTTTTAACTTTTGGGGGTTAAAGTTACTCGCGTCCGTAGGTTTACCCTTGAGACCCTACACGTGACCCCTGGGTGGTGCTAAATGAGTGACATTGACTGAGTGGTAGAGCCACGCTGCGTTGCAGCACGCATTGGGCTGGTTCGCCCGGCGTAATACCACCTTATCATGAATATCCGGCGTGAAATAATGGCACTTGCTGCTGTTGTGTTTCTTCCGGCCAGTGAGAGTTCCGGAGCCCCCCCCCCCCTCCCCCCTCACAGTTCCTATTACTTCCTTAATCCAATTCCTTTCATAAAGGTCGTCAACGCATCTGCGACTCCTCTGGTTTTGCTTTGGTCCATGGGCGGCGGTGATTGCTCTCCATCAGGTGACCCGCCTGCTCGTTTGCCTCCTTCTAATATAACAAAAAAAATTGCACTTTTACGTTATGATTATGCGTATCGAGGGCGGCAAGGCATGGAGCCTTTTCGTATGGAATATTAAAACGAGGGGGCTTGTAGAAACTTAGGCGAGTTTCGTATTTACCTACCTAATTATTTATTAGATAAATGCTAGGTACTTTTCTGTAAGTACTCACGCCACTGGAAAAATTAACATTCAACATTAAACTCTGCTTTTAAGCGATCTTTTCGGCCGCGCGAGGCACTTGCTTAGTTGGTTTGGTATGAAATTTCCTAACAGCGGGTGGCGGTATTACACTACACTATACACTATTGCACAAAATGGGTTAAGATAAATTGTGCTCAGCAAGATGACAGCGGGCATCACGTGGTGCGGGGGGGAGGGGCACTGTTCATGGACATAGTACATAATGTACCTACAAGTATAACTTATTACTGTTATTGTATTCGTATATTTATTTTTAAAATCATGTAGGTATTGTATGTACGATTCAAAGAGCAGCGGAAGAAAAAAGAACGGCCTCCTGAGTTTCTTGCCAGGTTCTTCTAATAGCGAAGGCTCTCCCAAAATCCGAACTGGTGGTAGATGAGATAGGTAGGTAGATTACCTAATCATAAATAGATAGCTTTACACATTAGTTAACTGTTACTTTTGTTTTTGACGTCAATAAGTGCCTGTAAAGGTTCATGTTGAATAAAAGATATTGATTTTTGATTTTGCTCATACTGTTTTATTTCAGTGTTTTACGAGAATATTGTTGAAAAAAATCTACATATCAATAGGTAATGTAACTTTTTATACATACAATACATATAATCACGACTATTATCCCCGAAGGGTTAGTCAGGGACTAGGCAATGAGGACCGCAAAACCAGTCCTCTGCCATAGTCCACTTTTCACCAAATAGCGACTGCACATGTGCTGAGCGTGACAGGTGGTGAGCCCATCGCCCGTCTAAGCTGTTGGATGTACGTGCAGTATTTAGTCTGTTAGTCGCCTTTTACGACACCCAAAGGAAGATAGGGTGGGTAGTTTTTTTTATATAAAAATGAGGCAATTGAGGCAAACAAACAGGCGAATCACCTGATGGAGATCAATCACCGCCGCCCATGGACACCCGCAAAACCAGAGGAGTCGCAGATTCGTCGACGACCTTTAAGAAAGGAAGAGGGTTAAGGAAGAAATAGGAATTGTGAGAGGGGGGGGGAGGGGAATGGCCTCCGGAACTCTCACTGGCCGGACGAAACACAACAGCATTAAGTGCCATTATTTTACGCCGGCTATTGTTATGACTCCGGGCGAGCCGGCCCAATGCGTGCTGCAGCGCAGCGTGCTGGCTCTACCACTCAGTCAGTGCCACTCATTTAGCACCACCCAGGGGTCATGTAGGGTCTCAAGGGTAAACCTACGGACGCGAGTAACTTTAACCCCCAAATTCTTTTACCGTTCTAAGATGCCACACGGACATAATTTCGATAGGTAGGTACTTCGTATTCGTTGAACTTATTGTGTTATACTATACCATCTATCTATAACTGTACTGTAGCGCATTTAATGCAAAAAAAGAAATTGAATTTGAATTTAATTGAATAAATTGAATTGAATTTTTATATTTTATTGAAAGTTGTTAAGTGTATTGTGCCGGTGCGTCCTGTAGGTACTCACTCATGTAGGTAGTTAATAAAATCAAGATAAAGACTGTCCGTACCAATATATATGTATAATTAAAGTAACATTAAACATTAGATAGAGATAAGACATGTTGAATATATAAAGCGGTAGACATACTAAAATAAATCAGTGTATTAACATCATATCTGCGCTTCTGCGGTTCATTTACACTCCCTGTTCCACGGTATAATGTAATATTAAAAATTAAACAGTATATAATATTTTTTTTATACTTAGCCCGGCAAATGGCCCCACTCCACCTGATGTTAGGTGGAAATGAAGTCCAGGCGCGAGGACAACTGGTGCAGCGTAAGAGACGTAGCATCAGTCACCCTCACTCTGCCGGCCCACAAAGTGCTCAAACGAGGCGTGAAGACGCCTCGTTTGAAGGACCCTATGTCATAGGTAGGAGGGAATACGTGTGCTGGTAGACTATTCCATCTTTTGGAAGTGCGACAAAGAAACGAGTCACCAAATTTCTTTGTGCGTGATGGAATATTAGAGACTGTAAATTGTAAATTAGTATAAACATGTCACAATAATTTATCGTTGACTCCTATTAGGTGTTCACAATTATATCGGCAACGTAATCTATAATTCGACTATATGGGTCCTAAATATGAAACAGATTGCAAAGTTAAAAGTTATGAAAAGGACGATTAAACCAAAGCACTTAGAACCGCAGGCGCTCGGCCACATGACCGTTTCTTTACTCATGTGGCTCGGCCGCCGCCGCTCTACAAAGTTGCGGGAATGTTATGAATCTTGTTTACGAACGTTACTCAACACGCGGGTCGCTGCGGCTGCGGGGCAGCGGGGCTCGCTCCAGTCAGTCGGCCGCCACGCCCCGCGCCCGTAGCACGTGCCGCCGCCGACATGTCTCTTTTCGTTTGGAACAACGAGACAGTTTTGGAATTGATCGACCTGTACCGCGCGAGGCCACTGCTGTGGGATGTCAACGCGCTAGATTACAGAGATCGCATAAAGAAGCAGGAGGCGTGGCGCGAGATCGGGCAGGTTTTGGGGCTGGAGCGCGCTCTGGCTGAGCGCAAGGTGCGCACGCTGGTGGGGCAGTTCCGGCGCGAGCAGGCCAAGGCTGGCGCCGCACCCAGCCGTTGGTTTGCCTTCCAGCGGTTCAGCTTCCTGGCCGGGACGCAGGACGCCCACAGCAACGCTTCACAGGTTCATCTTTTTGATAAGATTACTCCGTAGTAAAATTACTTTTTTTATCTTCAAGATCAATCAATCAAGATCGAAACAATTTAAATTTAAATTGAGCAAGGATAAGCAATTAATTTTATTCTTTACAGAGCCACCATGAAAATGAAGAGATGAAATCAGATGAAGAAGATAATTTTGACGAAAGAACCAGTTCTGCCGGAAATGACAACGGGCCGGGCCGCAAGAGGCCGAGGCTCGATTGGAGGGCGAACAAGAGCGAGCACTCGACTCACGACCTGGTGGCTTTGCTCTGTGAGGAGAAACGAGCCAGAGACGAGTTTGTGGTGTTCGGAGAGCACGTAGCTCACAAGTTGAGAAAAGTCAGGGACCCACAAGCGTTAAGCCGGGCGCAATATCTCATTAATAGGATTTTGTACAACGCGGAAAGTGGGAAATATGACACACCTAACGGGAGGATCTTGCCCCGCTACAGCGATGCCGCAGGGCCAGCGGCAGAAGCCAGCGCGAGGGCCTGGCAGGAAAAACAGGCCGAGGTCAGCGAAGGCCGCGGCGAAGAGCACCAGGTTGTCGTCAAGTGGGAGACCCAGTCGGCCACCTCTCTGGAGGACGGCATGCACTCCACTCATGCTGACTTACACGACTAGTATCGTTAAGTGCAACCTACAAAATGAGATTCTGACATTTTTTTAAAATTAATCCGATATAAGATAGGTAGGTACCTAACTATATTTTTATTTAAATACAAATTAATTCATATAAGATTTCGTTTGTACTTTTTAGGGTTCCGTACCCAAGGGTAAAAACGGGACCCTATTACTAAGACTCCACTGTCCGTCCTGCCTGTCCAGACTGTATCTCATGAACCTTTATAAAGTCAAAGTCAAAGTCTAATTATTTATTCAATGTAAACCTTTACAGGCACTTATTGGCGTCAATACTAATAATAATAATAATAAAAAAATAGTTAACTAACTTGTAGTTAAGACTTAACAACTAATCTAACTAACTAACCATAGGCTGTGCCAGACAAAAGCGCATCGCCACCCCAGTACCACTGATAGATAGCTAGAGAGTTGAAAATATTTTTCACAAAAGTATTTTTGTAGCCGCAACAACAAATACTATAAACAGAAATAAATAAATATTTAAGGGGGCTCCCATACAACAAACGAGATTTTTTTTGCCGTTTTTAGGGTTCCGTAGCCAAATGGCAAAAAACGGAACCCTTATGGATTCGTCATGTCTGTCTGTCTGTCCGTCCGAATGTCACAGCCACTTTTTTCCGAAACTTTAAGAACTATACTGTTGAAACTTGGTAAGTAGATGTATTCTGTGAACCGCATTAAGATTTCCACACAAAAATAGAAAAAAAACTTTTTTCCCTATACTTAGAACTGAAACTCAACAATTTTTTTATCAAACCTATACGTATGGAGTATCTATGGATAGGTCTTCAAAAATGATATTGAGGTTTCTTTGCGCGAGAGACACTTCCAAAGTGGTAAAATGTGTGTCCCCCCCGCTGTAACTTCTAAAATTAGAGAATGATAAAACTAAAAAAAATATATGATGTACATTACTATGCAAACTTCCACCGAAAATTGGTTTGAAAGAGATCTGGTAAGTAGTTTTTTTTAATAGTCATAAATTAATTAATTTACAAAAATACACTATTATTAAAACATCGATCAAAGTTTTATAGATAATGGTACGGAACCCTTCGTGCGCGAGTCCGACTCGCACTTGGCCGGTTTTTTTGCTTGATATTTATAACGGCTACAGGAAGACGTTTGAAATATTCAATAGTGGTACGGAACCTTTCGTGCGCGAGTCCGACTTGCACTTGGCCTTTTTTTATGAGGATACACATATTTCTGTCTATTTTCTTACTCAAAGTAAAGAGGCTAACAACATGTCTTTTTCAATAGGTATGTTCAAACACAAGTAAAACTAGAATGTCATTATTAAACTTTCTCCCATCTCAAGTAAAGTAGATATTCTTGAATAAAAGCTATAACCTCGATGGCTAAGAGCTTCGCAGCCTTTATAGTAATTTCAGAGGGTTAAGCGTTACTATTGTCAGACTAGCTTTAAAAAAGCCTTTTAATACGTTCAACGCCGCGCGGGTCAAATTTCTATTGTCATTGTGACCCGACGGTAGTGAATTTTAAAGACCTATTGGACATCCAACCAATAGGCTTACAGAGGTGTAACCTAAAAAACTAAAAGACTATAAATAGCCTTTTAGTTTAGCCTAAAAGGCTTTTAGGCTGTTAAAAGTCTAAGTTAAGATAATAGCCATAAAAAGGCCTCCGGAGGCCTCCGGAACAATAATTAACTTAATGATACAGGGTGTTTCCTATCTGTGACCAAAGGCTCAGCCTCTGACAGTGCCGCAGTACTTTATGGCGATGGCAATTACTGCCTCCCCTGCCTAAACCTAAACCACAGCCTAAATAATCTGCCGTGTCCCCCCACCCCCCCCCCCCCCTCTCCCACGCCCCGGCGCGGGCACAGCTCGAAAGTAGGAACTGGTTAGATTTTTACACCTACAAGATCTTGCCTATAGTCATAAACTTACTAGTTGCTCTATTCGTGCGGAAAACCCATTTTTAGGTACCTATTGTTACACTTGTAAAGGTTGGGGGCGTTTGTTATTAAACAACAACATCCTGTACTTAATACCTATACGACTTCATATTTATTTACAAGGTATATATATATTACATTATTACAAATTAAATATAAAAATAACATTGTAAGTCTACCCATCTTGGCAGTTTAGATCGTTCTCTTCAATTCCACGTTTGACATCTTGTCATTTTAACATATATGTTTTAATTTATAAATTACTACAAAGTAAAACCTGCCAGCGCCGTAACATAGTATAAACTCTACACTCCTCCTGGGATAAAAAATATTAAGGCAAAAAAAAAATTCTAACTTATTTTTACATTTCTACCCATTTCATCATACATCACTACACATCCTAGCGGAAACGGGAACGTTATTACATACAAGAATGATTCAACCTAAACAGGACTTGGAATTAGCTATTCGAAGAATTAACTTCGAATAACTTGGCACATATTATAAACCCGTCAAAACCATATACCTATTTCGAATCATCCTCCAAATCTCTAACTAACACTACTCATAAACATCACCCTTAACAAAAATTACATTATATCAATCTGCATGTTAAGGCTAGGTTCCCGAGCGCAGAACTGTAGGGGACTGATTTGATTGCACATAGCGATTCTTCACAACTTCTTCAAAACTTAGCAAAATAGGTAGGTAATTTTGAAAATCAAGAATTCTTTTTATTTTTTTTATATAACGGCCGGAATGCCTCACCTATTCAAAGATAAATATTTTCGTATATTTTTCATTAACTAAAACCAAGTATAATGCAAGTAATACGATATTTGAATTACGATTAGACGGATGTTTGAAATTTAACCACCATTAATAGAGTATTAAAGGCCGGAATGACTGTGGAATAACATATATGTTTTCCAAATTTTGAGTACTTACTTGTGATTTGCGAGTAGGTAATCCATAATTTAAAATACCCTATTTACGGGAATTTCGGGAATCCCAGACTTAAAATATTTAAAGTTAAATGCAGAGAAATCAACAAACTCTCTAAGGGTGTGATAGTCGTTCTTAAACTTAAGCTTTATAACAACACTCAAAGCAGATACTATCAACTTATCAATAGGAAAAAGTATTCTACACCATTATATTTAAAACTCTCAAGAATTCGAGAGGCTCAATTACAAGGTAAGAAACAGAATCCCCAAAAACATGTCACGTTATGACTTGATACTCAACAATACAATATTCCCTCATAATCTATAGAATTAGGGAATTATTGATTAAACTTTAAGGCAAAAGATAATCCCTCTATTTCCAATCCATTACTTAGGTAGAACTTCTATATGCAATTCCGAATGCTTATGAGAATAGTCACTCTATTCTAGACCAGAAATTGCTTATCGTGAGATAAATTTATTAACTCACTACAAACTATCAAAATAATGAACTATTAAATAACCCTATACTACTATTACACTACTCTTATAAATCAAAAAATTCACAGATCTCGTGCTCTACGCGACTTGAAAGGACATTTAGCTATTTTAGATTATTATTAAAAAAAAAAATTAAAAAAATTAATTGACTTTTCCAAAATTTGTTTATATTATCCTAAAGCCCTTAATTTTCCGCGTTAAAATCTACAACATCATACTCCCCCATACTACTCACTTCTTAACCCTTCATAAACTATGCTATAAATACTCGACCCTTTATCTGCTTATTACAGACTGCTAACTGTTAAACCTTCACAAACTATGCCATAAATACTCAATCCTTTAACCCTCAATGATAACAAACCATTTACAAACCAGATACTAACCCCTATATTCCATCATTTATGTGTGTGAAACCCAAATCAGGAATCCATTACAAATAGCTTATTGCCTAATCATGTTACACCAAATAATATAATTAGTCGGCTAGATCTATACCAATCTAATTCTACTTAACCCTTACAACTCATTACCATTATCAAATAATTACTTTACCAGAGCATTCAACATTACAAATACGTTAGTAAACCTCTTTCACGTTTCTTAACAATATTTTCTTTCTCATTAGATCAAACTACTCTTTATTATTCCTTGTATTTGGCCCTCTTTTTCATACATCAAATTGTTCCCTGCCATCATTGTAAGTCTCATTCTATGTTAACTAAAATACGTTATTCTTATTTTCTTCGTTCATATGAAAACATTAAGACACATATTAGGAAATAACAATGACAACATATAACTTAAAATTAACCTACTAAAGCCTTCCCTTTATAGACAAACATATTCTTATTTACAAACATACATACGCAACAATGTCTACAAACACACATCATCGTGACATGAAATGCTTAAGGCGATTTGTATGGACAACAACCCCACGAGATCGCGTATTTATTCTACGAACCACTAAATTAGACCCTCCTATCGCTCAATGATTTTATATGCCATTGATAAAGACGTGCCAGTTTCGTGCATCTGCCAATAACTCGCCTTGGAACATATAGGTACCGGTCTAACCCCTTCTATCATAAATATTGTTTTAAGATAACCTGCGCCTTTCTGATATTACGTAGTGCCTTCGGAAGTAACCTTCTCATACAACCTAACCGTTATATCGAATTTTTGTTTTAGGATAACCCGTTCCTAAATCTAAATTAATTTCAAAACGTTTTTCCTCCACCTGTAAGGAAAACTCACCACTATTTGGTGCCTTCAAAAAATATACGTAATTAAATTTACGCAGTTTCTGAAAAACGATAAAATCAACAACTGATTGATGCATGTCACTTGTTGACACATCAATGTATTTCTTTTCCGCGCCCGGCTTGGAACTTTCAAAACAATTGCCTGATCTAGAACATTCGATGACCTATCTGACTTTTGTTCTAACTTCAAACTTTCTAAACCAATTGTTTGACATGGAACATTCGATGACTTACCTAACTTTTTAGCGAACTCGATTTATCCGAATCCTGTCTTGCAACAAAAGCGGGTTCACGTATTTGATTCGACACATTTGGCTGAACAAAACTAATATTTTCTAACTTTTTGTCTAACATTAATGTTTTATATTTTAGCGTTTTATTAACGCCTAAATATACTTAAGTAAAATTTTAAACACTGAAAAAAGACGACAACCTCAGGCGGGAATCGAACCACGCACCTTCCGCATTCCGGGCGGCTGCCTTAACCACTTGGCCACCGAGGTCTGGCTTTCAACCGTCGAAATTTGTCAGTGCTTGATGCTTATGTTTTTAGTCAACATTGCTTCATCAAATCTTAGAAGTTTTCACCTCTGAGATCCGAAAGAAATATTTTTACAAATATTTGAACATTCGGTTAAGATGAAGCGGCGTTTATAGATTAATGTTTTATATTTTTTTTTTAATTTTTGTCTAACAATCGAACTCGATCTTTGCGAATCTGGTCTTGCAACAAAAGCGGATTCACCTTTTTGGCACAACACATTTGGCTGAACGGAATGAATATTTCCTAACTTTTGTCTAACAAGCGAACATCTTTCTTCTTTCTTTTATCTATATCCCTACATTTTACTCCTATCTCCTCCGCGGCAGCTTGACTGATGCAGTAAACAGTGACACCTGTTTCTACAAGAGCTACATAATCTACCTTATTGGTAGCAAACACTAATAACGGCAACAAAGCAGAAGAAGGTCAGCAGCAGAAGAACAGCAAGGTTTCTTTTACATGCATAGTTGGAATATGCTAGTTTACTCTTCAGGTAAGGCTTTTTATCTCTTTAAAAACTGCGTAATGAACGATGCCTCATTGGTAATGTTTGCTCCGATAAATTATAGAATTGCTCGCTCAGGCCTTTCTGGTTCTACTTGGCATTATAAAATAATTCGGAGTAATCACACACTTCAAATTCTTCCCTCAATTTATCCACCACCTCTTCGAAGGTTTTACATGAAGCTTTTATTGATCGGAAATAGTAAAGTGCACTTCCTTTTGAAAAAGCTGGCAACAATAATAACCGTTCCTCAGAGCTAGTGCACTTTTTATAACTGCTACTGCTTGGAACTGCTCCAGAAACTCTTCCACCGACTCAAAATGACCCGTAAAACAAGTGACTATCCATTTTGCTTAAAAAAATCCTTCTCTTTCAGGTATAGGTAATCTTAATTCCTTTTCTATTCTTCATTCTTCAATACTTTAGCTTATTCACTATTTTTTCAGCGCTTTCGTGTCATCTGAAAAACGAAAACATTTCGCGCACGGCTCGCGGCGCCTCCACCATTGTAACACTTGTAAAGGTTGGGGGTGTTCGTTATTAAATAATAACATCCTTTACTTAATATACGATTTCATATTTATTTACAAGGTTATATATATATTACATTAGGAGGGTTTACGCATTTCAGTTTCCCATACAAACTTCCAACTCGAAATTTTTAAAAACCAAGAAGCCAATTTTAATGAAACTTTGCATGCTAAAGTAAAATACAGGGATCTAAATAGTTTGTTAAGAACATTTTTAAAAAACGTTTATTTAGCTGAGTTATTGCGATTTAAAGTCTACTATAGAAAGTTTAAAATAGCAATAACTCAGTTAAATAAACGAATTTTTTAAAAATGTTTTCAAGAAACTATTTAGATCTTTGTATTTTACTCTAGCCTGCTAAGTTTCATTAAAATTGGGTTATTGGTTTTTTAAAATTTCGACTTGGAAGTTTGTAAGGAAAACCGAAATGCGTAAACCCTCTTAATACAAATTAAATATAAGAATAACATGGTAAGTCTACCCATGTTGGCACTTCAGATCGTTCTCTTCAATTCCACGTTTGACATCTTGTCATTTCAAATTATATGTTTTAATTTATAAATTACTACAAAATAAAACCTGCCAGCGCCGTAACATAGTATAAACTCTACAGTATCAACACCGTAACCCCAGCGGAATAACCATAATTAGCGTTATATCTCAGGATGTACTTACTGTAGCAAAAATCATCGTTTTTGTCTAACAAATTTTCTCACAGAGTCAACAAAATCTTCCCTAGATTTCATGAATGTAGCCTTTTTTATATACTCGTACCTCAACTAGAACTCACATTTCGGAGGAATTTTGACGAAAAGTAGGTAAGTATTTGATTACTTTGTAACTACAGAAGGTAGAATCCTGGAATTTTCACTGATGGATTCGTAATTGAATCAAGAAAATCTTAGCGCAATAACTATATCAGTAGCGTGTCTTCTTCCTGCTCGTTTTAGGTCAAACAATTTTGACGAGCGTGACCCCCACCCTTTAACGTTTGATATCTCGATAACTATTGATCCATTTACTATTTGCTAACAAATTTAAACATATTATAAAAGTTTAGCGGTTATCTCTCTCAAACTTAAATGAGGATTTTCAGTCACCATTTTCTTCCCTTTTGCGATGTTAACTTCAGTTGAAGACGTTGATGGCCTACGAGAGCGAAGCAAATCTTCCATCACATCTCGACCGCTTTTGAATGCTTTATACCACTCATAAGCACGTGTTTCACCGTAAGCCTTCTGTAACATTTTCAGTGACTCCGAACACAAAATTCCATTGGCGACGCAAAATTTAAGACAAACTCTTTGTTCGATTTTCTTATCCATTATGAAATTCGCATTACTCACTATATTATAATATAATATTTATATAACTAATTGTTGTATTTATATACTAACTTTATATACTAACTAATAATTATATTTATATAACAGATGCAACTCAAACTCAGCGCCAAAATGGATAAGAGTTGTGAAAAAAAAAACAAAAAATTGAATTTGGAATCATAAACAAATCATCCGTTCTCGTAACTTTTTTGACAGAATGTATTTATACCTCCATATTCGACGCGCGTCCACAGAACCGATAGGTCCCGACATTACAGGCTCCGTAGACGGTAGCAACAAATATCCTCCCGGACGTACGAGTACATACAAACTCCGTCTTTGCGAACAAACTTGTGTTCTAATATGCAGCCGGGGTAATCGAGGTAGGATAAAATGTCGTCAGGTGAAGATATTTGCGTCTCCGTGAGAAAAAATAGGTCGGGTTGTGCCGTCTCAAGGTGGTAGTGGACGGCATCTAAGTTACTATGCAACCCCTTGACGTTGCAGAAGTCCACTTGGATTGTAGAGTGATGATCCGCTGGGTAAACGTTTTTGAACTGACATCCCCTGTAGTATGAGTTGCTGACGCGGAGGACGGAAGGGCCCCGGTCCCCCCCCCCCCCCCATGTACAGTCGCTGGGTCTAACCCAGTCTCCTCACATTTTTTATTTACTAGTCAGTCCCTGCTTCGCAACGCCAAAGAGGGGAAGTGAAAGGAGGAGGACTGACTCACCGGGACAACAACCGAAACACAGGGTAACCTGTTTCACGGTTGATTTTCAACCGGAGGGTGGTCGCTAGCCAGACGGGAATAAACCCTACCACCAAGCAGTATCTAAGTGGAATTGCAGTCCAATTGGACTGGCAGAGTCCGCGACGAGCACGCCTCCACGCTTGGCCTCCAAAAAAAGAAAAAGATTCTAGTAATTAAAGAATTAAGAATAGTCAATTGATTATACGTATCAGTTTACGAACGGAATAGATTGTTCTCTGATGCAGATATTGTTAAAATATAGTACCTAAAATGAAACGGTTAACTTGGAGTAAACAAAAAAAAACTGAAAAAAGAATCAAGCAAGAATGCCGTACGATGGTCGAGTTTAATGCCAGAATAACCCAGGTATTTTTTTTTTTTTTTTGCAACGGGTAAGCGCTTGGCCTTCATCTCACCTGATGGTAAGTGACGATAAGGCCGAAGGTGGAAGCGCGCTTCACCCGTAATCCTCAACCACTGAGGAACTGGCTATCTTATCGCAAACTGCCGGAACACAACAATGCTATAAACATCGTTGTTATGGCGACAGACTTAGATAAGATGGTGGTAGCTAGCCAGGCGGACTTAACAGCCCTACCACCAACCAAACCGAGCACATAAAGATGTACCCCCCGCTGGGAATCGAACCCGGGACCTCTGGGTCTGAAACAGGTAGCTTGGCCACTAGACCACAGAGGCGGTTTAAAAAGGTTTGTGCATTCTCGTCCAAGGTAACTCAATTCCTTACTCCTCCCTCTCTTTAGAACTATCCTTTACTTATTTCAGTGGACCTCAGCATTCCTGGCATGGACATCGGCCAAGAACTGAATCCAAAATGCTACATCGAGAGTGTTATTTTAACTGCCTTCCGTAAGTTGGGTATTCTCAATAAGGTGAGGCGGTTTTTCACTCAAGAGCAGCGCTGTATGCTGTACAAGACTCAGGTGCGATCGAGTATGGAGTATTGTTCCCATCAATGGGACCTCCTCGATGCGCTTGATATACTGCAAAGGCGAGCGATACGCATTATTGGAGGTACTGAGGTTACAGTCCCTCTTGAAGACTTCCAGCTTCGTAGAGACATTGCTTCTCTGAGTGTCTTCTACCAAAATTACTACGGAGAGAGCTCTGAAGAACTTTTTGATCTAATCCCGCCCTCTTCTTTCCTGTCCCGGACTACACGTGCTGGTCTTAGGAACCACCATCATACAGTGCAGACTATTAGCGCTCGTACCAAAAAATATGGCAAGTCGTTTCTCTGCAAGACCATTCGGCTTTGGAATTCTCTGCTGGTGCATGTGTTTCCCAGCTCCTAAAATAGTCCCGGCTCTTTTAAGCGGAGCGTGAAACGGCATTTATGCAAGCCGTCATGAATGAGTGCGCTTGTTACCGTGCTTATTCCACGGTGAGAAGCGCTCTCGTTATTTTGGACTGCATCAGCTACTTATGCTTACCATCAGGCAGGATGTAGTCACTATTACGTGTCAAAATAAAAAAAAACTCATTTGGAGTCCATCAAATGACAAAAACGAATCCAGCAATTGTGATAATACTGGATTAGTTTCTGTTTTTCTAGTTGCACCGAAAAATACAGATTAATTGCCACAAATCGAAAACATAAATGGTCATGATACCTGTAATATTGGTCAAGTTCGAGTAGTGCCTCCACACGAGTATGATGGTTCAATATAACAACAAAAAGAAGAATCTGAAATAAATCAGGATTTTTTTTTCCTTCCTTCCTTCGCACTCAGTGAGTCAGAAAATGAAGAAAAAGAGGATAATATTTGTAGTGAAATTGAAAAAATTGCATTTCTCACAAAAAAAAATTAAATCGTAGTCAATTAAAAATAATATTTCCCAGACCGCTTTAAAAGTTGCTCTCAATTTTAAATTAATGGCTACGTGAGTAATAATTATTGCTTTCAAGAGATCCACGAACAGTTTTGCAAGCTCCAAAAGAAATTTGTGTAAAAAATATCTTTTTCTCTAAGTTTATTTTTGTTTTCAACGTTTCGTTATCTTTGAGTTATTTGAGCGATTTTAACGCAAATAATCAAATATTACGAATCTATACCTAAAGCAGTCTTATCTTAACTGAATGTTTAAAATATTGTAAAATATTTTCATTCAGATCTCTAAGATTGTAAATTCTAAGAGGTTTGATAAGACACTGTTGCTATAAAAACATAAAATCAAAAGCGTTGAAAAATTTCGTTGGTCTAACCAATACCTCGGTGGCGCAGTGGTCACCGCAGCCGCCCGGATTGCGGAGGACGCGAATATCTTTCAATTATGACTGCTAATCCGACTTGAAACAGCCTTGCTAACTGCACAGGATTTTTATCTTCAATGGGCTCCTCTCTGTTCTCTGTAGGTACTGTCATCCATTGGTACACTGTAATATAATATAATAAGAGAGAATAAGTGTAGGTACCAAAATATATAATGTTATGCGACAATCGCCTTAGATTAGGCAACTACTGCATGGCTAGTATGTGCTTAGTGACAGTATTTATTGAAATGATCGTAAATTACAACTGTAATGAATAACATATTGAAACCCAAACTATCCTAAAAACGATCCTGCGACATTACTACAACATTTACAATTAGACTCTAATAGAACACCTTATATGTGTAGTTTTTAGCAGGTAATTATAATTATATCTACATTAAAAAAATATGTTACGTGCAGGTTTTTATTATTTCAACAAAGAACCCTAATTCAGTCAGTTTTCAAAATGCTTTTTCGGTAGTATTGTATATAGCGTAATTATTTGAGATAATGATGACTAAGGTGAGTATATAAGTCTTAAATGTAATTTCGCCATTTGCATTGGCGACCTATCCTATAAATTACTCTGTAATATTTACTATGTAATATTTCTCTGTAAAATACTTAACTATTTATGTTAATTTTGTCATTCTACTCATGCCAATCGATTTATCGTACTAATAGACTAAATCAAGGATAAAACATTGTAAGTAAGTTTTGTAAATTGAGTCGTCTATTTTATATTTACTTATGTTTCATTTGAAATACTTAATAAATACTGAGTGCATTAAAATTGAGATGGGAAATAATTATGGTATAAATTACCGTAAAATTACAATGGCATACTGTTTTCATTTAACAAAACATGCATAACTTCAAGTTATTATACTTACCTAATTTATTATTTTACACACTCCGACCAATATTTTCTTTAATGTCACGTAAACTTTCGCGTATGATTGTTGATATGGTTATCAAAGAAATACTAGCGTAAAAATGTACTCAAGGAAGCGGCAACATGCTTACTTGACCCTTTTTTAGATAACAATTAAGAGTCAGGGTGTCAAATAACCCTCCAACAACTACAATTATACCGATAAAAGTTCTAGCAGAGAGTGAATAAACGCTCTTCTGAGTAACTTTAGCACTTCCATGACACCGTTCTACAGGCTTTCTACCTCAATGACACCGTTTTACAGGCTTTACTTAAGCTTACGATTTTGAGTTTACTCTCAAAATCGTAAGCTTAAGTAAGGCTCTTTCGTGGTTATAAGTGAGTAAAATAATGAAGCAGACTTAGAGAGAAAAGGCAAAAGTTGCAGCTTCCATTCGCAATTATGACGAAGGGCACTCCGCACCGCAGTCGCCGTGAATGATGAATGCAAATGTGGCGCTCCGGTAGCGTTTTGGAATAATGTCAAGACATATATCTATGCCAGATAAGCCGACTCATCGGCTCTCTCATTGGACGCAATTTATCTTCTTTTTCACTATTCTTGAACTATCTGTTTAATATTCAATGAAAGTGCAATCGAATCTCTTTTGAAAAATGATTGAAACTCTGGTAAATGAGGCAATCAGTCAATCTGTAGACAAATAGTATTGGATCCGTATGCCGCAACAATGGCAACACCATCGGTTAGCATAAGGACGTACAATTTGTCTTTTGAAACGTGATTCTGGAAAAACGGAAATTAATGAAAAACTGTGAATACGCTTATTTATTATATTATCTTTTTACCGCCCGCTGCCGGCCGCCTCAAACGCAATTTGTTCCAGTAGCAAATGAACATCGTTGAAACATGAACAAAGAAAAGGAGGAATGTTCGGGATTCAATTTATTTCTATAAAATTGCTGTTCAGTGTGTTTCTGACCATCTGACGGAATAAAGCGATTACGGGCGCCGAGGTGGGCCAGGCCGCGTTTATGGGGCGAATTCTTTGCACGGCTACTTGTGCACGGCTAATTAATCTTGTTAATCAAGGGCGCTGAGGGAGGTTCTTGTATAGTCAATAGCTTGGAAATGTCGTCGGAACAAAGGAAGTGCGCTTAATAATTCATGAGCCGCCGGCGGCTTTAACGACAAGATAATATGAGAGCTATAAAAAGAGCTACCTGCCTGCTAATATGTACATAGCAAACGCTTCATGATGAAGTCTGTGGTTTAGTGGTTAGGCGATCCACCGGCCAGTCTCAAATCTAAGTCCGGGGCACAAAGTAACTTGTATAATACGGTCCGGGGTTCGATTGAAAACGAAGATACCTTCGTACTTGATACAGATAGTTACGACGGCTTGCTATCACCATCCTATCTAAGTAGCAATTACAATAAATCTTTATTACTCGTAATAGTTTGTATTTTTTCTGTTATTTCTTCACTTAATCACTAATTCTTGGCAATGTGCGCTTTAACCTTTAACGAATATCAGTAGTATTTTTTTTTTATAAATAGTAAAAAAAATATCTACGCATTAAGGTATGTATTCCAAGTCACATAATGACTGTCTCTAAGTCGAGGTTGAAAGCAAAATCTGATCTTAGCTGAAAAAGCTTTGTTCGCTGGAACCCGGTGTGCCGCCCTGTGGCACTCAACAATGGCAGCGCTGTAGGCCTCGGCGGATATGAGGCTCGCGCAAAGCCTCCTTTGTGACCGGCGTAATGGCTCTGACTAAATTGTAGTGAAAAGTTGACACAATCTTTACCAGCTAGCACATTGGCGATCCTGAGAATGTGCTTCCAGAAAACTGCTAAATTCATTGAAATTAACATAATTACCGATTAACTGCATTACGGCTCATTCTTATTTAAACAGCAAACCGATTACATGCACCGGAAAGTTTGTTAAAAAGCTAATCGATGACCAAATTACCAATCCGCATTGTGCGAGATTGGGTTCAACCGACGTAATGGGAGTCGCGGGCGCGTGTCGGTGTAAAGGCACGAATACACAATAGTACAAGTGTAAAGGGTGATTCAGGCTAACGCTGTACATTAGTTATTCTGTGGCTGTACTATGCATTCGCTGAGCTAGAACTGCCATAATTATGGCTATGCTACTAATGTAACTAAATGTCAATACCTATGGAGTTATTACGTAGCAGAGGTGTGCAGTGGCGGGTCAATATCAAAATAATACTACCTTACCTACCGACCAAGTTATCTCTTCCCTTGGCTGTCTGAAAAGGCGACTAATGAACAAAAGCTTGCACATACACCCAACACGGGGCTGGACTCGGCATTTGTCACGCTGAGCACATGTGCAGTTGTTATTTGGTGAAGGGTCTTTATTGGCTCACTTAAACTTCTTTACCCGAAATTGTTCTTTCTACCGATTTGTAATCCGAATAATCACTCTTCCTAAAGTTTTCATTATATTTAAACTCCTACTGTTGTTTTTCATAACGCTTTTATCGCTTATCATAATTTCCATAATATGACCTACAGGAGTACGGCAGCTAGTATTTCTGATGTCTAATAAAAAAAAAATAACCTCGAAATGAAGACAAACGTTACTTGCGCTTCGCGATTGTCTTCAATTTCTAACGTATCATGTGACCTACCTTCCTTACGTCTTTTACACATAATAGTGTAAAAGACGGCTATGTTGATAAAATTAGAAAAACAATTAATAGTATATAGATGTTTATAGCTACTGACATTATGAACTTGAATGATTCGGAATTATGAAACAGAGTAGTTAGGAATGTGATTGTCAGGATGAAAAATGTTAGGAAGTACATTTTCGGAGTTCCGATTATCGGAGTTGAAAATTGGGGTGAACTTTGGTGAATCCTTTTGTGCGCCGGGCTATGGCAGTGGACTGCTTTTGCGGTCCTCATCATAGGGAACGATGACCCAAACCAACATATAATAGTTTTTAGCGCATGCATGTAGCTATGATTAATTTATCCAGGACTCTAAAATTGTGCAGGTGAATTATTCACCTTCCTGAGTAATGTTGCATCACTAAAGAAAGAACAAATGTACGTATTTTTCATGCGATTATGCGATAGATTTTTAAATCCTTTCTTTTTCCCTGAAAGTAGTTATTTAGCCTTCCATATATAATACATATACATAGCTTCACGAGTACCTATATTATTATTATTTAGGGTTGGACCCAGACTAGGCAATGGGGATCGCAGAACCAAATCACAACTGCACATGGACTCAGCATGATGGGTGGTGAGCCCGTCGCCGCTCTGCTGTTTGATGTACCTACGAGTATGTTGCAGCTTTAGGGTGGATTCGACCAAACAGGAATAAGGTCTTATACCTAGGTTAAGCGCCGAATTTGTATAGACTAATCTCGGAGTAAGTCTTATTCCAGTTTGGTCGAATCCACCCTTGTACACCCAAGGGAAGAGAGGGGGTGGTGTATTCTTTTAGTGAACTTCTACACTACACGCCTATTTAGCATTCCTATAATATTATACTGTAAATAAGTATTTTTATTTCTACATCCTTGTAATGAATTGCAGCAATCCGGTTGATAACTGTCGGATAATGAATGAGTAAACATCGTCGTAGTGTGAGCCAGCCTTAGCGTAACGGTGTGGGATCGCCGCCCGGGATCGGCTCGGATTCCGGAGAGTTATCAATTTACATCAATTTATAACAGCACAATGCTCTTCGGTTGGCTGCGCACCAATTTAGGCGATAAATTCACAGTCGCAGAACAATCTCCTAACATTTGCTGTACAGACTCATAGACTGCCTACATACTGCCTGTGTATTAGATTTAAGTTTATGGATTTTTTCCTTTCCAGTTAACCGCAAGGTACGCGCGGGTACATTGACAAGGAAGACACCTACAAGGGCTTTATTGTCGGTTTAGGCTCACTCTATAGGTCCGCAAAAAACAGAATTCTCTTCAATGGGACCATTAGCATTAACGTCAATAAGTACTAATTAAAATACGCCTATGTTAATGTTTACTACACCAGCGAGCTATGAGCCATGCATAAGCTTAAGTTTTTTTTTTCTAGATCGACAGAAACCTATTTATACAAACCGCCTAAACAGCTTGTTTCTAGAGAAAGCTGTATCGCTCATGCACGTCTGCTCATGGTTTTGGTCATGTCTGACGATTTAGCTTTATAGCTTTAGATGTATATAACAAATATACATAATTACTGCCGTCTTCAACGATGTCGAGCTCTTCCGCATGCGTGATAGGAAAAGGTCCTGGCTTTTGCCAAGAGTTACACCAACCAACGCCACAAGTCACCATATGCCACATTTTCCCATCTCCAACTGTGGTCAATTACGGGCTGGGGCAGATTGTTGACAGGAAAAAAGTGCAAATGTTATTTTAATTTTGAGTTAAGCACTACGTGCATGCTGAATATTACAATAGAGGGAATAAAACTGTTTAAACAAACGGCAATTTAAAAAACTAAAAAACCCGACTGCGTTTTTTTAAAAATGAAAAAAACCTTAAACAAGAAATTCGTCATACCCGATTGCACTAAACTTAAGAATCGCCAAAGTTGCAAAGAAAAATTGTAGCAGTCGGGACCCATTCTAGAAATGGAGGCAAAGTGAATTGAGATCACATACCTATCATTGCACTTCTAACTAGACGGCTGACTTTCCAGAATGGGCCCCGACTTCTACAATTTTTCTTTGCAACTTTGTATGTGCAATCGGGTATGACGAATTTCATGTTTTGTGGTTTTTTAATTTTTATATAAACGCGTTTTTTAGTTTTTTCAATTACCGTTTTTTAATTTTATTATTGAATGAGTTTGTATCGTAACCAATATAGGTACTTACACATAACAGACATATACTTTGAAACTAAAATCCATCGAGCCGTTCTGGCTGCAGGGCGTGCCAAACATTTAAATTTGGCGCCAAAAATCCACTAATTTTTATTTTTATTTTGATATACCCAGTGTTTCTCTAACAGAAAATACGAATCAAACGACACCTCTCAAGCTAAAATCCATTGAGCCGTTCAGAGCGAGCGTGCCAAACAATAATTATACATAGGTCACACTAAAAGTTTCCTTTACTGGCCACTTACATAAACAATATTTAAAAAGTAATTACAATATTTGAAAATGGAACTCTTTGGCTGTAGGATGCAGTTTGCTTTGATTATATAATGTCGCAGTTTGTTTCATCTGACTGTTAATTGTTTTTACAATGTGGCGCCATTTTAAAAATTGCGTGTCTACATTAACATGGATTTAACTCGGGAAAATTTTCGTAGTATGATTTTCTACTATTTTAAGTGTAATTTAACAGATCAACAGAGCATCGCTCGGCTTTAATCTGCTTTTGGCGATGAAGCACCACGCAAGACGACTATTTATATCTGGTTTGCAGAATTCAAGCGTATTCGTGTCAATCTCAGTGACAAATCTCGCGATGGTCGTCCGTCCACCGCTGTGAACAACAAAAACATCGATGCTGTGCGTCGTATGATTAAAACAGACAGGCATGTGACCTACCATGAGATTCGCACATTCAATCCTACACAAAATTTGGGTGTGAGAAAGCTGTACTCGCGGTGGATCCCACATAATTTGACCAAGGCTCAAAAAACGGACCGCGTCACTTGGTGCAGTGCCATGCTTACCAGATTCAACGAAGGTGCGTCAAATTTGGTGTGGGACATAGTACAGCTTAACAGGTGACGAAACATGGATTGGAATGGAAACCGCCTCTGTGGTCTAGTGGCTAAGCTACCGGTTTCAGACCCAGAGGTCCCGCGTTCGATTCCCAGCGGGGAGTACATCTTTGTGTGCTCGGTTTGGTTGGTGTTAGGGCTGATAAGTCCACCTGGCTAGCTACCACCATCTTATCTAAGTCTGTCGCCATAACAACGATGTTTATAGCATTGTTGTGTTCCGGCAGTTTGAGATAAGATAGCCAGTTCCTCAATGGTTGAGGATCCCAAAACAAAGCAGCAATCGAGCGTATAGATCCTTCAAGATGAGCCGAAACCAACTAAAGCGGCGCGCGTGGAAAGTGCATCTAAGCGGATGACTGCTTCTTTTTTTAATATAACTGGACACGTGGCTACTGTTGCTTTAGAGAATCGTCGTACCGTGAATAGTGACTGGTACACGACCATTTGTTTGCCGGAAATTATTGACGAACTCCGTAAAAATAACCGTAAACGCCGTGTCATCTTGCAAAACGACAATGCTATAGTTCCCACACGGCCAGACAGACAAACGAATTTTTGAAGGTGAAAAACATAGAACTTATGAGCCATCCTGCATTCAGTTTCGATCTGGCACCTTGTAACTTTTTTCTGTTCCCAAAAATTAAGAACCAAGTACGCGGTCAACGATTTTCATCACCAGAAGAGGCTGTCGAAGAGTAAGAAAAACACTTTTCTGAGGTCACTACGGAGGAGGGGCACAAAAGTTTTTAAAATTGGTTTAATCGAATGAAAAAGTGCATTTACGTAAAGGGAGAATATTTTGAGAAACAATAAATTCATTTTTGACCTTTAATAGTAAGTATTTTTTTTTATTCATTCCGGTAACTTTTAGTGTGCCCCACGTACATATATACATAGGTACTCTCGAAAAACATAACCCTCCTTCTGGCGCAGTCGGGTAAAAAATCTAAACTTAATGTAATTTTATTTTAATAATGTTTTTTTTTACTTATTATTTGTATGTAGTAAGTTATCGATAATTTTCTACACAGTTGCCAGAAAACAACATCCTGAGCTTTGTTCTTAGGCTCATTTTTTACCTAGATGGATGGATACTGGTCTGGTCTGGCCTGGCCGTATTATCACTGCCCTGCAATCTTGCCTAACTTGTTTTCAACAACATGAAGTTTAAAGTTTTTAGAACAACTCGAACCACATACGGGCTGAGATTTACATTCAGAATTGATAAATACAGCGTTTCTCACTATAAATAGTGGACAGAAGCAATAATCATAGTTTGATATAGGTGCTTACTGCTTACGTGCCCATGTAGGGCTCGTAAGCAGTAAGCACTGCACTGATGCCGCGGTGAGTTGCGGAGGGAAACCCGTGTATTACTTTGGTGGAAACTGGAAATTATACAAGTATACAACTTAGATACATTCAATAATCATTCCTTTCGATCCTTGGTGGTTAAATACATTAAGTTTATTGAGTCGCTACTCGCCGGGAATTCATTCAATAATTAGGAAATTCTGCATTTCTTTATGAATTAACAAGTAATCACATGTTAGATACCGTAACAATTACTTAAATAGATAGCACTGGCTGAGAAAGCCATACCAGCCAGCCTCCTTGCCCATCCATCATCACGCCGCCCCGCGGGGCCGGGCCTTGGAGCAGAGACACATCGGCCCCGCGAGGCCGGCGCCGAGGCCCGGGAAAGCTTTTTAATTATAGCGAAATGAGCACCATTTGAATAATAACAGGACGACGTGGTGTCGCTTCTTACCAGTTGTTGTACAGAGAACTTTAAAGTGACGATAAGACGGACCTGGAATCTTCAAATTGTACTTATCTTCCACAACACAACAATGCCACCTATTAGATATAATATTGTTGTTACTCTAAGTGTGGATTTAGATCACCATCAAACCGAGTGCAACGCGTATCTCGCCGTGGTCGGTTGTGTTACTACTGGAACACAAGCGGTTACATACCCACTCACGACTACTTATCTTCAAAGGGTTAGTCAGGCACTAGGCAATGAGCAGCCGAAAGCTGTGCCTGCCGCAGCCCACGGCACACCAGATAGGTACTGCCCTTGTGCTCATAAATGGTGGGCCCACCGCCGCTAATGCTGTTGGATTATGAGCAGACTTCATACCATTAGTCTCCTTTTTACGACATCCAAGCGAAAATATATGTCGATGTTTTCGAGCCCTCATTAGTTAGATTTAAGCATCGCATCAATGAACTCATCCATGACCATGACCTTGACACATAAACATAGTGCATATTACTGATTGTTATAGACTTATCATTAGTTTTTTTTCCCACTTTTAGAATTTTTGTTTTGTTTTTAACTCACTGTTTGTATTTGTATTAGGTTGGGACCTGTGGGCCTGTTTTTTGTTCATCTTAATGAAATTATGTTTTTCTCATAAACTTGTTTTATCAAATTGTATGATTTTTCTTGATACTGCTGTCCACGTTGTAATATCAGACCTGAAATAAAAAAAAATATTTAAATAAATACCAGAATAAAATTCTCCTTATAACTTACCCAAAGTTTCTGGCCTATGGGCATGTAGTGGTTTATTTTTGTTTTCTATTGGCGGCTTCCTTTCCGCGTTAGAATAAGTAAGTTAAGTACTTCAAAGCAAATATAGTCATGCCGGCACTGTACATGCACCAGGACGATTTGTGTAGCCAACATTTTTTGATTGTTTAACTGGAAAACAACTTAATTTTAAGGAAACATTTAATTTTTGCTTACATTTAAACTTTGCTGCAAAATATGGGTACCTACATATCTAAGTCTTACCTTACATACCTCGCAGAATGTAGATGATTTTTGCGCGTTGTACTTATTATTTTCTTTTATTTATAGTCTCTCACTGAGACCTTTTTATGTTGTTCTGTATTAATCATGTAGTGTAATTTGTAATGTAAAGAACTGTTTTTTACCAATGTATTGTACTGTCGCAGCGACCACGTCTGCCCTGAGCGCAGTGCGCCGTTACTGGCCTGGGCTTGCTGCGCGCGTAGTCCATTAGTAATTTAGTATTGTTGATTTTGATTTTTTCAGTTATGATTATATAAGTATTGCCTGTTATTCTTTTGATTGTAAGTAAGTTTGCCTCATATAATATAAATGTATAATTTAGGGAACTTTAGGTTTATAGTTAATAATTTGTTCGTAGATTTATTTAAAAATATGTAACTGTTCGTTCCTAAATAAATTTAAAAAAAAAATGTGTTGGTATTATTATTGTTTGAATAATGAGCCGCCACCACTCAGGCTATTGTGACACGAACGCCTGTCGTGCGGCCATGGGGCCCATAGGCCAAGGGGCGGCACTCCTGCAGCGCCCACGGCTCGGCCTTCTGCTTGCAGTGAGGCCCGGGAGCCCAGGGGTGCAGGCCAGCGCGCCAGCCGGCAGCCGGCAGCCGGCTAACCACTCCAATTGCCGAGCTGCAGCACCTAGGCACCAGAACACGCATCTCAAAAGACAAAGCTATTCTTTTGGTGCACAAAAGATCTAGTTAGCAACCACTCAGGACTCGACGTAATGTACAGTAAGTAACCGGCGAGTAATTGGTAGTCATTAGAGATTGTTAAATATTAACAACTATTAACGAGGTGCTTCGCGGTTTAATGAATTGGCAACAATTGGCCTTACGGGGACGCCGCCGATTGTACATGACCTCATAATGTATCTAAGAAAGATAAAATTTCCACTGAAAGGTTCTTCTAAACTACTTAATTCAGAGACGATAAATTAGTTTGGTGATTGATTATGTTTAAGTTTATGAAATAGTAAAACTTGTTAAAAGATTAACCACGTTATTGTAGGTTAGCAGCAGGTAGGTATCGCAATTTTAAGTATGCCAAATCTTTGGTTGCTACTGTCCCAAAAATCTTCAAGTAGGTGTATGTATAGTTTACCATTCAGTGCGTCCGCCAAGCCAAGACATAGTAATTCACATAGCATTATTAAAGGTAACAGAGTAACAACAAATGCGTGGACATGTGTGTAAAGTGTTTTATTCCAATTAGAGCAAGTTTGTATGACACTGTCGCGATGACAATGGCTTATCCTTGAGCCGCCGCGCCGCAACGGGGCCAGCGCCGGTTGCCAGCCACAGCTGTACCGCCGGGTGCAGGGCAACAGCGACACATGCACTTTCAATAGCATGCCTATAGAGTTCATTTCGGCTCGGCCTGCCGCCTGTGCCGCTGCCGATGTGGCGCGCCGCCGCCGCCCTGCGGTCTGCCGCGAGCGGCTGCGGCCGGCGGCGCGCTTCGTGCTCGGCGGCCTTGCTCGTAGGTATGTGTAACGATCGACCTTATACTTGGCCATTGTAATTGAATTGACGTTCGTTGGAAATCACATTTATTCCTTAAAGTGCTAACTTAAGTTAAAAATTCATTATGATTTATCATTTTTCAACTTTCATCCCAAAAAACGATAAATTATAAGTTTTAGCCGTTTGTGTCGCTAGAGGAGAGACACTTGCCCGCCATTTTGTCTTGTACCAAGATACCTTTGTTTCCACAGAATTCTATCGCCACGGCTTATATTACGGTTCGACGCGATCCTGTTTCGGCGTGCAGTGGTACTGGGGGTAGCGATGCATGCAAAACAGAAACTATATTCTGTGCCAGACCGATGCGCGTTTGGCACAGACTATAGTTCGTTAGATTAGTTGTTAAATCTTAACTACAAGTTAGTTAACTGTTTTTTTTATTAGTATTGACGTCAATAAGTGCCTGTAAAGGTTTACGTTGAATAAATAATTTGAAATTGATTTTCACTTTTGACTTTGTTCACGTAGAGCATGTGAGATGCAACATGGTCTACGAAACGGAACAGTGAATGCCAAGAGTTAAACAATGTAGAGAGATAGATAAAAACTTGATTGCTTACAGCGGCGCGGCCGGCGCCCGCGACTTCGTATGCGTGAACACCCTGTATGCCGTGACGAATTTCCAATAAATTTATTTCACACAAATCTAGTCGTGACAATTACGAACACAACAAAAAAAGAATTAGCCAAATAGGTGCAGCCTTCGCACTAACATTTCGCCAATTGGTTTTTGTAGCTACACATGATCTACAGCCAATGCGGACAAGGGCAGCCTTTTCTTTAAAAGCGAGTTGATAGTCATCTAGCCACAGCAGAGGAAAATTTTGACAGTTTCTATTTTGATTTATATCGATAAAATGGATCAATAATTGTAGGTTTGCTTGGTGGTAATGGTAGTAGGTAGGTATTTTTTGTTTTCAAAAGATTATTGCTAATAACACATAGACCTGTTAACTCATCCTGTTAATCTAAATGACTGTGTCGGAGTAGGCTCACGGCAGTAGTGTAACGGAGCTATGGGGTTGAACCACGATTTGTCGCGTTTAACCCGACCATCTATTCGCTCAACTACCGACGCCTCTAATATACGGTATACGCTTGGCCTAGGTGGGTCGTTGCCCGCGCGCAGTCTATAAATCGTCTATTACCTACTTCGCTCACACGCAAAACGTTGCATCTATCTAGACTATAAAATTCCTCTAATTAATATTGACCCCTATTATTGTTAGTGACCCGAATGATAAAGTTCATGTCATTTTGTGGCTGCTGGCGTGTGTACTTACTTACAGAACAAGAAATACAAGAAGCCGACAAAGTGGTGATAGCACGAATTAAAAAGCATAACGTTTAACAATCGAAATTTAAGTAGGTACTTAGTCTTATGAATCAACATTTTGATCAGTTGATCACTATACCGAGAAGCCGAACCGGTAACCGAAAACATTATAAGTATTTCATCCCGAAACGACCCCAAATTGAGCCATAAGCCGGTGGTTTGGGCAGCTCGTGCTAAAGCTGGCGTCGTTAAATTTTATGGTGAAACCACGAGAGCCGTGACGCTGCCTGGCGAAGCAGTCATGCAGCTACAATGCAACTCGCAAACAAACAGGGTATCAAAACAAAAGAAAGCATATTGCTTAATTTTCATAACAAATTAAGCATCAAAAAAGAAAAAAGCTTATTTTTGGTTTCAAGAACCTAGGTATCCATTTGATGGTAGTCAAAACTTAAGCTTAGTTTCAGCTAGGCTGTCATTATCATGTACCTATTTGATTAAAATAATGTTGATAAGAATTGAACAATAACAATGCGACTATAAAGTCAAAGTCAAATGCTTTATTCTTTTTCCTTTTTTTTGTGTCCCGTCCTGGCCCGGACGGGAGACGAGACACTGCGTAATGTAAACTGCTTCATACAAAATGTATGCAACGTCTCAAATCAGTGCCCCGTCCGGCCCCTATCCGGGCCACGCACACGGCACGCCCCGTGCACGGCCCGGTATAATATAATTCATCCATGTAGGTACTTATTGACGTCAAAAAATAAAATACCTATAACAAAAGTTAACTACCTAGGTACTAGATAGTTAAATCTTCTCAACTAATAATCTACCACCTGTTCGGATTTTGGAAGAGCCTTCGACTAAGAAGAAGCTGGCAAGAAACTCAGGAGGCCTTACTTTTTTATCCCTAATCTAAGGTGCGTTGGGGTAAGTTCGGAAGACCGTATTTATTAAATATTCTTATTCCGAATTAGGAGTTATTTTGTAATCTGGCAAGAAAGCGTGAAACGCCATTTTGTTTTGCCCCGCGTCCCAGTCCATGTTGGTCGTTCCGACGCATCAGCTATGAATAGCTAATACTCACCAAGAAAGCCAGCTGATGTTGCCTGGGGTAAATCCGGATTTCGTAAATTATCCTATATGGTGACACTTCCAGTAAAACATGCATTACTCATAGCCTATGAGTAATGCATGTTTTACTGGATTTACCCCAGGCAACATCAGCTGGCTTTCTTGGTGAGTATTAGCTATTTTTGCAAATATTAAAGTAATCAAGATATGTGGTGTCTTTTGCTATATCTGTTTAAAATGGGCTAAATAGGGTTGTAGGCCGAGATCCGGTCTTTCCCCAAGCAGAAATTAACAGGTGAAGTTCGGGCTAAAATAATTGGATCTTAAACTGGAGTGAAAATGCATGTGGTTGTCAAACTTCAATTGCTAAGATTAATAGCTATGATGACTGATTAGTAATATAAATAAGCAGTTTAATAAAAGTTTGATCCGCTATAAATATCCAATAGGAGTTCGAAAAGTTCCAAACACGAAAGCTTGAGAGCCACTGCAATTTGAGATTTGGTCTAGTGGGGTAAGATCGGATGCCCGAAACAAAAAAATAAACAATTTACTGTTCTAGGTGACTTATTTAACAATATAAAATTTTCCAAAGATAATCTCGTAGGACGTATAAGAACGGATATATTCTTTCTATGAACTCTGTGTTTTAAGCCATAATGGCGATTTTAGAAGCAGTCCGGTCTTTCACCAATGAACGTCCGATCTTTCCCTAGGTTTTAAAATTTTATTCGTATTTGAAACACCAGATAAATGTAGTTGTTTCATTTATAACTATATAAAAACCTTATATCTTATAGCCTGTTTATTAACAATACATTTTTACTAAAATATTATATTGCGCTAAATAATGTAACTTTTGAGAAAAATAAATTTTGCCAACATGTTCCAAATACATCTAAAAACCGTCGTCCGAACTTACCTTAATGCACCTTAAATGTTATAGAAAGAAATATATTAATACAATAATTACTAATAAATTAGGCTCGTGTCCATCCATCCGTATACATGCACATGTCCATACATATTTGTCATTTACATTATATTCCACTTTATTATATATAACCTAACCTATACTTATGAGGGGTTTTTAGCATGTGTTTTTTATGTATGTAAATGCATTTCAGTAATAAATTTGTTATAAAATGTTTCACAAGAAAGAGCCACCTATTTTATGAAGTCTAAACCATTGTATTGTATCTAAACCTAGGGACGGCAAGCATAATTTTAAGCTGCTTATAACAGCAGCATGGCGACTGGCGACCATCTTAAGATGTCAGTTCAGATGACAACCCTGAAGTACCGGCATTGCTGCCGCGTAGGAGCGAGCCTCACAATCGCAATAATTCCCTGTAATATATATTTAGAGGTTGTTAAACACAAATTGTGAGCGATTTCGCTCCGCGGCGCGCCCGCCATGCCGCCATCGCCATGTTGATACTGTGTAATGGCTATAATTCCGGGGCGAGGGGAAATGGAGACATTAAGCGAATCGCACCGGAGATTGGAGGCTTAATAAATAAAAAATAATGCGCTCCACAATAATTGTTATTGACGGAGCGAAGGCCTTGCCGGCATCCATCCATTTTGCTAACAATTCTAACACGTTATTTAAGTTCCAAATATGATTTGATACAATTTGGATTGCAATACTCAATATTATAATTTTGAAAACTATGTTACTTGACTATGTTAATTGATGCGTACAAAATTGTAGGTACATACCTACAATTATGCCTGTAATAGCCTGTAATAGGTAGGTATTAATTTATTTGCATACGTATTAAGTACAATGTTTCATATGTATACTGTTGGTGAACCTTTTCCATAAATAAATAAATTATGTAATAGGTACTAATATGCCCGTTCTCCTCTTTAAGGCCCTCACTAAATCCGAACTGGTGGTAGATTTAGTGTTAAATTTTAATTAAATGTAAGTTATTTATTATTTCATTCGGCTTGACGTCAAATAAGTGCCTGTGAATGCTTATTTAATTAACTATGTATTTGACTTGTGTAGACTGTACGACATACGAGTACTCCGAACAAAACACAAAGGTTATATCATTATAGTAAGGTTGCAATTTGCAAGGATGAAAAATTGGGTCATTCATTGATTTAAAATAATTGTCACTGTGAAAAGGAAAAATAGATTTATTTCAGAGAGCGATTAATGTAGGTAGTTCAAGTAATTTGGGCAGAAGGGCGCATGAGAGGCCGCGCGTCCACCGCTCAACCCTAACTAGAAGCGCACCCGTGTGGTGCGCTTGGAGGAATAGTTTAGGTGCGTTTGGTCTGGTGCGCTTCAAGGAATACCCCAACTACAGTCATAGGTAAACGGCCGATGTGACTAGTTAAGCAGACTATAGCGTACACGATCTGCTGCACAAGGGCTGGACCGCCAGCAAACATTAAAACATAGGATGATAATTTACATAAACGGACATTTAATTGTCAAGCCGCAGCAGGCACAGGCGCACTGAAAGTAGGTATTTCTAAAGTATGATGGCAAGACCACAGAATAATACACTGCAACACGTCATACAGCTAGGCTCAGGCTTAGGCCATAATTAACAGAGTTAGTGCTATCTTTCGACAGCGGTTTTTAATGTGCCTGTAGCGCGTCGTAGTAGAGTAGATCCTGAAGTCGGTGTATCTCCGTTATGGCACAAAACAGAAAGGTTTTGTGGTCATGGTCTCGCTGCGTGTTTCAGGCACTTTCATGTGTTTCAAGGTTCTCTGAAGGGTCAAACGAATGGTACCTATTATCGAGTCGCTTCAGCAACGCAGATCTCACCGTGACCATAATATTATATTTATTTTTAAAATAGTAAATAACTTTGTTGACGTCCCATATCTTTTGCATAGAATACATTTTAGATGTCGAAAATATATCAGATCAGGAAGAAATAATTTATTAACACCACCACTCTGTAAAACGCAATACTCAAAAAGTAGATTCTTAGTTCGTTCTTGTCATTGCTTTAACCAAAAATTATGTTGATTTGGATATTTTAAATGTGTCATTGTTAAGCTACAAATAGTTTGAATGAACAAAGAGTCACAAGCTTAATGCGGAATGAGTAGGTTGATCTGTACAATTTTGTTGATTATTTTTATTGACCTTAAAAAAGAGACATTTCGTTAAAAGCTTTAAAATTTTTTTGCTAAGGTATCCGAATGTGTGAACTCAGTTTGTTTTATATTTGTGTAGAAACTTTATTCGCCTATGTTCTGTTTAGGGTTAATTTTGGACCGCCGCCAAATTTTTTACGTGGTCCTATAGCAGCAGTACAACCAAATAAAGAAATAAAAACATATTTTTTTACATTTTTGTCTCAACTTTTCCTTAGGAAATTTAAAATTATTGTCACCCAGCGCGCGGCCGCGATTATCAAAGCGCATCATGCGCGTGGCCGCTATTACTCACCCCGTGCACCAATGAAAGCGCGCCGTCGCTTGAGCGCGAGGGTGAGTGCACGCACCTAGAACTATAGGATATAAAAAGCGGGCAAAAAATTGTAATTAAAAAAAGAAAACATTTAAGTATTATTTTTACTTAAAATATTTTATTATTACCTTTTTTACCCCATATTTACTTTTAGCGGGGGGTTCAAAGATAACGCTGTATGTATGTGCTATATGTTTATCACATTGCAAAATAAAATAAAATAAAGTGTTAGAAAGTAAGTATAATATTTGCTTAGCAGTCCGCTGCTGATCCTACTTTACGCGTTTAAGCACTATTTTTAACTACCTCAATTTTCGTATGTTTCTGACACGACAAATCTGTTTGAAAGATGATTTAAATGGTGCCCCCTCCCCACCCTCACGCCGCAATTACCCCCCAAAGTAAACTCGTTCGTTAATTTACTTTGCAGCGTAAATAATATGTTTGTCGGCAGCTGATGTGCTCGCTCCCGCGCATAATGAATCTGTGGCGGTTCGGTGGTGCCATTTTGCGGAAAAATTGAGATTGAAAATGTGTAGGGAGCCAATGATGGGACAGGTAATGTGTAATGGCGTTGGGACAGAGACCCGAAATGAAACAATGTCTTGCGTTGAATCAATTTTACCTTTATCCTCTAGTGTATCATCTTAAATACTAATTAACATCACATCTATACGTGACTAGAGGAAGGACGCCTTGTCAATCAGGAAGACCTTAATTATCACGTACTATTGAGTACGTGCTGATAGTGTAATTCACTATATCACACCTCCCCTGAAAAGGCTAGGCATCCCTTCCCTGAAAAGTAAACTCTTATTTTCTAAATATCTTAGTCCTATTCTTATGAACTATATATTCTTTATTATTCTTTAATATTTTTACATTAGTACCTAGCTCTTCTAAAACTTCAAATGGACCTAAATACAAGTCATTCAATTTATTATAATTTTCATTCTTATACAAGAGTAGATCACCTTTTTTGTAGTGTACTTCCTTACAATCTAAATCATAATTAGTTTTTCTACTTTGTTTTGATATTAATAAGTTGTTCCTGGCATCATTATGAGCTTTTTGCAATCTAAATTTTAACTCCGATGGATAATTGTCGTATACATATAAGGGATCAACTTTACTAACTAAATTACTAGGTACGTTACATGTTTTCCCAAAAACTAGTTCATAAGGGGAGTATTTGGTACTAGTATTTACAGAATTATTATAAGCAAAGCACCAATATGGTATCCAGGTACTCCAATTTGCCGACTGATTCTGTGTTTGTATTCTCAAGTAACATCCGAGATGTTTGTGCCAGTTTTCTAGCGAACCTATACTCTCATGATGATAGGGTGTTGAATTTAACTTATCAATATTTAGCAGTTTACATACTGTTTCTAACGTGGAATTAATAAATTCCGTTCCACAGTCAGTCGCAATAACCCTGGGAGTACCATATCGTAAAATAAAATTTTCAGTAAAAACCCTAGCAACAGTTTCAGCTGACTTATCAAGTATTGGGTAAGCTTCTACAAACTTTGTCAATTCGCATTGTATTGTTAATATGTATTTATTACCCAAATTATCGACCTCCAACGGCCCCACAATATCTAAATATAATTTTTCAAAAGAAGTAGATGCTGTAGTGGTTATTACCATTTTCTCTTTATTATTTTTATTACAAAATTTCTGCTTTTGGCAATCTTTACAGCGAGTCACATATTCAGTTATGTCTTTTTGCATATTACTCCAAAAATATTTTTTTCGAATATTCTTAGTCATTTTATTTATGCCTACATGACCACTTGTCGGCAATAAATGATAATCATTTAGTATAACACGTATCAAGTCTTTATTTGTAACATGTTCAACTTGGTTATTAATAATACATAACCGCGGTAATTCTTTATGTTTCATGAAAGTTTGGGTCAAAATTTTAATAAACTTTTTATTAAACCCATTTTTAATCACAACGACTTCTACAATATTATATTTTTTACATAATGCACTCAGTTCTCCTATCGTTGCGTCTCGGCGCGCCTCCGTTAGTAGAGATTCCTGATTTATGTAAATAGTAGAGTCACTAAATAACATATCACCCGTCTGTGAGACGTATCTTTTCTTTTTCCTCAACTTCACGAAGTTTTCATACGAACAAATATCTAACCTTACATCATTTTGTGATTTCTGCATAATATCTACCACTCTTGGTTGCCTATGATCAACAGGGGGCTCAACCCTGCTACTTCCAGAGGTAGCGGGTTCATTATTTTGCTCCATGGTTCTTTTCATTGAACGGGTTACTACCCCCAAAAAATTTGAATTTAGATTTTTTAACTCGTCTGATGTTATAATGACTCTCGATAAGGCATCTGCCGTTACATTTTCGGAACCTTTTATGTATTCAATATCGAAATCATATTCTTCTAAACAAAGTCTAAACTTAGTTAAACGGCTACTAGGATCTTTTATGCTAAATAAATGAACCAATGGTCTATGATCTGTTAATACTTTAAATTTTCGTCCGTATAAATATGGTCGAAAATGTTTTATAGCCCACACTACCCCTAATAACTCTTTATGAATGGTTGGGTAGTTTATTTCTGAACTGTTTAATTGTCTGCTTGCATAAGCTACGGGCTTATTATTTCCATTTGATAATACAGCCCCCAAGGCTACCCCTGACGCATCGGTTTGCAACCGGAAAACATTATCTTTTCCAAAATCTGGATAATCTAAGACAGGAAATGAACTAAGTGACTTTTTTAAGGTCTGAAATGCCACGTCACATTCTTCCGTCCACTGAAACTCGACATGTTTCTTACAAAGACGGTTTAGTGGGTACACTATTGTGGCAAAGTTTTTTATGAATTTTCTATAAAAGTTCGCAAAAGCCACAAAACGACGAATCTCATTTACATTTTTAGGTACTGGGAACTTTTCCAAGACCTCGATTTTACTGTTGTCTGGCAACACCCCGTTTGGCGTAATAACATGCCCTAAATAGTTAATTTCTTTCCTCAAAAATTCGCACTTACAAGGGTTTAGTTTTAAATTAACTGACCTAAACCTCTCAAATACACTCATTAAATTTGTATTATGCTGCGATAGGCTTTTCCCGAAAACTATTACGTCATCGAGATATAGAAAACATATCTCGTGATTTAAACCCGATAGAGCCATAGACATAAGTTTAGAAAATACGCTAGGACTCGTTTTGAGACCCATAGGTAATCTTTTCAGTTGATATTGCTTATCAGCTGTAAAAGAAGTGAATTTCCTACATTCTGGTGATAACCCTAGCTGGTAATAACTAGAACTGAGGTCTAAATGAGAATAGTATAAGCATCCCGAAAGTGAGTCAATAATTTCTTGTATATTTGGTAACGGGAACTTTTCGTCTACTATTTTTTTTTTTAAAAGTCTATAATCTATTACGATTCTCCACTTTTTTTTCACCGCTACTGTCAGCTTTTTTCGGAAGTAATAATAATGGAGAAGACCATTCGCTGGTACACTCTTCGATAATATATTCTTCTAACAATTTACCTACCTGTTTTATTAACTCAGCCTTCTGAGCGTGCGGTATTCTATACGGTTTGACATAAACAGGAGACGCGTCATTTTGCAGTTTAATGTTGTACTCGTATAAGTTTGTAATGGATAGCTTATCACCCGGCATATGAAAGATATCTGCATATTTTGCACATATTTTCTCAATAGACCGTCTCTCTTCATCACCAAGATATGTTTTTAATTTAAGAAAATCGAATGGTTGTTTAACCCTCTCGACAGATTTTCCGTTTTCCGTATCAAAAGAGCATACGAAATAATCCGAGTATTTTCTAATTTTCGGGCTAAAGTTATTTAATTTTACATCTTCTTCCCGTGTGTTTAAAAATCGCACCGGAATCTTTTTCCCGTCTCCTACTACCACGGCGCCTGCTACAAATACGCCTGCAATAACTTCCTCCGCTAAAATGACACATTCGCCCTTTATCTCTGACGAAACATATTTTACGACCTCACATCTCCCTGGAATAGTCGTTATTATGTTTTTACCTAAGCCTAATTCTAGACTTATCTTATCCTGTAATGTAACCAGCTTATTTTCATAGTTAATTTTACAACTATATTTTAATAAAAAATCTTCTCCTAAAATTCCATCATTTTTACAGTGGAAGTTGCTAAACACATAAAACTTATGCCTAAAATTATAATTGTTAACACATAAGTCTAGATAAACATAACCTATTGATACTAAATCCCCACATACTCCTTTAATCTTAATTTCATCCCTTACTAGCTTTGCGTCGCGGGACACGCTACGGAGTTTATTTAACCAATCTAACTTTAAAATTGAAATGCTTGCTCCTGTGTCTACTAATAGAGAAATTTGAGTTTGACTACAAGTAAAACAAACGTAATTACCACTACCATAACTACAAATATCTACCTAAGCGCTATTCAGAACGAAAAAAATCATCGCTATGATGTTCGTTCTGACGTATACTCTGACGTTCACTTTCGTTCTCGTCATTAGACTGTTCTGCTGAGTCAACTAAGAAATGTACATTCCTACGTTTATTATGAGGTGACGTAAACCTGGTGTTGCGCTGACCCTGAAACCTATTCGAGTTTTAGTAGGCACGACCCCGACCTTGCTGACTCGTCGCGTTGTTGTTACGTGACTTATTATATTGTTGATGATAGTTTTTATTTATCTTTTCAAATCGCTGGTTCGAAACATAGTTAACATAATTGTTAATTGGTGGTTTCACTACCGAGTCTTCTTGTTCTAAGGCTATAGTTATTGCCTGCCTAACTATGCTTACGGACCTAGACGTAACTATAATGCTTGTACGAGCATTGTTTAGGCCGTCAGCGAAACGCTTGATAGCCATTTTTTCATTAATCGGCTTTAATAAATTATATGCCGACTCGTCTCCATTAGCCTGTGCTGTACTTAAATCGTTGGACATTTTTTCGATTTCACTACCAAACACTTCTATGGTCTTGTTTCCTTGCCTACATCGTAGCATTCGGTCTAAAATGGCTGTGTATGATTTAATCGGAATTAAAACATTTTTTATATCTTTTATTAGGTCTGCCACAGACACATAAGACTTATTAATTTTTGTTTTAGCACTGCTAGAAAGACGAGTTTTTAAAACAAAATTGATTAACAGAGGCTGGTCCTCGTTTCTAAGGGTACTACTATAATACTCTATTCCGTCTATTAGTTGGTTAATTTGCGTTTCGTCGCAATCTACTACTGGGAGGAGCGTGAGCGCGACTTTTAGATCGAACGTGGCCATGGTTGTGATCGTTTCTGAATGATGCGGGTTAACGAGTGACTCGATTTCCTCAAAATTACATAAAAACTTTGACGATATTGCTTTTGTTATTTGTAATTCTACAGCATCTATCCCTTTTTTACATAAGTCTGCAGATATTTGTTCAAAAATATTTTTAATTTCCTTTGCTCTTAAAAACTTATTCTGCCCCTGAGCGGAATAACGTTTGTCCTTACTTAATTTAATAATAGAGTCTCTAATAGCCTTAAGCTCACTCAAGAGTTCTGACAGGTTTGCCATGAACACACTTTAGAAAAAAAAAATCACTCACACACACACATAGATTCTTAGTAGCATAGTTATATTAATTCGTGCTGGCTTACACGTTCTGTGCTGGTCCAATTGCCCGTCGAACCGCTCTGCGTTCTACCTCTTCTAATAGTCGTGCGTTGAAGTAACGTAGCAGCCTAAGTACTATATAGCCCGCTAGTACAACGACGATGGTCAGTAAAAAGATCTCTGAAAGTTGCATCCCAACGGCCAAGGGAAAGGGAGTTGATGCTGCCGCCGATTGAGTTGGTGATTGACTGACAATAATATTGTCTTTAGATTGTGGGTTTCCCATAGTTAAACAATTTTGGCTTACAGTTTTTCTTCTTATTTCCTTCGTCCTTCTTGTTGCACTATTTTCCTGATATTTTGTAGACTTCAACTAGCGATTTCGCGGCGCGGACTTGTGACACCATGTCACGGTCGCCATGTAATGGCGTTGGGACAGAGACCCGAAATGAAACAATGTCTTGCGTTGAATCAATTTTACCTTTATCCTCTAGTGTATCATCTTAAATACTAATTAACATCACATCTATACGTGACTAGAGGAAGGACGCCTTGTCAATCAGGAAGACCTTAATTATCACGTACTATTGAGTACGTGCTGATAGTGTAATTCACTATATCACAAATGTATGTTTTCGTTATCTTTTTATGCTCGCTGCCGTTTTCGGGCAAATCCTTTTTTTTTATAGCAGAAGGAGGCAAACGAGCAAGCGGGTCACCTGATGGAAAGTAATCACCGCAGCCCATGGACACCCGCAAAACCAGAGGAATCGCAGACGCGTTGCCGGCCTTTAAGGGAGGAATAATCTCGTTTCTTGAAGATCCCTAAGTCGTAACGGTCCGGAAATACCGCCGCCGAGAGCTGGTTCCACAACACTGTAGTTCAAGGCAAGAAATTTCTTGAAAAACGCACAGTCGTAGACCGCCATCCATCAAGGTGATGTGGATGGAATGACAGTCGATTGCGTGTCCTTTGTCCCCCCAAGAGGGGAAACAGCTCGTCGCTAGATGTGTGTGTTGCAAATGAATCCGCAGCCTCGGCAAACAACACTCCGGAGTTGGGTGTATACGAAAATTAAATAAGACCTAATTAATTTTAATTTTAAGATCATTTACTCAATCTAACATAATTTTTTTCCAAAATTTAAGAACATTTTTTCTAAATAGCTACGAGTTGAAGTACCTTATGTAAAAAAGCTGTATTTTCTACATTACCTATTTCTACATTACCTAGATAGATAGGTAGGTAATACTTGATGAAATAAACAGATTGATGTTTCGATGTTTGCTTAAAGTTTTGTTTAAAATCAATTCATATAAAAACTCTTTTTTTATAAAAAGAGGAGGCAAAGGAGCAGGCGGGCCACCTGGTGGGGAGGGAGCACCGAATCACTATCACCGCCGCCCATCGCCCATGGACACCCGCGAAACCAGAGGAATCGCAGACCCGTTTCCAGCCTTTATGGAAGAAATACTCAAAGAAACATGAAAAAAAATATTATTCAATATACTTTTTCAATATAAATTCATTTATTTGTAAGTGGAATAGAATGAGCGTGAATTATTTTATAAGCACGGGTTTTATTAGAATTCTAATTCGGAATCTCAACACAGTAACATGCAACATTTATGTATGCTATAGAATTCGTCTGGAGGTAGTCCTACAGCTTACACGTATTTCACAACGCTCCGTCTTAAAAAATCTTAAAATAGGTTTTTTTAACGTCGAATTCCACCAAAAAATGTGTTAGTAATGTAAATGTGACTTTTTCTGAATAGTGTGTGTAAAAACTTGCGCATATTTAAACATTGTCTAATTGAAATCACTGTGTTAGTGCGAAGACAAAGAAGTGCAATAGAAACATCAACTAAAGTGGCGGTCAATCAAAAAAACGCTACTTACACCTGACCTCGTCTTAAGTAAGCTGTACTACAAAGCGTACTACTAATTTCGTAGAATTGGCTAACTAGCTCGGTGGCCGCGTGGATACAAGACCGCGTTCAAATCTGCGAGTTCCAAGAGATCCGAGTTCAAACCCCGCTTTTATATAATATCTTTTTGTGTTAAAATCAATTGCAGCGAACAATAATAAACAATTATGAGATGCAGAGCATGTCAGAAAGTACTAAAAAACACAGATCTAAAATCTTGTTCACATTGCGAGAGTAGTTATCACTATCAGTGTTTGGGAATCTCACCAACTTCATACGCAAAAGAACTTAAGCAGCCAAAAAAACTCACGTGGAAGTGCCCTGACTGCCATGCGTTAGATAGACGCGGCGACAACAAGAATACTCCTTTAAAACCACTACAACAAGTTGAACAGCCAACGGCAGATTCTGTTAATTTAGCAAAACAACAGCTCAATATTGCCAGTAATAAGGAAACAATGGAGGAAATTAAGTCATACATAGATAAAAAACTAAAGGAGACGACTCAAAAACTTCTGTCCGAATTCAGAGCTGCTTTGGCATCGGAGATAAAGTCTGTTAACCGGACAATTGAAGACCTAAAATCAAGTGTCGCATTTATAAGCTCACAGTACGATGATCTAAGTATGAAAGTTGACCACAACTCTAAGACAGTAGATGAGTTGCGAAACCAAAATGCGAAGTTGTCCGAGGAAGTAAGGGACCTAAGGGGCAAAGTAACTGTCATAGACCAACAATCACGTGCGTGCAACGTCGAAATACAGTGTGTCCCAGAGCACAGAAACGAAAACTTGCTGACCATTACCAAGCAACTATCAAAAGTGTTCCAGCTTGCTGAAACCGACATAGTGAAATTTCACAGAATACCGAAAGCTAATCCAGAGACAGATCGACCCCGAAGCATCGTAGTTAAATTTGTGCTGCCCCGAGTCAAAGATGGAATTTTAGCGGCAATAAAAAAGTTCAACAAGTCTCATGAAGCTGAAAGATTAAACACATCACATCTCGGAATAGCTGGAAAGAAGTCACCTGTTTACGTCGTAGAGCATCTTTCACCTGAAAATAAAAACTGCATGCTGCGGCCCGAAAGTTCGCCAAAGAAAGGACATATGAGTTCGTGTGGGTGCGCAATGGACGCGTGTTTATTCGTAAAGACGCGAAGTCAAGAGTCCATCTCATATATAGCGAAACAGTTTTAGATACGCTTTAATTTTAAACCCCCCTTTTTTTGCCCGTTTTGCATGTGTTTTAGCTATTAACAGTAAAAGGTATTAAAATATATTACCAAAATGTTAGAGGCCTTAGAACTAAGACGGAAAATCTTTACATATCAGTATTAAACCATGACTATGATATTATTGTCTTATCAGAGACCTGGTTGAACAGCTCTGTCTATGACCACGAGTTGCTCGACCAGCGCTACAACATTTTTAGACGCGATAGATCAACAACATCAAGTAATAAGAAGGAGGGAGGTGGAGTGATGATTGCTGTCCTTAATAAATATGAGGTAATTCGTAGAGCTAAGTGGCAATCCACCTGTGAGGACCTGTGGCTATCATTGAAGGTAGGTAAAAATGTTTATCTTAATATATGTGCAGTGTATATACCCCCACCCGTGAAACCGGACTACATTAATGTATTTCTCACTAAAGCCACCGATGTCATTCAAAATAAGATGAGTAGTTGTTGTCAGACTTTGGTGCTGGGTGATTTCAATTTGCCTGGGTTAGAGCAGTCTTACGAAATGGATGCAACTGTTTTATCCTCGGATGTATCACTGAGTAGCACGGAAAGTATATTTTCAGATGCTATGTCATTTAACAACTTGTATCAATGTAATTTAATCCACAATGATAATGATAGAATCTTGGACTTAGTATTTTGCAAAAATCCCTCAACGGTGACTGTATCTAAAACTGAGTCTCCCATACTACCGTTAGACCCTCACCATCCGGGGCTTGAAATTAAGCTCAAAACATCAATTCGGATGTCAATTAAACCTAAAAAAACTGAGTTTTATAATTTCTTCATGAGTGACTACGAAGCTATGAACGACGAGTTCGCCAAAATCGACTGGTCGTCTGTATGGAGCTGTGTACGCGATATTGATGAAATGTTAGATACATTCTACAACACCATTATGCCAATTATTAAAAAACACACACCTATGCGTATTAAAAAAGATGTAAAGTATCCTGTTTGGTTTAGTGCACCGTTAATAAAATGTCTTAAAGAAAAAAACAAATATCATCGAAGGTTTAAACTGTATGGAAATCAATTGGATGGGGTCACATTTGAGCTCTTGCGTAAGCGCTGCGATGCTATGATCAAATATTGCTATAATACTTTTAAAAATCAGGCCATTCAAAATTTACAAAAAAATCCAAAATACTTTTGGAGTTTCATTAACAGGCAAAAGACAAACTGTACATCAATACCAAACGAGATATATTGTGGTGTTAAAATAGCTAAAGGTGGTCAGCAGATAGTGGATCTCTTTTCGGAATACTTTCAAACTGTTTATAATGTCCCGTCTAAGTCGCAAATCCCAAACACTTCCTGTAATACAGCACTTTATAACGAAGCCGATACACCAATTAGCAAGTGTATAGTCACCGAATTCGAAGTTCTTAAAGCTCTTCAAGGGCTAGACGGAAATAAGGGGCCTGGACCGGATCTGTTACCACCTATTTTCTTTAAAAAATGCGCTGAATCGTTGTACAAACCTATGACCAAAATTTACACACTATCACTACAAAAAGGAATTTTCCCTACAAAGTGGAAATTGGCCCATCTTACTCCTATACTCAAGTCCGGAGATCAAAATGATGTTCAAAATTACCGCCCGATCTCCATTCTTTCAATTAGTGGTAAAATACTGGAATCACTGGTCTACAAACAGATATTACCTCATGTCCAAACTAAAATAAACTGTAATCAGCATGGTTTTCTTCCACGTAAATCTACCTCAACTAACTTAGTAGAATATGTTACTGATGTTTCAGAAGCTCTTGACAGACAAGAAGAGATGCATGCAATATATACAGACTTCCGAAAGGCATTTGACCTAGTAAACCACAACCTGTTATTGAAAAAGCTTGCTGGTTTGGGAATTCATGGATCACTCCTGAGATGGTGTGAATTATACCTTCTTAATCGATCTCAGCTAGTAGCCATACGTGGATTTACATCGGAGGCATCACCTGTACTCTCGGGAGTACCCCAGGGCTCTCACTTGGGACCACTTTTCTTTCTGGTATTTATAAATGACCTTTGCACTCGCATTCAAAGTAAATTCAAAATGTTTGCCGATGATCTCAAGTTATACCGGACTATTACCAACCAGCGAGATATATTCACCCTGCAAAACGACTTAAACAGTATACTTAAATGGTGCGATCAAAATTACATGTTTTTGAACTCTGAAAAATGCTTCTTTTTAAGACTCACTAGGAAAAAAACTATTGTTGATGCGTCATACACCATTGGCAGTTTCACACTCAAGGAGGTGCAGGTGATTCGTGATTTGGGGGTCTTAATTGATAGCTCGATTACCTTTCGTAACCATATAGACCATATCATAGCTCAGTCATCAAGGATGTCCGGTTTCATCAACCGCCAAATGAAACTTTTTAAACAGCCTCACCTAACCGTTACAATATACAACAGCATAATTCGTGGAATATTAGAGTACTGTAGCACTGTATGGAATCCCTCTTATCAAGTACACTCCGATCGAATTGAACGGGTCCAGAGACGTTTCCTATACCATCTTGCGTTTTCTGATAACAAATGCCGAATTCTTAACTCCTATGACGACCGCCTCTCTCACTACAAATTGGAGCCACTGCAAGCCCGAAGGAAAATGTTCGACATTGTCTTCACGTTCAAGCTGTTAAATGGTTTAGTAGATTCTCCAAGCCTCCTCGAAAAATTTAATTTCTGCATACCGCGTACTAGTAGCCGCATTCAAAATAGAAAAACGTTTAGCTTCCCTGGATGTAAAACAAATCTTGGGCAGCACTCCCCACTCTATCGCATGGCATCAAGCTGTAACGCTATCCGCGATAATATTGATGTATTTTTTGGTTCTACCGCCTCATTAAAACGTAATCTTAAGAAATTATAAAGATTACTTGTTTTACTAACTTATTTATTTTGTCTTATACCTATGCAGTTTTTAAATTATTTTATATTATATACAGTTTTAAACTCATTTTATCTTCTATACTTTGTAATTAGTTTTGTCAGAATTATTGTTGTAAGTAACTACCTCTTTTTAATTATTTATTTTTTTAATTTATGCATGTCGTGTTTACATCAAGAAGGATTTACTAAAATGTATGTCATTTTCCTATGTACATGTCTAAGTCAAAATTGTAAATCTCGTTTTGTAAACCAATAAAAAAAAAAAAAAAAAAAAAAAAGATATATACCTACCTAATACTAACTTTCTTTTAAATCCAAAGTAAATACAATGAAATAAGTTATGAAAATTCTATTAAGTAAGTACTTCTTACTGTTCTGCGGAATTTTTTAAATTAAATTTTTAAAAAAATAGTTACATATTCACGATGAAAGGTGAAATAGAATAGAATAGTTTACATTCTAACCATTGTTGTTTAGTAGTCACAAAAGTCAGTTGTGGCAGAGTCGATTTATTTTTGTTAAAATACTTAATTCTAATAAAAAGCGATTATTGCTAACTATGGCTTTTCTTAGTTCCCGGTGACCCCAATAGATGGCGCTACGTGTAATCGCTCGCAGATCGCAGTACACGTAATATTACTTACGTTTATGATTTGCTATCACTTTGTTCTGTTATTCTTATTTTTAATATAATAATATGGATAAATAAGAGACTTCATACCTATTGCAAGGTAGTTTATAGATTTAAAGAACTAAAAATCTATAGAAATTACTAAAATGTCGTGTTGTGATGTGAACGAGAACAAAGCCGCGGGCACACAAGTGTGCACAAACGCATAGTCAACACCACAGAAATATCTTGATATATTTCCGTAGTCAACACTGAAAAAATATGATTTAATACTAAGTCACAACATTCGCGGGATGTTTCAAAGGTGTGCTATAATTAATTAGGTACTTACTTGCGTTGTTTATTTTTATTTTAAATTAAATGTTTTTTTTTAAATCTTGTAATGAAAAGTGCCCTTCTATGTTAGGGAGGGCATTTTTCAATTCTAATTGACTCTGTAAAAGAAAGGGAGAAAAGAAATGCCCTTGCTGTGTTCTTGCCGGTTCTTCTCAGTACAAGACTCCCGCCCTATAGTTAGGACTTACGGACCGATGGCATAGCGACATTAGCGACATTCATAAGTGGTCAATTATTGTACTTAGCCTAAATTGAATAAATGATTTTGTATTTTGAATTGAATTTTAAACAATAAAATCATTTGCTTCTCCGTAAAAAGGAGAAGATTTCCGCAGACCCCGCCTAGCAACTACAATCACTACAAGGCACACCGCACATAGTAGGCCCCTAGCAACAGCGCTAGTCAAAAGGTCGACGACCCTGCCCGCCAGCGCCAGAACAGTTCGCCACACCGACCAGCTCCCGAAGTCCCGACCGACGCCAAAAAACATGCCTCCAGGCTCCAGCCGCAGAGCACGCCATCATACGCCTTAGTGCCTTCACAATAAGGCTGGTGCTTTCGCCCGCGGTCGCCGCTTCGAGATGACAGCAGCGCGTTCGTGTCACGATAGGAAATCAACGCCGCTCGCCCGCAGTCAAAATGTCAATTCGATATTATTAAACCCATCTACGTAATGACACATCTGCGAATTTGTAATAATTTCGGCGTTGCCTTCACGAAGATGGATTGTCAGCGCAAATGAAGCCGCAATCACCGGCGATAAGGTTCATCTATCTTCATGTGAGGCAGCAGTGCCAATGAACTGCCGAGTTGGCCGTGAGTGCGCTGACGTAACTGGTTGCAGTTATTTTCTAATCTCCATTGGCAACAGTTCATTTTTATGATTACTTAAATTACAAAAGGTTCTTCTTCATCCAACTTTATCAGTTTATGTCAATGATTTTATGTAGTTTTAAATACGTACCATATGAGTAATTACATTGTAGAAAATAAATGGTTCTAAGGGCATAATATCTATAAGTTTTAACTTAAGAACCAAAAACTATGTTTTCTGCCCAATTTGCTTTAGTTTATGAGGGAAGAAGTAGTCAAAGAAAACATAACTGCGTTTAAATAATAAATGTAATCGTAAGCAAATTACTTTAATGGAAGTGAAATATTTGAATATTTTGTGTACCTACCATGAAATAATGAAACAAACTTATACGAGCAAGCTTCTCAAACCAATGGCACATGATTATAGTCTGCATTATCTTTTTAAAATGATCTGTTGTCATGCCAGCCAATCCGAACGCTGCGTGTGACGTGTGACGGTCGTGCGCCGCCGATGAGGTCGGCTCAGCAGCTGCTGGCGGCGGGCGGCTGGGGCGGCTGGCAGGCGCGGCGGCCGGAGCTGTCAGCCACAGGCGCAGGCCAGCCAGACTGTCCGCCGTCGCATCGGTACCCTCTTAACATATCATATTTTTATACCACTAAGGTGATACACGGCCCGTCTGATGGGAAGGGGCTTGTAGCCTGTTCAACACCGTTCCTGCCTCTGTGGGCGGCGACCGACGCGGTGGGATGACCCTCTTCGAAATGTGTCCAACACTCGTAACAGACGGTAACGAATACCTACCTAATAATATAACTGAAAGACATGCAGTACTGTTCGGCCGAAATACTATCTATTACTGCCGTACTCAGAGACTTCATTAGACTTTTAACGACAATTAGCTGAGTCAAGAGACAACAAGTGTTGTCACTTTCGTATGTAGGTATTTAGTGGTAAATAGAGAAGGTAAGATATTTATATGTCATCAAAAGTTATTGTAGGTCTCTGAGTACGGAAGTTAGTTCTAAAAGTACAAACTTCTCGTGTAACATCACGTATCCACAATGTATTATGGAATTGGTTGAGTGTGAAGCCATCCAGTGTCCGGCGAGTCGGACTTGGTAACAAACTGTGCACGTAGTAACTGTAAAGTTATCAGTAAGCGAGCCAAGTTGTTTGAAGGAGGACCGTGTCCAAGGAAGCGGCGGTAGTTGCGAAGTCCCGCCGCGCCGCCGCCGCGCCGCCGCCGCGACGCCGCCACGGCTCGCTCACGTCACGGCCACGGCTCGGCCGCCAAGGGTAACCTTTTGTGTACGTCGCGCCCGCGTAGAGCATGGCACGGTATTTCTTTGTTTCCGGATGACATATAGCTGCGCAATCGTGAAATGAAATAATTACATAATATGTATTGTATTTTTGTGAAATTCTTAATTCTTAATAGACAAAGACCGGAGGACGTCCGCAGTTGAGAAAAGGCCTCCGCTAACGATCTCCACCAGTCATTTTTAGGGTTCCATAGCCCAATGGCAAAAAACGGAACCCTTATGGATTCGTCATGTCTGTCTGTCTGTCCGTCCGTATGTCATAGCCACATTTTTCCGAAACTATAAGTATTCTGTGAACCGCATTAAGATTTTCACACAAAAATAAAAAAAAACCAATAAATTTTGGGGGTTCCCCATTCTAAGAACTGAAATTAAAATTTTTTTTTCATCAAATCCATACGTGTAGGGTATATTTATGGATAAGTCTTCAAAAAGTATATTGAGGTTTCTTATATCATTTTTTTCTAAATTGAATAGTTTTTGCGAGAGATACTTCCAAAGTGGTAAAATGTGTATCGTCCCCCCCCCCCCCCTGTAACTTCTAAAATAAGAGAATAATGAAACTAAAAAAAATATATGATGTACATTACCTTGGAAACTTCCACCGAAAATTGGTTTGAACGAGATCTAGTAAGTAGTTTTTTTTAGAACGTCTTAAATTAATTAATTCAAAAAAATACACTATTAATAAAACATCGATCAAAGTTACAACGAACTACAAGAACTTTTATATGATGTTACTTGCTGCTACGGAACCCTTCAAAGGGCGAGTCAGACTCGTACTTGGCCGCTTTTTAAAACTTAATAAGTTTATTGTTACTTAACTTCCGTTTGCCGCTGCATTTATAAAGTGGTCCTGTTTTGCCGACTCACTTTTTTTCAAATACACTTCAACGTTTCTTTTCTTCTCTTAATCTCTCTTTCTTAAATATAATATGAATATAGTTTACAACGAATCATATTGTTTTATACATAGTTTTATATAAGAATTTCGAAAAAAAAATTACGACTTTAATGCGATTTTAAATATTTTAGTTATAGTGCACTCATGGAAATTATCCCAATCAATCATGTAGTGAAGCATATTATGTCCTGCTCTGGGAGCTTGTCAGTGGCGCCTCTCAATGATTACCGTTGACAGCCAACTGGAGTTGTGACACGGATCCGGAAGTACGTTCCAACTAAGCCTGCCGGTTCCCCGCGACACGTAATCATGAAGTTTGGAACATTGTTTGGGGGCTCCGTCCACCCGCAGACATCCGGTGAAATTTCCCAATAGCTTAGCAATTAGTTTCGGACACATCAGTTTAGATTAACATTTTCATCCAACAGTATTCGTTCATGTCCGTGTCCGTATTTTAAAGTAAGTAAGTGAGTACAGAAAATCGTCTATATTTTATCTTACTACTGGACTAAAGCCTTCGTCATGTAAAAAATAAAGTGATTGTTTAAATTGATGGGTATTTGTTGGCTTAACCACTACGCTTGCCTGGGCTGGGTGATCAAAACTTCGAATTTCAAACCACACTTTACCTATCCCAGGAATTGAACCTAGGAGCTTCGGTTGACGGCCGCGCGCTTACCACCAGGCCACCGAGGCATATCGCCACGAGGAGTAATGTTTTTGTTTTATTTTCAAAATCCTTTTTTTCGTTGTTGTTATAATATGTAGTAGATTTCTTTGTTCGCATTTGCCTAAATGTTTTGCTGTTTGCTTGGCTGGAGATGTCCCGGTGGCCCCGGTTGCCCTGGCTGCCCGGCGGGGGCTGGCGGCTGGTGCTCCCAGATGGAGCCGCCGTTCGCGGCGTAATGGCTTGTGCATAATGATGCCTGTGCGCTGCGAAACAATTACACTCCCAGCACGCTCCATTACGCGCCTTTTATTTACATTTTTCTGTAGCTGCGCCGTTGCCGGGCGGGGGGCGGGGCGGCGGGGGCTTATTCGCACCAGAGAGGCCTACTCTTTTTCTCCGGATCGTAATATCGTTTCGGAGAAAGGGAGTAGGCCCTCAGATATTTTTCTCTGATTCTCATGATTTTTTTTTTCTAATTTGACAGTGTCGGTATACGCCGCACGCGGCCGCAGTGTATGATTAGCGGCCACCGCAGCCTTTTGATGCTTGCACACTTGCAACCCTATGGGTGAATACAATTTGGGACCACCCGCCAAAAGTATAAGTACATAATTTCTTATAGAAGCGTTGAGACAAAAATGTAACAAAATGTTTATTATTTCATTATTTAGTTGTACTGCTGCTGTAGTATTACATGAAAAATTTTTAGGAACAAAATTAACCCTGTAAGCTTAGATAAATGATTGGTCTCGCTGCGCTCGACGCAACGAGACCAATCATTCGTCTAAGCCTGTAAGTATGTCCAGGGCATATCGTAAAATTGGCCATATCATGAAATGCTCAAAATATTTTGTTCAAACCTAATAAGCCTAATCATGATGTGGCCGAGCATTTCATGATATGGCCACGACATATTATACATAATAACAACACACGCGTTGCGATTGCGAACGCAAGGCCAGAGAACACATAGGTACTTGTTTACAGAAGTCAATCATACTTAGAGATGGGCGGTGGGTATTTATTTACCCGATGGGTATTTACCGGGTAAATTCCCAATTTGGGTATTTACCCGGGTATTTACCGGGTAAATACCCAAAACATAGGTAAGAACAATAAGCACGTTGTGGTTTAGTAGTATTTTTTCTTTTCGTCTTTCTTTCTATTCATTTATGTTTAATTGTATGTTTTGGTACAAATAATGAATATTATCTTGATTGTTGACTAAAGTAGTAAAAATAAAAATATAATTATTTGGTAAAACTTTTGAATCGAGTCGCCTGAATTGGGGGAAGGGATGGGTAGGAGAAGGTAGGGTGAGGAGTACTCCCCCATTACCCCCCCCCCCCCCCCCCCGCTGCAGACAAGTGGTATAATTAAGTTATGTTATTTTTTGTATTTTGAGGTTATGTAACAATTGAGGTTTTGGTAAAACTGTACAACCGCGTAACCAACATTTGGGGGAGTGGGGGAGGCCGACCCCCCATTTAGGTGGCGAAAGGGAAGAGAGTATATAAAAAACGTCGCACGTAAAAAAACGTCGTTCCTGCCGTTTCGCCGGCCGCTCCCGCGGTACGCTCGCTTCGCTCGCTTGGCTCGCGCGTTTTTGGTCAACATACTAACCTAATTAACTCTTTAGACTTTTGTCATGGCAGGGGCCTTCGCCCCCGGAGCTACCCCCACGCGGCGGGCGACGGCGAGGGCGCTTTTTTTAATCCAGAGTGAAGTGAGGGATTCTAGAGTAGAATCCCGAGCGTAGAGAGGGATTCTTTAGTAGAATCCTGAACGTAGCGAGGGATTCAAAGTACGTCGCCCGAGCCAAACATATAATTTGCGCCCGAGTAATACACTCTACTTTTCATCACCCACTATGAGGAAAAATATTTTGATGAGCCCATCGCCGATCTACGCATTGGATGTATTGTGCAGTGTTTAGTCCGTTAGTCGCCTTTTACGACACCTAAGGGAAGAGAGGGATTGGTAGTATTATTTTGATGAGCCCACCGCCGCTCTATGCTGTAGGATGTATGTGCAGTCTTAAGTCCGTTAGTCGCCTTTTACGACACCTAAGGAAAGAGATGGGTTGTTAGTATTATTTTAATATTAAGTCACAACTACACATGACAGTACCTGTCACAAAAACGATTCGCCGTGGGGCGGTAATACTACCAACCCTTTTCTTCCTTTGGGTGTCGTAAAAGGCGACTAACGGACTAAAGACTGCACATACAACCAACAGCATAGAGCGGCGATAGGCTCATCAAAATAATAGTACAAAAGTGCGGCGCACTTATAAAGAGGATTAAAAACTCATTACCGCCCGCTAAAAGTTTCTTATAGAAAACACCACCTTTGGGTGCACTTAAAGGCGGACCGGATTGATTTTATATAAAAAAAGTCACGTCCGCCATCTTGGATCTCGAAATAGATGATGTATTCGAAATCAGCACCGCTGATAAACATGGAAATGATACCCATAATGACTTAATATAAAAAAGTCACGTCCGCCATCTTGGATCTCGTAATGTTGTATTCGAAATCGGCACCCTCGAAAACCATAAAAATAATATCCATATTGATTTTATATCAAAAACTTGCGACCACCATTTTTGATCTCGATTTTAATAGCTAATTATATCTTGCCTAAATATTAGCGAATTCTAAAATGGCGTTTATCAAAAACATTGAAAAAGACTTTACGCATCGCAACGCATGATATGCATTAAATATTACATTTCAATTCTCATTTAAAAAAAATTGACTACACAGGTTTTAATACAATGCGCGACTAATGACGCGTACTGTGTCCCCAGTGGAGTGTATGGACAGCCCCAGTTGCGCCTCGCCCCGCCCGCCCCGCACACCCCTCACGATTGCCCTGTCTAGACGTGCTTGTTTGCCGACTGTAAGAATTAATAGAATGTGATGGTACTATTATAACCTAAAAAGTGTAATTTTTCGTGCTTATGGCCGATTTTGTCAAAACTTTCAAGTGGTTTTTTTAATATTCTAACGCAACTGCGGCAGCTAAAATGTTAATTATTTAACAACCCCCCCTCCCACACAGTGTTAGTTTCTTCAAATTCAGGCGACTCGATTCAAAGCCAATCCAACGATTTAGGTACATAAAAATCAACAAAACGTTTTCTACGTTATGACAAAAACATGTGCATAAAAGAACAATAATTAGTAACATGGTTCACGAGCGAGCTAGCCGTTAGCATGGACGCGAGTTTGCCTAATTTACCGTTTCAATTCTGTCTCACTCACTCAATACCATATTCTTAGAATTTGAAACGCTCGGCTTTAGACTAACGCTGTTACACAAGGGTCAGCAGAATAAAGGACAAACTAACTCATGATGATGACACAAATAAATACTATAAAATAAAATAAAGTATCGATAAACACTGTTTAAAATAACTGAAGATTATTATATTGACTACATTACATGATTTAGGTAAAAAATACATAAAATGTTTAAGATATTTGCCATATCATGATTTTACCCATGAAATGGGTATTTACCCGGGTATTTACCCGCGTTTTTACCCATTTTGGGTATTTACCAGGACTTTACCCGGTAAAATCCCATCTCTAATCAATCACACTTCACTTTTCATACCTACGCTTGGCGGTCGCGCTAGGGTTGCGCGCGGCTGAAGGGGCTACTCCAAGCCCGCAGCACATGAGTAACGTTTCTTTACTCATGTGCCCGCAGTATATAGCCAGGTTACCTATCATAAATTCGAAATTTTCTTGTACGAATTTTATTTTGCCGAAAACGTTTTGTAATTTTTGGTTTTCCATAATTTTCTTTCCGAAAACACAATTGACAAAGTTTTAAAATGCCGTTTATGAATTGTTATTTTTTTCAAAATGTTTGTTTTGAAATTCCACTCGACGTTTGACCGAAGCTGTTAATGCTAGATAGATAGATTCATTTTCCAGAAATACGTTTCCAATATTATTAAAATACAGCATTTCAAATAAATGAAATCCATAATATCATCGAACAACTTGTAATCGCAGTAACGTTTAAGCATGCAAGCAAGCATGCAGCATGCAAGCAAGCATGCAAGAAAGCAAGCATGTAGCAAATAAGCCAGCTTGCAACATGTAAACAAGCAAGAATGGAGCATGCAAGCAAGTATGCAGCGTGCAAACAAGCACGCAGCATGCAGCAAGCATGGTTTCTGTCACGGCTCCGGCGCCGCGAGGCTCCGGCGGACGGTCCCACGCGAGCTTATCGTCGCAGATGGCTTTCGCTCACCACCGCAGCTTCGGCTTGCTGTCTCAGCTACGGCGGCGAGCGTTAAGAGGAAACACTACGTCGACGTGGCATGCAAAATTGTCATACAAAACACAGAAAATCGACGTTTCGTAGTCCCCTGTTTCCTCCATCAGAACTGGAAGTATTTTTATTACTTTTTCAGCATCGGTTAGCGAAAGAGATTTACTATGTCTGTATGTTTGATTTTTTTTTAATAAGTCATTTATTTAATAACCAGGGGCCTTCAAAATTTACCAAAATTATTCCGTTTTAAGGCCTCTCCAGAAACATTAGTGGCTGGTTTAAACAAAAAATCAAACATACAGACATAGAAAATCTCTTTCTTTAACAGATACTGAAAAAGTAATAAAATTTGGTCCAGTTCTGAATGAAGAAACAGGGGACTACGAAACGTCGTTTTTCTGTGTTTTTTATGAGAGTTTTGCATACCACTTAGACGTAGTGTTTCCTCTGCTCCTCAGCTCACGAGCCGCCTCGCCCCTCCGCGCCTACGCGGGCTTAAATTACACTCTAGCGTAGGGCAAACAAGACTACGTGGAGTCGGTTTTGCGCGATTCGTTTCTGTTACTGACTTGTGTAGCACAAAATTACCGAAAACATATTTACACTTATTAACTTTTTAAAACATTTTAGTTTATTTGCCCAATAATAAAACATACTTATAAAAACAAAAAATACGAAAATCTGGGTATGGTATTATTTACTCATGTGGTATTATTACTAGATAGAAAAAGTTACTTCGAATTTTAGTATTTCTACATATTAAATTTATTGTAAGCAAAACATCTTCCAAAAGAAAAAAATAGTTTTGATAATCGGCTAATAGTTTTTCTGGAAAATGAAACGTATGTATGATAAGTTTATGGATTAACAAAATTATGTAAAAGCAACAATCTGGTATTTAAAACTTCGTCATACTGTTTTCGAACAATTGAAATTCGTACAGGAAAGTTGCGAATTTATAATAGGCTACCATAATTATAGCCTGCATAGCAAAAAACTTATTCTACAATATTAAAACAAAACAATAAACATACTATTACAATACAAAAAGTTTACAGAACAAAAACATAAGTACTTACATTATCAATTCAACTCAAATTAGTATCCATAACTTGTTGGTTGCAAAAATTTCTTAAAACTATGTTAGTAAAATATGTCAAGGATGTAGAATAAAATATTAAAATTACAATACAGTTTTACAGTTATTCTATCCTATTAAAACTACATATTTTGTCCAATTTCGAAATAACAGGTCCGACTCGCCTAAATTAAAAATTTATGAATCTAATACAGAAATAAAAGAAGTTAATGAAAGCAACTTTCTTGGCGTTCCAATTGATTCAAATTTAAATTGGAAATCCCACATAGATAATATAAATAAAGAGATTTCTGGTAACTGTTATGCATTGTCTATTCTAGCCCGCGAGGACTCGCGCTGGGTCTAAAAGACCCAGAGCTATGCCTATTCCGTCGCAATTCTTTATTTGTTATTTCGCGGCGCCATTCTAGGTATCTTCAAACTACATTATAAGCTACCACCAGGCCTAGCACCGGTCCGTTTCCGCCAGGAGTTTGCGCAGGAAGGACGCGTAAAGTTAGTTTGGGTCAATTCTACCCACATGCGATGGTTTACGTGAGTGTTAATTTCAAAGCAGTGTTTTTAATATTGGTGTTTTTATAAACAGAATGTCGTGAAAACGCGTAGCCGACTCTGTTATCAAGGACATTTTGGCGGAAGAAGGTATTTCAGAAGATGACTACTCAGAGGAAGAAGATAACCTAGAAATGGACTCCCATAATTCAGATTTTTGGTGTGTATGGTGAAGTGTGGAAGATGATTACTCTGAAACACCTACGGTTTACGTCGGTTGACTTGGTGCAGAGACCTGATTTACGTGACGTTCCACTTTTGTATATTCGCCAAGGTTATTACATTGGCAAGTACAAGATCACACAGTGGCATATCCATGATCCACCGAGAGCTGTTAGGACAAGGCAATACAATATTGTTACAGAAGCGTGCGTGAAGCTAGATATGCGGAGGGACCCATGGGTTGTTGGAGTCTGATGTTTCTCGCTTGGAGCTTTTCGGAGAAGCTTGTTACTGAACTGCTGTTTCAAACCTACCTAAGCACATTCGTACCCGGATATCTGTAATACTCGGTGGTGAAGAAAGCACTAATCAGCCAGTAGAAGGCCCCGCACTTGGCATTCGCGGGATGTATGTGCCCCACAAAGGACAAAAAGACAAAAACATCTTGTGAATATTGCAGAGGGTCTGTATGTCGTGAACACACTAGTTTTTTGTGTAAAAGGTGTGACGTCTGATCACACGAAGTAGTCAGATTAGCCAAAGTTGCGTTATAGTTGTCTTATAAAAAGAATGTGAATTTCTTTATCTCTATTTTAAAAATAGTCCTATAAAAGTTGATTATTATTTCGTTTATTTAAAATATAATATTTTGTCTATTGATAATTAAAAGTTATTTTGCATGTTTGTTATGAGAAAATAGAAAATTTCAATTCTTTTTGTTTCTACTGCCAAAAATTAAGATACTTTTTGACCTCAGCTTGAAAGTAGTTTTTATTAATATGTTATTTAATAATAAATGTACAAAAAAATTTTAAAATGTTTATTTGTTAACACTTATCCGTTCTGTTATAAAAATACTTAAACGTAATCTGGGTCTTTAAGACCCACGTGCGACCGTCCTCGATAGAAAATGAGATGCGAGTCCTCGCGGTCTAGTAGAAAATTCATCCACTGAAATAGCTAGAACTGCTTATTTTGGTAATGTGTATCATCTTCTAAGGAATAATATTATGGGATAACTCTGTAAATTCAAATGTACATTCTTGCTACAGAAAAAATGTATACGAATTATTTTATAACTTGTATTATGATGAAACACTTAGAGGTATTTTTAAAGAAAAGAAATTCCTTACTCTCACTAACATTTACATTCAGGAAATATGTGTATTTATTAAAACTAACATTAAATACTTTAACAGTGCAAAATCTTTTCGTAACCAGCGTATATATATAAATATAACCTACCAATAGTGAATAATAATGTATACTACAAAAGTGCTTTTATATACGGTATTAAAGTGTTCAATCATTTACCAACTGAAATTAAAGCGTTAGATGGTCATGTGTTTAAGCATAAGGTAAGAATATGGTTATTTAATAATGTTTTTTACACCATCTATAAATATTTTAACAACGGAACAACGGAACTGACCAACTTATCGAGACCGTCCAAACGGCGACAGACTCCATTCTCCAACGGATCCCCTCGCCGAGACTTCAATGCCCACCACGTCAAATGGCTTGGTTCACGCACAACTGACCACGCAGGTAGAGTCATAGAGTTCATGACTTCGCTTTGGCCTACTGTCTGTCCCAATTGGTAATCGAGCCTACGCGGGTTCCAGATATGGAGGGCCATGCACCTTCCTTATTGGACCTTCTGCTGACCTTGCACCCAAACGGCTATCAAGTTTCTGTTGCTGCACCACTAGGCTCATCAGATCACTATCTGATTCGTAGCACTGTGCCTTTCACAGAAACTTCAAAAACGTCGAGTCTGGCATTATTGATCAGCGGACTGGTATGGGATGCGAAGTTTCTGTGCGTCCTACCCATGGCGGCTAGTTTGCTTCTCGCTCGATGATCTTGATGTGGCCGCCGACTTTGTCGTTGATGTGCTACTGCAGGGAATGGAACTTTTGGATTTGAATCCAAATTTAGTGGTTCCCATTGGCGGCAGGTCCCAACCATAGTTTGCTCGTTGCTGCAAAATGGCGTCTCGCCAAAAGCGACAACATTACCAAGCCTGGGTTAATGCGGTGTCATCAAAGGATCCAAACATCAGCGCGCTCAGAAAGAGGTACAACTTTGCCGCCAGATCCTTTAAGAAGGACATTGCCAAGGAGAAGTCATCATTCATAAGTGGAATTGGCGTAAGGCTAGTGCATCTTCCTTCGGGTACGCGTACGTTCTGGTCTCTCGCCAAAGCTATCTTAGGGAATTTTTGTTAGCCGTCCCTACCACCATTGCACAAGACCGATGACTGCCTGGCCCATACTGCAAAGGAGAAAGCCGATCTCTTGGGCACTCTTTTCGCATCAAACTCGACCTTGGACGATGGGGAAAACTCTCCACCAACCATACCGCATTGCGTTTGTTTAATGCTAAACGTCCGGTTCCAAGGTCAGTTCGTAAGGCTCTTTTTCCCTTGATATCCATAAGTCGAGTGGGCCTGATGCAGTTCCTCCCATTGTGCTTCGGACGTGTGCTCCTGAGTTGGCGCTGGTTCTAACGTGTCCTTTCTGGCTCTCTTACACTACTGGCGTTGTCCCGAGCTCTTGGAAGACAGCCCTTGTCCACCCGATTTTCAAAAAAGGCGATCACTCAGATCCGTCCAACACAGGCCAATAGCCATCACCTCTTTGCTCTCCAAAGTAACGGAGTCCATTACAAACCCTTAAATAAAACTAGCTGCTAAGCGATCGCCAGTATGGTTTTCGTCGCGGTCGTTCGGCTGGTGATCCTTTAATGTACCTTACTCACCGATGAGCGGTGGCAGTCGAGAGTAAAGAGGAGCCACTGGCAGTTAGCTTGGACGTAGCAAAAGCCTTTGACAGGGTATAGCACTGGGCTCTTCTCTCTAAACTTCCATCATACGGGTTTCCTGAGAAATTTTGTTCGTGGGTTGCCAGCTTTCTTTCTGGGTATTGCATCAATCAATCAATATCAATCAATAAATTTATTTGCATGAAACATGGTACAATTTTAAGGTCTTATAATATAATATGAACAAACATGTTTTACCGATTTTTCGATATGCAAACATTTCGTCGTCGTGCAATTGAATTAGGTAAGTACTTATTAAATATCACATTAAATTAGAATTCCAAAATTAAAATAGCATTTTAAATAAACAAAACTGTAAGATGTCAACGTCAATGAATGTTAAACAATTACACAGGCAAAGTCAAAAAATGCAAAATGTCAATTATGTAACAATGTCAACCATAAAATTACAAGCATTTCAACTATCAAATAAAACAGTATGATGTCAATGCCAATGGATGCTGTACAATTTTACAGGTGTCATAATGCAGAATGTCAGAATAATATAATGTCAACCTTAAAATTAATAATGATTTGTAAATAGTTATTGTCAATTTAACATGTCAGAAATCGATCACAGTTCGTTTAAAGTGACCCTCGCGGCAAAATTTTATAAATTCATTTAAGTCATAAAAACAGTTATCAATTAGATCATAATTAATTTAATAATTCTTTTAAAAACATTAAGTTGCAAATTTTGAATGTGGTTCGGAAGTAAATTAAATAGTCTAACGCACATGCTATGACAATTTCTCGAAATACAAGCTGTGCCTGCTTGGAGCACAGATAACTTCCATGGGTACATCCTTGTATCACCACGATTACAGTCATCCTTTTGTTTTGTGAAGAGGTTGGCATGTTTCTTTGTAAATGTTAAAATTCAAATATGTATAGGGATGGTAATGTGAGAATTTTTAACTTTTTAAAGAGAGATCTACATGATTCCATCTGTCCTATATCGCAAATGGATCTTATACATTTCTTCTGCAGGATGAAAACACGACTAATGTGTGTCGAGTTCCCCCACAGAATCAGCCCATACCTCAGTATAGAACCAACGTATCCATGGTATGCCATCAGAGCTGTCCTTAGGTTAGCTGACTTTGAGAGACGATACAGAGCGAACACAAACCTGTTTATTCTCTGGCATACAATTTCAACATGATTTGAGTGAGTGAGTGAGTGTGAGTTCGGAATTGATCACAATACCAAGAAAAGTCGCTGATGCAGTCATGGCAATGGGATCGTTACCGATGTGTACTGACAATTGTTAATTGTTGAGCTTTTCCATTTTTGTTGTGAAATTGTACATACTTTGTTTTACCCGTATTAATTTTCAAATCATTATGTTCTAGCCAATTTGTTATATCTTTAATTACATTATTTATTTCATCATTATAGTTATGTTAGGTATTTTGTGTATTGTCACTGAAATATCATTAGCAAATAGAGTTACTGGATATTGCGTACATTTGGGAAGGCCATTGATGTATAGAATGAAGAGTAATGGTCCCAATATACTACCCTGTGGAACACCTGAGCTATTCACTCTAATATCTGATCTCGATGTCACACTCTGGAGCATATTATCCAGCTTTGTTATTTCCACAAACTGTGTCCTTTCATCGAGATAGCTCCTTATCCAATTATACGCAGGTATAATTGGATAAGGGGGGTCAAAGTTGCTCGCGTCCGTAGGTTTACCCTTGAGACCCTACACGTGATCCCTGGGTGGTGCTAAATGAGTGACACCAACTGAGTGGTAGAGCCACGCTGCGTTGCAGCACACATTGGGCCGGCTCGCCCGGCGTAATACCACCCTCTCACTAATATTCGGCGTGAAATAATGGCACTTGGTGCTGTTGTGTTTCGTCCGACCAGTGAGGGTTCCGGAGGCCCCTTCCCCCCCCCCCCCCCCTCCTCCCAATTCCTATTCCTTCCTTAAACCTATTCCTCCCTTAAAGGCCGGCAACGCGTCTGCGATTCCTCTGGTTTTGCGGGTGTCCATGGGCGGCGGTGATTACTCTCCATCAGGTGAACCGCCTGCTCGTTTGCCCCCCCTCTTTTATAAAAAAAAAAAAAAAAAAAAAAAAGGTCCTCGCACTCCATAACGCTCGAGCTTAGACAGAAGTGTCTTATGATTGACAAAGTCAAACGCCTTACTCATGTCGAACAGAATGATGGATACGGGAATCCTCCTACACATGTGGAATGTTATATTTTTTATAAGGCAGTAACAGGCCAATGCTGTTGACCTTCCCTTGCGAAAGCCAAATTGTTCTTCCCTGATTATGGTATTTTTTGCAAAAAATGAGATGAGTCTGACCTGCATGACCTTTTCAAAAACCTTTGACAAAACTGGGATAAGGGCAATAGGTCTGTAGTTGTTTAAATTATGCCTCTCTTCGCGCTTAAATAGTGGCTTGACAATGGATATCTTAAGAGTGCTTGGAAATGTACACTCCTCAAAGCATCTATTCACAAATTGTGCTAGCAATGGTGCCAACTCACCTGCACAAGCCTTGACTACCTTGGTACATATCGCATCATAACCTGTAGAACCTGTGTTATTCAAAGTGTTTATGACTTTGGTTATTTCTTTGTCGTCGGTGGGGTTCAAAAATATGGATGCGGAAGAACTTTCGATAAACTTGAGTTTACTTGAATTATGTTGATGGTTGGTAGGTAGATTAGTTGATTCAATAAAGTGATTATTAAATGTATTTGCTATATCTGAAGGATTGTCTATTATTTTGTTTTTAATTTTTAGGTAGTCTATATTATGTTTGTCATTTACATCGTCTTTGTTATTTATTATATTCCAAGTAGCCTTGCATTTATTCTTGGCTGTATTAACATATTTTTCATTAATATTTTTTTGGGACTATTGTATACATTTCCTTAATATTTTAGAGTATTGTCGGTATTTATTTTTAGTATTATGTGTATGTTTTTTATAGTATGATTGACGTAGTTTTCTTTTAGTTCGGCATGATGTTTTTAAGCCCTTAGTTAGCCATTTTGATTTTGTGTTAGCTTTATTAAAAATTCTAATTTTATATGTAGGGAAACATAAGTCATACAAAAGGATAAGTTCATTATGAAATAGTGTAAAGTCAGCATCTAAATTTTTGAAGTCAATAAGGTTTTGCCATGGGTAGCTCGTCAAAACATATTTGAATTTGTTCAAGTTGTCAATACTATAATCACGTCTCATCTCATACCAAGTTTAAAGCGGTGCTTTACGCAGTTTAACTGGTACTGGTGGTTTGACATCAGAGTCGTAGTCGACGGTTCCTGCTCTGAAATGAAGCCCGTGAATGCTGGAGTCCCACAGGTGTGTGTGTTAGCCCCTACTCTGTTTCTTCAGCATATCAATGACATGTTGCATTACAACAGCATTAATTCATTGCAACGCGGACGACATGTCTCGAATTGGGGCCGACATAACCTAGTCCACTTTAACCCCTGCAAGTTTGCGCATTTACCGCGAAAAAAAATCCCTTCGTCGCACCTCTGATCTTTGAGGGAACTCTCTTTGATATCAATCCGACTATTGGAATACTTGGCGTCGATATTTCTAGTGACGTTCAGTTTCGAGGTCATTTGGGAGGTAAAGCTAAATTAGCAAACAAAAAAGAAATTATTTAAATAGAATTATCAAATCATTGGAGTGCGATGACGATGAAACCGTACGGTGTAGGGTACGGGTACATTAGTTACAATTTTTCCCCAATAAATAGTACCGGTGACGTCATTGTTGAGAACTCAAGAGATAAAATTTTAGTAACGGTACGAAATTTGCCTGGTTTGCAACTAAGAGCATAGGCCGGTACGGTAACGACTATATCGCAAACGCGGAGCCTAATATTGGCGTAATTTTAAGTACCGAAAGTACCGAATTTCCCGGGAAACAAATTCTCAGTACCGGTACTGCGTAAAACGTCAATTTCCCTGGAAATACCGGGAAAAATCGGTACCGGGAATTCCCGGGAGCATGCCTTAGTCAATACTTTTAAGGTAAGCCGCCATTCGCAGGTAAAAAATATCCTACGCTTCGTTTATAGCTTACCGAACTACGTACACACAGCGTCAGATCAACCTACCCAAAACTGTTAAATTTCTACAATCAATTTTGAACTTTATCGTTTGGTGATAAGAATCAATATTCATTGAAGAAATTTTACAGTTTAGTATAGGTTGATCTGACGCCGCATACTTACTAAACGCTGTGTCTTATACAAGGTTTAGAACAACACTATATCCTTTATCACGTCGAAATACGACAAAATTAACTTTTGCTACAGCCAACATGCTAAAGTATATCATAAAGAAAATTCATAAAAAAATACAGCGGGCGCCATCGGCGGCACTCAAAGGCGCGATAACTGGCGGAAATTTAGAAGCGTTCAATATGATTGCGATCTTGACGCGCAGTATGACCGCGCGCTAGGGTCGGCGCGGCGGCGCTCGCGCTGGGCTGCTGCTGAGCCCGATGGAAATCAAAAAAATACACTCTGATCATGCTTATATATAAAAATAAACAATTAAATGTATATTAGTGTTTTATATTTTAGCGTTTTATTAACGCTTAAATATACTTAAGTAAAATTTTAATGAAAAAAGACGACAACCTCAGGCGGGAATCGAACCACGCTGTGTGACTAAAAATGTTGACTAAAAATATAAGCATCAAGCACTGACAAATTTCGACGGTTGAAAGCCAGACCTCGGTAGCCAAGTGGTTAAGGCAGCCGCCCGGAATGCGGAAGGTGCGTGGTTCGATTCCCGCCTGAGGTTGTCGTCTTTTTTCAGTGTTTAAAATTTTAATTAAATGTATTTTTATAACATGCATTAATCTTGCTGCGAAGGAAATAATCCGACAGCCGGAGAAAAAAGCAATTGGCAATCTAAACTACGACCATGTAAGTAAAATAAGTTCACTTTGTTATATCTTATAGGTACTTACTTGCTACGCTTTTTATATTTCTGTTCCAGCGAACTAGTCTGCTACGGTCCGTGTAATGGAAAACCAAATCAATCTAGAACACATTTTTTTGGTTTGATTTGGGACAGATTTAATTATTGGATAATGGTTCTTGTTGTACAATAATTAATTTTGCATTAATGTACTTATTAAGTGAGATACAACGTACAATTTGTTTATGGTCCTAAATAAATAAAAACAAGCATTGTGGCGTTGGCAGCCCTGCCGCCGACGGATGGCACAGAATCAAATGGCGGCGGCGCTCTGATGGGCGCGCTTCCGCCGCCCCGCCCGCGCCGCGCCCCGCGCCGCGCCGCCCACCGCGCCGCTCTACGCGCCCCGTCACCAGCTATCACCAGATGACAATGACAGACAAACCCACCGAAAGAAAAAAACGATAGGTGCGCTTCAATATGTCATACTTACTTACTTTAAAAAAAAATTGAGTGCTACATTCTCTTGTGTAAATAATACAACTAGCACATTAGTGATAAATATAAATTAGTTTATAACTAAAAGATACATAAAGACGCTATATGGGTGGTAAAGCAGCTTTGTGCTGGTTTGGAGTGGCAAATATGAGTTAAGTCTACAAAATGACCTATCGGTTGTATATTTTAAATCAAAACAATTTGCTATAAGTATATCTAATAGCTGCAAAAAAGAAGTAGTAAACACTTTTATGCAAGCATTGCTTAAATGATGCAAAAAGGAACTACTTACTCGAGTTTTTAAAGAGGTGAAAATAATAATGTTTTTGCCACTATAAGTAATTATCGAAATCTAGTTCTCCCTTTTTTATACCTAACAATCGCAAAAGAAAAGTAGTGTGAAGTGTAATAGAGTCGGAGTTATAGCCGAAAAACTGCACTTAGTTGGTGTTTTTATGATTTGTATTTGAAACAAGGGTTTTTGTTATTGCCAACTGATCCCTTATCTGGCGGTGTCGTATATCTAGAAAAAGGTTAATTAAAACTAACGTTTGTAACTTTTAATCATTAAGCCCCTTGTTTGGAACGCATATTAATAAAAAGGTAATATTTAGGTCTCTGTTTTGTAAAAAGGAATCAAACAGGTTGAAATTGGAACTAATAAGCACAATTCAATCCGCCATCTTTTAACGGAAAAGCATAATTAAATCGGATGTTTATTTACATATTTTTCACTAGCTAGGCTAGGTTTTCACGGAAGTGACATCTTTCCACCTAACTAACTGCCTTGCTGATAGAAGGCTCAGAGTGGTCTTCTGTGGTGAAACCGTCAAGCATAATTTCGCACCTAAATACCTCGGCATAACACTTGACCGGTCACTGACGTACAAGTTCCACCTAGATAACGTCAAACAAAAACTAAAAACCAGACTGAACATCCTCCGACGTCTAGCAGGCACAAGCTGGGGGGCTTCCGCGTCCGTTCTCCGCACGGCTGGTCTGGCCCTTGTTTACTCGACCGCAGAGTACTGCGCGCCTGTGTGGTACCGCAGTGCTCACACACACAAGGTCGACACTCAGCTTCATGAAGCTATGCGTCTAATAACGGGAGTAATAAGATCGACTCCACTTCCCTGGCTCCCAGTTCTGTCTCATATCCCACCGCCTGAGTTACGTAGGTGCAGAGCGGCCGCCGATGAGTGGAATAAGTGTTTCTGCATGAATAACTCCGATCCCATGCCAATAAGGGATACGCTGAATAACCTACCCTCCACCCGCCTTACACCTAGGTCGCCGATTTGGGCAGACGAGCGTATTAAGGGCCAGTTCAACCTTGAAGATACGTGGAGATCGGAGTGGAGCATGTTCGACGGCATTAACTCGGAGCTAATACAAGATCCCACGCGGAAGGTTCCTGGTTTTGACGCCGTAAGAAAGATTTGGACCCGACTAAACCGGTGTAGGACCTTAATCTAGGCTCGTTCACTCAACTGTTCGTAGTTAAAAGAGCCAAATAAGGGCTACAAGAGCTACTATTTGCAACTTTAGGCACAATTGGATAAGCTCCCGATGTGCCCACTGAGCGCCATATAGTGTGCTTTAGGGGTCTAGAGCAGGATATAGGTACACGTTGCGTTCAGCACCCTTAGATAGGTTATATTATCAGATACGTTCCAAAGCCTTTATGCGACAGATTGGTGTTAGTTGGGAACTCAGCATCGCCTGTTGTCCTAGCCGCAGCTCTGTCTGACCCTGATGGTACGAGACTGATTGCACAGCGTGTCGGGCTCGGGACGATTGTTCAAGTTGGTGTGATTTGTTAATTTGTTGTGTACCTACCTACCTTACCCATAACGAATGTGAAATCATAAATCTGACAATACAAAAGAGTATGGTACAATTTATGGCACGAACTGCTTTAATTAAAAACAGGGAGCGAAATTTATGCGTCCTATGGTTTTTTGTGTGTGCCTTCGCGATATGTTTATATTACATTTGGTCAGTGAATGGACGACGTAACATATAAAAATAATATGCTACACCCGTATCCCGCGGGCATTTCAGAAAATGCCGTCTTATCTCTTACGTCATAAAAGGACCTGCTTGCATAATTGCGGCCTTCTAGATCCATCGCGGCTGTGTGATGTAGATTGTTCTTCAGTTAGACAGGGTAAACATTATCTTTTTAGGCATAAAGATTGAAGTTTTTGTTACTGAATCGCAATTAGTACACTTTATAATGTCACATCTTTAATTGCTTGTTTATTCTTTCCCTTTAAAGTGTTTTATCATTGTGTACCTAATGTCCTGTTTGTGGTTGTGTGATCGCCAATGAATATCTTTTTATTCTTATTCTTCTCACAATAACAGTAGGAATTATTATAAAGTATTCACAGCGGATTATCAGAAGCAATATGTTATTTATTAGCGTGATGTCGTTGGAAGCCACTAAAATACCATTATGTGTTTTGGACAGCAAATCCCAGCGCCATGAATATTACATTCAAACTATGATTCAAACCGTCGAATCGCGTGCCCGTCCGTCCGCCGTCCGTCGGGACGTGACGTGATGTGACAGCAATGTGCTTCGGGTTGTCCGATCAACTATTCATAAATTGAATGATAATTTTCTGTATCCTTATTTGTAAAAGAAGAACATGTAACCAAGAAAGACACTGTGGCGGCGGCTAAACACGTTTTTCAAACTGTCACTGAGAAGAAATTAAAAACTCTGATCGGCTTAGTTTTATTCCGGTTTTAGGTGTTTATTCCTTAGAACACCGTTATATTATGTGTAAAGTAATGACCTTTTATTTAATATCATTGGTGTAAAGCATTATTATTAGATGCAAGCCAAGATGGAATCGAATATAATTACCTCTACACTATAATATCGTCATATTTAATCCGAATGAAAAACGTAATAGTTACAAGAAAATTGTGCCGCAAAGGTATCTGAAACTGAATTATTGAAAAACCCAGCCTTTACGCGCTAACATCCTGTCGTGCCGCCGCCGCCCGCCGCACAGTAGGACGACCAGTGAAATACGTTCAAAAATGATAAAACCTAAACTATTACAGATAGGTTTATGATGTTTACCTATGTTGATAAATATGCACCGTTCTACAAATTATGACCAGAAAACTCAAATTAAACCTGGCCAAATCTGTGTCGGACACAAGCAATCAAATGGTCATTATATGAAATATTTAAAAATGACAATGGAGGTGCGTTGTTTATGTTAGGTTCACAAGAAGGTAGGAGAGAGATTATGAGCACGTGTGTAAACAACAAACACGCTTATTTTTTTCTATAATAATAATATTTAAACATAAAAATATATAAATGGCATATATCTATTAAAATTACTCTGAATCTATAGTCACACTCATTTATTGATTATCTGAAGAACCAGAACCCACTGACATGGTTCCAGAATATGTTTGATACCCTCACAGATCTGTAGAAAAGTTTTATAAAAGAAATGGTTTGATATGGTATGATAAAAAATCTGAACTTTCCTCAAAGCGTTTTTGGCCTTCCACGAGCCAAGTCAGACTCAGTAGTGGTTCTATGGCCTTCCAAGTACTGTTCGACTCGCTGCGGAATGATCAAATTACCCTCTAGCCAGTTTTCCTTTTTATTAAACATTCGAACGCGTGAACGTAAAGAGTTTTGACATTTTTTTATGAAATTCTAGGCATAATATTCTTACCTGCTGCATAAGCAGCTTAAAATATGGTCACCACAGTCTTGTAACATCAAGCATACTTTCATATGGTTAGTCACTGCAGTAATTTTATCTTTCTCATTGCTACTCAACCAAAACTCAAACAAATGAGTAGTACCTGAAATAAGCCAATATTGAATTGGGGCAGAATATCTCCATGGATTCTATATCTAGAGGGGTTTGACTACATGATATAGTTTACCTTATAGTTTTGATTTTTTTTCTAACGTTGGTAAATGTACTCGCGTTTACACTCACGGTTGTAGCTGAAAACCAGCGATTCGCGGCTAGCGAATATGACGATGAGCTGCCACCCTTTTGATGCTGCGGCACACACACACATATTTATTATCTTCTTTTTTTTTGTACTATGTTTTTTATTGTGATTTTGTGTACCAACATGTGTGTGTCTTTTAGCAGTAAATAAAGTTTTTATCTATCTATCTATCTATCTATCAGTAGCTTAGTCATAATATTGAAAAAACAATACAAAAAGGGGTAACTTTCAGGGTTTTTTTTTTATCGAGTGATGTTTATTGGATTTTGTAACTGAATGAGACTTTGAAGGGGGGGGGGGGGGGAGAGGTTTTCTGTGTCTGTATGTTTGATTTTTTTTAAACGAGCCACTTAATGTTTCTGAAGACGCCTTAAAACGAAGTGATTTAGCTTAATTTTGAAGGCTCCTTTTTATTAAATAAATGACTTAATGCAAAGGAATCAAGCATACGGACGTGAAGGGTCTCTTTCTTTAACCGTTGCTGAAGGGGTGGTGGGGGTTGGTCCGGTTTTGGAAGGGGGCTGCGGGGCGTCGTTTTTCTGTGTTTTGTGTGGGAGTTTTGGGTGCCGCGTCGGCGTGGTGTTTCCTCTTAACTCGTAATCCCTACGCGCGCGCGTAAACCCTGCGCTCCTGACGGACGTCAAATCGATATCGAGTCGGCTGTGCTTATCGGAATATGAACGCTCGGGTCACGAGATAGGTTTCAGTTTCGCGTGGGGGTCGTTGGAGGGTGAACCTTCTGTACGGTAGTAGTATTAGTTATTCTGTGCTTGTACCAAGACGAAAAACGAAACAATTTTAAAACACACAAGTTTATGCTTATTAATTTTTGACGTTTTTTTATGCTTAAGTTTTTATAAAAAAAGATATTTGAATGATTAAAAATGTAAACCTTATTGGTTAGGTACTAATGTTTTCCAAAACTCATTTCAGCCGCTACTTTATTTTACTTCAAAAACTCTCCAATTTATATTACTTACCACAATATCAATACGATAATTGGAAATCATATTACACAATTCTATGACCACGGCTTATATTTCGGTTCGACGCGATTCTGTTTCGGCGTGCAGTGGTACTGGGGGTAGCAATGCGCATTTGTCTGGCACAGACTATAATAGCTCGTTAGATTAGTTATTAAGTCTTAACTATAAGTTAGTTAACTGTTTTTTTTATTATTATTAGTATTGACGTCAATAAGTGCCTGTAAAGGTTTACATTGAATAAATAATTTGACTTTGACTTTGATAGTTATTTACATAACTCAAATGTGCTTACATTTTTTTAAAAGTCAAAGACAATTCATAAATTAGGTCAACATATTAAGGTTTTCAATTATTACGTGTATGGGTAAATATATTACTAATTAAGTCAATCTAATCTAATATACCTTCTGGAATCTCTACTATTGCTAATTAAATTAACGTTTTATAATAAATACAAGTAATTGTCCTAACAACTGGATTCGAATAAACAATAAATAATGCGATAAATAGTGCAGCAATATCTTTGCACAGATTGGCAACGTTTAATATATTTTTGTTGAAACAGATTAACGAATATTTGTTTGAACGGTATGCTTTGGAATGTCCTTAATACATTCCAACATATTTTTTTAATATATTAGGTAAGTCGGATTTTTATTTTTGAGTATTGGTCGTCCTACTGTGCGCCGTGTAAGCCATGTAAGCCATTGCACAGCCGTTAGGTAACCGATACGCATGTAACGAAGCTGTTTGCAGCTAACGACCAGTTACGCTAATTGCCAGTTATGTTGTTAACAGCTCTTAACTAATGACACTGCAGTGGGACATGAAATTGAATAATTCTCAGAAATCGATTATTAATGACAACATCATGAAATTGAGGAAAACGTCAGCCTGAAAGATGAAAAAAAGGTCAAGCGTACACTTTGTTTGCCCATTGTCGCATTGTCGCAGATGACAAGTGCGGTGACGGTGTAATGACAGCTGCCGCGTGCAAAACCGCCATTTAGAGTGGTAATCAAAGGTGGCAATTACGTGTGAAATCATCACAAAGGGCATCTATTGCTGGATAATTTATTGAAACTTGCTGCAGCTCTAAATAATGTTATGTAGACAAAATACCGATAGAGTACCCTTTAAACCTGAAGAATGCTCTCATGACATTAACTGGAGCAAAAGATCTGTGTCAGGAATTCAAGATCGTAGCGAAAAGAAAGCTGTCAGATTAAAATACAAATCAACAAATTAAGGTTGGAGAACAGAAACTTGTACAATGGGCTACATTCAAAAATCGAAAACACTGCCAGACCTGGAACCCGTAATTAACTCTCCGGAGCGCTAGAAAATATTATTATTATTATGTTGAGAATGAAAAATATCAATTGTGTTCTATCATAGTGCGTGTACAATAAAATCCAACCGGAAGATAGTTCTTTTAAGAAAAATTAAATATGTCTTGTCTCCTTAGATTAAAACATTTTTGTTTTAATCTAAGCTTGCATGTCTCGTATAAATCTTCTGTAAACATACTCAGACGTCATCTTAAGATCACTAGTCCGAACAGCGCATCTGTCTCAAACCCACTAATTCGACGGAAGATGGCTTATTAGTGTCCAGAGAGCGACTTTGAGTAATCCCGGACATTCATTACGTCATTCCAAGTGACGGTTTACACAAAATTTTTACTTTTCTGGCCGCGTATGGCGGAAGGAGGTGGAATCTTCTTTCTTCATGATCACTACGAAAAACATCAATTTTATCTATTTTAACTTTTCAGCAATTAATTTTTAATAAAATAAATTAAGAAATAATCATTGAAATGAAACACTTTTTTACGGACTAACTCGCGTTTAATTTACTACTTATCTACATAATTTTTCATATTATTATTATTATTATTTTATATTATTTTTTATTTCATCAATAGCCGAAATGTTTGTACGCGCATCACTTCAGAACGGCTCAACCGATTTGGCTCATTATTTTTTATTGTGTTCGTAATTGTGTAAAAGAAAATTTTCTGTTTGTCACGGGATACATACCTACAGGTGTTCACGCGGACGAAATCGCGGGCGGGCCGCTAGTGAGCAATAAAGATGACTGGTGCGAACTAGAGAGCGGGCTGAAGATCCTACCGCGGCGCAAACGGATGAGCCGTCCTGCAGGAGCCGTTAACAGTGTATTATAAATGTATGTCACGGTACTGAGACATGGGCAATTGGGCAGGCCAGGCGCACTCCGCGATTTAGGTATGAAGCTACAACAAGTAGCCGGCGGCGGGTCCGACTGGACGGACCAATTCAGAGGGCTGCTACCACGTGCCGGCCGGCTCGCACGTAAGCAACATTAGTGCCATTTATCACTTAGGTCGATTGTCGCGTGTCGTTCGTTCGCACATTTACGATATTTATTTAGCCAAAATAAAGGTATGTTGCACCGCAATGAGCTGCTTTAATAAAAATAAAAAGGATCCGAATCTCACGTTTTTTACACTTCCAAACGACATCGAAAGGTAAGAAAAATGCTTGTCTACTTATAGGTAGGTAGGTACCTACCTAGTTAGTATTTAGTAGTCCGTTTATTCTTAGGTACTTGTTTTATGTGCTAAGCAATCTTCACCCAACTATTAACTTATTGAAATAATAATTTGGTTACTTATACTTACCTACTTACGAAACAGACAGACAAGAAACAGACACTGAGAAATTAAAAAGAAATCATGTATTGGATTGTTTCTAGACATGTCTAAGGCATTTGATTGCGTAATCTATGAAACCCTTCTATATCAGCTTAATAAATTAGGTATTCGGGGAATAACACTAAAACTACTGGAAAGCTACCTTAAAAATAGAGACCAATACACAGTAATAGATACTTTTGATAATACAACTAAAACATTTAAAGAAGTAAAATCTGACCCTAGAGAGATGCTTCTAGGTCTACCACAGGGAAGTATTCTTGGCCCTCTTCTTTTTTTAGTATATGTGAACGAACTCCCGAACATCACAAACCACTTATGTGTTATGTTTGCTGATGATGCTACAATTTTCATACCCAATAATCAAAATGATAACATTAAATTCGAAAAAGAAATAGTTAAAACTTTAAATGAAACCATACGTTTTCTAAAATCATTAAATCTGACAGTAAATCTTTCCAAAACAAAAGTAATACAATTTAGAAACTATAAAACAAATCAAATTAAACTAAATATCACGACTGAATGCAAGTCAATCATTGAAATTGTTGATGATATAAATTTCTTAGGTGTAAATATTGACTCACATCTAAATTGGAAGTTGCACATAACTAAAATTAATAATAAAATATCGAGCTACTGCTATGCCCTATCTATACTTGCGGAAACATCATCTGTAGAAGTAGCCAGAGCCGCCTACTTTGGCCAAGTTTATCCTCTTCTTACTTATGGAGTTATTTTCTGGGGAAACTCTGTTAATGTAAAATCTACCTTTATACTACAAAAGAAATGCTTGAGAACTATTTACAGTATGTACTCTGATGACACTCTGAGAAATGTTTTTAGAGAAAAAGGTTATTTGACACTAACAGGTATTTATGTATTAGAGATGGCTCTTTTTATAAAAAGCAATATTCAGTATTTTAAACATAAAAGCACAAATAATTGTAATTTGCGGAAGAGATATTCATATGACTTGGCTCTACCAAATATTAATAATGCCCTGTATCACAAGAGTGCCTATGTAACAGGAATCCAAATATTCAATCATCTGCCCACAGATCAAAAAGCCTCAGTAAATTTAAGCTGTTTTAAAATTAAATTAAAAAGATGGCTTATAGATAAGGCGTTCTACAGTTTGACTGAATATTTTGGTACAAAAACAGCATAGTGGCTGTTTCTATGTAACATGTACCTACATACTAAAAATTGCATGCCCGACTAGGGTAAATTGTTTGCTCCCATTATTTTATGCATGACACCTGCTATGTATTTACACAATTTTATGGCAATAAAAATTTATCTTATCTTATCTTATCTAAATAATTTTCTAATCTACGAGACTACGAGTACATAGGTGCTAACTACTCACGACAGCTCGGTAAGTGAAACAGTTGAACTACCTACGAAAACAGCAGCTCTTTTAACGGCAACTGTACCAGGCATCAAGACGGCCTCAAAGCTAGTAATATTATTCTGTGCTCAAAGTCAACAATCAGACTACTTATACATAGTCTGATGTGGCGTTGACTGTACTTACATACCTGCCTAGGTTTATTTGAAACGTAATTTGTTCACATTTAAGTACACATTATAAACACAATAACTTGTAATAAATTAAGTATTCAGATTAAATATTATTAAAAGAAAACAACCCTAAAGTCGTTAGAAGAGATAAGAGTAGGTATGTGATCGAAAGAGAGGTAAAAATCAAGGTGAATTTAACTGTAGATAAGCATGGGAGCGGTGTGCGACTTGAATTGCACTTTATTGTGTCTTAGCAAGAGTCGCTATTTATTTAAATGACTTTGCGGAGTGAATCTTCTGTACTTGTACTATTATGTATTTTATGACATGGGGACAGCTGGCACCCTGCCCGCCCAGCGATGGACTATCATGTTTTTCATAACACCATCGTACGCAGCCTTGATCTGTGGATATCACAAAAAGTAAATAAATAAATAAATAAATAAATAAAAGTAAATTAGCTCCACTAATCAAAAGTTATGCGCTCGGCCGTGTGTGGCCGCCGGCCGGTCGCGTGCGTGTGGGCTACAGAGACCGCTTTTCAGTTTTCCATCAGGCGGGCTCCTTTTCCGGCTTAGTACATGATAAAAATAAAAAAAATAGTTTTTGATATAATGTATTGTATAAAAAAAGGAATGTCTTAGGTCACTCCAAACTCTGATGTTGTTACAATCAGGACATAGCAATATGATGCGCCATTAATTATGCAGAATCGTAACAATATGATCACATTTATACTGCGCCGCCCGCTTCGTAGATAACGTTTTCCCTTTCCGCTCATTCGCACCAGATCAGTAAATCACGCGTGCCAAGAGCGCGCCAAGATCAAGGTCCTCCTAAATGCGCCAACTTTTTAAACTATTTCTGAGATTGTGTTCTGACGTGATGACGCAGTGGTTGCAGGCGCGCGGCAGGCTGCCGGCAGAGCGGCCGAGCGACAAGCGGCCTCAGCTCGCCGCCTTACTGCTCACAATCGGTCAGCAAGAGGCGGGTAATAATTCATGTTAAATAAATCATAAATGATAAATTGTGTTGTATCGCCCGCTATCTGAAATTAGAAAAGGGCCCCGAGTTCTTTTGCCTAATCATTATTGATGAGCTCAAAACTGCGCGCAATTTTGTTCTCAAAAATAAGAAATACGCCAAAGATTAGAAATAAAACTATAAAAAATAAAACATGCTTCAAACAGTTAATTTATGTTTGATTGCATAATCAGGCTTAAATATTGATATTTGTGATAAATATAGACCTAAGGATACAGTGGAAGTAATCCCTCATAGAAACACTTTTGCTCACACGCGCCGGCCGCTCCTGGCAGTGTGAATAATAACAAATTGGACCCTCGTAATCCTACTTTTGGGAATTCAGCCTCCGCCCGATGTTCATAGAGGGAGGCCGGTTCACCTGGCCGGGCATTCGTCTCGCAATATCGGGGGATTACCGCGATTGACGACTAATCCGGGTTGCTCGAGGGACGCGCTGCTCAAAAAAACGCCGCTGCGCCGGCCTAGTGACGTCCGCCTATCTCCGGGCGCTCCAGTGTAATTAACTCGCACTTACTAAGTGAATGAATAACACAGTTTTATTTAACTCCGGACTAAATAGCTTCGAGGCTATTTCATGTAGGAAATTATTCACCTTGTTACTCGATGTATTCGAATGAAACATTTCGTTAATTGAATTTAATTTCAATGGCTTTGCAGACGGATAGCCTTAATTAAAAGGTTCTTTGCGCGAAGGTTCGTGGCGGCGCTGAACTTTGTCTGACTCCAAGAATAAAGCGCGGATCACCCGGGGCCCGCTCGTTTCACTCCGGACGCGCCGCCGCCTTCGCATTTATATAGGAAGTTTTCTTCGTCACTCGCTACAAGTGAAATAGAAGAACAAACTAACAAGATACGGAGAGCAGTGTACCAAACTTAAAAAAAACGAATGGCTTGTTTCAGTGTTCTACCGAAGCTCCATAGATGGCAGCCGCAGCATCGGAACTGTTTATTGTCCAAAGCAGCTCTCTGACAAGACCCTCGAGTCCGGCACTGAACCGATATCAGATTTTTACTCACTCAGTATGCATTAAAACAGAATTCCTGTTTTCGATAAAGATAATTTATCTTGGAAACGTCTCCTTATAGCACAGTATAAATATAAGCTATTATACTGTGCTTATAGTCTTAGTTTGTTATAGAAACCTAGTGTTGTCGAATGTTTTGTATTATATTCTTATCAGGTATCGCTTGCAGATTCAGATGGATTTATGTTTACGGTTTCTGCGCATTTAGGCTCTTTGAATACCTCCTCCTCGCATACCAGTCCCGTTCTATACACCTCGCATCAATGTATTTCCGCTACGGGCACTGCATGTGAAGTGCTACGCCCGGCCCCGGCATCGGCAGCGCCTCGCTCGCGGCGAACGCACCGAATATTACATCGAATATCGACCGGCAATGTTACGGAAACTGGTTGACGGTAAATAGATGAAATCGTAGAGCGGTAACTTTGATTTTAGGATTGGATAGAACAGCTTTTTAAAACGTTGTTTACATAAGACAAAATTTTCGTCTTTGTTAAATAAAAAAGCTACTATACAAGACCTGGTGTTCTCTTTCACACCAGCACTAATTGACATAAATTATTAAAGCCGTATCCATCCACACACAGGCGCGTGTTTCAATGCAAGCAGTGTTTCACGTGAGTGGCGCCACGCTGAGCAGCTGTCATCATTAGCTTTGAGGCTACCACTACTACCACTTACCTTTCAATCAACAAGTGAAATGGCACATCATAGAATCACACTTAAAATATATCTTTCTTATCTTTCTTAATATGACTTTGTACATTTCTAGTTTCTTGAATTGTGGTCACGAGATTACGTTATTATGTAAACTATTAACGTTTACTAAATTGGTTAACTTTTCAGTGAATTTAAACTTGTTTGCTGAAAGACGCGGCGCGGACTCAAAGGGTTGCGGTGCTGCGACTGCGAATGTCGGCTATTACCAACTTTGCCGAGCGGCGGCGGCGACGGCGGCCGTAGTAATTCATTTTAGTGCTGTCTTTCATTAGTACTAAAACGATCCTGTTATTATATTCAAATAAGATAAATTTCAAAAACTTTTGAAGTTATGTCACAGAATAATAGATAGTACTACAAAAATTTTATTAGTTCATAGTCAACTAAACATTTCCAACGAAGATCACCTTGACTCTTTATTTTATTAGACGTATTGGATGGGATGACTCTTTCTTTATAATTTTCATAATCCAACATTAACTTTTATCTCGTGATCGGAACTACTATCTGCATGGGGCACCCGGTGAGGCTGCAGGTGATGAACTAGTACTAAACAGATTTTCCATTGAATGCGGTTGGGTCGTAACACTCGTAACGTAAATAAAGCACTCCATGGCTCCCGGCCGCGCGCACATCGCCGAGCTATGCTGCCATTCATCAAAATGCTTGCGGCAGCACTAGCCGAAGCAAACTTCACACTAACTTCGCTTCCTCAAACAACCTACGTAGGAAGTGCTCGGTATCTCCCAAATCCCAATCTTCCAAAGTAACTCTAAGCCTTATCGTTTCAGTTTTAGGACTTGTTGTTGCGCGTATAAAACGTGAAGTACATATAGCGCAGAATTGATCTAAGCAATTTAGATAGGTATTTAGTAAAGTTCCGACACCGGTAGTGGCTCCTCATCAGATTAATTCCTAGGCGGCTATTTAATTTGTTCGGCGACCCCGCTATTGTTTATCGCGGTTGCTGCGCCATTGCTCAAGATAAGCTCGATCATTATAATAAATCCAATAGCAGATATCGCTTTTAGTACAACACGAGAGGTATCTGAGGAATAACGCCGTATCGATGCGGACATTGTTTCCTGGCCGCCGCCGCCGCCGCCGCCGCGCGGGACAAACACAAGGACGCTCTCAGACAAATTGCTTCCAACTCCACTACTGAGATTATCTTCAAATATTGAATTACTGGGACATCCTTAAATTGCCGCTCGCGTCATAATTTATTTATGTTCCGAACAGCGGGGGCACCTCGGCGCGGGCGGCGCATCGACCTTGTGCGGCGGGGATAGGGATGAGATTGCAGCGACCGCTGGTGGCCAAGTTGACGTCGGCGTCGGTCCAATTTTCGGAGCAGACTCGCTGGCGCGCGGCTGACGTACAAGGCACCTGTCCAATTGCTATGTGGAAATCACAAGTAAACTGAGAATGACATGACGTGCTGATGTTCTGTTGCGAGGTGCTGGCAAAATGGCCTATTCATAGATAAGTAAAACACACACCTGTTGGTGAGATCATAATTATTGCAGATAACTTCAGGCAACTTTCCCGTCAGCTTCTTTGTAACAAAACAGTTTACCTACATGGGAGCTGTACTTACTCCAAGCTAGCATTGCCGTCAACTTTCTATTTCTGCCGCCGTGCAGCAGTGATTGGCATTGCTGTGTATTAAGGATTTCTGGCCGAGTTGATAGCTGGCCATAAAATGAGTGACAGGCCTTAGGACGGATAACGCACGAGTTAAAAACCCCATGGCAATGCCAAAGCTACTATCCAGTGCAGTGACTGTTTTCCATCCGATAATTAGGGTAGAAAGATCGTGCGCTTATCTCTCTTGTTTTTCTCACTTATATCATAGACAAATTAAATATAGATAGTTATGAATACAGATAGGTATGAATAAAAATGTGTGTGGCGGCGGCTCGTTATTATATAATACTGCCAACCCATTCCCCTCTCGGATGTCGTAAAAGACGACTAACTGAACTGAACGCTTCTGCTCATCATGAAGCATGGAGCAAAGTAGTGAACAGCGGCAGGGCACTGCTTTGGCGCTCCATTGCGCTGCGTGTCATAGGTACCTATGTGTGTATGTGTGTACATAAAAATCAGTATACATATTTAGGGTTTGAGTCGCCAGCACCTATTTCTATATATTGTACTTAACTACATTGTTTAGGTATCAGATAATTCATACCTACTTGTTTCATTCAGAAACCCTTTGATTTTGGCAGAAAGATGTCTATTAGTAGCACAAGTGGCGCGTGGCAAACGCCGGGAATAGAACCCCGGCCCTGACACCGCCGCGACAGTGACAAGCCCTGAACCTGGGTACTCTCACACTTGCGGAGAAACTATTTCTGAGATGGCATTCTCAGTAACTATTCTAATATTGTTATTGAATGACGTAATCACGCACTTGCCTTTTATTTTCTTTCGTTTTAGTTAGCATTATTGTTAACGTTATCGCGTAATCTTTACTAGGATTTTGATAAAAAATAAATGAGTTAACGCTAGAGACTTGGGTCTCACTGAGGGTTCCCTATGAGTTTGATTCATTAGCCTGCCGACGGGACCCTACTCCACTCTAAGAAGCACATTATTAATATCTTGAATGAAGATTAAACCTATTTCTCCGGAGAGGAACTGCTTAGAGTTCATGACCTTGCCTAGCCCAGAAATGAAATAACGTCTCCATTGAAACCAATACTAAGTGTCAATTGTAATACAATTGATGGGTGTACTGGCTTATCATTGCTATATAATTATGGCTTCAAAGCGCTGTCAGCGACTCGGCCCGAGAAACGAAGGCACGACTCCCAGGTCGGTCAAAATGTGTTTCGGATTGTTTGATGCAAAGCCCGGGCTTGTGATCGTCAACCAGCATTTGCCAAGCATAACTAAGCCAATTCCGTGCGATCAATTATAGCGAACACTTTATCACTCGGCCAGCGAGGCGACCATACAGCTGTCCACAGATTGGTAGGCTCAAACTTCGGGTCTCCGCAAGTACAATCACATGTTTTATTACCAACTGGAACAAACAGTTCTCGATCGTGAGTAAATAAACCCATTACTTACAATGTGTTTTGTACGAAATTGCTCTTGGAAACAATTATAACAGCAGTTGTTATAAAAAAGTTCGTTAATGAACGCAATAATAACACGCGAAACAAATTGGAGAAGATGCGAAGCGTGCTTTCTTTACACCGTCGGGCGCGGCCACGCGACTCCCGCCCTTACGCCGCCGACACACGCGCCGCGCGGCATTGCAGTAATGACAGCAATTATGAACCAAACGTTGTTTGCGCTCCTACCGATGTATCCTGTTTTAGAAACAAATAAGTAACGCGAGTAGGATTTGCGGCCGGCGTTTATTCGTAATCGATTCGTTCGCATCGAGTGGGAAACGTTAAACAACAATTTCATTAGAAATGTTCGACATGACGAACTACACATAGGTGAAGCGAGCGCGTCGAGACTAAAAGCTTTCCAAAATTTACCAGCAATAAAACTTGCTCGATAAATTATTTAGACCATAAAAAGGCCTATGTATTAACAGAGCAGTTTTTAAAGATGCAGCGTGTTCATCTGTTACTTCATAAAGTAATGCTCAGCGATGCGCCAAAGTCAATTAAGTGAGGTCGCGCGCAATCATAGCAGTGACGAACGGCAGTGACGGCAGTGAGGGACGATGCTGCTGGAAACGACTTCAAAAACCGTTTAAAATAAATGAGCGGTTTAAAAACTCAAAAACATTAATACGAGCTATTTCTGCGGCAGATCAACTAAAATTGTTTACTTACACCTTTTTAAATTCACTTACCTCACACGAGTCTGTAGGCGGGAGAGAGAATTGTGTGCAAATTCTGATGTCTGAATTGTTTCCCAAGTACCTACCTACCTCAATAGAAGCGTTTATTATTCTGTGGTTATGCGTTAAACAGTGACATTTCATGGTACAAACACAGCTATACCGAATGCTATGGTTACGTAAAATCCCAGGATTCCCAGGACACTAGTAGGTACGCCAAAAGACCGCAGCCGGTCGACCGGCTCGTGGAATATTTGCCAGATGTAGACCTCGGCTTAATGGCCAGTTTATGAGAGAGAATCAGCAAAAGTATAGCCTCCGAAAAAATAATGGTTAGTATTTTTATTTCACAGTCACCACAAAAAAATAATGAATGACAATCACTCACTTTTTATTGAATTCGGGAAAGTTATTTGCGGTCTTGTACAAAGATAACATTGATTTTTTTTATTTATAAAATATTTATTTAACAAAATAACTCTCCGTCATAATTTTTTTCATTTTGAGTTCACAGTGAGATCCCTGTCTCACTACTGTTTGGACAACGACACGATGACAGCAATGAAGCATGACACTTTAAATTAAGGTTGATCTCTTATCCACAAGTGTCTTGTTTTCGCGGAATCTGCATTTTGGACAGTGTTCTCGTTGTTTCTAATTGAAGACGTGTGATGTGCGCGCGCGTGCGCTTGGCACGGCGCGGCGCGCGCGGGCTCGTCTCCGCGACATGGGTATAACCGTCGCTAGCATCACCAGCCAAGCCGCCAACACTCACGCAGATATGGACATACACGTCACCAGATAAGATTCAAAGTTCTCCGGTAATCTATAAGTATTTAAACAGTTGACAAGGCACACGTTGTGTTCAGAAAACTCATCTAACACTATTATTTTGTAGTATTAATCTTGCGATATATTTAAGGTAGGTATGTTTTGAACATTGAAGTTTTAAAGGTGACTTCCAAATTGGTCGGCATACCTTCATTATTTTCAACTGTTGTAGACGTTGTAGTTGTTTGAGCATACGGTAATGTTATGGTGCCCCAGATAGTTTGTGTTGTTGTTTCAGCTTGTTTCAGCGCTGGCCGCCGCGCGTGGGCGCCGCTGCCGCAGACCGGCCGGCGCTGGCACTGGCGGCTCCCGCACCACACCCGCACCCACACCTAATTACATCTGTAAATGTCGATTGCGGACGATATATTGTGGGGATTGTCATTTATTCGTCATTCAAGACTTCTATCTTCTTTCGAAAAAGTTCTTTCTAAATATTGAAGATGATAAAACAAAAAAAAGTCAAGTACACTGTTGCGTACCTTCTATCTATCTTTCTATCTCCTAAAATGAAATGCTGTTCGTTGTGAAAGGCTGGATCGCTTTGGCAAATGTTTGTTTTGGGTTCTAACGGAGAGACAAATAAATTAGAAAAGTTTCACAATTATTTTTGAATTCAAGAAAAACAGAGCCCCTTTTTTTATGAGACAATCATATGACAGAAAACCATGACTCTTTTTACGCATCAACAACATTCACTATTTATCTATAATGTGTTTTTATGAACAACCAAGGATTTCACGAAATAAACACTGAATTGTGTTGCTCTGAAAAGAGATTTATTTGTTATTATAACAAATCACAAATCTGTAAATTGTGTTTGATAACATTTCCAAGACTTTAAATGGCCGAATTATTATTTCATACCTATTTTTCGTATTTTAAGCAATTTTCGTTTTCAACATATACCCAATAATTAATTTTAAATATACAGTTACTTCTGTTTTTGTCAAAGTGTTTCTTATTATAATCGTGTGGTTTCATTGTATTCTCCAATGCTATTCTTCTATCTTGCAATAAATAATTTAAAGTTTTGTTTTCTTTTATTTCTTCTGGTAAATTATCAACGTTTTCTCCTTCTAATAGATATTTAAGAGAAAAACCTGTAACGTATGTTCCGTTTCATTATATCATTGAGTACTTACATTCTTTCATTTATCTTACACCTCATTTTCCAAGAGTTTGGTTTAGACTCTGTTTCGGATTCAAAAATATCGCATTAACTGCAGTGAGAACTATATAACTAGGTACTTTTTCGTTTTTTCAAAATTCTTTGAAACTTTTTGAATTTGTGAGTATGTTTTAGTAGAACGTGAGCCACCAAATCCACCAATGGTATCAATTGATACTCTTATCTTAAACGGGTAAGTTGCAGGACCTAAGTGAGACATTTGTCCATATTTAAAACTTCCTCTTGTCTTATTTCTTTTGTATATTTCACAGTTTTCACAAATCTTATAAATACATATTATGTGTTAGATTCTTCGCTACCTACGTAAAAAGGTATTATTTTGTTTTTCAACTGTTGTATTCTTAAATGACTGAAGATAATGTATTTTTTCTAACAGAGTTTCACTAAATTCTTCAGTGAGCACTATTTTTGTTTTTCCTGATTCCTGTAATATAACTTATCTTTTAATTCCAATCCCTTTTTATTCTGATTTAAATCTTCATTATTTTCTTGGTCATTTTTTATATCTTCTAATTTAATTATATTGACAATTTTTAAAGTTTCTTTTTGATTTTGCTGTGGATCTAATACTGGATTTCTACTTAAACTGTCTGCTTCAACGTTAAATTTTCCTGGAGAATATGTTACCTCAAAATCAAATTGAGTTATTACATGTACGAGTATAGTAAGTGAGATCTCCTAGCTCTTCGTCCGTCATAGCTTTTATATTAAATTTTCAAAATCAAAATTTATCCATTGTTGTTCAAATAACTGTAGAAATGTTGTTTTATAAAGTGTTTTAAACAACCAAGGATTTTTCACGAAATGAACACTAAATTGTGTTGCTCTGAAAAGAGATTTTTTTGATATTATAACAACATAACCAAATAAATAACATAAATGCTTAATATTATTGTAGAACATCTTACCTGAAAAGCGAAATAACAGATAAAGCTATTAATTTCAAAATTTCACATATTTTCATTTTAAATTCATTCACCGTTATTTACATAATAACAACTTAGATTAAAACAAATTGTTTTAATCTAAGAATAACAATGATAAAGCAACTGTCAAACAAATATTGTTACGATTTCAACCTATCTGTTATTTTAATGTCGTTGCTATTAAACCGGCTGATACTGAACTGCGCTGATACTGAACGGCTGCACCCATTTGGCCAATTCTTTTTGTTGTGTTTATAATTGTTAGGACATGGTTTACGTGATAGAAAATGTTTAAAAAAAAGTACAAACAATTGTGTGAGTGACATAACAGACAGCAAAGTGGATGTAAGTAATGAAAACAGTTGGAAGATATATAAAAATAATAATATAAAAAAACATTGACAGAATTGACTTTAATATTGACAGCTTGACGTTATTGTTCAGTTTCTTTCATTGTTATAACTTACTTCATAGTTTTGGTTTAACTAAAAATTGACACGACTTACATTGATTGTTAGGCGGTACGAAGTTCACCGGGACAGCACATTACCTATATAAAAACACGCATTTACAGATTTTTAATAAGCTCACCTGAGCCAAGAACACAATCTATTAATAATACAATTTTTTACTTTATTGTGCCTAAAAAAAAAAAAAAAACAGCATAAAGCGGCGATGGGCTCACCACCTGTCATGCTGAGCACATGTGCAGTCGCTATTTGGTGAAATGTGGATTATGGTAGAAAACTACTTTTGCCCTAACTGCCTAGTTTCTGACCAACCCTTCGGGGATTAAAGATGTGATTGTATGTATGTAGGTACTAGGTATGTACCTACTCCATTAAAATAAATAACATTTTGGCAAGATTTCCTCCTTTTCGTTGACCCGATCGATATATATATATTTTTTTTACATGTTGGATGTATGTGCAGTATTTAGTCCATTAGTCGCCTTTTACGACCCCCAAGGGAAGAGAGAGGGTGGTAGCATTCTTTCACCGCTAAGCGACACCGATAATTTAATTCTATTTTATTATTTAAGTATTTCAATTAATTATTCAAATTATAAATTACCTCCAAAACTTAAGAAAGACCATATTCCTAATCGCTGTACGCAACAGTTAGTGACCTGGAATACCGAGATAAGCCACCGCTCACAGCTCGCCGCAGACAAAAAGCGTTTATTTTTTTTCCTGCGCCTTTTTCGGGGGGTATCCTCGTCACTCGCAGTAATATCTTTCGTTGTCAAGACGAAACTTCGTAGAACTAAACTCTTTTGAAGTTTAGAATATTTTGGAACGCACCAAAATAAAGTTCCCTCCGACGACAACGACGCGAGTCGCAAAGGGTTCGCTGGAAATTTGAACCGTAATGTTTACTGCCCGTTTTATTATCCACAACTTTCAGTAGCTCGATTAAATTGTGAATTAATGCTGCAGTTAATTTGGCTTTATTGCTGGATAACGCTATCTAATCTCTTTATCCTAATTTAGAGCTGAGTATATCCTGCGTGAGACAGCCGACGGAGCGAAAGCATGAAATTAAGGTTGAAATTTGCATAATTGTGTCGGAGGAGGCGCCCCTAAGTAACTTCCACAATCCCATTACAACTGAGAACTAAATTTTGTCCTTCATTAACACCGGAGGTCGGTATTCCATTACACCGGACGAGTGCAAAGTCAACTGCGGCGGCGCTAACTTATTGTTGGATAAACTCTTCCAATTTGGTAGTATATTCACAACGGAAAGTAATTTTGCCACGATCATTGACAAGACGGAATTGGAAAGTGTTTGTATTGAGTTCGCGGTTCCTGGAGATTGGGGTCGCCACGTTGCTTGCAAATGTTGTCGCCATATCGAACTGTCCATGTATTCATGTCTGCAGCTAGGTTCGGGCACTCCGGGCCATTCGATTACTCCGGGGACTCCGGGCACTCCGAGCACTGCGGGAACTGCGGGCACTGCGGGCACTCCGGGCACTCAGGGCAATCAGGGCACTCCGGGCACTGGCGGTACGCGCGCACGGGCGAGGGTTGGCCCTGGCGCGCAGCCAGCGAACTTCAAGTTTCAGTTGCGTAAGATCTATTACGGATAGTGACCCTTATGGTTAAAAATAAAAGCTGCGTGCGCTAATGGACGGCTCAATGTTTACTGAATAAGTAACAACATCTGTTCTTACATGACTGAACACAACTGAGCAGGTGTATGTAACTTCACGACTTCTGCGGTGGGCAGAAGCAGCTTAGTAAGCACTGATAAGAACAAGTTTTGTAAGATTGTTGGATAAACTTAGTTCACTAGTTTTTTTTAAATCTCTTGTAATTTGTAGTTTGTAAGCTCGAACTTTCAGTTTTTAATAATCATGGGCCAAGGTCGTACAGCTACGACTCGCGCTAGGAACTTGGCAACAGAACTCGTAGTTTTTTTTTCACAATGGTTTCCTAGAGACGGGTTGACGCGCGGGGTGACAGGTGACAGGTGACGTTGGCAGGTTCACGGCCGCCCGCCTGGCAACCAGTCAACCACTCCTGAGTGCTCTGGACTATGAGCCTTGTATTTACCCTATGATGATGTTGCTTTTACGATTTGCCAGTACATTGAAAATGTCACGGGCGAGAGGACAGCGCCCCGCCGCCGCCATGTCGAGTATAAAAACTGAAGTAACGGGCGCGGCAGCCTTGGCATTGGCGGCTTGGCCTTGACACCGGCAAATGTTCAAGCAGCAGTTATACAACGTTCGTTACACACACTAGTCTTCTAATTCGATATTGTTTCGTAATTCCGGCAGTAAGCGGGTAGCAACAACGGGTTCATAAAACTAAGGAAACATAACATACATTCATCACGCTTCTATTTCCTATGGTTATTCATGTTTTTAAAATAAATAGACATTACACTACTCTGTCAAGGGAAAAGATCAATAATACTCAAAATGTTAGTTATTTATCCAAATTTATTTTATCGCCTTCAAAGCATGCTCCTTTAGAAACGATACACTTACGCCAACGAATAATCCAATCATCAAAACATTTTTTGAACGCTTTTCCGGAACTGAGTTAAGTTCTCGTCGCGAATTCTTCTTTATGTCTTGAAACGAATGAAAAGGGGTGCCACGAAGTGGTAATTTGAGTTTAGAAAAAATAAAGAAATCGGCTGGAGCCATATCTGGTGAATAAGGTGGTTGCTCGATGGTATTTGTTAAGTTGTTAGTCAAAAATTCGTTCACAGTGATGGCCTTGTGCGAAGGCGCATTATCGTGGTGCAAAATCCAAGAATTTTCTTTCTACAAACTTAGCCTTTATTGTCGAATTTGTTCTCATATACGCCGCATAACGCTCAAATAATATTCTTTACTTACCGTTTGACCTTCTGGCAAGAATTCCGATTGCACAACACCGCGATAGTCAAAGAGAACAGTCAACATGACTTTGATTGACTTTGGCGTGGTTTTTTCGGTTTCGGTTCCGTCGGAAGGCGCCATTCCGAACCTTGTTGACTAGTTTGCATGTCAAACTCGTAAACCCACGTCTCGTCACCAGTAACAATGCGTTGCATGAATGTTGGGTCGGAATTGACTCGTTCTAGCATGTCCTTAGCGACTCTTATGCAATTGAGTTTTTGGAGAAAATTCAGGTATTTTGGGACTAGCCGAGCGGCAACATGTTTCATACCCAAGTGATTATTTAAAATGGTACGGATCGACTCGTGAGAATTGAATGAGGATTTTCAGTCACCATTTCTTTCACTTTTGCGATGTTAACTTCAGTTGAAGACGTTGATGGCCTACCAGAGCGAATCAAATCTTCCATCACATCTCGACCGCTTTTGAACGTTTTGTACCACTCATAAGCACGTGTTTTTGATAAACTCGATTCACCGTAAACCTTCTGTAACATTTTCAGTGACTCCGAACACGAAATTCCATTGACGTTGGCGACGCAAAATTTAAGACAAACTCTTTGTTCGATGTTTTTATCCATTATGAAATTCGCAATACACAATAGATATAAACTAACTAAAAACAGCATTGTATTTAATCTAAATAACAGATGCAACTCAAACTCCGCGCCAAAATGAATAACAGTTGTGTCAATCTAATAACAAAAAAAAAGCAAAAATTGAATTTGTAATCATAAACAAATCATCCGTTCCCGAAACTTTTTTGACAGAATGTACATATAATCACTACTATTATCCCCAAAGCGTTAGTCGGAGATGTGGCAATGAGGACAGCAAAAGCAGCCCTCTACCATAGTCCACTTTTTACCAAATAGCGACTGCACATGTGCTCAGTGTGACAGGTGGTGAGCCCATCGCCGCTTTATGCTGTTGGATGTCTGTGCAGTCTTTAGTACGTTAGTCGCCTTTTACGACGCCCAAGGGAAGTGAGGGGGTGGTAGTATTCTTTCACCGCTATGCAACACGGTTAATACATAAGGCGACTGCTAGAAACCGCAAGAAACTTCAAGGGCTGGTCAGGTCAAGTGTTTTAAACATGACAAATAAGAAATTCGTGGTTTTTTCATTTTTAATTAAATAATTTCTTTTTTATGATTTTTAATTGGATTGTGTATCTAATAAAATGAATAACAATTAAAAATTACGATTATATACAATGCGCGGGCAGCTGCCGGTCGTTGACCCCCAACCGTCTGTTGACCCGTCCGCATCAGCCGGGCGGTAAGTTTGAATGAGACCCTATTTATTTTCCTATTACGTTACTGCTTTAAAATAAATTAGATACTCAAAGACTATCTAATTAAAATTCGCAAAAGGAATTATTTAATTAAAAATTTAAAAAAAACACGAATTTCATTTTTGTCATGTTTAAAACAGATCTGACCAGCCCTTGAAGTTTCTTGCGGTTTTTAGCAGTCGCCTTATTTAAAAAGAGTAGACTAAATTACTTCAGCAATTTAAAAAAAAACGAACCGAACCGTGCGAATGAACTGAATATTTTTTGATAAATTGTAAAGGCTTTTGGCAAAAGTTTGAATCGTCTTTTCCGAGAAATTATTTTGACATTAATGTACAAATCGAATGAGTTTATGCGCTAGTCTAAATATAATTGGGGATATCTACACAGGCTTTACATGACATTATTTGAATGGAGTTATTTTAATCTGCTTTTCATTTTAAGTTAGGTACTTACTCATCAATTTATAATTTTGAAAAGAAATCTGTAATGGGGAGGTTTTTCTAGATTAGTTGTTGTGTGTTTATGACGATTACATAATAATGTGCGTATAATTCGACATCGATTGATCTTGATCTTAGATTAAAACAAAAAGGGAAGATACGGCATGCTCCTTCTTGTAGTCATTCAAAATATAGTCCTACTCAAGTACTTAAGCAAACACTCACACACGCACACCTATAAAGTGTAAATCGAGCGAGCGAGACAAAGCGGTAAGTTTCAACGTCAGCGCGAGGGAGTCAGCGAGTAGCGCGTTGACGTCTCGGTCGCTTCGCAACAGACGAGTACGTACGACCGATTCCGACACCACTGCGGAGTAGCGTCTTTCTCTTTTTCACACAGTAGAATATCTGCAATAGGGCGATGTAGCCTGTTCACTCGGGAAATTGTGACTAAAGTGAAATTGTGCCTTTAGGCCTAATTTTGGCGGCTCACTCACGAGACGCTAATGCCGTATCTTCCCTTTTTATTTTAATCTAAGATCTTGATCGATTATAATGTGCGCTCGGATACATTATAATCGATCAAGTGCGTTTAGTTTTGGCTGTTGTTATTTAAATACGAATATTCGTGTTTGTTTCTATAAATTATTGGGATATATTTATCTGTGGCGTGCCTTGCAAGAGTCAGCTGTTCTCATCTGTAGAGATTGCGATGGTTTCAACTGTTATTTTGACAAATTCGAGCGTTTTGATTGGTAGGTGCATTTAAACTATAAGACCATAAGCTCGCCATGCGACATTTGAGCGGTGCGCAACATCGACGTAATATAGCGGCTGGGCGCTTGGTCTTTTTATGGACGGCATGGCATTAATACATGCCATATTTACATTTAAAAAAATACCTACCCGTCCCTCAAAAGTTCTGTGGCATAGCTGCGCCTGGCTTTTGTTTTTCGTTTTCACCCTTTAGCCACTGGCTGTTCGGTACAACTCACCCGTGTCTCTGCCCGTGTGGAGGTGTATGGTGCGCAGGGTGATTGTAATGCGAGACAATTTCTAATTACAATGATTTTACTAACACTAGTCTTAAGCTTTTTAATTTTACTAACCCACTATCCTCCTCCTTAGTCGTTCACTCTTGACAGAGTGGTCGTGGTTGATGACGTTGCATTTTTATTGGATAAAACAGCCCTCGCGATGCGCCTCCACTTGTTGCGGTCTTCAGCGTCTCGTGAACTCTGAACTATCGAGGTTTGCGTCGTTGCTTTGATGGCGTCTGTCCAACGCGTTGGTGATCGACCGCGTGACCGCTTGCCCTCCACCCGTCCCTGGACAACGAGTCGCTCCATGGAGTGTCTGTTTCTAACAACGTGTCCGAAATACTTAAGGATTCGTGTTTGCACAGTCGACGATAATCTCTGTTTGATTTTTAATTCTTCCAGGACCGAGACGTTGGTCCTAAACGCAGTCCAAGGAATCCGCAGCAGTCGCCGCCAGCACCACATCTCAAGTGCATCGATTTTCAGCCGGTCTTTAAGGCGAACCGTCCACGTTTCTGCGCCATAAAGGAATATCGGGAAGACTAAGCTTCTCATTAGGCGGACTTTCGTGGCTTTGGTGATATTACGGTTGCACCATACTCTTTTCAGCTTATCAACGGCAGATCGTGTGATAGCACATCTCCTTCGAATCTCGTCTTCAGATCCTCCAGTGTTTGTTATAGTGGAACCGAGGTATACATAGAATTGGACAACCTCACAGTTGCCAATCGTAGAGATTTCAGGATGGTTTAGTTCAGCTCGGTCCACTATCATCATCTTGGTCTTGTCTCTGTTGATCGCAAGTCCGAAGGAGAGGCTTGTTGTTTCTAAACGTGTCAGCAGGTGTTCCATGTCTTCTTTCGTTTGTGTGAGAAGAGTAGTGTCGTCGGCATACCTCAAGTTAGATATCCTTCGACCTCCAACTGAAACGCCTCGGTCCCATTGTTCCAGAACTATTCTCATTAAACATTCCGTATAGATGTTGAAAAGAAGTGGAGAGAGTATGCACCCCTGTCGCACACCAGCTTGTGTATGAAAACTTTTTGAGTCAACGTCGTCTATCCGAACAGTCGCAGTTCCGTCCTCGTAAAGTCGGCGTATGAGACGAACTAGGTGGATAGGTACTCCCATTTGGATGAGTACGTCCCATAACATATGCCATTTCACGGTATCGAAGGCCTTGCGAAAGTCGACAAAACAGATGTAGAGTGGGATGTTAAACTCTCTAGATTTTTCGATTATTTGTCGAACAATTAGGATCTGTTCTCTTGTTCCTCGACCCTCGACAAATCCCGCTTGCTCAATTGCTATTTCGGGATTCAGAAAAGCTTGCAGTCTGGTATTGATGATATGAAGGAGTACTTTGCTGGCGTGTGTAATTAAGGCTTTAAGCCTGTAGTTGCCACATTTCTTCGTTGATCCCTTTTTGTGCAGTGGTATGAACACGGAGTGTGCCCAGTCTTGAGGCCACTTTTCTGTCTCCCAGACGCGGTTGCAGATAACATGCATAATATCAACTCCGTATTCACCCATTGCTTTAAAGATCTCTGAATGGCGTCATCTCCTAGAGCTTTATTCCTCTTCAGGCGATCAATTGCGGCTCGGACTTCACTTTTCAGGATTGATGGTTCCATAGTATTCTGTGAAAGCGTACTAGTGTTACTCGATGGTGTTATGCTGCTATCGCTGAAAAGTTGCTCGCAATACTCCCTCCAGACACCCACAATATCCTTGATTTCTGTCACAGTCACTCCGTTTAACCCCTCAATAGCCCAGGTTTTCGGCTTGAATTGACGGGTTATGGTTCGAATCTTCTTAAATAAATCTTTAGTTTCGTGACGTTCTGCGTTTTTTTCTAACTCCAGGCAGATGTTTTTGAGCTGGTTATTACGATCTCTGCGAGTAGAAGATTGGATCCGTGCACCCATCAAATTTAATTCCTGTACAGACGACCCCCTTGCCTTCATCTCACGACGGTGCTCTACTAGACGCCAGGTATCGTCTGACATCCAGTGTTGGTGCTTACCTTTAATTCGAGTCGGCTGTGACGAGCGTATAGCTTTTTTTATGTGCTCTTTTGCGGTCTGCCAAAGTGAGTCGGAGTCGTCACTGACAGCTAGTGACCTCCATGTGCTGTTATCGTCTGCCAGTTGGTTCTTGAAAGACGTGTAGTCGACTACTTCAAGCCTTTTGTTAGTTTTGCGAGTTACGGAGTTGCGTAGCTTGAGTTTGAGGTTGCATACGAGAAGTTGGTGGTCAGATTGACAGTCGGCTCCGGGCAATGTGTGTGCGTTCATAATTGAACTTCGCCATCTAGATCTAATAAGTATGTAGTCAATCTGATTCCGGTGTTTTCCATCAGGGGACGTCCAGGTATACAGTCTTCTGTGGTGTTGCTGGAATACTGTATTCATAATGGTGAGGTTGTTGTTGGCTGCGAACTGGAGTAGTCTCTCCCCTCGATCATTCCTTTGGCCGAGACCATAGTTGCCTACAATATTCCGCAAGCCCACATCCATTCGTGTGTCACCCACTTTCGCGTTAAAATCGCCAAGTATAATCAATAGTTCTCTACTTGGTATTGTTGCTATTGAAGATACAATGTCATTGTAGAACCTTTCTACGTCTTCATCTTTCGCCGTACTGGTGGGCGCATACACCTGTATAATATTCAGTGGGGTAGGAGATGCACTGAGCTTCATTGTTATTAGCCTATTGCTGACAGGGTTATAGCCTAAAACCGCTTTAGTCCATTGTTTGGGAATTGCAATGGCCACTCCAGCATAGCTACTGGAGTCATCTCCTGAATAATAGATGGTATGCTTTTCCAAGTCTCGGTGGCCATTACTTTTCCAGTGAGTCTCGCTTAGACCGGTAATGGTTGAGTCGCATCGCTGGAGCTCATAATCCAAGATGTGTAATTTACCCTCGTCACGAAGTCCTCGTACGTTCCAAGTGCCTATACGGATGTTCTTGCGCAATTGGAGTAGTTTTCTTCCAGTCGCATGCTTTCCGGGGGATGCCTGGTTGCCTACTTTCCCTCGGCCGGTAGCCAATTTCACACTGTGAGTCCCGGAAAACCCAAAGCGCCGGTCGCTACGCGGATCGTCAGGCAAACGTACTTTTCTGTTGTGTTGCTTTTTCATCATTCAACTCTCGTGGGAATCAGTAATGTAGTAGTATCCCGTTGCTTTCTACATCGCGGTACTACAGACTCAATGTCCGTAGAAATCTGTTAGTGAACCAATTCAGAACATATGGCTCCTGCGCTTCACCACAGTACTGATGGCTACCGCTGCCCTCCATCAGGATCCAGGTACAACGCCCCTGTGGCTCGCCTCCTCTGCTGGTTGGACCGTACCGACAACTGTTGTCTCCGCTCTTCCCCACCATTGAGGTCTTCACCCGTAACCCTGGGCACGGGCACCGCGATATACCCCGCAGAACTGGGTCCCTGCTGAACTTCGCCATCTACACATTCCGGCCTACTGAAGTGTAAGATGCCCACCCCCGCGCCGAGGACGCGCCAGACAGGAATTGCTCAAGTGGAGCGCAAAGAAGATGACTCTGCTCTCCCAGGAGCCGGGTTAATGGACGAGTATAAATCCACGCCCAAAGGCAACCCACTATGGTCCATGTTAAATGTGTTGATCGAAATAAACGCTTTTTATTTATTTATTTTTAGTTAATAAGGGCTAAGGAGCCGAGAACATTCTGACAATGTTTGTTTGTTTTTCATTTTTGTTCTTGTCTGTTATTGTATATGTATGGTTTCATGTAATGTGTACGCGTGTCATGTAAATATGTATGTCTATATGTTGTTCGTGCACCGTGCACCGACAGGCTCCGCCAGAATATCAGCGTTGTTGTGACACGTCCCGTGCGCAACAACACAAGCTGAGGCGGTGTCCTAATTGACCTTTGTTTTTTTTTTAAATTATGTTGCTCGTATTGTTTTGTGTGTCCATAAATGTTTGTCTCTCTCTCTCTCTCTCTCCTCGCATAATAATAAGGCAAAGGACAATAGCCAAACAGCCTATACATATTAAAAATATGATAAACTAAACAATAATGTTATGAAGTATGGTTAATTTACTGACAAAATAAATAATTGGTGAAATTACTCCGTCTTTATTTATCTAAAACAGTTTTTTCATATTTTAATCAAAATAGTTAATTTATTCACAAAAATGTTTGCCTATTTAAAAAATTCTAGATAATAAAACTCTATGTTGAGATTTTTTTTTGCACGCACCAAATTTTAGGGGATTATTTACCTATTTATATTATATTTTTAGTGATAAAATGCAAAAATATTTTATAACAAACTATCGAGAATTTATAAAATATTAGTTCAACTTTAGATTAGTCAACACCTGATATTAGCACCATATTTTTTTGTAGATATCGAAAATCTGTTTAGTTAGGTACCTACCTACTTATGTTATTTTTGAGAAAAAGTGACTTCGAATTTTAATACTATAAAAAGTAGTTTTGATAATCGACTAATAGTTTTTTCTGAAAAATGAAACGTATGTTTGATAAGTTTATGGATTAACAAAATTATGTCTGGTATCTGGTATTTAAAACTTCGTCATACCGTTTTCGAACAATTGAAATTCGCACCGGAAAGTTCTGAATTTATGATAGGTTAACCGTCTGTGTACCTTAAATAAATAAATAGACATAAACATTACGTATGTAATAATAACGGAATAACAGTATAAATTACATTGTACGAGAATAACAAATAATAATATAATGTAGATTAATGGTCGAGTTACATAATATGCCCGGCGGATTGAATAGAACAATATCGTTGTCATATTGCTATACAAATGAGGTAGCTGTGCGAGTTTGTCATTATGCTCTATTCCTTTGTCATGATGCTCTACTGATTTTTTTATGTTCATAAACCTACACGATGTAATTGAGATCGTATATTATTCCTTCAAATATTTTTTTCACGAGATACTTAATTGGGGGACTTGAAAGTAGCGAAGGAACGCTATTTTCTTTTCTGTTAAAACACCAGACAGATCGAGTTTCATGTGGAAGAAGCAGCTGGCGAAAGCTAGTTTACTTATAATAAACTTTGTTTGACTACAAAATATGATAGAATAGAATACTACTTTCTTACGCGTATAACGCGTCAAAGCGTGTTATCGTTCTCATCGTAACTTCAGCGAAAAGCTTTTGTAGCAGTTTCTCAACAACACTATCGAACTCATTTATGGCTGTACCATTTTGACCCAAGATATTACGAAACTCAGGAGGAGGATGAATTATTAATAAACTAATATTAAAGTGTCAGCTCTACAGATGCTTAAATGTTAAGCTCATTTTAGCTCATAGATACAGAAGATAAACGGAGCCGGGAGATTATGTTCGTAACGGAGATAATATTAATTACCCGTGCCTACCTCCGATAGTAACACTGCCTGATACTTATTGGGTTGGATAACGTTCGCTACGGCATTGAGAAGTCAAACTTACGTCGAAGCATTTGAGTTTAAATTACACCGTACCATTTTCCTTGTCAGAGTTGTCATTGGATAAGGATTACTGAGAAGTGCTTTAACTCCATTTTGAACTTTATGCTATTGTGTGAAAGTCTCGTTTTGTTCAAGGGTGCCAACAGCTGGGGAGTCGATACCGGCACCATGCGCACTGGCGGCGCGACGGGTCGGGCGACCGGTCGGCGGAGCGGTCGCGCGGCCGGCTGGCAAGGCAACCGATCAGCTGATCCGGCAGCGCTCTGTCCTGTTTTTATCGATTCCCCCCGGAGCCTATTCAATTACGAGCCATTTGATTTCGGCTACATTATTGTGCTACCTGTTTTACATTCCGGGCTGCTCTTCAATAGGATGATAGACGATATTTAAAAATAAATGCTTATACCTACGCTACGTTTACAATTACAAGTACCTACCTACTAGAAGTGAAGTAGGTACAATGGATTGGATAAGATCTCAATTTTTCAGTCATCGCTTGTGGACCTCGCAAAACACAAAATAAAATACTTTCTTTTCGTAATAGGAACATTTTAGGTACTTACCTATAAGTACACCTAAGTACCTACCCACTAGAAGGAAAAAGGTAAGTAGGTATATCTAACGAATGCTTGTGTTTTTGTAATTGTTTGTTAATTGCTGTTTGGTCACTACTTAGTCTATTAGAAAACAAAAAGATTTTATTTAAAAAAGAGGGATACTACAGACAACCATCAGTGAAATATATTTATTAAAGTTGGGCCTACTACTCACTGACTAGTCGGGAAAGCCGACTCTTCGGCATCTTTAGTAGTCGGCTACTAGTCACCGACTACCTATTCGGCAAATTATGCGATTATAATCGGCACTAAAGTTATAATTAAGTATACTTACTTACATGTTTTTAAAGTCGGTGCCAAGCCTCGAAGTATTGCCTTTGTCTACATACAATTTAATAAGGTATACTTCGCATTATGGAAAACATCTTAACATACACGTGGATTGTAGTGTTGGAAATTGTCTTATAAATTATGAGAACGCACCAACGTACCTAAACCTATATATGTAAGTATTATTTTTGAAATCTTTTCTTATGGATATAATTTGGCTTGGCACCCGCGTCTTCTTATTTTTTTATTAAAATAAGATTTTGGGGTGGTTGGGATCTACCTCCTAGCGGTCCACCCCGGGCAACGACATCACGGACCAACATGGCCCATGGTGACGGCTGAAGATCCCAGTGGCGGTGGTAGGCTCCGCAAGAAGCCGCCTGGCTCGCGACCACCATCCTGCCGAAATCCGGCGCCAAGCAGTCCGCTGCGTTCCGTCGGCGTGCGGGAGTGCCAGTGCCAATGGGGGTTGGTTAGAAGTCAGTTGCGCAGATTAGGACCGGTCTTGAAGCCTTAGCATTGCTGTACCGGGTAACTCATTCTGGAGGGTAGCGGGATCCGAAGCACGGTTTTAGCCGTTGGCCGACCGCAGTTAGTAGGGGGCCCAACTAGCGCGCTAGCCACGTGTGAAAGGCTGCCCCGCCAACTCGCGAAAAATCCCGAAATGCTCCAACGTGCCAGTTGGCGACTGGACGGGAGGACCCGGTGGCCATTTCGGGGGGGTTCGGGCGTCCCCGCAGTCTCCAGGTGAGTTCCCCTTTGGTCAGATTTGCCTAGGGCAACATCGATGGTCGACTAAGTAGCGCCTCGACTGAAAATCCTTCCCCCCAACACTCATCACAAAACATGACAAGGCAAAGCAAGAAGAAAGTGTGTAAACAACGGCTGCACTTCCTCCTATTAAAAGTGCACCTCGCGAACATCAGAGGATTGCACTCAAATCTCGATCCGGTCCATCACCATCTTGAGACTGAGAAGCCACACCTATTCTTCTTGACGGAGACGCAAATAGCAACCCCGTCGGACGTGGCGTACCTCAACTACCCTGGCTACTCAATTGAGCATAAGTTCAAAAAGCGTGCAGGGGTCTGTGTGTACGTCCGCGATGACATTTGCTGTAGGCGTCTCCGTTGCTTTGAAAAATCCGGGTTCTCCGTTATTTGGCTTCTGGTGGACACTGGGGTAGAGAAGATAATCTACGTCTGTGTCTACCGATCGCACAGCGGTGATCAGGAGGCGACTCGGCTCATTGACTACCTCACTGAGACGGCAGACTTAACAACTCAGCGGTATCCAGCGGCGGAGCTTGTCTTTCTGGGGGACTTCAACGCTCGCCACAAAGAGTGGCTGTACCCGTTCCAGAAGACTGACCATGCTGGGAGAGAAGTGCGAAGGTTTTCCCTAGCACTAAATCTCACTTAGCTGGTGGATTAAGCGACGCGAATTCCGGATATCGCTGGCCACACACCCAATTGTCTTGACTTACTGCTGACAACCGATCCACACAAGCATTCGATATCGGTCTCAGCCCCGCTGGGAACGTCCGACCATTGTGTGGTGAAATCCGTATCGATTTGCTCTCCTCCGGATATGAGCCCTAGGGGCACGAGACGAGTATGGCGATACGAGTCAGCAGATTGGGACGAGATGCGTATTTTCCTTGCATCTTATCCCTGGCGGCAAACATGCTTCTCTTCTAACGACCCTTCGTGTACGGCCGATGCGATTACGGATGTAATCCGGCAGGGAATGGAGTTTTTTATTCCATTCTCCGACATCCCGCCCTTGGTATAATGCGGACTGTACTCGTGCTGAGGCCCGAAAACAGTCTGCTTACCAGGCTTGGGTGCAAGCTCGGGATCGCAAAGTCCGTGCACGGAGAATCCGAGCAAAGAAGAGAGCCTTTAATTCGGCCGCCAAGTCGTGCAAAAGGGTTATTCGAAAGGCCAGATTCGATCACATCAGCCGAATAGGGACAAAGTTGTCATCCTACCCGAGCGGTAGTAAACAGTTCTGGTCCCTTTCGAAGTCAGCCGAGGCGAATTTCTGCCGTCCTATGTTACCACCCATGCAGAAACCTGACGGGTCGCTGGCTCATTCTGCAGCTGAGAAAGCAAGTTTATTTGCCTCTCTGTTTGCGAGCAACTCGCGTCTAGACACCGGCTCTCAACAACCACCAAATTTACCTCGCTGTGATTCTTCGATGCCGGAGATCACAATCCACAATAAAGAGGTCCGTAGAGCCCTGCTTAGTCTGGACGTGAACAAGGCCAGTGGTCCTGATGGCATACCAGCAAGGGTACTGAGGTTTTGTGCGCCTGAGTTGTCACCAGTGCTAACGCGCTTTTATCGCCTTTCTCTCGAGGCAAAAACCGTACCTAAATGCTGGAAGCTTGCTAATGTGCAGCCAGTACCCAAAAAAGGAAGTCGTGCCGACCCATGCAACTACCGACCGATCGCCATCACTTCCATACTCTGTAAGGTCATGGAAAGAGTTCTAAACTGTAAGTTGCTCTCATACCTAGAAGTTAATGACCTCCTCAGTGACCGTCAATATGGGTTTCGCCGAAGACGATCGACTGGGGATCTTCTAGTTTATCTGACGCACTACTGGGGTGAGGCCCTCGAGATGCACGGCGAAGCACTCGCCGTATCACTTGACATCTCAAAGGCTTTTGACAGGGTCTGGCACGCAAGTCTACTGCACAAGCTTCCAGCGTATGGTATCCCCGCTGACTTTTGTAGTTGGATAGCTGATTTCCTGACGGAACGGTCGATCAGAGTAGTCATCGATGGCTGCTCCTCTGACTCAGTGGCTATTGATGCCGGAGTTCCTCAGGGGTCTGTTCTCTCTGCGACGCTTTTCCTGTTGCACATCAATGACCTGTTGATACCGGGAGTTGTTGGGTATGCAAATGACAGTACTGTCGTAGAGAGATTCCTTTCGGATGCAAAGGCTAGTGGTGATGACGTGATGTTGATGAGAGAGGCCATGGTTGAGCGAACGAACCAGACATTAATTCACGTTTGCCAGTGGGGTGACAGTAACCTGGTAAATTTCAACGCCACCAAAACGCAAGCGTGTTTATTCACCGCTAAAAGGAGTCCCTTTAACCTGACTCCTACTTTTCGGGGTGCATCTGTGCCTGTTACCGATAGTCTCGTCCTTCTGGGCATGGAGTTGTCTTCAGACCTCAACTTCGGCACCAGCATCGAGTCCAAGGCACAAACTGCAGCTAAAAAGCTGGGCGTCTTAAATAGAGTCAAGCGATATTTCATGCCGGGACAGCTTTTAACTCTCTATAAAGCTCAAGTCCGATCTTGCATGGAATATTGCAGTCACCTGTGGGACGGCTCAGCTAAATACCAACTAGCTGCACTGGACACGATTCAACGCAGAGCTGAGAGGCTAATTGGCGACAAAGAACTAGTGAGGAGCAAATTTCACACCCTAGCTCACCGCCGCAAAGTTGCCTGTCTGTCGGTCTTTTACAGACTGTACTTCGGAGAGTGTGCTCTGGAGCTGCATGAGCTCATACCGCCATCCCCCTTCTTCCATCGGACATCCAGGCGCACTGCGGGCTACCACCCTTTCTTGGTGGATATTCCTAAATGTCGCACAAAGCGTTACTCAACATCTTTTATACTGCGTACAGCAAAGGAGTGGAACTCCCTCCCTGCGTCTGTGTTTCCGAGTACATATAACCCGTCCATCTTCAAAGTAAGAGTAAATAGGCACCTTCTGGGTAAATTCGCACCATCATAGATCCTGTCTTAGCCCCTGGGCTTGATTGGGATCAAGAGCAAACCCATACCTAGTAAAAAAAAAAAAAAAAAAGATTAAGTTTAGTTTTCAAGACAAAACTATTATTTTGTTCTACTTAGTTTTTGTTTTTTTTGAGGTCGGTTTATTGTATTTTTATATTTTTTTTAGAATAGGCAATGGGCGAGGATTAATAGCAAAGATTAAGAAATCTTATTTCTGATAAAGTTAAACCGTTACCTTTCTTAAACTCCTCACAGTAACTTTTATTTTTACTTTAATATTATTTATATCTCGCTTTTATTGGCTCGGTTAGTAATTTTTTTAATTTGCAATAGCCTTATATGTCGAATGATCATAATTTTGTACCAAATATTGCTTTCTCCGTTGCATGGACGTTATTCTTAAAAGAGTTCTCGTGGTGGTTCTGCTATTTTTCACCATGATGCGTTGTGGTGAGCATAAATTGCTTAGCAACCATATTAAAGTTTGTAATCTTATAGCAAACACCTAAAATATTTTGTATAGAGTGGTTCCGGCGGCCGTCTGTGGTGTTCACCATCAGTTCCAATTCACTAAGTGGTTCTTTCCGAGGACAAATGCCCAAGTTATGTCAAATAATACCTTAATCGCTATAATATGTAGGTGTGCCTATAATATTCGAATAGTTCTCTCAATTTTTCTAGGATCCCGTCATCAGATCCTGACCTGATGAAAATGTGACTAACTAGAAAGTACCTACATTCTTTCAATAATAAAAAGAATTCTTTAAAATGGATGAATCGTCTCTTTGAGTTATAGGTATATGAGGGAACATACATAAATAAAAAAAGCTCCCGACAAATCAACTCTAATATTTATGAATAGATTTTGTTTAAAGAAACTCTAAATATATCTTGCAATTCGTCAACTCATCCCGGTGAGACGAGCTAACGACACTTCTCATTCTCACACATAATCAGAAAAACCTACTTCAAAGGAAGCGGCTAGCATTGGCGAAGTTCCAAATGTCAGAGTTAGCAGTCAAATCCGCGTTCCCCTGTTAGGTTGTAAACCCATCCATAATAAGAATAACTGATTATGGACGTTGATGACACGCGCCCCCTCCCCCTGCCCCCGCCCGCTGCGCAATCAGCGCCCGCCGGCCGTGCATAATACACGAACAACAAGCCGGCTGCAACACGCTGTGATGCTGTAAAGCTAACCAGTGCTGCCGAGAAAATAACACCTCAAAATACAGGCTTATCAAAAGCATGATTAAGTACTTATACGAGCAGAATATATAATGTAATATGACGAGTATTAAGTAATAATAAGTATAGATTAGCCTTCCGAGTTACTACTGTCACAGTGGTAGTGAGTTTACCGTTTAATGGTTGCGCTCTAAAAACCGGTAAGTATGAGAAAGAATAGATGAAAGCTTTATTTTACTGACACACGCCACACACGAACACACACCCGCAAGCACGCACGTAATCACGCTCGCAATCAGCAGGCTTACTCTTGAAACACAATTGTATTAATCAATTTCCAATCACAAATCTAAAAAATGTCAAATATCACTTTTGTAAGCGACAATAGCGCCACATTGGAATTAAATTGCGTGGAAATTGATGGAACAAATTATTATCGAGATGGCATTCCAAAATTATCTTTACTTATCCCAATATCGATTCATATTAATCGCATTGGAATTGTATTGAGATTGAGTTTACGTGCAAGAGTAACCCCCCAGACACGCACAGTGCACTTGAAATTCTCTTATAAATTTTCTGTTTCAAATTCTTATCGCTAATATAATTGTAAGCTATGTGTAAAAAGTGGTCTAATCATTGGTGCCAACCATGCTTACAAAATAAATGAACTCATTTCTAACAATAAACTTGCCAATATTATTAAGGCCATAATACTGAATAACTTTCTCCAACATAAGTAACTTATGTCATCGTGTGACAAAACAAATATAAAGCTTGAACAAAGCGTACAATAACGCACGATTTTGTAAGGAGGGGTATGAATATTTGTCATATTTCGAGATGTTTGTATGGAATACTTATTTAGTATCAGGGACTTAACGAAACGTTATAGCCATGGGTTATATAACCAAAACATCTATTAAATTTACGATGACATGTTATATAACCAAAACATCTATTACATGTACGATGGCATGTCATTAAACATCTACATTTTGTTTTGTTTTGGACCCGTGTCGCGTAGCCCATTTGAGCCCACCTGCCGCCTACCTCTCTTCCCTTGGGTGTCATAAAAGGTGACTAACGGACTAACCCGCATTGGGCCAGCGTGGTGGGTCATGATGGCCCAATATCCCCACGTGCTATTTTCCTGTGCCTAGCAGTGGGACGTTTATAGGCTGATAATGATGATGATGATGATGAACGGCCTAAAGAATGAACATACACCCAACAGCATAGAGCGGCGATAGGCTCGCCACCTGTTACGCTGAGCACATGTGCACATGTGCAGTCGCTATTTGCTGAAACGAGGACTATGACAGAGCACTGCTTTTACGGTCCCCTCATTGCCTAGTCTCTGAATAATGATTTTGTAGACGGCTAGTGGCTTAGAGTAACTTGATAAAATATTGTTAAATTCTAGAATTCTCGTTAATTGGTGACAAAGTCAATGCCATTGCCCAGCAGGGCAGATTAACATTTCCAGTTCGCTTTTTTTAGAAATGACAGTTACCCAGCAAAGCAATCATAATTATGTTGTAAGTAAGAGGTATACAATCATTGAAATCAGGATGGATTTCTCTTCAAACCCTTAAACATCGTGTTAGTTGAAGGAGCTTTTGTTACCGACCCCCGTTGCTAACTTTGGCCAAGGAAGGCGCCATCTTCCAATCAGCGTTACAAAGCGGCCATTACATCAGCAATCTGGGGGTGGGTATCGATCGCCTGCGACCTTGGCAGTGAGCGAGGTCGCCTATTTATACCACCCCCAGCGGGGGCACGGGGGCGCGGGGGCGCGAGGGTTCGGGGGCGCGGGGGCGCGAGGGCGCGGGGGCGCGGGAGCACGGGGGGGGGGGGGGGGGGGGGCGAGAGCGGGCCGGGGGCTGGGCCCGGGAGCGGGGCTGTTGCTAACTAACGGACTGGGTGCTATCTATATACGCTTTATTTCTGATGTGACTACAGGGAAAGGCGAGTTTGTGACAACATCGCGTTTGGATGTCGTTAAGCTTACATGGGTTTATTTATATGTAAGTATACAAAGTGTTTTTTTGTGACCTAACCTGGTATCTAAGACCATTCGGTGATTGTTTACGGCTCATGGCGGCTTGTGGGAGGAAACAGGAGTTTTTAGTTAGAATGCCCCTTGGGGTAACATTACCATCTTTTTTTTTTATACTAAGCCCGGCAAATGACCCCACTCAACCTGATGTTAAGTGGAAATGAAGTCCAGGCGCGATGACAACTGGTGCAGCGTAAGAGACGTAGCATCAGTCACCCTCACTCTGCCGGCCCACAAAGTGCTTCTTCACGCCTCGTTTGAAGGACCCTGATCTGCGTCTCCGCGGGCGCAGTGATACGTGTGCCTTTTTCTCCCTCCAAAAAAGAAAAGCGATCATCAAGCTCTATCGGGTTGATTGTAGGTAGATCCGTAAGTGTAATTTGTTCTGCTATCGCCCGCTACCCGTAGTTGAGTGTAGACCTCTCCCTTTGCATGCCATCTGTCTGTATAGTAGTCATTCTATCTCTTTTGTTCAAATTGTATATTTCTAATCACAAACATACGCATAATAACGCAGATATTCGTAGGTGGGTAATCGAAGACTATTTGACAACAAACAAAAGGCGAATGTCAGGATCTCGTAGCAAATGGAGAGCTGGGGCTGCTACCTGCCCGCCCGCCTATCCGGCAACGGGTGGGATACTATGGGATTCCAATGAGGTTTAAAGCGTTTACTATATGTATAATACAAGTCATAATAGGTATCTTTTACAATTAGGTAAAATAGGTTCTTATGTACAAAAATAATACGCTACAGTGGCTACGCTAAACCAAGCGCAATAGTAGTAGATAAGAAAGTGATAAGTGACCATCTGCACACGTGATGACGTGATCCTTCAGTTTACATTGGAATGTGTTCTATTTTATGTTGTTAGCTAATTTATTGTAAGGCTGGACTCTCTGGTCTTTGATCAAAATTGTTTTTTTTCCCGTAGTTATAGTTCGTCTTTATAGGTAATTGCAGTTTGTTAAGTACGCGGTGAGAAGTAAATTGTTGTTTTAGATATTTTATTTCTTTATTTTAAATAGCCTACCAACAGTTTTTGTACTAATACATTCATAATAATTGGTATATACTACATAAATACGAAAAACTTAATTTCATAACTCATAATCACGAATTTCAAAACTCCGAATTTTATAATTCCGAATGGTTCAGAATTAATTTTGTTGTCAATAGATTGTTTTTTTTTGGTTGCAAAATTAAAACTATTAATTTTGCAAGCAAAAACAATCATCGGAGCCCAGAGAGGGCACTATGCCACAAAACAAATGCTCTATAGAATGCAACTAGCAACAGGAAGCTTGTACAGGGCATGTGGGGAGGAACGGAGTCCATGCAACACTTACTGTGTGACTGTGACTCCCTTGCTACTAAAATAATGAGTCTTTTGTGATCGGCCTATCCGCAACCAGAAAATTTTAGGCTCTCAGAGACATAGCCAAGCTTATGGCAGTCATCTTCACTGAGGAAACAGAGTGATAGGACGGGGTTGCACAAAAGATCCCAATGGGTCGACGTGCTTCTGCTAGAGGGACACCCCTGCAGGCCCCACTAATAAGATAAAATTTTGTGTAGTAAAAGTATAGCCTACATTCTATCCCACTGCTGGACAAAGGCCCCCATCCTATGATGATGGTGATGATGTCCTCCACGCCGTATCTGCCGATGGCGATGCTGGCGTCACATCCTGGTGTGAGCCCTTATGTGACTTGCCAAGCTGAACTTTCAGGTTACAGGGCGCACAGTACAGCTGCCCGCTGTTATTGTAGGTGTAGTTATAAGATGGCTTTGTTAACATAATCCGAGTCTTTCGTATAAGGCGTTTTGCGTTAATGTCTTCTAAACAATTTTTTTAAATCGTCTCTAAGTAAATTTTTAAGTACTTATTGATTTTGTTACGTCATTTTGGCCTGTTTAAGCAAACTGGTCCCAGTCTTCACAGATATGCCGCTCGATATTAGGTGTCGCTTCAGGAGGACGTCCTTCGAACGCAAGAACTGTCCACCAGGCTGTTGGTCAGTTCTGAGCTGCATATCTGTGGAAGACTGGGATCGGTTAGCTTTAAACAAGTCAAAATGACGTAACAGAATCAATACCTAAACATACTTAGAGACGATTTAAAAAAATTGTCACCAGTTATACGTTGGCCATTGTCCATGACAGAGCTCCGAGTAAAAGACTTATATAGTAATAGTAGTAATCTCCATCTTATATATGTAGTAGGCATGGTATAGGTAACATAATTATGTTCACTCTAAGCTATTGCATGTGCGGGTGACATAAGCTTTAAAGTGGCGGTTTTAAAGTAATTGCCACTGGCGGGTGGCTTGCGGGTCGGCACCGCCGCCCGCCGGCGCCGCGCATAATGTTTCCCAAATGACCAACAATATCAGAAAAAATATATTACATCGCTCCAAAAATAATACGTTTTCATTCTTCGGTTTGATAAAATAAATTAAATTATGTTACTGCTAATCGTAGTTGGGTGTGTAATTGTATGTGGAACTGTGGATATTACACGAATATCTACGTATAAAGAACGGTTCAATAAAGTTTTACGATTAAACGGTGATGAGTAGTGTTATCGTTATATAGGTAGATATCATGGCGGCGCGCACACGACACTTTCCGATTCGTGCTGAGCACTTGGCGAGCTTGTGCCAAAACTAGCGTAACTAGCATAGGCGCAGGTTGGTGCCTAGCTTTGTTTGTCATAAGCGGAGATAGGCGGAAACTAGCCGGCGCCGGGCGCGCCGCGATCGATGCCACCTGCGGGCGGGGCGGGGCGGGGGCGCGGGGGCGCAGCGCAGGGGGAGATTTATTTTTAATTTTTGTACGTGCCCAGGGCGAGTGGTGGTTGACGCCTCTTGACACCGCTCCGGCGATTAAGTAGCACTCTTCGCGAGAGGCCTCGAGCTCCAAAACGGAGAATTGGGCACTTCCCGAAATCGCCTGATTGTGAGCCTGATAGCCATCCCATTTTGTCAGAAATCTTGACGTAAAGTTCTTGAGTCTATATCCAGATTAAAATCACCTTTTTTCCTTTTAAAATAATGAATAAATATTTTATTTTATTTCCAAAATTCTAAAATATACTTATTTAATACGCTCTTAGCCTAGTGCTAGTAACAATATTGGGCTAGAACTACAGTATCCTTATTTTAAGTAGGTTATTTTTTTTAATAGTCACGTCACGTGATAGGTTAGAAATTTAAGACAAGTGATATTTTCTAGTAAACCTTTTATCTTTTAAGTGATATTCTATGTTATGTTAACATTATGGTATTCTTTATGTATGACTGCCAATAAATGTCATGATTAGTAATCGTTATTGTTTTAAACATTTATACATGAACATTTGATGCTGATATATCATTATGATAAAATAATTTATTCTGAATGAACGTTATGCGAAACGAAGAGAATGCCAAAAAACGTCATGCAGACTTAAAAATATGCCTCTTTAATTTATGCAACTCAATATGGACCCAGTTAATAGTCCAGAGAGCCTGCTCTCAGTAGGAAATACATGATTTTTATGAGTGACCTTTGTGTCCGTTCAAGTTCCAGCATTTTACTTTTAGTAGTTCCACACCACACAGAATGCAATATGTAGTTACGCATTGTACCAAGGAAATGTATATCTAATTGAGAAGTTCACTATGCATTAGGTACGTAGCGCAGGGATTTGAAAATCCATTTGAGCTTACTTATCCGTTTGATAACCAACTCAATTTGCGATTGCCTTAAAGTCGCTGATCCATTGGAACCCCTAGATATTTAGTATTGGTTACCTTTCGAATACAAGGTTTTGTTTTGTTGTGCTGGATTTCCTACCGCAGGCATCGTTCGTTTCTCGTTCAACCTATAGCCACAATTAGTATACTTTTATTAAACTGTGCTATTAGCGAACAATAAGAACTACGGAGCAACTTTGAATTTGCACTGTTTCAATGTCACTCGTTCCTTTATGTGTAAAGTTTCTCATATAATTTAATACGCTCATTATAGCATAGCGTACACTATTAAATCAATAGAGGTTGTTGTTGTTATAAACAATGCATCATTCATAACAGATAACTAAAACTTCACTACACGCTCACAAAACCACGCGATAAATTATATTTTATGATTAATAATGTGTCATCATAAAAAAGCGTTGGCAATACGAACGGTTTTCTTCCGACCAATAACGCAGCATTCATAGTTATTGTTCACAGGAAAACAAAAATGAAACTGATCAATGTGTGATAGATATCTCTGATATATGGCGGAGTAGGGGGACAATAATTACGTCGTAAATTACGGGACCCGGCGCCACCAGCGCAACGGTAGCGGCAGCGGTATCGGTAACGGTAGCGGTGGCGGTAGCAGTGGCGGTAGCGGTAGCGGTAGCGGTAGCGGTAGCGGTAGCGCGCCCGCGGCTGGAGAGGCTCGCTGCGATTTATCATTATCGTAGACAAATTATGAATAAGTACTTTTGTGATCAGCAAAGTTTTTGGAGATTCTGTTCAATATTCTGCTGTTATCTATGTATGTAGCTGCTGTGTTGTGGTACAGTACTAGTACAATGAAATCGATATTAACATCGATACAAAAACAGATAAATATTGTGTATAACGGCGACGACACTTGCAGGAGTTCATTTTGCGTATTATATCACTAATGCCCGATTTTACCTACTAAACTACTTAGATTCAATCAAACTGGAATAAGACTTACCTACTACGAGATTATTCTATACAAATTCGGCGTTTAATCTAGGTATAAGACCTTATTCCAGTTTGGTCGTATCCACCCTTAATACGTGTAAGGCTGGATTCGACCAAACTGGAATAAGACTTACTCCGAGATTAGTCTATACAAATTCGGCGTTTAATCTAGGTATAAGACCTTATTCCAGTTTGGTCGAATCCACCCTAAATCGGGCATAAGCGAGGTTTTATGTTATTTGAAAGAGTTTATCGCAGGTTTCTTATACTAAATCTGTGCCTTCTGTGAAAAGTGATACCTACTTCTCAAAATGACAACATTTCAATGCCTTTGAAATTGTGTTTAATAAAATAAATAGTGAAAGGTCTATTATTTTATTAAAACTAAAATAATACTATCCGCGTGAAAGTTTTGAAAATAAAAGATTTTCCGTTTTTTTCGCGGCACTGAAAGTTGTAATTTTGAGATGTAAGTACCTATCACTTTTCGCAGGAGGCACAGAAATATTGGCAAGTACCTACCTATACAATGTTTCTGTTTAACTTCATTACCGGAGACCATCTTTATTCCAACCTTCCCATAGCAACAACAAATTAATTTGATTATGTTTTGTTTATATTCAGAATTGATACTAAATCAATCACCCGAGTTTGCATTCTATCCTCAGAACAAGTACTTCATCGATGTTCTCCGCTCAGCGATATTCAGGGGGTTGGTGGGACATAATGGCACGACACACTCACACGAGTGGGCCCCTCGGAAACGCGCTCCACCGGCGCACTCACCCCAACCGAGCTATACTTACACGAGCTCTTCCTCTCGAACATTGCGTTACTTAATAACCCAGATGAACTCAAACTATTGGTGGACTGTTGAATAGAACGTAGGGTTGTTAGGTATTCGTTTGCCGCTTCCTGCACAACGGTTTTACAAAAGCGACTTTAATAGTCACCGTGAGTTATGGTCCGAGAATAATCGCTGAATGTTATTTTTTTATGTGACACGTCATAGAGACTACATCCTGCCTGATGGTAAGCAGCCGATGTAGTACAAAATAACAAGAGCGCTCTTTACCGTGGAACAAGCACGGTAACAAGCGCACCCATTCATGATGGCCTGCATAAATGCCGTTTCACGCTCCACTTAAAAGACCCGGGACTATAGGAACTGGGAAACACATGCACCAGCAGAGAATTACAAAGCCAAAAGGTCTTTCAGAGAAACGACTTGCCAAATTTTTTGGTAGGAGTGCTGATAGTCTGCACAGTATGATGGTGGTTCCTAAGACCAGCACGTGTAGTCCGGGAGAGGAAAGGAGAGGGCGGGATTAGATTAAAAAGTTCTTCAGAACACTCTCCGCAGTAATTTCAGTAGAAGACACTGAGAGAAGCATTGTCTCTACGCAGCTGGAGGTTCTCAAGAGAGGCTGTAACCTCAGCATCTCCAATAATGCGTTCCGCTCGCCGTTGTAGCCTATCAAGTGCATCAAGGAGATATTTAGCGGAGCCGTCCCATAGATGGGAACAATACTCCATACTCGATCGCACCTGAGTCTTGTACAGCAAACAGCGCGAAAAACCACCTCAGCTTATTGAGAATACCCTACTAACGGTAGGCAGTTAAAATAACACTCTCGTTGTAGCAATTTGGATTCAGTTCCCGGCCGATGTCCATGCCGAGTAAGGAAGGGAGTTAGTTACCTTGAACGAGAATGCTCAAACCTGGGTTTTTCCGGCATTAAACACGACCAGATTTTTTAGATCCCCACTTAGATACACGATCGAGAGTCAGGTTTAGTTTGGCAACCAGTTCTTGCCTTTTCACTACGATATCAGCTTGCTTTGCCGCAGGATGTTCTATGTACTGCTCATGCACCGTACTGTCATCCGCATAACAATGAATATTGCCCAAGGACATGTCACGGCAACTTGGAAAGAAGGGAGCGATGCCATACTCTATCGAAATCTTTGGCGACATCGTTTAACCATATGCGTGAGTAACGTACCTACGCTAGAAGATCACCCGTTGATCGCTTGGGTCTGAACTCATACTTGCGATCATGGAGCAGCGAGTGATCCTCTAGGTAGTGAATGACCTGAGAGTTAATTGTCCGCTCAAACACCTTGCACAGCACAGAAGTTACAGCGATGGGTCAATAGTTGGCTAGATCCGAGCGATCCTCTTTTTTGGGGATGGGTTGCATGTTCGCTTCCTTCCAAGACACCGGCACAATACCGGTATCGTAAGACATCCTCTAAACAATCGTGTTAACACAAGAGACAACTCAGCCGCGCATCTGAGCAGCACAATCTCCGGAACGCCATCCTGGCCCGCGAGCCTTCCGCAAGTCGAGAGACTGCAGCATGGCACGTACATATTATTGTATTGTCAAAGGTTATTTTTATTCATTCCATTTATTCAAGGACATACTAACGAACAATCACCGAATTATAATGAATTTTAATTTCAGTCCAAGTAGTTATAATTTCAACCTTTTAGCAGTAGGTTATGGTCTAACCTCCCAATGCGTTGTTGTTGGTGGAAGGCCTGTGCCACGCCTGTGCCCAGCGGTCAGCGGTCAGAGCTTAGCAAAGATTTGTATTGTATGCCAAAAATAATTATTATGCCGAAGCATTATTATGACAAAAATATACGCTTAGTCTCTTTATGCCAAATTTAGTGACGTATAAAAAATGTCGAAACGAAGGGATGCCTTCGCTTATAAGAAACATGACAGAGAAATACTACGCTTGTAGAAATTTTTAGTACAAACTAAATCACCCTCATATTTGTATGACAAGTTGTTATTTTCTAATGGTGTTAGAGCCACTTTTCATCTTGGTTGTTCCAGTCACAGCACATCAGCATTTCGCGGAAGCTTTCGGTACTCCGCCATGAAATGTTGGGATTATATCCATCCACCTTTCAAGAAATGCCTGACATTGTGTTCTTTTAAATACAAATATAAAAGATTTCTTTTAGATTTGCAAAAGGACTCTTTCTAATTTTCAAGTAAAGTTTAGCTAAAAGTACATTGGCCACGTTGTTTCCCACGTCAAAATACTGTGTTCATCATAAGGGTTTATTCTAAACATTGGGGAAATCATTGTTATCGGTTTAGTCGATGTTGAGTTTCTTATGTGAGTTTTATAATATTTTTTTTATAATTATGTATATGATGTACTTTGTATACTTAGAATTTGGTTTGGCTTAATATTTATGTTTGTAAATTCTTTTTAATGTAGATTGCTAATATAATGTTGTTAATTCACTAAATTAGTTTTTTAGTTTTAGCGTATTTAGGTAGGTACCTATCTACGGAAGACCAGCTTCGCGGCATTACCACAGAATATCATTTGATATTATGATAGTACTACGGCATTACTGAGATGCTACGACACAATTCTGAGTAGATGCTTTTTCAGTGTTACTTAATATTGTTATATGTAATTTATATGTTGTGTTTGTTGATGTTGAATAAATTTATTTCTATTCTATTCTATTTTTTTGCTAACAATGATGAATCCTATACTCATAGGATTAGATATAGATTGTTTTAAACAGAAGAACCGATGCTGTAGATAAAAAATATAATGATATACATGTCAAAAGTTTAAGCGACTCTAACTTTAATGCTTATTAATTTATTCAATTTTATATTTATAAAAGTTAAACAGGAAATTTATTTATTGCTTAGTTTCTGTTTTGTTAGTAATAATTTTCGTAAAGTTATTTATCATTTTTTGTCAATTTCAACTAATTCAAACGGTGCAGCTGAATTCTTCTTGTTGACCTGCTATTGGCCTTTGGTATTTTAATTTTACCAAACAATGTGTGTGCGGTTTGGTCCAGATATTTTATTTAGCATGTTTCAATCAAAAGGTGCAAAATTGACCCAGTTACATAGCAATTGAAAATAAATTGTTTAGATCTTTTCAGTTACCCGGGACTTGAGGCGGTTTCTAGTTCAGGGTCGCCAGTATCCGGGGCACCGTCGTCGGGTCCCATAGCGCCAGGCGGCGGGGTGTCACGAATCTGATTCTCTACAGGTTTCTTCACAAGTTGCATTGTGAAATTGTGGTGGATCTCGATCATGTGCTCCACAATGTAGGTTACGTCGATGTTTTTCTTCAGGCAGTAGGTGTAGTAGATGAGGCACTCGTGCACGTTGTGGTTCTGGTTCACCGCGGACAGGCTGTTGTTCTGCACGGTGAACAGGATGCGCATCTCGCGCACCAGCTTGTCCAGCCGGCAGTAGATGAATGCCACGCGGAACCTGCAACAACCAGATTCTGTCACCTCAGTAGTGCAGTGAACCGCCACTCGGCAACACTTCGACTTTTCAAAGATTTTTGGTGCTAAAAATTACCTACATTTGCAGGGTATTTAAGGACAACTCTGAGAAATCCAACACCCAGGCCGTTGTCGGTCTGTTTTGTCGGACTCGGACCCTGGGACTGATCACAACTAATGGGCTCGCTGATCGGGTATAGTGAGCTGAAAAGCTACGATATTTGCAACGCAGATTTTAGTTTACTTATTTACCTCGATTGACATAATTATGTGGATGGTGCAAGTGAATATTTGCATAGACAACCACTATGCTGCTGAACCTCACAGACGATATCTGGCACGCCATGGACAACCGGTTGTACACGGTTCTTATCCTGCTAGACTTTAGCAGCGCTTTCAACTCTGTTGACTATGATATCCTTCTTGCCATTCTTCTTTCTCTTAACCTTACCCCTGCTGTATGATCTAAAGGCCCAGATCCGCTGGACTCCTTAGACCATAGCTCTGCCATCAGAGAATGTATGATTCAGAGGTCCTGATCCGCTGAATCTCCAGACCAGAACATTCTCACTTACAATCTAACTTAAGTCTAAAATTAACTTACTATTATGATCCTCGTGTGGTGTTGGTGGCTCGCCGCGCCGCCGGCTGCCGCTGGTGATGGTAGACTGCGCCCCTGGCAAGCATCCCCTGGACGCTGGTGATGAATGATAAGGCCCTAAACCTCCCGTCCACCCCTTAGTACTGATAACCTCAGAAAACATTATGATGATCCTTTACCTTTCGGGTTACAGCACTTAACCCACGGCCCCGCCGTGGGACTGTACCGTAATAAACCGATGCACAATAACACTTAACACTTGTTCAACATCCCCTCTCCTTACTTCACTAAGTTTATTTGTACTGGCACCTCGAGACCAACCGTTAGGTTATGCAAGAAGTGCCAGCCGTCCCTGCGCCAGTAGAACACTCGCGCAGGAGACCACCAACGTTAGGTCTTGACGCCAAATTAGTGCCCGCCGCAGCGCGCTCTTCATTCGGTACTCATAAGACTAGTGTCTCAGGAGAGTATCCCCGTGAACACGTGTAGTTCACTGCCTATTGTCCAGATAGGTAACCGGAGCTGTCAAGCTCGCTCACTTCTCGTTGCACGAAGGGCACAACTCGCAGTTGCCACTGCTAGGGTCGTCGACTCTAAAGTCGACTCCCAAGTGTCCACCTTGGTAGCGGAGTAGTAAGCACACTCACTTCTCGGAACCCATCCGGGCGCCTAGCCAGTTCCCACGTCCTACGCGGCTGGCTGGACCGGAGGCTACGGCATCTAGGAGGCCGCCTCTACTAGTTCTCCAGACTAGTACCGGAGATGTCAACACCAATGTCCAATGAAAACCACCGGACAAAGCTGCCAACTATAAGGGAAACTCACGTTCCCCGCAGGACTTTTCGCTTCTGGCCCCTCAGAGACCGCTACTAGGCCCCGCTCGCTGTGCACGAGTTTGGAAGTCCTGGCACACAATACCAGGACAAACGAACATTCCCAAGCTCTACAGCTAACCACACGCCACTACGAGTCCAACCCATGTCTGGATCCCGCCGGAGGCGCCTGGTTAAAGGCACGACCAGCGGGGGGCTAGAACCGGAACCCCGTAGTACCTCTGAAAACACAACCGGACCCGTAGTTCCAGTTGCGATACCCTATCTATTGAGGGCGGTAGATAGGGACTTGTTCAACAGTAATTGTTCACAATCAACCTGAGATACCTACACGGCATGTGTCTCATAACCAAAAAAAGGCCAAATGCCTCGTGCTTGACGGCCGCTGTCCAAACTTCCCAGGTAACTAGTTTACAATTAGCCCTCCCTGGGTACAAGATTTACTATTGTTCTAAACACAGTTACATACTTATTTACTACATAATACGGGCCGCCGAACCAAATTACGTGCCGTCACATAACCAAAAGTGCAAGTCAGTGTTACGTCGCCGCGCGACGTCACACAAGTTCACTAACTGACAGCCGCTGTCATAGAAATTAAAAATACAATGAATAGCGTTTGGTTATGCAGCGTTTCATCTTCTACACCTGCGGTAATCGGTTGGTTCTCGGACTACATACGCAATCGTAGCCAGAGCATCAGGAACTTAGGAGTGGGGGGGGGGGGACTCAATGTAGGAAAATAATAGAATATTATATAATTGCATTTGATTAGGGTACACCGGAGGTCATAGAATAGAAAAGTTCTGCCTATTCGACCATTAACAATAGCATGCAAATATTATCTTAAGTTAAAATCAACAAGTACCACTACTTTGTTTTTTTTCCTAGTGTTGCTTACCACACACTAAACTACGATTATTGTGTAGGTAGGTAAGTTGTCATATATTACTCTCTATGCATGCCATGTACACTTTTAAGGGTTATGGTCTAGTTCCCGATACATAGTCCCTACTTATGTTGTTTTTATTGTATGACTGTAACCTGTTTGTGTGCTTAAATAAAAAAATAAATAAAAAATATGTATCCATATTGAAGAATGTATTATAAGAACGTATATAAGTATAGCACAATTAGTCCCGCATATATCTTTTTCCCACCACGGCTAGGGTTCGCTGGAAGAGATCTCTTCTAGAGATAAGCTCATCTTTGTATGTGTCCTGTGTAACCTGTGTATAAGTGTAATTTCTTGTGCAAAAAAGTATTAACAAAGTAACGTGATATAATCGTAAGTGATGCCATCCCCTCTGAAAAGGAAAAATTTAATGTAGGAAAAATTGTTTGCCTAATATTGTTCGGTCACAGCAGCTTGAGGAACCTAAAGTTTCTCGCGTCTTATAAATCACGTGTAAAGGCGTAGCATAGCTATAAGCCATAATCCCAACCTGATATCGTTCTTGTAGCGCTCCACGAGCTCCGAAAGGTGGTTCATTCGGTACTGGGTGAGGTAGATGGCGGTCTGCATCAGCTCAACGGTTCTCGTCTTCATTTCCCGTTCTTCAGGCTCATGGAAGCGGTAGTTTCTTCTAGCGCTTGGATCTGATTATAACAATACAAAGAATTATTTTTTAAGCTTTAATTATTTGCTGTCCCATAGCTGACTACAAGGACTCCCTTTTTAGTAAAATCCTTTGAGAAATTCTTAAAGTATACATTTTGTCAAAAAAGTTTCGGGCACGGATGATTTGTTCATGATTCCAAATTATTTTTTTGTTTTTTTTTGTTGCTAAATTGGCACAACTGTTAATTATTTGGGCGCGGAGTTTGAGTTGCATCTGTTATTTAGATTAAATACAGTGCTGTTCCGAATTTCGTGTTCGGAGTCACTGAATATGTCACAGAAGGCGTACGGTAAATCGACTTTATCAAAAACACGTGCTTATGAGTGTTACAAAGCGTTCAAAAGCGGTCAAGATGTGATGGAAGATTTGCTTCGCTTTGGTAGGCCACTAACGTCTTCAACTGAAGTTAACATCGGAAAAGTGAAGGAAATGGTGACTGAAAATCCTCATTCAAGTTTGAGAGAGATAGCCGCTGAACTTTCTGTGTCTCACGAGTCGATCCGTACCATTTTAAATAATCACTTGGGTATGAAACATGTTTCCGTTCGGCTAGTCCCAAAAGACCTGAATTTTCTACGAAAACTCAATCGCATAAGAGTCGCTGAGGACATGCTAGAACGAGTCAATTCCGACTCAACATTCATGCAACGCATTGTTACTGGTGACGAGACGTGAGTTTACGAGTTTGACATGCAAACTAGTCAACAAGCTTTAGAGTGGCGCCTTCCGACTGAAACGAAACCGAAAAAACCACGCCAAAGTCGATCAAAAGACAAAGTCATGTTGACTGTTTTCTTTGACTATCACGATGTTGTGCACTCGGAATTCTTGCCGGAAGGTCAAACAGTAAATAAAGAATATTATTTGAAAGAGCAAATTCGACAAAAAAGGGCAAATTTGTGGAAAGAAGATTCTTGGATTTTGCACCACGATAATGCGCTTTCACACAAGGCCATAATTGTGAACGAATTTTTGACCAAAAACTTAACAAATACCATCGAGCAACCACCTTATTTACCAGATATGGCTCCAGCCGACTTTTTTCTTTTTCCTAAATTCAAATTTCCACTTCGTGGCACCCGTTTTGATGATTGGATTATTCGTTGGTGTAAGTGTATCGTTTCTGAAGGAAGCATACTTTGAAGGCGATAAAATAAATTTCGATGAATAACTAACATTTTGAGTATTATTGATCTTTTCCCGGTACTTTCTTGACATAGTAGGTGGTCCATTTAATTGTGTAGCTAGAGGCTCTAGGCTTCCCTGACATTAAAATAATATGAAAATGAAAAAATGTTTGCCCTGGTTTTTAAAGAAATATACTTGTGTTCCAAAAGTCAATATACCTGCCTGTCATAATTCCTCTACTCCCATCAAGTGATGTGGAGTGTCTTACCCAAACTCTGCTTGATCGTATTGTATAATCGCGCGTTGTCGTGGTACTGCTTCGGCAGCGCCATCTTGCCCAGCGTGAGGCCACCGTGGCTGGTCCTCTGCCTCAGCAGCTGGGCCAGCTGCTGGTCCTCCCCCACCAACTCCTTGTCCCCCAGCTGGATCAGGTGCTGACCCATGGAACTCGTCAATACTGACAGATATTCATTATTAATTACGCCTTTTAAGCGAGGGGAACCTTTTTATTTGTAAACTAGCCTAATGCACTAATTTTACAATATTATTTTAAACTTTCATAGTCAGTACAATTATTTTTATAAAAAAACGGGATTTTTGCTATGTTTGAGTTGTTTGTTTTGAGTCCCCGATATTTCGGCGCAGTTGCATGCACCATGATCACGGAGTAACTGCACTTAATGCGGGTGGATGTTAGGAGCAGACGAAACGGTCTACCCTCTTTCTCGTTCGTTTACTGTGCTCGACACTCGTACCACTGTTTTCAACAACTCGAACTTGTTCACGACACAACTCACTGTGAGTTATCAGTACGGGAAATGCCACCCTTTTTATTCTTGCGGTTTTTACATAACTGAATCGCGGGACTCAAAACAAACAACTCAAACATGGTAAAAATCCCGTTTTTTCATAAAAATAAATTTACAATTTTAATTAATTAAATAAAAACTGTTCTCGAGCAGCACCAGCAGCATTGTTTTTATACACACATTCGATATCTCTAGAGTCGAACAAATATATAGAATAAATTCATTAAAAATATCTACTAGCCAAATTAAAGATGTTAGCTAATCGGAACTCACCGAGGACGAGGAGGAGCCACATGGTGCGGCGCGGAGTGCGGCGGGTCCTATCGCGCGTCCTATAGCGCGTGTCCTATCGCGTGTTTTACTGCCCATAAACAATTAACGACATCCCAGTTCGTAAATAACTCGTTACAGTGGTTACGCAACGCGGCCGAGCTCTCGCCGCGCCGCGCGCTGGACTCCGGAGTCGTGGAGTCACGGACACAGTCAGTCCGTCAGTCACAGTCCATCACACCCGGACACCCTAGATACCCCAGAGACCTCGAATCGAAATCAGACACTTTTACGGGTTTATCTAACTCTCTACTATTTTCCTTATTTGTGAATAAGCTCGTTAAAGTCATATATGACTTTACGCGGATGATCTACAAATTTATAAGTTATTTGATGCATCCAATGCTGACTGAACAATCGATGCGATTAACAAAGATCTTCTTGCAGTAAAGTCTTGGGCGGACTCTTTTGGATTGCTGATGAATCCTAGTAAATCACAGGCCAAAAAAGGGTTTTACAACAAATTCGATTTTGAATAACTCCTCAAGATCACGTATGACGGAGTGAATCTTACTTATACATACAAAACTAAAAACCTTGGCCTCATTATCGATCACACTTTGTCCTGGAGATCACAATAAATGAAGTATTTTTTCTGGCTCTCTTACACTCCTAGCGTCGTCCCGAGCTCTTGGAAGACAGCCCTTGTCCACCCGATTCCAAATAAACAAAAATTTTAACAAAAGTAAAAAACGGCTCCAAAAAATTTGACTGAAATAATTTTTTTTTTATAGCAGAAGGAGGCAAACGAGCAAGCGGGTCACCTGATGGAAAGTAATCACCGCCGCCCATGGACACCCGCAAAACCAGAGGAATCGCAGACGCGTTGCCGGCCTTTAAGAAAGGAATAGGCTCGTTTCTTGAAGATCTCTAAGTCGTAACGGTCCGGAAATACCGCAGCCGAAAGCTGGTTCCACAACACTGTAGATCGAGGCAAGAAATGTCAGACGAAAGTCAGTCAAGAAATGAAAGACGCACAGTAGTAGACCGCCATTCATCAAGGTGATGTGGATGAAATGACAGTCGATTGCGTGTAGTGCGGTGAAAGAAATCAGCGGCAGGGATCAAGCCGAACAATTCCTCAGAACACTCCCCATGATATATACGGTACAATATACAGAGAGACGCAACGTCTCTCCGACGAGCCAGTGGATCGAGCCGACCTGAAATATCCACGTCGTCGATAATTCGAGCAGCTCTGCGTTGGATGCGGTCAAATGGAAGGAGTTGGTATTGGGGTGCTCCAGCCCAAAGATGGGAGCAGTATTCCATATGCGGCCTGACCTGTGCTTTATACAGTTGTAAGCGGTGGGCCGGCGTGAAATACTGACCCGCTCTATTAAGCACACCCAGTTTTTTCGAAGCTAATTTAGCTTTACCTTCCAAATGACCACGAAACTGAACGTCACTCGAAACTCGCCAAGGATTCCAATAGTCGGATTGGTATCAAGGGGAGCTCCCTCAAAGTTTAGAGGTACGACGAAGGGATGTTTTTTGCGGTAAATGCGCAAACTTGTGTTTTGAGGGGTTAAAGTGGACTAGGTTATGTCGGCCCCAATTCGAGACATGACTTAACATGTTCTCGGTGTCAGTCACAAGTTTATTCCGGCTCTCGATGACGCTTTCCAGAGAAATATTAGCTCGCCCGGTGTAGAGCGTATCCCCAGTACTATCGTCTGCATAGCAATGAATGCTGTTGTTATGCAACATGTCATTGATATGAAGAAAAATTGGTTGCCTGTAAAGTCGGTATACGGGCGAAAGTTTTACGTGACAACGACTTTGAGTGGTAAAATAATTTTAATGTGAATATTCATTCGTATAGTAGGAAGATCTCGCTCTGTCTCTCTCGCTCTTAGGCGGGCTAACTGTGCTCGAGTGGAAGGGACGCGTGCCTTTCACTTTTTATGTCTGTCTCTCTCGCTCTTAGGCGGGCTAACCATGCCCGAGTGGAAGGGACGCGTGCCTCTCACTCGCTCTCATTGTGAGCGCATAACGTGAGCGGAGCGTAACGCAGTTTCTTGAAGTGTCACCCGGCAAACCAATTTAAAAGACGTTGTCACGTCAAAAACAGAGTAGGGGACAACACACACCCCTGCGAGACTCCAGCATTCACTTAGTAGCTGGTTCTCTTCTAGGTACCCCAAGAGCTGGCGGTTTATAATCGACTCCATTACTTTGGAGAGTAAAGAGGTAATAGCTATTGGCCTGTAGTTGGACGGATCTGAGCGATCGCCTTTTTTTGGGATCGGGTGGACAAGGGCTGTCTTCCAAGAGCTCGGGACGACGCCAGTAGTGTAAGAGAGCCGGAAAAGGCGCGTTAGAACTGGTGCCAATTCAGGAGCACACGTCCGAAGCACAATGGGTGGAACTGCATCTGGCCCACTCGACTTATGGATATCAAGGGAAAAAAGAGCCTTACGAACTGACCTTTGCAGGAACTGAACATTTGGCATTGTACAAGCGCAATGCGGTATAGTTGGTGGAGAGTTTTCCCCGTCGTCCATGGTCGAGTTTGATGCGAAAAGAGAGCCCAAGAGATCGGCTTTCTCCTTTGCAGTGTAGGCCAGGCAGTCATCTGTCTTGTGCAATGGTGGTAGGGACGGCTTACAAAAAATTCCCTAAGATAGCTTTGGCGAGAGACCAGAACGCACGCGTCCCCGAAGGAAGACGCACTAGCCTCTCGCCGATTCTACCTATGAATGATGACTTCGCCTTGGCAATGTCCTTCTTAAAAGACCTGGCGGCAAAGTTGTACTTCTTTTTGAGCGCACTGGTGTTTGAATCCTTTGATGACACCGCATTAGCCCAGGCTTGGTAATGTTGACGCTTTTGGCGAGACGCCATTTTGCAGCAACGACCAAACCATGGTTGGGACTTGCCGCCAATGGGAACCACAGAGTTTGGAATATGAAAAGTTCCATTCCCTGCAGTATCACATCAACGACAGAGTCAGCGGCGACATCAGGATCATCCAGCGAGAAGCAAACTCGCCACCACGGGTAGGACGCAAAGAAACTTCGCATCCCATCCCAGTCCGCCGACCTATAATGCCAGACTCGACGGCTAGCCGCTGGTTGCGGTTTTGAAGTTTCTGTGAGAAGCACAGTGCTGCGAATCAGACAGTGGTCTGATGAGCCTAGTGGTGCATCAACAGAAACTTGATAGCCGTCTGGGTGCGAGGTCAGCAGAAGGTCCAATAAAGAAGGTGCATGGCCCTCCACATCTGGAACCCGTGTTGGCTCGGTTACCAATTGGGACAGACTGTCGGCCAAAGCGAAGTCATGAACGGCTCTACCCGCGTGGTCAGCTGTGCTTGTACCAAGCCATTCGACGTGGTGGGCATTTTTTTATTTTTTCATATGAGGAGGCAAACGAGCAGGCGGTTCACCTAATGGAAAGCAATCACCGCCGCCCATGGACACCCGCAAAACCAGAGGAGTCGCAGATGCTTTGCCGACCTTTAAAAAAGGAATAGGGTTAGGGGAAGGAATAGGAATTGTGAGGAGGGGTGGGAGGAGAAGGGGCCTCCGGAACTCTCACTGGCCGGACGAAACACAACAGCACCAAGTGCCATTATTTCACGCCGGATATTCGTGAGAGGGTGGTATTACGCCGGGCGAGCCGGCCCAATGCGTGCTGCAACGCAGCGTGGCTCTACCGCTCAGTCAGTGTCACTCATTTAGCACCACCCAGGGGTCATGTGTAGGGTCGCAAGGGTAAACCTACGAACGCGAGAAACTTTAACCTCTTAACTTTAAAATTGAAGTCTCCCAATACCACAATCTCGGCCGAGGGGATCCGTTGGAGAAGGGAGTCTGTCGCTGTTTGGACGGTCTCGATAAGTTGGTCAGTTCCGTTGTTACCGCTGTGGGACCTATACAGGCACGCGTCGACGCGATGATGACGTCCGCAGTCGACGTGTAGTCATTAGATGGAGAGGTCCCTATCTTCAAGATTGCCAAGGCGACGGACGCACATATCCTCCCTGACATAGGCACAAACACCGGCTCGTGGCACAAATGAATGTTCCAGGTTGTATCCCGGGTAGCGCTAGTAAGAGATGTCAGGAGGGGGGATATCGGCGTCTCGGTGAGGAAGAGCAAGGCCGGTTTCTCCGTCTCGAGGTGGTAATGGACGGCGCTCAAGTTAGAGTGGATTCCCCTGATGTTGCAGAAGTCCACGCGAAGCGTAGGAGGGGGTGCCAATTGCCTCGCCTTTCTTCTGCCTGCAGCATGCCTTGACACGAGCGAACTTTTGCCCTCCCCAGAATACGTAGGGTAGCCTGAGCGAGAACGCTCAGGGGGGGATTCTCCGACACTGGATGTGTCGGTACCCCCCTGGGGTAAATCTAGATTAAAGTTCGCTGCCATATCAATTGTGAGGGGGGGGGGGGGGGAAGGGGTCTCCGGGACCCTCACTCGCCGGACGAAACACAACAGCACAGAGTGCCATTGTTTCACGCCGAATATTCGTGAGGGGGTGGTATTACGTAGGGCGAGCCGACCCAATGCGTGCTGCAACGCAGCGTGGCTCTACCACTCGGTTAGTGTCACTCATTTAGCACCACCCAGGGGTCACGTGTAGGGTCTCAAGGGTAAACCTACGGACGCGAGTAACTTAACCCCCAAAAATGCACTAAAACGTAAAAATAATTGCATAGTTTAGTTTGTTCAATTTACTTGCAATATTAACCTTTATTCTACTCAATCTTATTCTTAAAAAACATTTTTGGAGTCGGTGCCAGCCAAGGTAAATTTAACATTAACATTAAGCGACATACTATATTATTATTATATTAGCCCATATTATCCCATTGCTGGACAAAGGCCTCCCTGACTCCCTCCCCCTATTCCAGTATTTGCGGTCTTTTGCGTGTGTTGGCCAATCCTTCGCGTAAGCATCAAGCTCATCTCTCCACGTCCGTCTAGGTCGGCCTCGCTGCCGTTTAACCCAATTGTCGTTTTTATTTTATAAATATGTTTAATTATCCTTTAACTGTTGTCCTGTTCATTTGTAGATAGATTTTATTAGGTATTGCTACATCGTCGTATTAGGCTGGCACCGACTCCAAAATATTTTTTAAGATTATAAGATTGAGTAGAATAAAGATTAATATTGCAAGTAAATTGAACAAACTAAACTATGCAATTATTTTTTACGTTTTAGTGCATTTATTTCAGTCAAATTTTTTGGTGTCGGTTTTTACTTTTGTTAAAATATTTGTTTATTTCTCGCTTTTTAGTGAATTGTTCTGATCTATTTATCGAAAGCGAATATTGGTAAACCTACAAAACGCGCTTCTCGTATGAGACAGCGCCGTTTAAATGCGACAAGCGAAGAAAACGAGAAACGCCTATCACGTAGGAAATCTACATCCAAAACAGACGGCAAGTTACCCAGATTTACACGTGAACGCTGTATAGAGCCCCCTACGATGATGACTTGCGAGTACTAGGGTTCACCGTTAGGCAAACTACAGAGACGTTTTTGACTTGCTCCAGTCGTAGATCGTAGCCAAGTCACCAATGATCTGCTCAATCGCGTCTGAGAGGTTCTCACCTTAGGCCTGAGAGTAAATTTGTAAGTCATCAGCATAAAGATGTTAAGAAGAATTTAGATAAGAAGTGACAGAATTAATAGTGTGAATAGTGTATTTTTAAAACCTTATAGAAATGTTTTAGAAGGGGTGGGTGATAAAAAGTGGCATATTTGTTCTTCAGCTATCTATATGCAAAATCAGGTCGATGCGCACTAATTTGATTTTGATAAAAATGGGACTTTTTGCTTCGTTGCACAAGTATCTTAATCGAGATATCTTATCGCCACCCGTGAAATATTTATAATTAAGGAGTTCCAATGCCATTCTGTGGTCTTCTTCATCAGTTCTACTTCATCAAACGATACTTTCTGAATGCAAATACGTGACTTATTGCTGAAAATACCAAAATCGCTATAGGTATGCCTACAATATTTGAGGAGTTCCCTCAATTCCTTGAGGATTCCACTATCGGAACTGGATTTTGATAAAAATGGGACCAATCTGTAAGTATATCCTTTCAAATAAAAAAAGAATTTTCTAAATCGGTGTATAAATGACGGAGTTCTGAGGTAACAAACATAAAAAAACAACATATAACCGAATTGAGAACCTCCATCTTTTTTTGAAGTCGGTTAAAAAAGGCGATCGCTCAGATCCGTCCAACTACAGGCCAATAGCATTACCTCTTTACTCTCCAAAGTAATGGAGTCCATTACAAACCGCCAGCTCTTAAGGTACCTAGAAGAGAACCAGCTACTAAGTGATCGCCAGTATGGTTTTCGTCGCGGTCGTTCGGCTGATCTTTTAGTGTATCTTACTCACCGATGAGTGGAGGCAGTCGAGAGTAACGGGGAGGCACTGGCAGTTAGCTTGGACGTAGCGAAAGCTTTTGATAGGCTATGGCACAGGGCCCTTCTCACTAAACTTCCATCATACGGGCTTCCTGAGAAATTGTGTTCATGGGTTGCCAGCTTTCTTACTGGGCGTAGCATCAGAGTCGCAGTCGACGGTTCGTGCTCCGATATAAAGACCGTGAATGCTGGAGTCCCGCAGGGGAGTGTGTTGTCTCCTACTCTGTTTCTTCTGCATATCAATGACATGCTGCATAACAACAGCATTCATTACTATGCAGACGACAGTACTGGGGATACGCTTTACACCGGGCGAGCTAATATTTCTCTGGAAAGCGTCATCGAGAGCCGGAATAAACTTGTGACTGACACTGAGAACATGTTAAGTCATGTCTTGGATTGCGGCCGACATAACCTAGTCCACTTTAACCTCTCCAAAACACAAGTTTGCGCATTTACCACGAAAAAACATCCCTTCGTCGTACCACTGAACTTTGAGGGAGCTCCCCTTGATACCAATCCGACTATTGGAATCCTTGGCGTTGATATTTCGAGTGATGTTCAGTTTCGTGGTCATTTGGAAGGTAAAGCTTAGTTAGCTTCGAAAAAGCGGGGTGTGCTTAATAGAGCGGGTCAATATTTCACGCCGGCCCACCGTTTACAACTGTAAAGTCCGGTCATGGGATGGATGGCCGAATTAAATATCTCTAACTCCAATAGCTCCAGCAGCTTTACGTGCACACAGTAGAAGAAATAGGTCTTCTGCCCCCTTACTCTTGAAACCGAACGCTATTGGATCGGATTGGTATTGTGAACTTTAGTATTTTTAAGTTGCGACACCAGCGCTAATTTGGATTCATATTGGGTGAACTAAATGGCATGGCCGCATATGGAATACTGCTCCCATCTCTGGGCTGGAGCACCCCAATACCAACTCCTTCCATTTGACCGCATTCAATGCAGAGCTGCTCGAATTGTCGACGACGTGGTTATTTCAGGTCGGCTCGATCCACTGGCTCTTCGGAGAGACGTTGCGTCTCTCTGTATATTGTACTGTATATATCATGGGGAGTGTTCTGAGGAATTGTTCGGCTTGATCCCTGCCGCTGAATTCCTTCACCTCACTACACGCAATCGACTGTCATTCCATCCACATCACCTTGATGGATGGCGGTCTACTACTGTGCGTTTTTCAAGAAATTTCTTGCCTTGAACTACAGTGTTGTGGAACCAGCTCTCGGCGGCGGTATTTCCGGATCGTTACGATTTAGGGATCTTCAAGAAACGAGCCTATTCCTTCCTTAAAGGCCGGCAACGCGTCTGTGATTCCTCTGGTTTTGCGGGTGTCCATGGGCGGCGGTGATTACTTTTCATCAGGTGACCCGCATGCTCGTTTGCCTCCTTCTGCTATAAAAAAAAAGTAAGTCGGCGCATGTACTTCTCTTACCATTCTCTCAAGCGACTCTAGTTTTTCTTACTGTACAACACCAAAGACATGTTCGATCAGTCTCTTTTACTCCCTCTTCTCGACTATGCTGATGTTTGTTATTTAGATGCTACTGAGGAGCTGCTAATAAGGTGGACCGCCTGCAAAATCTGGCCATCCGTTTTGTCTTCGGTCTACGAAAATATGACCATATTTCGGAGTACCAGTCGAGGTTAAAGGGGCTCCCAATCCGCCTTCGCCGAGATATGCACATACTTTTCCTCCTTTATAAAAATCTTCACTACCCACAACTCCCTCATTACCTAAAATCCCGTTTTACGCAATTACCCGCCTTTTCCCGCACCAAACCTTTCTGTGATACCAAAACCCTCCCCTATCCACAAGCGAACACCAAGTTTTTTCACAATTCTTTAAGCAGCAAGACTGTGGAATATAGTACTGGCTGGCATTCGTGAGAGTTCATCAGTTGAATCTTTCAAACACAAACTGAAATAGCACTATCTATCGCACTAAATCGATTATCAGTAACTTATATGTTATTATAATAAAGTGTTAAGGTACTTGCACATACGAATGCCCGGCCACTACGAAGGCCCACTTTAAAAACGCGCACTTGCCGCTGCCTAAAACATTCGAAATTTCGCGGTTACATTAACATTGGCCTTAGATTAAATGTGCAATAGCGCCAAATCACTTCAGCGCCGCCATTTTGTTACAACTCGTTCATTTCTCTCTGGACGCCGTCGATGTCGCGTCGCGTGTATATTATTATAACCTCGTTGTGATTGTTTTTGCCAATTTTTCCACAAACAGCGTCAGTTTTCGAGTGATTCTATCATCATATTGTTAAATAATCCTTGAAGAATAGAATGCAATGGTAATTTTACCGATTATTTAGTTATTTGTGATTTTATGTTTATTTTTCCGCCACTATAAAAAATTCGTAAATTGGCCCGGGCCTACGTAGGGGCCTATGGGCTTTACTAAATCTATTAAAATGGCAAATGCGCCTGCATTGTAAATACTTAAGTATTTATGAGGTCTATTACATCTCGTCTGTAATTTTTGCGTAAAATGGCTAATTTTGGCGTTATGGATCTCAGAAACCAAAATACATTAACAATTATGACTTATTGAATAGTGTAGAATAGCTATTGGAATAGTGCGTAGCGGCCTCGCTTTTTGTAATGTTTGCTTAACTTTTAAATTAAACCCAAAATTGCAGAGATTGATATTCATAAAGTGGGCGAAGGCACTTTTTTGAGCTCATCGATTGAACTACTGTTCTAAACAAGTGAATTAAAAAAATTATAATGTTATCTCTTATATAGTCGAATAGTGCGTAGCGGCCTCGGAATTTTTAGATATCATTGATTTTATAAAGGAACAAAATCTTATTCTAAACCAAAAAACAACGAAAATCGCTGTAAGTTAACTGTGAATATCTCCTATCTACGATAATATTATTGAGCAAAATTTATACGAGAGTAATTGTCACTTCATGAGAAATAAAGATTTATATTTAATTTATTATCCTATTTCGATAAAAACGATAAATACAACTGCAAAATTACTTCAACATGCGATGCGCCAGCCGTCCGAATTCAACTTATGCTCATAGAATGGAGATTTGTAATATTATGCATAAATTTATTTTCCTATTTCGATAAAGACGATAAATACAACTGCAAAATCACTACAAAATGCGAAAATGGGCATTTTAAGCAAAAATCACATTCGAGATGTAATAGGCCTCTTAAGTATAAATAAAACGAAATTGGTTTGTTCAGTTTATTTATTTTTCATGCCAAGCTCCTGAAGGTATTTTAAAATAGACACAATATCGTGTGGGCGATTTGAACTCGCATTTCATACTTTGTATACTTATTAATGAGAATTTTAGTAATTGTATTAACTAATATTAGTATTTCTTTGAAAAAACTAATATTATAGATCATGGATCCACATCCACAACCAAAGAAAAAAAGAGACCTTTGGACTGAAGGGGATTTTTTAATTAAAAAGTTGTTCCTAAAGTTAATGAAAAAATAAAATTATTCTATAGCGCACTTCAAAATTGAGGGGGGGGAGGAAGAGGGTGAGCCAAAGTGCGAAAATGCAGATATTTTTATTTTAAGGTTATTTTAGGTTATTTTTCGGGAAAAAAAAAACAAATACTCTAATAAGTTACCATTATTGTACCCCCCCCCCATCCCCCTCCCCCTTACTCTCCCCCCCAAGATATTTTTCAATGGAGCTAGTTTTCTGTTGTCTAATAAAAACCTCAAAATTCATGACAATCGCTACGCAAAAAAAAACAAAAACAAAAACCGCTGCTTAAAATGTCATTTGGATAAAATAAGCGATCGTTGGCTTTAAAAACGGCCGCATCCAGATTCTTCTGCGTTTGCGTCTCCGTAATAATAGTACGAGCAACATCGTACTGACCAAGAACAACGAGTCCTTTTCTGAATACATGTCGAAAGAAACTGATGGAATTTAGCCAGGGTTAATCGATCAACGTCGACCGAACTTCGATCGATGGGTTAGACGAACGGTATCCGTCGATCGATTAAAGCTACCACACCTATCGATCAAAGTCGACCGACCGTCGATCGATTGGTTAGTCAAACGGTATCCGTCGATCGATTAAAGCTACCAGACCAGTTGATCAACTTCGATCGACGTTGATCGATGCCGTCGATCGACGATCGATCGATTGGTCTGGTAACACCCTTATATTGTTTGCTGAATGTCGACCTCGAATCGAAATCAGACACTTTTACGGATTTATATAACCATTTTATTTGTTTAGAACTCTTTAATCAACACGGTGAAAGAATAATACAACCTCCCTCCCCCCCCCCCCCCCCCGTTCCCTAAAACCTGACTAACTGACTAAAGACTGCACATACATCCAACAGCATAATCTGTCACGCTGAGCACATGTCCAGTGTCAGGACTATGTTAGAGGATTGCTTTTGCTGTCCTCATTGACTGTAGAGGAGGATTTCCCGAAATAAATATTTCTTATTATTTAATTATCCATTCACTTTATTCCATAATCTTCTTTTTTACCAATTGAAATTTTCCTAAATGATTTTCAAGAATGTCTAATCGTTTTTAATACCGAAAGGTATTTTCACCCATCAAACATTTTCCATAATCTCATAAATTGCCAGTCCATTCGCTTTATTTCCCAATCTTCTTTTCACCAATTGAACATTTTCCTAAATGATATTTCTCCATAATGAAGAATTTCTAATCGTTTTAAATACCGTAAATACCTTACGGTTTTTCACCTATCGTAAATTTTCCCCAATCTCATAAATTGCCAGTCAAATTTTTTTGCAAACTATAACAGGCGAATCAACATAATCGACGCTAGGTAAGGTATAATAGGTCCATCATGCCAACGCATCTTATCTGCATCGTTTCATGTCCTACCAGATGCCCATAGGAGGCGGTAACCACTTACCATGTGGTTGGCCGCTACGATGGCTCATTTCTCTGGCCACATTATGTATAAATAAAGGTGTGCCTATCTATAGTACCGTTCTACCAAAATCTTCACAGTACGTTTGTCTTTTAACCATAATCACATTCGTAAAGTTTTCCTAACCAAAAAGAGACCTCCTTACACAATAAAGCTTCATTTTGCAAAAAAATTGGACTGGCAATTCATGAGATTGGGGAAAATTTTTGATGAGTGAAAATACCTTTCGGTATTGAAAACGATTAGACATTCTTGATTACGGGGAAAAATCATTTAGGAAAATGTTCAATTGGTAAAAAAGAAGGTTATGGAATAAAGCGAATGAATATTAAAATAATATGAAAAAATAATTTCGGGAAATCCTCCTCTACAGTCTCCTCATTGCCTAGTCTCTGACCAACCTTTAATGCTCTAAGGTTTAGAATAAAATTAAATACTAACACGCGTTTCTAAACTTATTTTTTATAGTGTGTTCGACTGCCAATTATTATCGATACAAACATAATTATTATTGAATTATTCTAGGACCCCTTTGATTCAATTGCTACGGTTCGATGGTATAAAATTACATTATTTAAAACGATCGTTTTCAACACATTTGAAAGTGCACAGAAAACCAGTAAAACGTGTTATTACATTTGCAAAATAATTAATTTTAATGAGAAGCTAATTGAAATTCCACATTTCAATCAGGCGGGCGTGATGTATGTAGTCATGTATGCATGTATTTGTTTCAATAAGAGGAGAAAATAATTAAGGTAATTTTGTTGTTCAAGTGAAAGTGCTTATATGCTACTTAGATATCCCACTCATTGGCAGTGTGAAAAAGCGCGAGTCCTAGATTCAATTCCCCGGTCGGGTCGTCTGGCCGTCCCGCCATCGCCAGCACCTTGGAAGTGTGGAAATTCCATCATAGGGTTTCTAGCCCAGTCCGGCCAGGCGGTGGCAGTTGCCCGCGACACGACGAAAACTTCGGATGCTAAAGTAAAATACAGAGATCTAAATATTTTGTTGAAAACATTTAAAAAAAGAATTTATTTAGCTGAGTTAATGCGATTTAATGTCCACTGTAGAAAGTTTAAAATCGTAATAACTCAGTTAAATAAACGGGCAAGACCTTCTTTCTGGTGTAAATCTGCTTAAAATCTTGCCAATTCAGATCCTTTTGGGTTGTTTGCTTGGATCGGGTTTTGCTTTGACCACTCAAGCCAACGCGCCCACGCAGGGCTGTACGTATTAAGAGTTAGGGAGAAGTTCCATATCTGCCCCAGAGCGTCGTAAGCTTTTGCTTGTCTATCTATGTCTGTAGTTCCTGTCTAATGTGCAGTACCTAGTTCTTCACTACGTGAGTTTGTTTCGATGCAAATAGATCTATGTCCGGAATTTCCCATTTGGCAAATACTATTTGTGCTACGGAGGATGGTAACAGGTGCCACTCCGGAGGAGTCTGGTTCCGAGATAGCCTGTCTGCGTGGCAATTGTACTGTCTTGGCAGGTGATAAATCGACATGTGTGTGTGATATTTGGCCAGAATATGAAAGACTTCTCGTGCAAGGTCAGTTAGCGCTGCGGACTGCGTTCCTCCTTGGTTGCGTAAGTACGAAACAGCGGTCTTAGTCGCACTGAATAAGCACCGCTCATTAGGCGTCGTTTTTGTTCTGGGACATTGCGTATTGCGGTCATCTCTTTCTTGTTGCAGTGAAGGTTGGTCTTGGTCCGGTCGCCACGTACCCGATAGGTCCTTGTTGTTTAACTTGGCACCCCATCATATGTCGCTCGCGTCGGTGGTTAGATATAGTGGGCAGGCAGCGGCGTATCGTTATTGAAGCTTTATATTTACGAGTATAATTACATCCAATCCGTTTTTGTCCAGTATGATTTTTAGATAAGTACAATTAAAGAACCAATATAAATGAAATAAATCTTTAATTCTTGGAAATATATAATATAAACTTTCTTTGATTGCTTTTCTTTTCTTAAAATATTAGGCCACTTTAAAAATGACTGTCTTGATTTCCGTCGCATTTTTAGATATTTTGTCTCATGTGCGTCTGACACACTAGTTGCCGCCGTGAGCGATGACGGCAGAATGACAAAATGGAGGAACTGTTTCCCCCCTGGCTGGTGGTGGTCAGACTATAATACATACTTTTTTTTCCAGAATTTAAACCATTATTTTCTATGTCTCAGATGGTTTAAAAAATTCAAAGCGCGACCTATCTAGCCTTAACTCGTAATCACTACGCGCGCGCGTAAACCCTGTGCTCCTGACGGACGTCAAATCGATATCGAGTCGGCTTTGTTTAACGGAATATGAACGCTCGGGTCACGCGATGGGTTTCGGTTTCGCGTGGGGGTCGTTGGAGGGTGAACCTTCTGTACGTAAGTAATATTAGTTATTCTGTGCTTGTACCAAGACGAAAAACGAAACAATTTTAAAACACACAAATTTATGCTTATTAATTCTTAACGTTTTTTATGCTTAATTTTTTATAAAAAAAGATATTTGAATGATTAAAAATGTCAACCTTATTGGTTAGGTATATGTAATGTTTAAAGATAATGTTTTCCAAAACTCATTTCAACCGTTACTTTATTTTACTTTAAAAACTCAGTTGTTTCCAATTACTTACCACAATATCAATACGATAATTGGAAATCTCATTTAATTTTATTCCTTAAAGTAATAACTTAAGTTAACAATTCATTATGATTTATCATTCTTCACCTTTCATCCTAAAAAAAACGATATATTACCTATAAATTTTAGCTGTTTGAGTCGCTAGGGGAGAGACACTTGCCCGCTATTTTTGTCTCGTACCAGGATACGTTTGTTTACACAATTCTATGACCACGGCTTATATTTCGGTTCGACGCGATTCTATTTCGGCGTGCAGTGGTACTGGGGGTAGCGATGTACATTTGTCTGGCACAGACTATAGCTCGTTAGATTAGTTGTTAAGTCTTAACTATAAGTTAGTTAACTGTTTTTTTATTATTATTATTATAGACGTCAATAAGTGCCTGTAAAGGTTTACATTGAATAAATAATTTGACTTGACTTGACTTGTATGAATTTGTGATGAGTTTTTGCTATTGGCTTTTCACGATCGTAGCTCTTCTATAGCACCTTGACCCAGGTGCACTAAGTTCGTATTCTGCTTCAGTAGCGCATTGAGTGAGGACAGTTTTGACCCAGTTGATCTGCCAGCCTAATGATTCTAGGGTTTCGTGTCGGCTGTTAGGGCGGCTTGGTCTTTCAGGCGATCCTTCTCTTGGCAAAACAGATAAAAGTCGTCAAGGTAAATTAATATTCTTGTTTCTCTACTTCTTAAGTACTCGCCGATCCAATTCGTTAGACAGGTGAAAGTTTTCGGTGCTGAAAACAAACCGAAAGGTATGCAGGCCATTACCATCAAATTTTCGTCGTAAAGAAGCCTGAGGTAGCTCCTTTGTGCTGGCGCAATTGGTACGTGGAAATATGCTTGGTGGATGTCCAGCTTCACCATCCAGTCTTGACTTTGCAGAAAATTAAGAACACAGTGTACGTTTATAAGTCATAATTTGTTTACGTGGACGTAACGGTTCAGGTTTTTCATGTTGAAAATAGGTCGTAGGGAGCCTTCACTCTTCGGCCGCAGGAACATGGATGATATAAAGCTGGGGCTCGGTGCTACTGTGACGAGAATACCTTGTTCCGTCATTTTATTTATAATTTTTGTCATCTCGGGAGAGAGAGGGCGTCTGGATGTTATCGGTGCCCGGTGGGCTGAGCGGCGGCATGGATTTGAACGGTATGCGCTATCTCTTTTTCACATTTAGAATATATTGCGGAGCTCCGAGACGTCGCCATTGTGATCGATATGAGTGGAGCAGAGCCGCACGAAAACACAGTTGTGTTGGCACAGTCAGTTTCCACATGGTGCCGCCGGACCTCTCCGATCCCGGTGAGATGCGGGAGAGCGCGGGCGTGTTAGTCCGGTATATTTGTTGAAAGCGGTGCCTCTTTCTCCGAGTGCGGCCCAAACTTGTCAGCATCGAAGAGGTGGCTCGTCGAAGGTGGGATTTTGCGTAGGATACCTTTGTTGTATGGATCCTTCACTGCTGAAAGTATGGCCTCTCGTCCGTGCTGTACGGTCTCGGCGCGGTGACCGCAGACCAGTTGTAGCGTATCGTTGTAAGTCTTCATGGCGAATATATTCGAGATTTTTTCAAGATGGAGCTCATACGTGAAGCCTATGTTTTCTTGAGCTTCTGTAAAAAAAAATTAGAACTGGCGCTTCAACGCAGCAGAGGCAACGCACGCAGCAGAGCAAAAGTTATACTAGAGAAAGCTTTATCCAAATTCTTATTTGATCGAGATGAGTCAAAGCGCTTTAACCTCATCATTTGCTACGAGAGCCGTAAACCCGGGAGTGCGTTGATATTGCTTTTGAACGTCCGCGTATTTGACGTTACTCCGGTTGTCGTGGTTAAATCTTTAAACCTCTTTTAATATATTCAAATGCTCAGGACATGCAATGGGAATTGTAGGTTCCTTACTGCCGTACTCAGAGACGTCAATTAAGTTTTAATGTCAATTAAGTCTCTTGCTGTCACTTTCTTTTGTATAGTGTTATATAGAGAATAAAAGACATTCAATTGTCATTTAAACTTAATAATTGACGTCTCTGAGTACGGCAGTTAGTTTTTGCCGATAACGATAGGTTAAATTCGATGCCTTGTTTTTTTGTATTTGTATGGAGGGTAGATGCTGCGTCCTCGTCATAATTCGTTACTAATGTTAAGGTCGACTTGTTCGAGGGAATCATTGTCAATGTTTTTGTTAGAGTTGATATGATTTTTGAGGTGATTAAGTTTTTCGAAAATTTTATCAAACTTACGAGATCTTGTGGCAGCATTGTACTTCTTCCTGAGCATTGGCAAGTTTGGGTCTTTACACTGCCTTGCCAGGCTTTGTAGGCCGATTCTTTGAGGCATGCAGTCGTCTTACCGGCTTCGTTAAATCAAGGCCGACTGTGACATCCAACGGACAACACAGAAGAGAGAATGAATAATTCCGTCCCCTGTAGGATCACGTCTACAATACTGTCCGCAATGTGCATTGTGCATGCGCATGTCCCCCCGCACTGTAATATTCGGAAAACTGAAAAATCGTATTTATGGGATATTAACCCCTTGAACACTGTCAAACCAGACACAATTGGAAATCAATTGTTTCTCGACCGCCGGCGGTCTTATGATCCTTGACATATTACTAATAATAATAATTTATGATATTGACGTTCATGATTTTAATATTAATCTAATCAACTAAGTAGTTGATTCCTTAGGAACATATGCCTAAATCGACTTCCACTCTGACCAACTGGTTGATTCGTTCAGTTGATCGGAGTGGAAGACACGTTTTGAAATTTGGAGTTTTTTGGAGTTTTAAACTGTTCCCGATTAAAACAAAATAATATTATAACCTATAACGCTAAGGAACTGTATAACATAAGTGTAGACTTTTAGACTCGGGGCAAAGGAAAACTGTGTTTAACAACAAACAAACTTTTAAACTCTTTATTTACTTTATAAGAACATAACAAGTTGTCACAGTCTGAATTAGGTAAAATATTGAAATGTGAATACAGGTTGGAGACTATGTTTAATATTTTTATTATTCATTGTTAGTTGATGAAATAATCTTATTCTAATGTACAGATCTCGCAAATAATACTCGGGAAAGCATTCGCACGGTCGCTCAAAACTTATGTTGTTCGTACATGCTTTGATTCTAAGCATTAATGTCAAATTATTGTCATTTAAAAAGATTCTCTTGAAAAACATTTGTATTTCAGCTTCTATTTTTTGGAAAAATTCGATAAGAGAATCCCGCGGGATCATCGGTAACTTCGCAGAAGTAGCGTCCCGGTATTCTTTGTAAATGTTAAAGGCTTCACTTTCGTCAAAAATCCCGTAAAGTTCCACCTCGGTACAATTCGTGTGTCTCTGCAAAGTCTTCATAAGTACAAACGCACAGACATACATGAACTGGTGCTTCTCTGGCAGGTTGAGGTCGCTGTAATCTGATCTCCTGACGTTTCCGTCGTCCTGCTTTTTTTTTATCTTTGAAGTTTGAACGCGGTCCTGTGTCACGTCCGCCTCCGCATTATAAAAACTTGATATAAACTGGGAGAGCTCATCATCTCGATTTTCATTTTTACTTGGTTTGAAAAGAATCGACAATAATTTATTTCTGTATGCTCTAACTAGTCTCCATGCTGTAGGACTCTCGGAAATCCTCTTATTTCTTTTCAGTTTGGTAATAAACCGATTTAACACATTCATATTTAAATACTTCATTGGCAGTTGTGCGTACCCTTCACTGTTCAAATCATCAAAAAGGAGCAAGACAGACTGTAATGTTAACTTAAACTCCTTAATAAACATCACGTTTTCTGTGACGTCGTTGCTATCTTTGAAGACTTGTAACTCTCGGAATAAAGACAAAGTTTCCGTTATAATATTAGTTTGAGGACCGTGGAGAACCTTAACACAGTCTGATTTCTCACCCATGGTAGAGGAACACATGTATTCATTTAATTTACTTATAGTGGATATGAATTTGACGACACCTCTTGCTGATTCATCTATTTGGCCAAAATCTACGTGCGCTGATATTCCCGCTGCAACTGTTTCACTCAAAAGCTCTTTGGTGAGATTTCTCTTTGATGTTCCTGGTGTCACGTGGCAGTCTGTCAGAGCAGGTGCAAGCCGATAAAGTTTCTTGCTATCATTTTCATAAAACTGAAGCACATGTGCCCATTTTACTTTTAATTGTTGAAATTGCAGATCAAATTCCATTAAAACGTGTCTTATTTTAAACATCAAATAGCCAGGGTCGTGCATAAAGTATATTTGTCGACCTTCGTGGAAGAAGAATGGTTTGTCCACAGTAATTTTTTTTACCTTTCTCGTTAACGAAATAATATCCGAATGCAAATTAGAAATACAAAGACGTACATTAAGTCCAACTCCGAAAAGTCTGGTCAAGACATTATGGAACCAGGACGCGATAGCTTGGTGGTCTTTCGATGAAAACAGAGCGTAGCTGGCGGGCAATAGCCAGTCTTCAAAAATGCCACGTGCCATTACCACTACGGCCAACCTGGCCGGCTGAGACGTTTGTGATCCATCTATCTCCTGAAACCCATATATCTTATCTTGCCTAATGTTGTAAAAAAGATGTGGCTTTAAAGGTACAACACGAACTAATACGGAACAATTTCTTTCCTTATCTGTCATTGAATCAACTTTTAATTGAAGAAATTCGATCAACGAGTGGTCTGTCTTCGTAATATGAGGTGAGTATATTTTAGCCAATGTTTTTTTCTTTGGAAGACGTAGCGTCTGTCGTAATGCTGCGTACATATTTGGATTAGTATGAAACAGCCTTAGGTAAAAATACTCTTTCTTATTAAGAGGGTTTTTATAGAATTTGTATTTAAAAGCGGCCTGCTTTTTAACTAGTAGGGCAACTTCCTTCGGCAGATTGAGATCGCAAAGTTTGTCAAACTCGTCGTTTTGAGAACTCTTGTTCTCTGTTACTGGTATGATACGTGGCAAGTATTTAGTTTCGTATTGAGTAGCCTGGTGACGAAACCGACAAACTCTTTTTTTCATGCCAACGGAGTCGCTAGGAAGATTTAGAGATGGGTCGACCTCCTGGCGAAGGATATTCTTGGAGGCGGTAGGGTCGAGGTCATCTCGTCTGAAATGCGACTGGCAGACGAAGTACGAGCCGGGTTTGTCCAGGAGGTCTAGCCGACCTATCAGTCGTAACCATCTGGCAAGCCTGAGGAAAAAAAAAAAAATTATTTATATTTCTAAAATTAAAAACAAACTTATTAGATTTATGTATGACGTATAGTAAAGAAGTGGTACCCCTTAGTGGCCAAGTGGCTAGATTTGCAATTAGCCGGGCATAGTGTATTTTGAATTTTGCAGTGTATAGTACGGGGTTGTGGTTGTGCTGTTTAATCAACCCGCATTTGGCAAGCGTGGTGAGCTGGTGAGTAAGTACCTGCCAATTGTAGCGAAGGTTTTAATGATGGAGGCCTTTGCGCAACAGTGGGATAGTATAAAGGTAAGTGATGTTGATGATGAGCTCTGCAACTATGGATCCACAGCTGAAGTAAGTGTTTCCAGAGGTAGATACCATTACAAGTATATCAAACACAGTAACAAAAATACTAATACGGCCCATGGCCCACACATTTAAAAACCTGTCAATGAGTTAGCATGTATAAATGATCGTGGTGGCAAAATGTTATCGTTATACAAGGTTCAAGGTTAAGTCGACCTATATCCTTTAAGGGGATGTAGTTTCCACCATTTCTGACTGATTTGATTATGAAACACCGTACCCCAAACCACCGTACAAATTCCATTAAGGACAATAGGCGCAGGGAGTAACTAACGTAATACTGTTATTTTGATTACTGCCTGGAAGTGTTTCATCAAAGTTTTTTCTGAGAATTCTGATAATAACCTAGCTTGTTATACCTTGATAGAAAGCTAAGGAACCGTAGATATTTTTACGATTATTATTTTTTTATATCGAAGAAAGAAATACCATTTTTTTCCGAATTTAATTCTTTTTTATACTGTTCATCGTCTACTACGACTCAGTTGCTTGGTACAACTACTTGCAACTTTAGTGTTCAGAATAATTAAGCAACTAATCTTCTACACAAAAATACCAAAACTAAATAAGTTAGAATAAGAATATTTATTTGTCAATAATATATGTGGTTACACAATAAAAGTTGGTACCTATAAAATTTAATTGCATCAACATGTTTAGCCAGTTTTGGCGTACAAATTTTATTTGAAGAACGTTGATTACGAAGAGTAATAACACCATTTTTAGCACAAAAAAAATCCTATGCAAAAAAAATGGCGAACCGTCAAAATTGTCAACAATTTCATTTTTTTACTAAAGGTTCTTCTCGTACACACGGCGTCAGATCAATCTACCCTAAACTGTCAAATTTCTCCAATGAATATTGATCCTTAAACCCCAAACTATAAAGTTCAAAATGGATTGTAGAAATTTGACAGTTTTGGGTAGGTTGATCTGACGCCGTGTGTACACTATGCCATATGTTCTGTTGCTCCACGGATAAATCAAAATCCATACAGCCACCTCAAATTTTCTTGCGGAACTACGAACTAGATGCAGTGAGCAACAACCTTATCAAAGAACGTTGCCGTGTTTATGGCGCTTGGTCAGAAAAAAAAATTAGTTGCATTGTCACTGTCTACAAATGTAAACAAACTTAACCAATCTTTAACGATAATTAGTTTGCGATTGTTTTGATGTGCACTTACCTAGGAAATACGGTGACTAAAAGAGTATTTCGACATTTTTAAAGACGCTTACGCTGCAAAATTCCGTTTTGGCGAACTGTCAATTTCATTATTTTTTTCTGTGAAATTTTGTGTTATAATATATAGATTTCTTTTACTTGTTTGATGAATTAGTAACCACAGAACCACCTCAAATTTTTTCACGGACCTACGTACTACGTGCTTTGAGCTATTTATTTTGGGACTGTAGTCACCATCGACGGAACGAGGTTTAAATTCTCGGTGACTGAAGTCACCGTGGACGTAAATCAGTACTTTTTTTAGGTGACTAAAGTCACCGTCGACGTAGCAAAGATGTTGATGAAAAAACTTTCAAGATTACCGACAAGAAAGCTTTTATTAAAGATTCAGAGACATACAAATACAAGAGCAGCTATAAATCAGAAAGTTGGAAAGAAGCAAAAATTCAAACAGTAATTAAAATAATAAGAGTGAATGATTTAAAAAGAGAATTATTATCGCTAAATTAAGTTATCTTTATTTCTGGATTATTTTTAAGTGTTATTTCAAAGAATTTTGCTAGTGAATAATGTATATATTTTTGCAAAAAGTTCCAAAACATGACTTGATTAATAAGAAAATTATCTATAATTAAGGCAACCTATAATTAAGGCAACACCCAGCTTAGAAAATGTTAAATGTTAGTTACTAGCATGTTTAGTGTTTGATCTTGTTGGTTGTTCAAATAAATAAATAAAATTAAAAAAAACAAGATATATGCATAAAATCTTATTGTTTTTATTCCAAAACCATCCTAAATGTGAGATCAAATATGGTCGTAACTACAAAATAATTTAGATTTTGAAACAACAAAGGCACAATTGTACCTCTCTCCCTTTAAAAAAAATTTATTACTTACAAAAAAAACTAAACATTATTTTTTTTATAACAACATGTTTAAAATAAATATAGTGTATAGTTTATTTCATACAAAAAAGAATTAGTTTAAAGTAATATCAAAGACGTAATACCATACTAAATGAACAAAAAATCTTAAAATGGCTCTCCTGTAAAATTGCAAATGTTCAATTTCTGCCCTTGTTCCACCGAAGGTGCGGTATAACAAACTATTCATATTCTAATTGTTCTCCATAAAAATTTTAAAGTATATTATTCTAAACTTATAATACTCATTTAATCAAATGTTCGGTTTAACCCCCGCAAGCAATTGATAAGTTGGTTAAATAAAACGGGTTATTGACAAAGGTTCATGCATGACTCTATTGTTTTCAAAAAATGTAAGTTTATACTTTGATTCCCAACGGGTCCACGACTTAAAAAATAAAAAAACGTTTTCTTTTCCAGCAGGTCCATGAGAATGTTTGCTACAATCAGCATTTAATGCTGGGTTATGAAAGTATAGACATTATACTTACATACATATTATTATAATCACGACTATTATCCCCGAAGGGCTCTTGTATCGTTATGATGATTGTACTTCGGATAAGTTTCGTGGACCCGCTGGGAATTAATATATGAAAGTTTTAAAAATATTATGCAATTTCATAGACCCAGTGGGAATAGAAGAACAATAGAGTCGTGGACCTTTGGGAATAAGCCAATAAAACTTATTTGAATATATATTATCAATAAAAAAAATATATGAAATTATAAAATAATAAACGATTCTTATGTAAAGCGAAATTCAATCAAAGGAATATTATATTAAATGATTTTATAATAAATAACCGATATAATAAACAATTATTAAAATAAATAGAATTATGATATTAGTTGTTAATACTAATTTAATTATTGTTTATTATGTAATATTAACGTTATTAAAATACAATTATATCAAAAGTAGTTATAATAAAAAGCGCACCCTGTTAGAAAGATTTAGTGAATTTGGAGCTACTTTTTCCAGTACGATTTATATTTATACATTTTCAAAACAGAACAGGTCTAAAATGGGCATTTTCTTTTGGTAATTGTATTGATTGAAATAAAACCACTAAGTACCTATTATAAAATAATAATAATCTTTATTGGAACACTTGATAATTTACAATAAAAACATGGAAACGCCGAAGCCTGAGGTAGTATTAACTGAGCTACAGGCCTCGGAACTCCCAAACAATAGTACAAAGCTGGTGTATGACTTACATCTATCATGGCTACCTTACAATTATTATTTATTTCCATACATAATACTTAATAAAAACAAAAATAAAAAAAATATGTATAGTGTTTGTAAGTACGGATGTGTGTGTGAGGGTGTGTGCGTGCGCGTTAGTTTGAGTGTGTATGTGTGTATGTGTGAGTGCGAAAGCTTATAATTATTGACCCTTACTAAAATATTTTCTGTCGCATCATAGGCGAAAAACTGCAGTTTATCCCTTAGTTGCTGTATAACTATTTTAATTGCATGTTTAAAAAGTACATTGTACAGTTTAGGGCCATAGAAATTTTAGCTTCTCATTGCAAACACAATTCGGCATTTCGGTAATGGAACCTTGACTATTCGTTTGCCACTTAGAGTAAGTGAGGGTACAGAGTATCGGTGATATCTTTTCTCTGAGACTGATAAATAAATAGCTTTCTAACTGAGAGCACATTACAGAAGTTGTAAAGCTCATTAGTGAGATACTCGTAGGTATCGCAAAGGAAGTCCCATCATGACTTTTACAATTACACGCTGGGCGCGTTCTACTTCTACTAAATAGGTCTTAGATGCAGCACCCCAGGCACAGTACAGTAACACTAAACACTTTCAGCAAGAGACTTGTATCACATGAGTAAAGAGACTTGTAACTCAAGTTCAGAATATCATTAGTAGCTACATCCCGCAAGCGTTCAAAAACATAAATTGACCTTCGTGTTCTATTTGCAAACGCTGTTATCTGTGGGCCCCAGTTAAGATAATTATCAATTAATACGCCTAGGTACTTGGTTTTGTGTATTGTAATGTACTTGTAATTATTTCAGCAGTAGATATGGATGGCTTTGGATCACTATGATTGTGAAGTTATGATGAACTAAGGCAAATCAAACACTTTATTTGACGACTTTGTTCAACGCTACTTACTGTACCCAAAATTGGAATCGGTGAAAACGGAAAAAAAACCTAGTCTGACAGAAGTTTTGCATACATCTACAAAAGCCGTTAACAAAACATACATAAAGCAATTATAGTCGCGGGACTCGAACCCGCATTAAAAACTTCGGGGCGGTCACGACACGAAGTCACCACGACATCAGAGATAGACTCCCATCCGAGCCGTCTTGGCAGCCGGTCCCCGCCACATGCGCGCACAATTACTGTACTTACACAATTTTAACTGTATTATAAAATAGAAGCTTAACCTACTGCAACTGCCTTATCATTGAACAAGCTCATAAAGCATAATCCCGCTTCCAATGATCGGTAATTAGGTTGGTCTCCCGACGCGGTGGACAACTACAGATCATAAACCTTAATACCAATGATATTAGATCTTAATACGATTATGTTTTCATATAGGTAAAAGCTAGTTGCTAAAATCTAAAATAAAATCAGGAAGTTCCTCGAAGCCAGTTATAGTGTAATGCGTGTTTATTGTAGTTTCTTAATTATTGTCATTGTATTTTTCTGTGTGTGTAGGTACACACGGCGTCAGATCAACCTAGCCTAAACTGTCAAATTTCTCCAATGAATATTGATCCTTAGAACCAAACGATAAAGTTGAAAATTGATTTTAGTTTGACAGTTTTGGGTAGGTTGATATGACGCCGTGTGTACTTAGTATATTTCGTTTCTAACTGACTTCAATAATAAGGAGGAGGTTCTCCATTCGCCGATCTTTTTTTTATAAAACTTGAAACTTGATGATGACTTACTTAATAGGTTTTTTTGGTAACTTGAAGAAGGTTAACTTGGAGTTGTATGAGGTGTTCCCGCAGAGCTTCACCGCGCATGTGGTCCGCGTCATGTCGCCCGATGCCAGATGCGCGACGAACACAAAATGGCGCGCCGCCGCAAGTCGTACCGACCCGACCGCACTGATCGACTGATCGTACCCCTGACGCGCTCCGTACGCACGGAGGCCGCGCCCAGACTAGCTAGTTGCTGCGGGCGAGCCGGCCGCATGAGCGAGACGCCCGAGCCGCGTACCTACCGGGCGCGGCGCTAGTGATGCGATAAGCCAACTATCGACAGTACGGGACTATCGATGGCTTGACCAAAAAGATTATTGATTACCTATCGATTGGATTTAAAATTAATTTTGTACTTTATCTTTCTAATACAGTCAATTTGACTCTTATTTTTGTAAATAATAAGCAATATTTTATGTAATATATTAATTTTAGTAAATAGTACCTACCTGTATTATTATTTATTCTGTATATACGCCAACAGGTCAACCAACTCCATATCCATAATATGAGTATTTAAAAGCGATAATGGCAGCAATTTGACATTTGTGGTAGGTGGACTAGCTGGCGTCGGTACATGTATACTACACATGAAGTCACTATGGCAGAATTGTCAAGTCATGTATATCGATAAAGTCGATTGTATTTAAGTTAGAAAACATTTTCTAAAAATGTTTATTAATTATTAAAATCAGTGTCTCTCTGTAGTCGGGTCAATTTAGAGAAAACTGCTTGTTTAGATCGATTTGGGTCTGATTGTTTTTCTATGATCATGTATATTTATCCGTTATCTAGTTTAATCATATATATAAATATTTTATTTTCACATATTCAGTACCTTGTAGCTTTAAGCCCTGTCGATAAGTTAGTGATAATGATATATTGTCTTTTATTTTAGGTTTCCAACGAAAGCAGCGTTACATGACAAATGGCACAGTGTTACAAATGGATACGGATCGTAAGTAGACCAGACTGGACTCCAAATAAAAACTCTACTATCTGAAGTAAAAATTTTGAAGAGAAATGCTTTATGCAAAGAAATCATCGTCGCGTTCTGAATAGTACTTATGAAAGACTCGTTGCCAACTTTATATGTACTTACTTGCAAGTATGAATGATATTTAGGAAAGTGCAAAATTGCACTTTCCTAAATATCATAATTTATGTATGTTTGTACATAATACAGGGTTCATTTTGGACCCGCCGCCAAATTTTTTTCACTTGATCCAATAGGAGCAGTACAACCAAATAATGAAATAAAAAAAACCTTATTTTTTACATTTTTATGTCAACTCATCCTTAAGAAAATTAAAATTATTGTCATCATGCGCATGCGCGTGACCGCTTTTATTTCACCCCTTGCACCAATGACGACGCGCCGTCGTCCGTCGTCGCTTTGACCGCGAGGGTGAGCGCACGCACCTACAAATATATACCTATGACTTAAAAAGCAGGCAAATAGTTGTATTTAAAGAAAGAAAACATTCATTATTTTACGTCAAATATTTTATTACCACTTTTTTATCCCATATTTACTTTTGGCGGGGGGTCCCAAATTAATTCTGTGTACAGAATTAATTATGACACTTTGAGGCACACGGCAGTTTGTTAGACAAGGTCGGTAAAGGGCAACGACTCACCGTCTTTTGTATTACACTAACCAACGATTGCTCTCGTCTCGACCCCCTTTAGCATAGTATTATACTGTGCTTTTAGCCTCTTTTATTGAGGTGAGTAGACCATGGAAGGCCAGGCTTCTTTGAAGACCAACTATCACAAACTCTTACTTATTGTCAAATGAGGACACATTCCTCTACTCACACCTATTCTGTGCTCACACTAAGATCCATCAAACTCAGACGAGGCGGCGGGCGCCGCCTCCGACGGCGAGTCGCTCGCGTCGCTATTTTGTTATGCGGTCCCTCGATTCATGTGCCCTCTGTCGACTCGGTAATTCCGTATGCTTCGGTTCTACGTGGTTACCACAGAATAGCTCTAATATGCTTCGGTCGTCGACGTTAAAATTGTTATTCGCGCGCACAGCAAAACATATGTTTTTTAAGTACTTAAATAACTAACTATTATCTTTTTTCTACTGTGAATTGTTATAGAAGAATTTGTTACTAAAGAAAAACATAAACTTACTTCGATTTCAGTTAAAATATCGGTAGTGTTCCTAGGTAAGCCGGTAGTTCCTTATAAGGCTAGTTAAAAATTTGACAGTTGGCCTTGCTAGGGTACTGGGCCTTACTAGGAACATCTACAAATCATGAAAATATGAACACTTAGTTTGAAATTCTAAATACGTACCGGGAAAGTAAAAACAATGTATTGTTTATAATATTATTATTTAAAAGGGTTATTCAACTTTTTCTCTTCTCAGGAACATTTTGGCCTTACTAAAAACGGACCCATAAGATGGCCATTATAGGGGCCATATATAAAAATCAAATTTTATTTTTATAATTAAATTCTAAAACGCTATGGCAACTTATTTGATATCGATATAAAATACTTATTAATATCATTTTTTAATCTTTTCCATTATTATATTCTTAGTTAATACGATGGTGTTCAAGGAATGTTCGTTCAGTTTTTATAGATGATTTTAGTACCTACCTATATTACGCATTTAATGTTTCGTTTAAATGAAAGAGCTTTTCATGTAGTTTTAGTAAATTGGATATTTTGATTGTTCCAACTCTTGTTTTAAGTTGAACGACTGATTTATAATGTTGGCTTGTATGGAGCCCTGTTCCTTGCAAGGCCGTTTGGAAGAGCTTTATAAAAGTTAAGTTTATTAAATATTCACACACATCTACAATAAAAAACCTAACTAAGGTACACAACAAAACAAAGTATTACTTAATAACTTGTCTCTTTCATATATTCAGTTAATAAACTTATTAAAACTGTTTTTTCGTTACAGTGGCCTTCCATGGTCCACCCAACTTGTATTCATTTTTATGGTTGAATAAAATTTACACAATTTGTTTACAGGTTAGATTGATGAACAGAAGTGTATATTATTTTGTTACAGAAGACCGGCATCATCATTATGTAACTAGAGATAAGTATACAAAACCACCTGCAGAACCAAGACCAGCCGTCAAGTGAAAGTTTTAGAACAAAAAAATTGGTAGAAAAGAATACGCAACTCACACAAAAGATTTCTGGCAAAAATAGGGTTAAGACCAAAATTATGAATAAACGGCTTGTATCTTTGTACGAAGTTTTAAAAGAAGTAAGTAAATTGTAAGCCAGGGCTTGCAAATCATCAGAATGACGTCCAAGTAGCATGTAGAAGCAACTTAGGTAGGTAATATTGCAAAAGCTAGAAAATAGGGTGAACAGAGAGCTATAGCCATAGAGTATTACACAGGCGAAATAAGTCACGCAGCGTATGGTATTGGACATTTGCTTTAACATTACTTTCGCAGTCCTAGGAGCTATATTTAGGTAGGAGCCAAATAATACTACTTATGTTTACGCATGTTAACACTTTGAGAAAACGGTATTCACGATTCAATTGCGGGCCTGGCTTTACAGAAGAATCCCAAAAAATTTTGCAAACTTGACTTTTGAGGAATTACAAATTAGAGAAGAAACAGAAATAATAGGGAAAATTTAAAACAAAAAACGCAATGATAATGTGGGAAATGATTTGTGTGGTGGTGACACTGGTGACGAAATAGATATTGTCAAAGAAATTCTTGTGTTTATGGTCGTCGCAGCTGCAAACAGTCAATATATCGATATAGTAGGATTAGTAGGTATAATATAAGTCCGTCCGTACGTAGTTCATCACTAAATGTAACTCTCACAAACGCAATATTTGTTTTGCATTGTCTTTACTCTGTCATTTACTCATTTATACCTCAGAATAATAACTAAAACAGAAGGAGTGCTATGACATTTGAGTGGGCACTCCGTTTGGTAACCATTTGAATTAAATTTACTTGTATAGGTCGCTTTTCAATTCGGTATCATAAATGGTGACCGGTTTTTTTTCATGATGATGATGAAATCCCGACCGGGAATTGAACTCTCCCGGGTTCAATTCCCGGTCGGGTCAATTTAGAGAAAAACTGTTTTTCTAAATAGATTTCGGGCCTGGGTGTTTTTTTCTATGTTTATGTTTATTTATTTATCCGTTATCTGACCATATTAAGGAGTTTCAAGAGAATACTCATCTTGGTCTAGATAAGTGGTGTGAGCGTAAACAAATTTAATTATTTATTGCTTGGATGCTTTAGTTAGACTCTGGCCAACGAAAGCTGAACCTCGGAATTATTTGATTGGCAACACTTTGTCTCATGTGTGTTTATCGAAGGTGTCACGTCGTATGTCAAATTGAAATTTTTCTGAGAATATTGCAGCTGTGTGGGTGACCCTGTGTTAGGAAAATGGTTACTGTGAATATTATGATAGTTTTGGTAATTTAAAGATGTAGTCATGATTTTTTTGAATTTGCCGCGTTTTTTCTGGTTCAGCTTTCGTTAGCTTTGGCTATTCAATTCTCTATTATTCTACGATGTGACGTACCCGCGCCCGCAGGGCAACCTATGATTCAAAACCATCGATGTTAAAAGTTCTAAACTGTCAAATGTCTCTCATCGATATTGATCCTCATTCCCTAGCGATTTGTCGCTAGGGAATGAGAACTTTGGTTCAAAATGTTTTGAAATTTGACATTTTGCGGTAAGTAGGTTGAAGCGCCTGTGCCTGCGTCTGCGCAATAAACGCGTTACCGACTATGACGTATTTTCTTGTAGATGGCAGGTTCTATTCTCTTCCTCAGACAAACTATAATAGCGTTGCATGTAAACTGTGAAGTAGGTACCAGATACCAGAATTCAGCGCACGTTCTGCCGTTAATAAGTTTAGCTAACACCACGCAATGTAGTAAGAAGTCCACGACAACCTGGCGACCCTTGCCCCTCCCCCTGCCCCAGCCTCCCGGGTGGTATAAATATCCGAGCTCACCTCGCTCACTGCCAAGGTCGCGCGCTGCGTCACCGTGACTGGAATCTGTGCCTTCTCAGTTGATAATACGACTCAATATCGAAGTGGGTCAATCGCAGTATTCGCAATGCAGGGACACTGATGCTCGTGTAATACTAGGCTAGCTAACATTGTCACATTATATTTTCGCTCGCAAGTTACGTTTTTCATTTTATTTGCTTTAATATCAACAGTAATTTACTATAACAATTCAGAAATAGGTAACAGAAGCTCCTTAGTATTATAAGGTAGGTATAACTTTTATGGCGTGTTTATGAGACAATACATGATCAATGATCGTTGTTTACGGGCCATAGCAGCCTACAAAGGGTCGGATGAATGTATGTACCACCGTAGCTAGTCGCGCGCGCCACTTCTCCGGAAGCAAAAAATACTTAGCAGCTGAAAATAGTAAGTAACTACTCAGGTCGTGGTGCCTGTATGTGTAATTATAGATAGTTTTAGGAATATAATATTATAGGGTGATCCCGAAACCTCTCGCTCGTCACGCGTGTTCGGTACCTTTCCACACCTTTCGTGCCTTAAGCGATAAAGTCAGTATATATATAGGTACTGAATTTCATCTGAAGCTTTTTATGTATTTTGTCAGCATTATCGTAATGTCGGGATCGGGATGTGAAAGAAATGTTGACATTCTGTCACATCGTTATAAAATCAGTTTATTTTGTACAAAGGGATTTGAGACTGTAAACTTACATAATGAAAACGACAAAAGATGGAAAACCGACTGTGAAAGATAGTGACGCACATAAGTAGGTAGGTAAGTACTCTTTTCTTCATTATCTTCATACAAACGAAATTTAATCGATTGTTTAGAATATAGCCAGAATATTTAATAATTATTGATATACCTATTAGATTTATCGGCTAATGTGTGGCGGTTGAAGAGATCAATCAGTTGGTAGAAAGTATTATTGCGTAGTGTTAGCAATTAGCAATAGCAATTAGACAGGTTTCTAAATCCCGCAGGCATTAAAGTTTTACGCTGAATGAGAATTAGACAAACCACCGGTTGTGTTCCCAACGTCGCCGCGCAGAGCGCTGCCACCGCTGCTGCTGTGCGGCACGGCCACAGTATATGATATACTTTAGCATATTTATATAGGTACTGTGGCACGGCTGCTGCTGCGCGGCGCGGTTGCTGCTGCGTGGCACGGCTACTGCTGCGCGGCACAGCTGCGCGGCACGGCGGGGGCGGTGCACTGAATAAACTGATTGTTTGCAAACAATCAAGTGTTTGGTAAACACAGACCGTTATTTGCTGCCGCTGTCAGCCACAAACACTAGATTTGACGTCAATGTTTTGCAAAAATATTGGAACAACTCCACGAATTAATAGCTCTTTCTTTATTTAAAATCGTCAACTTTGAATGCCTTTCATGAACAGAAATTGTGTGTTAACTTCAAAAATAAATTTGGTACATTTTTGTCGTTGATCAAAATACAGGAATAAATCCGCTCCTAATTGAGTTGCAGGGGCATTCATTCGAACGGTTTAAATTAACCCTCCGACCATTTGCATCAGCTTCAACCCTCCGCAATTCGTTCTTTCCATATCTGGTGCGGTAGCTCTAAAAGTTTTTACTGTCCGTTTTTGTCCCGACTTGTTCGATTTCGAATTCATCTTCGACCCTCAGGAGGACGTCGAGGACTTGTCTCTTGATGGTGTTTTGGAATTTCTTTGGGAGGCGTTTGGTGCTCTGGCAGACGCTGGCGAAGAACAGGTCGAGCGAGTCGTGGTCGGCGTGGCTGGCGTGGCCAGGCGCGTGGCCGGGGTCCCAGGGCTCAGACTCGTGGTCCGACGGCGGCGCGGTGTCGTGGCCACCGTCCAGCTTTATGTCAACGTCGTTGTCTTTCATGTGTCTTTGGTTTCTGTAAAAGGGAGATATAATGGAAACTTTATATAAATAATGTGTTGTTATATCTAGGAACTAGTATTGAAAAGATCCTGTCCTGTGAAATATTGGTATTTATATACTTAGGTACTTATACAATTAAGAATAAGTAAGTACTCGTATATGTGAAAAGGTTTACAACTGTGCAGATCAAGTAAAAAACATCTAATTCCATTTGATTATTGCAATCAACATTCGGCCCAGTTAAATACTCCTCAAAGAAGTTTGAAGTCCATCATTCTGGCTAGTTACTATAGTATATAAGTACTATCATATCTACATAGGTCGGCATAATAACAATGCTATTAACTTGAAGACTTTGAAGTTGAAACACAGTTAAGTTCGTCGTGCGTGACATTGTTGTATTTAGGCTGTTATTAAAAAGGTACATAGTTCCTCAGCAGCCTAAGGTCACAGAAGTGTGCTTTGATGTTCGGCCTAATCAGATAAGACGAGGTCGCGTGGAATGAGCTGCTTACCTCCTCATGGTCATGTGCGGCAGGATGAAGGCCATGCGGCTCTGGAAGCGCCACTTCTTGCAGGGCGCGCCGGCCTTGGTGGAGCTCTTGTTGCGCTTCAGTGCCTGCCGCATCGAGTCTCGCAGGATCTTCCATTCCCGCTTCAGCACCTCGCCTGGAGAAATCATGTGGTAAGTATACCCGAAATGCTTAATCCGTGCTTCGGAGAAAGCACGTAAAGAAAGCCCAATCTCCCATCATTATGTGGAAGGGCATGTGCCCTGTTACGTATAGGCCGATGATAATAAATACATACATCCTCGTACATAATATAATCACGACTGCTATCCCCGAAGGGTTATTATCAAAGAGAGTCCCGAAGGGAGAAACGCAAAAACATCTGCCATAGTCCACGGTACACCAAATAGCAACTGCACATGTGCTCAGCGTGACAGGAGGTGTGCCCATTGCCGCTCTATGCTGTTGGATGTATGTGCAGCCTTTAGTCCGTTAGTGGTAGTATTGTTTGAGTGAGCCGCTAGCCGCTGCGCGACAGGCTGCACGCCTGGCCCCTGGCACGGCTGGCACGGCTCCGGCGGATGATGATTGACAATACCCTAATTGAGGCAAGTTATGTCTGCGTCGTATCGTAAATTGGCAATAAGATACTAATGCAAAACAGGTATTTTTGCTAGCTATTTTGATTAACACGTTATCTCCTTCTCGATATACGAAACGTGTCGCGGTGAAAGAATAGATACTACCTACCAGTGGCGAAGCGTGAAATATTGAGAGAGGTAAGCCGGAGCAAAAAAAAAATGCTTACCTACTCCGAGCGCGGGCACGCAGTCTTGAGTCCTTACCGAAAATCTGTGATTGGCATCCTGGCTTCGGTCTTGTATAGGCAGATGTATCTTCAGTCCACTTTTACTATACGTGTAAGCACTGAGATATTGAATCAGTGTCTTGCAAGTATAATAGAAGTGGCTTTGATAAAAGCCGTTTGTGGTGAAATGATGATAATTATGATGTAAATTAAGAAATCAGAAATCAGAAATGTTTATTGCGAATATAGGTGCTAGTAGATTTTACAAAAAGTACTCATGATTAGTTCTGCCATATTCTGTCTTAATGACATGCAACCTCGAATATAATAATCGAGTAATATAATTTACAAGAACAACATAATATGTCAAAATACGGTTAAATAATTACATTACAGTGAAAATAATTAAATTAAATTACAAATCATGTCACCTATAACGCTCACAGTACAAAATACAACTGTCAAAATAGATACTAACGTTATTCAAATTATAATAATTTATCCTTTAAATATTCGTCAATTGTATAGTATGCCTTTTCTACTAATAGTTTCTTAAGTGCTGCTTTAAAAGTTTTGATGCTAGCTATTTCTTTTAAACTGTCTGGCAGATGACATACCGAATATACTTTTATTAAACAAAGCAGTTCTATTGGAGGGAAAGCAGATATTGTTTCTATGTCTTATGCTTCTAAACCTATGGAACATGCCTATATTAGATTTAACAAAGGCTGCTACCTCATATATGTACAAAGAAGATAAGGTCATGATTTTGAGATTTACAAAATGATACTCACAACTATCCCTACATTTTAATTTACAAATCGCTCTAATACATTTTTTTTGGGCCTTAAAAACAGTGTGTTTCTCTACAGAATTACCCCAAAATACAATACCATACCTCAAAATCGATTCAACATGACTATGGTAGGCAATTAGTAATGTTGATTGATTAACAATTTTACTTAATCGGTATAATGCATACGAAAATTGGTTGATACGAGAACATACATAATCAACATGGGTCTTCCATTTCAGTTTATGATTAATATATATTCCGAGAAATTTTGTAACGTCCACTTTTTGGATTTGGTGGTTTCTGTAGGTAACTTCATAGTTCTCTTTGGATTTATTGTTATTATTAGAAAATGTCATATACTTAGTTTTGTCGATATTCATACAGAGCTTATTACTATTTAACCAACTGACAATATTGCATATAGTATCGTTCATTTTATTTATAAGGCTACTGGTGTTTTTGTCAATAAATATAGCTGTGCTGTCATCCGCGAAGAGTACAATTCGTTCGTTTATTGCTTTTGGTAAATCTTTTATGTATGTTAGGAAGAGTAAAGGACCCAGAACACTACCCTGTAGTACACCTCGCTTGACACACTGAACTTCAGACGTATAGACGACTTCTTTTTTGCGTTCGATATCTAAGCGAATAATCTGCGTTGACTATTTTCTGTTCGTCAAATATGATGTAATTAATTTCAGAAGATAAGATAAGATAAGATAATTTATTGCTGTATAAAAACTTAGCCTAGATACAAAAGACTTATGTTAAGAAATTAGGGTTAGTGTATATTATAATAATATGTAATACCTAAGCTAAGCAAACAATATTGCCTGTGTATTAGGTATCTATGCATAAAAGTAGGTTAGTGCTTTTTAGACAATAAATCATTTACACAATAGCTAAACTATAAAATATACGGAAATGGAAAGTACAATTATAATATTAAATATTGCTCTACTAATCAACATTTTTCTCACTCCGGTGTTCACGATTACGTAATAACTAATAGTAAGTTCTCTGTGTCATCATATGTTTTACCTTTTTACCACTCTTGTACGGTTTTTTTACATTTTACTTTGGTCATGGAGTAAATAGATAGAGACAAGTTTATTCTGTTATACAAAAAAATACCCAGGTGACAGAAGAATCTGTGAGAGTTTGATCTTCTAAATGGTTCAGTAGAGCATACAATATCTGCACGTCTTCGGCTGGTTTCGAGCGCAGGGTCATAGAGCATTATTGAGTGCTTTTTAGTAATTGTTAGTAAAATAAACAGCTGGCGTACAGATAGGACATCGCATTTAGTAAGGAGCTCTGCCGTCGGGAAGCGTATTGGTCGGAAAGTGCTGACTTTTAGAACTGCTCTCTGTGCTCTTTCTAAGTTTATCATAATAGTTTTGTGTGCATCGCCCCATGATGTAATACAGTATACAAATAATGACTGACAAAGTGTTAGATATATTGATTTTAGTAGACTAGCACATGCAATGTGACGAAGATTTTTAAAGACATAGATTAACTTTCTAACTCTAGATGTAAGTGCTTCAATATGTGGTTTAAATTTTAAATACTTATCAATTATTACCCCTAGGTATTTAATATTGTCAGTGCTGCTGAGCTTAGAGCAGAAGCAAGTGTCAGGCAGAAGCAAGAGTCCTCGCACAGATGGGCTGTTATTGAATGTGAGTTTGGGATAGGTTGGGATAGTAAATTATAGGAAAAAGTCATATATTTTGTTTTATCTATGTTAAGTGTCAGTAAGTTACTTCTAAGCCACTGAGTGACTGTATTAAATCCAGATTGAGCTAGTTCGTACGCCTCACTCCAAGTGTCCGCGCTGAAGAGCAGAGCTGTGTCGTCGGCGTAAGATATTATTTTTCCGCTTTTAGAAAGGGGAAGGAGGCATAAGTCGTTAATGTATGCGAGAAATAGCAAGGGTCCTATTATGCTCCCTTAAGGAACACCATATTCAATAGTCAATTCGTCACTCATAGTGTCATCTATTATTACACGTTGTGTCCGATTAGAAAGATAATCTTTGATGAGGTTATGTGGAACACCCCTTATACCAAGTTCATATAACTTCTCTAGAAGAATAGATATTGAAATCGTGTCAAATGCTTTTGCGAGATCAAGGAATATGACTAAGCACTTTTTTTGTGAGTCCAGTCGCCTTACAATGTAGTCAGTTACGTTTTCTCTAACACCATATTGTTCTAATTTATAAAGAAGTATCTCGTGATCCACAAGGTCAAATGCCTTAGTTAGATCCATATACACAGCACTAACCAAACGTTTTTTATCAATGGTTTTTATTACAATATCCAAAAAATTATAAATAGCTAAAGTTATTGATTTATTTGTACGGAATCCAATTTGTTCGTCAACTAAGATACTAAACGTTTCAAAGAAGTCATAAAGTCTTTTATAAATTATCTTCTCAAATATCTTGGCAAACACAGGTACCAGTGCTATGGGTCGGTAACATGCCATGCTTTCAATGTCCTTTTTCTTAAAAAGGGGTTTCACTAATGCCATTTTCAGCTTATCCGGAAAAATACCGTGCTCGATGCACAAGTTAACAATGTGGCTAATTATTGGCGAAATTATATTGCTTACATGTTTGAGGACTTTAGTACAAATTTCATCACATCCGGTGCTGTTAGTGTTTTTTAATGACATAATCGTAGATTTTATTTCATCGGGAGAAGTAGGTCTCATGAACAGTGATTTATTATTACGCATTAATGGGAACGTTTGTGCGTTATTATTATCATTATTATTTACATTAGTACTAGGTAAGCAGACATGATATTGATTAATAAAAAAATCATTAAATGACTGTGCTATAATAGATGGGTTAGTTATAATTTTATTGTCGACTTTTATTCGAATTATGTCATTCCTTGGTCAATTTCTCTTTTTTTCGTTAATTATAGACCATACAGCTTTCGATTTATTTTTGGCAGATAGTATAAAATAATTATTCTGAGATTTTTGGGTCTGTTTAATAATGCGGTGTAATCTGGACGAATAGGTTTTAAAATCATTTTTAAGCTTTGTTGTACGGTTCTTTCTGTAGTTCCAAAACATTTCACGTTTGCGTTTTGAGCATTGCTTTATACCCCTAGATAGCCACTTAGGTTTTTTATGACTATATTTTTTAACGCTAATAAGAGGAAAACATAATTTGTATAGGAAACTAAACCGATCAAAGAAATCATTGAATGCTTGTTCAGGATCACACGTGTTATTGTAAATTTCATTGAACTTTAGAGATTGTAGGTGAATTGAGAATTTCGACATGTTTTCTTTGCTATAAGGTCTCCTTTTGCTGTACCAAAAGGGTAAGGAGTAGGGTTGGGTAACTGGGAACGTCAGTAGCTGCGCTGAATGGTCTGATATTGCAAATTCTAGTAGTTTAGTCCGCGGTTTATTTACGTTCTGAATTATATTGTCTAAACATTTACCGCTCGCTGCTCTAGTTGGTTCTTTAAAAGAAAATTTTAAATTGTAGCTATTTACCACTTGAGTGAACTTTCTTGTATTCTTGTCATCGTTCAAGATGTCCACATTGTAGTCACCACATATAATAACTTTAATCCTCCTCAACCCAAGTTCATTAAGCATGCCATCCAATGTATTATAGAATGTGTTAATGTTTTGCTTATTATATCTGGGGGGCCTATATACACAAATTATTAGCAACTTATGATGTGTTAGTTCTACAGCACAGCATTCAAAAATACCTTCTATAAAGTATTTCGTTACGGCTGAAATTGGTTTAAATGTATGCTTATTGTGTACCAATATGCAAGAACCACCATGTCGAGTATGTCTCGTACATCATGACGCCACATTATAATTATTTAAATTATTGAGTTTTACATCACTTTCTATCATATCATGCTCAGTCAGACACAGTATGTCAATAAGGTTCTTTTAGATTTTAAGCTCTCTAAATGTATGCTTAAAAGGTCAGATTTGTTGAGAAAGCCATTAATGTTTACATGCAATACATTGATATAATTAAATTCGAAAAAAAATTGATTCCTCATTATTACTAATAATTTCATTATCAATATTAATAACTTATCAATAACTTTAATAATATTAAAGTTATTATTATTATTACATGTCAAGCTGGGTAGTGTCTGATTTTGTTCAATTGAGTTAATTAGTTCTAAAATGTCATTAAATATCGTTTTTATACCTAGATTATTTATTAAACCAGATCTATAAAACATATCATGCGAGTACTCAAGATTTGAGTTCGAGTCCAAAAGAAAAGCATATTCGTGAATTAGGTTATCAAAATGTAGCCTATTGTTAAAAGCTTCAATACGCAGATTGAACAGGTTACTAAAATTGTTACACTTACAAGTTGGAACACACAGTATCACATTAGTGTGCTGGACTAATATAGTATTTGTTTTCTTATATAATCGATCAATTCAACATAATCCTTAGTAACACGGAAATCATAATCACCTATTAACAAAATACAATAGTCATTATATGTATAGTCTTTCAACTTATACTAAATATTATGTAAAAGTTGCTTAATACTACCATTGGGAATCATGTAATGACAAAATTTATATTTATCAAAACTCTGTTTAGATATGTTGAGTATCTTGTTTCTATTATTACTACTAATTATCTTCTTTGTGGGTTGGATATATTTTTCCGTAGTTACTTGTGCACAATCGACAGACTTGTTTATCTTTGGCGTTAATGTATTCTTCGACTGTGCCGTGCTAGCCCGTTCCGATACATCTTTAGTAGGTGTTCTTGACACTGTTTTGGAGGATTTTGTAAAGTTTTTGATTTGGCTATGTTTCTTCTTACATTCTGATTGTGGAGTAGCTATTTTGCAGCCATCATTTAAATGAAGAGTTTTATAAGTTTCTATTACTTGTAAACATTTTTGTAGTTCAGTGTTAAGGTGTATTACATTGCTATTTATGTTGTCGATTTCTTTATGAGCAATCTGTAGGTCAGTCGAAAGTGTATTATTCACTTTTTCATTGAGCTCTTGGATCGTGCTAGTAATATTCAATGAACTATTAGGCATGCTCAGTATTGTCGAGTCAAACATACTTGGGGTCGAGGAAATGTTGTGAAGTGAACTGCTTCGTCTAATTTTGCGGTAAGTTATATTTTCATCCATGTTAATTTATTTATAGCAAAAATGGATTTTGCAACAAATATTATTTTTTCCACCAGGATCGAACCACGATTCACGGGTTGTATGCAGCAGTCGTTCAAACCGTCGCATGCACCGTTGCACCACAGAGGTAGATATTAAAGCGACGAAAAATTTAAGTATACTGTTCTACTTGCTATTTTATTGATTTCTTTGGTGCTTTTGGCGAAACTGTTCACAACAAAAGTTAATATGAGCCAACAGATGGCGTAATCTTTCACTGATTTCGTTATGACAAAGGTACAAGGTTCATAATTGCTTAGCACTGATTAATGTTTGAATAAAATTAACCGCCTGTTTGAATTAAAATTTAAAAAAAACACTTAGACCACAATTTTGGGTATTGTTTTGATGTTTAATTATGTAGCACTGTTTATAAACTGTTTTTTTTTCTATGATATGTTGTCACTTGTTAAATTGTATCTGTTTTTAACGTAATTTTCACTTTCACATATCACTTGGTTGATTGGTGTGATTTTATGAATATTTTGTGGAGATAACATTTGTACACTATATTTACACAGCACTTTTCATTTTAAAACTATTTTAATCACTTAAAATTATGTTTTAATATTTATTTGCGATTTTAATACTCGGAGCTCACTGTTTACGTGACGTTAGCTTCCTACCCTCTCTTATTATTAAACAAAACTTAATCGACTAAGGGTGGATTCGACCAAACTGGAATAAGGTCTTATACCTAGATTAAACGCCGAATTTGTATGGACTAATCTCGGAGTAAGTCTTATTCCAGTTTGGTCGAATCTACCCTTAGTACTAATAATACTACTTATACTCTAAAGCTATTCGTCTATTCTTTTTTACAAAGTGCGCTAAGACATTATCATAAAAGCCGGGAAGAATCTAAAGCTATTAATGCCGACATCTTACAATTCTACCGATTACTTTGCAAATCTACTTACCTACTCTAAATTTGCTCTAAATACGTAATTTCAACTTATTACAATATCTACTTACCGCAAATACCTAATTACAACGTACGTTTTCGTAACTCTTTCATCACTACACACAACACAAATAAACAAAGTCCAACTACAATACTAATCATTATAATAGGTGAAACTAACTAATAAATTCAAATACTAATAAAACACAGTCATGCATTAAATGATGAATTGCAATTACGTCAAATTATTTGTCAACAGAACACAAACCGAAAACGAAATTTCTCCGTCCCGCTCACGCGCATGCAAAATGTATTACTTTCTCTATCAAGTAACTTGGATAAAAACGGCTTACCGGCTGCTAATACGCGGGTGGGTTTATTGACCTTTATGTGACGTCATGACGTAAATTTTGTACAGAAGTTTAACTGCCAAAAAGCCGATCGCGCCTGCGGCTTATTTTATAGCAATATGTTGTTGAAAAGCAAATTTTGTTGATTTAATGTCCATAGTGGACATTTAATAGTAGGCGTTTTGTAATGTTTCTTTGATATATTTACTATTATAATTACTGATTGTGCCATTTCTCAATTCAAGTAGAGAGTGGTTGTGTTCTAAACTTCTGAAGGGAAGCCGGTGGGAATCGAGTTGTATGGAACCTTCGTCACTACTACCTACCACCCCCTCTCTTCCCTTTCCTGTCGTTAAACGCGACTAACGGACTAAACACTGCACATACATACGTACAACAGCATATAGCGGCGATAGGCTCACCACCTATCACGCTGACTGAGCACATGTGCAGTCGCTATGAATGGAGAAAAGTGGACTATAGGTAGTAGTGGAGTAGTGGACTGCTTTTGCGATCCTCATTGCCTAGTCTCTGACTAATCCTTCGGGGATTGACCCGCCCCGGCTTCGCACGGGTTACTACCAGTACCCGGCGTACCTAAAGAAATTATTGCCTATAACCTACCTTGATAAAAGAGCTATCTAACATTTTTTGAATCGGGCCAGTAGTTCCTTAAATTAGCGCGTTCGAGCAAACAAACACTTCAGCTTGATAATATTAGTATACATTTGTGTACTTATATTACTTTTACTAGAATTACTTCAAACAATCTAGGCAAGTGTAAACTGTCAATAGTTTATTATATTTAATTTCACCGGTCGTCCGCCCGTCGACACAACTATCAATACGAATGATCAAGGTTACTGACGATGACGACTATTGACGACCTCCTTGGTCGAGTGGTTTGCCAGCGATATATACGTAATGTGGTTTGCACACCGGTTTTCATGGTATCGCCATCTCTGAGGTCCCGCGTTAGATCCCCGTTCGGGTCAATTTAGAAATTATGGGTTTTCTAAATTGTCTCGGGGCTGGGTGTTTTCTATGTAAGTATATGTACCTAAGTATTTTAGGTAGGTATGTTTATCCGTTGTCTTAACGAGTTTCATAACGAAGCTTCTTTTGCGCTAGATAATTGGTGAGAGTGGAAAAAAATACTTTAATCAAATATCAAATCTGTCGATAGTCGGCTTTTATGTGGCAACACTAATTTAGAGATTTAAAGTAGCAAAATACAATCTTATAATTTATTATAAGTTATAACCCTGTCGATTAATAGGTCAAGTGTCATAAGACCGCCGCCGGTGGTCGCGAAACAGTTGATTTTAAATTGTCTGGTTTTACTTTTACGGTGCTCAAAAGAATCAACTTTTCTAAATGCTAGGTCAGCTAGGTACCTACCTAGATGATTTTTTAAAGTTCTATAGTATCTACTAAAATTAAAGGCTGTTATTTAGGGCATCCAATCGACTCTACCATCCCTACTTCGTTAATATTAGCATGTACCTAGTGATTTGATAATAACTTATGATGAATTGTTGATTAGGTACCTAGGTAGGTACCTATTCAAACACAAGCTAATAGATATTATGAAATACTAAAGTAAGTGGTTGAAAACTCATCGAAAAGTAGAAACTAGACTTTTGGACACTAAAAAGATTAAACTTAACAAAAGATAGGTACTTACACCCATTAACACCTGTTTATTATAGGTACTTAATAATGATTTAAGTCAGGTGCCTAACCTAGTAACGGAGTGAATCGATGAATGTAAAACCAAACGTTGCAGCACTGCGTTGTGTAACTTGGTTTCTAACTAAGCAAGTACTAACCGGCCGGCCGGCGCGGCGGCGGCACTTGGCCGCGGCGAGGTTCATTTGCGGTCAAGTTCACGTCACGCGCGCGAGCGAAACTGCGCCCTATTGCGAGCGAGGCAAAGCACACTGCCACTATCGTACCCGCGACAGATAAAGTGTATATTATGCGGCTGGCACTCACTGTTCGCGCCGAGCTTGTCGGATATCTCCGACCAGCAGCGGTCCCTGAAGTCGATATCCCGGTGGTTCTCGTGGCGCGTGTCGTACAAAACTGGATATCTCTTCACTTCGTCTATCAACTTCTCCCGGTACTGGCGACTGGTCATTTTGGTCATCACTGCCTGTGGCAGGCGTACGCGGCCTCCCCAAGCGACGGCGAAGCGATACTGAGCGAGACGAAGCTATGGAGCGAGGTTGCCGCTCCGCCGCGCATCGCCTCGCGCGCGGTGGGCGCGGTGCTTAGCACAGATAAAGCCCGTAGGCGCGTAATGTGAATCAAGCACATAGTTATTTACCTAACGCTTTCATTGTTAGTCGTTTCATTAGTCGTTAGTTAATGAAGCGGCATTCATAAGTGATTTATTTCTTGCTTATCTTGTTACCTACTGTAATTTGTAATAAGTACTTACCTAACATTCATGATTAGGAAAACATAATACCTACTTGATAAAATCTAATACTTAGGTATCTATTTTAAATCTTGCAATACAATAGTAGGTAGGTATTTAGTGGGTGGTTATCAAATAATTATGGTGCCCTGATTAATGGACATACTTAATAATAGTTGTTACATTAGCAACAAAGTGTGTTTTTAGTAAATGGTTAGCTGTTGTCTCACCCTACTTAGCAGGGAATCGGGTAGGTATGTATTTTGTACATGTATTAAGAATGTGCTTTAGATATTTTATAATTATTGATTTATCTATGAATGATATAAAAAGTAGTTTAAATCAGTTTAGGGCCTAAAACTACTTATATCTAGTAACTACAGAAAAGTATGTCGATCCATTTCATTTACATTAGGATAAAACGGTGCGATGACTGCGCCGTTTTTTCCTAATGTTATATGTATTTTTGTTCTCTTTTTTAACCACTTATCTTACTTAATTAATTTTACATAGGTACTTACATACGCTAAGCTTGGTATTTATGTACTTACTTACTTAGATTATTAATTTAATTTTAATTGTCCAAATAAACGTTTATTATTGTTATTGGAACATGAGAGTATTTCGTAACCGTAACATGAACAATATTAAAACAAATTGTAGGTTAAATATAGGCTGCAGGTGCGTGAGTCGCGTCTGCGCCACGCGTTACTCTGTGGCGCGCGTTGTCAGCTCGCGGCCCCAGTGCCACTCGACTGATCTGACGCGATGACGCGAACCGCTCTGCAAAAGAGCCTCTGTCGCCCGCACTGAACATCGTAAATGTACGGTGCCTATATGTAGCTATTACATGTACCTACCTAGCTTGTCATTCGCACTCCGCCAACTCCGCGCATATTATTATTACAGCACTACAAACAGTTTTTTTGCAGATTGGATGGACGCGGGGCCCAATTTCTATTTTCGTCTGTTGTCCTGTGTGCTGCGTTTGTTTGGTTATAAAGGGTTTGTCTTAAGACCTAGACTAGCTGCTATCATCATAAGTCTTAAGTACTTACCTACTTAAGTCGCATAACATCAATGTTTAAAGTAGGTAAGTACCTATTGTTTAATGTTATACATACATACATTATATTCACGACTATTATCCCGAAGGGTCAGTCAGAGACTAGGCAACGAGGACCGCAAAAGCAGTCCTCTGCCAAAGTCCACGGCACACCTAATACCTAGCGACTAAAATGTCTAGCTGCCTCTGAAGCATTCTACACCGACCAAAACCATTGTGCTTACACAAAAACTCTTCTTCCATCCTATGCTGACCTAAAGGAATACCTATCACTAGTCACCCCCAAATTCGCCATCACCCAATTGCTAACCAACCATGGTTGGCATAAAGAATATTTGCACCGCTTTAAGATCCTTACAGAGGACTCTTGTCCCTGCGACTCTGACTCGCCCCAGTCCTACAAACATCTTACCCAACATTGCCCCCGATTTGCCGCCATGCGGACGAACCACATAATTTGCTCGAATGTTTACCAAATTGACCCCTTTAAACTGAACGAAATTATAACCAAACAGGACACCATTGACACATTCCATAACCTTGTTACTCATATTGTAACCGAGATTAAAAATTTTAACAAATAACCTCATCCAAATCACATTAGCCCCAAATTAAAACATAGCCCAAAAACTAAAACACACTGCTGGACAGCGAAGTAAACCGAAAGCTTCACTGTTCTAGTATAGTACTATGAAACGCTGCTACCAAAAAAAAAAAAAATACCTAGCGACTGCACATGTGCTCAGCGTGACAGGTGGTGAGCCCGTCGCCGCTCTATGCTGTTGGATGTAAGTATGTGCAGTCTTTAGTCCGTTAGTCGCCTTTTACAACTAACGACACCGAAAGGAAGTGAGGGGGTGGTAGTATTCTTTCGACACGGTTTAATGTTGGTAGCCAGTTATAGCATAGCCTATAAACAGTTTTTCAATAGCAGAATTCCGCCATTCAGCGTTATCGTCACTTACAAAGAGGTAAAAATGAAGGATAAACATTTCCCGTTTTGGAATAACTGGTTAGAAGTTTATAACGTGTAGCGCATGTCCGCTGCGCTGTTTATTCTGGTTAGTGTTGGCCGACTCTAGGTGAAGGTAGTCTGACTGACCTAGCTGACCTAGGCAAGGGCGCGCCGACCGCTGCGCCAATGGCTGGCAATTCAGGGTTGTCAATCATTGGGCCAACACGACAGGGACACGCTGGACTGGAGCAAGCAAGCCCAATATCAATGAACATTTAGGACTAAAATGAAGCATTACAATTAAGGACTTTTAGTCGTTCCCACATTTATGAACTACGATGTGACGTGCCGGAGGAGGCTAAGTGAATGTCTTTAACCATTCCATAGCATCCAATTTTAGTAAAACAACGGCCGCAATAGTTAAATCACCCGGAAGGATTGTGCGGGCAATGTAGGACACGGCTATAATAAAATTGGTTATAAAAATATTAAATTTTTGAAAGGCGCCTGTTACATTTCAAGGCTTGTTTTGATCATCGGCCGAAATAATGACCGAAAAATTCAATTTAAAAACAATTTGGTTTTCGACGGGCGATCGTATCTGAAATATTTTGTTATTCACAAACGAAACGGACGCGCGATCGCGGGATCGCGCAACTCCGATCCAAGGAATCAAATTACTGAGTGATGATAACTCGAATCATTATGAATGCCCTCCTCGTATCGTCACGTCACGTGATACAACCAACGACTCTTATCTACATCATTCGATTATTCACAAACCATGTGACATGCTATAAAAACTATGTGAAATTGAAACAGAACTAATTATCAATCACATCGGCTCATTACGAGGCTCTGAAAAGACTAGTGTGATAATCATTCATCATTTACTGTGGACGGAGAGACGCCGCTGAGGTGACAGCAATCGAATTGGAAACATGATAATATTGCGAGGCAAAGCCCGGCGGCGGCGCAGCATCAGCACGTGGGCACGGCAACCCACCCCCACCAGGAGACGCGCCCCCACACCATGGCACCTCGGGACCATGCGACAAAAGGGCACCTAGCCGTCCTCGGGTTCAAAGGTTAGATAGCTAACATTTATTTTGCACAACATAAGAGCGCATCACCCACGCCTCTGATGATGATGATGAAATTATGATGAACCCAATGTTACAGCGCAATTCACATGGAATCCTCATTGCTGAGAACCAGTTCCTCATCGGTTCCGAAGAGTACAGACGGACATACAACACAACAAGCCCTAATATTGCATGCATTGAGTACACGAGATTTAATAGATTCCATCGCTGACAGTTGACACACGACAGTGACCTTGGGTGCTCCTAGGTCGTTATGGTTCACGTTACGCTACCTCCAGCTGAGTGTGTGGTGACTCGGATGACACACCAGAGGTGCTTGATGATGATGATGATGATGATGATGATGGTTTTTTACATAAAGGCGGCCTTCTTCTATCTACTATCCGTGCTATCTTATTGCAATTACAACGCTGTTCATGTCAGAACTATAATAGGTAGCACTTTGTAAAATTAAAATTGCCTCAACGACGACGATCTTTCTCAATTCGACGCTACTATTTTTGAATTAAATGTTCTTCAATTCAGGACTTTGGCTTTCACAGGGCAGCCATATTCGGGTCTAGTTTATAATATCGACAGTCACTACATCGACGGTAGCTGTATCGAAAACATTTCATCGACGGGTTAATGTATCGACAGTACCCCAAATCGATGGTACGCTATATATAATCTGGTGTTTTTTATTTAAATCTGGCTCGGGTTGGGCAGTCCATGCAGGATACTATCGATATGGCGTACTGTCGATGTAGCGTACCATCGATTTAGTGTACTGTCGATATAGCGTACTATCGATTTGGGGTACAGTCGATACATTAACCCGTCGATGGAACGTTTTCGATGACTTTCGATGACTGTCGATATTATGAACTAGACCCGCCATATTCTGCCCTTTTGACTGCCACATTCTTGCAAGGTAGTTAGGTAATCGTTGCGATAGTGAAATAGTTATTTGTTATACAAGAGTGCAAACTTGCTTTTTAACCGCGTGCTCAATTTTGATGACCGAGCAAGCGAAGGATTCTAAAATTAGAATCCTGAGCGTTACCGAGGGAATCAAAAGAGCACGAGGTGAAAAATCTTTGCACTCGAGTGCAACACGTAACTTTTCATCCCACCTCAACGAGGAAATTACCAACCAAATTAAAAAAGTAGGTACACCAAAAAGGTTCCGAGTCTGAGTTTTTAACAATTTAAAAAGGTCGTATGATAAATCGGCACCATGGAGGAAGAAGAAAATAGGTTTAATGATGTTTTGAATACACATACTAAGTGCACACGATGTTATAAATTCAATTTACTTTGTCCTCTAGCGGGTAAAAACGGCTTTTGCACTCAGATATCGAAGAGTAAAAATACTCTTTCCGAGATGGGGGGATGAAAATGTAATTTGAAGGCATTTATCAACTTTAAATCGTTTCTTTACATTACGTTATCTGTATTTTGTGATATGAAAAATGGAAGAGGATTAGGTCAATTATTAAACACTGAGGGGCAAACTGTCTTAAATTATTGTATGCCTGGTTTGACATACCATGATATAATGGAAAAATTAATTTCACATGACCCAATGTAGGAACTGTTATTATTTTAATTGGGAAAAGGGGAAATGTGAACAAAAAGGTCTTAGTTAACTTTTATGAACAATTACTTTCTTTGAATATTACAAAAATTATAATGTTTACACTTTCTTACAGTAAAAACTTGCCACACGAAGAAAATAACTAAAGATATAGGCTTAATTTGTCATTGAATACAATGGCTTTCTATGAAAAGAAAGTAGAAATAATAGACACAAATAAATTATTAGATAATAATTTTATATTGACAAAAGATAAATATTATCTTAAGACTTATTTTAAGCGACAGATAGCAAATACGCTATCATTTTATTTTAAGTATTTAGCCAATAACATGGCCAGCTCAGCGGCTTCTATTGAGCTGCAACATACTGACATGCCAATTCAGACTTTGGAATATGTTCCAAATAATTTAAATTAGCTTATAAGACAATAGAGGACACCTCTAGCAAATTATTGAAATTAAATTATAAAACAAAAGAGGTACTCTCTTGCAAAATGTTTGTAAATAAAATAAAATTAAATCAATGTAAAAATAGCTTTATGGAAAGCCCCAGTTAAATATTAAATATGAAAAAATTTAGAATCTATGTAAGTACATTGTTCAACAGAACATCCAAGGAATGATGGGCAAAGATTTAGATATTGAATGAACATGAACTGAAATAATATTGATATTCTTTGCATTACCGAGCACTGGCTTAAGAGACCACCAGTTCATGTTCAATTTTAAGAATCATTTGGTAGGAAGTTGGTTCAGTCGAGGAAATGCAATACATAGTGGCTCCTTAATTATTGTTAGTAAAAAGTTTAAATTAAAGGAACGCAAAGACATAGTGAGCCTCTCGGTTGAACGAACAATACAAATAGCTTGTGTGGAGTTGGAGCAGTTTGTTGTAATAAGTGTATACAGACTTCCTTCAGCAATATATGATTTTTTCAATTTGAATCATTTATTTTTGGAGCCAACAAGAATAACTGCCACTTCGGCTACCTGTATTGATAACATATATACTATTGTAATACCACTAGCTAAGAAAATTAGTAATAACCTTGACTCTGATCACTGTGGCCAAATTGTCAGTTTTTCAAACCAGAGTAAGAAAGTGATGAAAAATAATATCCATGTTGTACCAAAAACTGCAGGTCGGCTGGAACGCTTTAAAAGCAATCTAGATACAAAATTAAATTATTTAGAATACAATGATAACCCTGATGTCTTTTATAATGATTTCTTTAATACATATTGTTCAGAATTTAATAAATCTTTTGATCCAAAAAAGATCTCGGTTAGTGGTACTGTAACTTTTAATGAATGGGCTACAATTGGTATTCACAAAAGTCAGAAACACCTTTATGAACTTTATGGTGAACGCAACTATAATACCAGTGACGATTTCAAATTATATGTTAAAAATTATTCAAAGTTATTTATAAGAGTATGTCGATTAGCCAAGGCAAACTATTTGAGTTCTAAGATTGAGAATAGTAATAACAAAATAAAAATGACATGGAATATTATAAATAGTGAAACAGGAAAGGTCAAAAGTCTTAATAATGAGTACAATTCAAATTATGATAATAAAACATTGACTTCTGATGCTGATGTTGCTGCAGCATTTGAGAGGTTTTTTATTGGCCCTCCAGTTTCAACCACAAAAGCCTTGAATTCCTCCCCGACTGTAGCTGAATCTGTTTTGGAGGAGAATGTGAAAGATTATGAAAGCAATTTCAGTTTTCAAAAAATTTGTGTTAGAGATATAATAAAAACATTTAACACTTTCATTATAAAGAAAACTGCTGATCTGTGGGGTAATTCCGTGGACGTCGCTAAATCAGTAATTATGACAATAGCTCCAGTTTTAGCTTGCCTAATTAACGAATGCATTGACTGTGGTGTTTTTCCTGATCTAATGAAACATAGTAAAATAATTCCATTATTTAAATCAGGTAGCACTTCTGACCCCTCTAATTTTAGACCTATTTCTGTGCTACCCACATTTAGTAAAATATTTGAAAAGTTGATGCTAGACCAAATTCAAATTCATTTTCATAGAAATAAACTTTTACATTGTAAACAGGATGGTTTTACTAGGGGTCGCTCAACAACTGACGCCGGTGTTGAGCTTTTAATCCAAATATTTGATACCTGGGAGGAATCACATGATGCCTAGGGGTATTTTGTGATTTATCCAAGGCTTATGATTGTGTTTTACATGAAATTTTGGTCAGGAAGCTTAACCACTATGGAATTAGGGATGCTTATCTTTGAGCCTTCTAATCTCATACTTGAGTAACAGGATTCAGAAGGTCGACATTAACGGTAAAAGGTCTCCGGGATCAGTGGTTACAATGGGAGTTCCGCAGGGTTCAATACTTGGTCCATTCTTGTTTTTGGTTTATATTAATGACTTACCTTATTTTGTAAAAGACAGTCATGAGATAGTATTATTTGCTGATGATACTTCACTTTTATTCAAAGTGAAAAGACGACACACAAATTATGACGATGTGAATAATGCGATCTCAAAGATTGTTCACTGGTTTAGTGTAAATAACTTGCTATTGCCTAATGTTAAGCAAGTAACAACTAAATTACAAATTAAAGATAAGAATGTGAATCCTGTGGACACCACTGTGTTTCTAGGCGTCACGTTAGATGCCAAGCTTCAATGGGGCTCACATATAGCTAAATTATCGAATAGACTTAGCTCTGCGGCTTATGCAGTAATGAAGATCCGTCAGTTAACTGACGTTGATACATCTAGATTAGTTTATTTTATTTCAATTACTTTCATAGTGTAATATCGTACGGCATTTTACGGCGGGGAAATGCTGCCGACATTCAAACTATCTTTGTGCTGCAGAAGAGGGCTATTCGAGCAATCTATAACCTAAAGGCTGGTGATTCTCTCAGAGAGTTATTTAAGGATATACGAGTAAATATAATGACTGTTGCATCACAATACATATGTGAAAATTTGATTTATGTTCATAAAAATATTGAAATGTTTTTAAAAACAGTGATATTCACAATGTAAACACTAGAAGTAAGAACAAATTAGCAGTACCCTAGTGGCGAAGCGTGAAATATTGAGAGAGCAAAAAAAATGCTTACCTACTCCGAGCGCGGGCACGCAGTCTAGAGTTCTTACCGAAAATCTGTGATTGGCATCCTGGCTTCAGTCTTGTATGGGCAGATGTATCTTCAGTCCACTTTTACTATACGTGTAAGCACTGAGATATCGAAACAGTGTCTTGCAAGCATAATAGAAGTGGCTTTGATAAAAGCCGTTTGTGGTGAAATGATGATATGATGTAAATTAAACAAAACTTAATTGACTAAGTACTAATAATACTACTTATACTCTAAGGCTATTCGTCTATTCTTTCTTACAAAGTGCGCTAAAACATTATCATAAAATCCGGGAAGAATCTAAAGCTATTAATGCCGACATCTTACAATTCTACCGATTACTTTGCAAATCTACTTACTCTAAATACGTAATTTTAACTTATTACAATATCTACTTACCGCAAATACCTAATTACAACGTACGTCTTCGTAACTTCTTTCATATACTAATCACTATTTTATACCAAGAAATAAATTCTAATAGGTGAAACTAACTAATAAATTCAAATTCTAATAAAACACAGTCATGCATTCAATGATGGATGGTGAATTGCAATTACGTCAAATTATCTGTCAACTGAACACAAACCGAAAACGATATTTCTCCATCTCGCTCACGCGCACGCAAATTGTATTACTTTCTCTATCAAGTAACTCGAATAAAGCCGGCTTACCGGAGTGCTAATACGCGGGTGGGTTTATTGACCTTTATGTGACGCCATGACGTTTATTTGGATAGAAGTTTAACTGCCAAAAAGCCGATCGCGCCTGCGGTATATTTTATAACAATATGTTGTTGAAAAGCAAATTTTGTTGATTTAATGTCCATAGTGTAGGCGTTTTGTAATGTTTCTTTTATATATTTACTTTTATAATTACTAATTGTGCCATTTCTCAATTACGATAGAGAGTGGTTATGTTCTAAACTTCTGAAGGGAAGCCGGTGGGAATCGAGTTGTATGGAACCTTCGTCACTACTACCCTATACTAGGCTCCATAAAATAAATAATTATTTTATGGGTCTGTGTGTAAGATTTTACAACAAAGTACCAAATGATATATAGAAATTAGATCTTAATAAATTTAAAATCAAAATCAAAGAAAAGCTTTATAAAAAAGCTTATTATAAAGTGTCATATTACACAGAAGACAAAACAGCTTGGATCTGAAATGCTCCAATTACTCCAGCAGCTATTTCTTATTGTCTATAATTAATTGATACTTACATTGTAGTTTTGTATTGTACAATTTATTATTTTTTAAGTTCATATTTTGTATTTTATGACCTGGTAACGACAAATTATTTTTTATTTGTAAATATCGTTGCTTCTGTGCGCTGTGTTACAAAATGACGTCCTGAATGGGTGGTAGGTTAAAAGATTTGGACGATTCAAAGTACTTATTAATTGAGTTTATTGAATAAATATATTTTGACTTGACTTGATACTAAGCCAGAAAACTCTCTCAACACATAGGTACATCGAGAAACTAGGTACTTTAAAGAGTTCATATCTCTTAATAATTAGTAATGAAAACTGAACTGTTTGAATCACCTACCTACTTCTAAAGTGATTGCATTAATATCCGAAGCGGTATAAAATTTCAGTTGACTAAATAACCTGACTCAATATTGAAAAAGCTGTACCTAGCTTGTCATAACCTGCACTGGACCTCTCCGACAGTCTATTGATAGCCAGCACATAGCATAGTACCAGTCACACACAACTCTCGTGATATTTTCATCCGTGGAACATTCGGCGAGTACCACACCTCTTACTTATAAAAAAAAACAATTAATTGTATCGCAGTTATCGCATTAATGATCAATCCTTAATTTTAAAAAATTATAGGTACATGACTTATTTTTATTTAGGTAAGGTGCGTTGGGGTAAGTTCGGAAGTTAGGGAAAACCGTATTTGTTAAATATATTCCGAATTAGGAGTTATTTTCGTAATCTGGCAAGAAAGCGTGAAACGCCATTTTGTTGTGCCCCGCGTCCCAGTCCATGTTGGTCGTTCCGACGCATTAGTTAGAGTTATGCATGTTTTACTGGAAGTGTCACCATATAGGATAATTTACGAGATCCGGATTTACCCCAGACAACATTTTTCTAGCTTTCTTGGTGAGTACTAGCTATTTTTGCAAATATAAAATCTTTGAGTAATCAATATATGTGGTGTCTTTTGATATATCTGTTTAAAATAGGCTAAATAGGCTTGTAGGCTGAGATCCGGTCTTTCCCCAAGCAGATATTAACAGGTGAAGTTCGGACTAAAATAATCGGATCTTAAACTGGAGTGAAAATGCATGTGGTTGTCAAACTTCAATGGCTAATACTGATATCTAAGACTGGTTAATAATATAAATAAGCAGTTTAATAAAAGTTTGAGCAGCAAAAAACTGTAAGGTTTATTTATTTAACCAACACATTAATTACCTTTCCAATCATCAATCTGGAATTTGGAAAGTTTGAGAGCCACTGCAATTTGAGATTTGGTCTATTGGGGTAAGATTGGATGTCCGAAACAAAAATAATAAACAATTTACCTTTCCAGCTGACTTTTTTTAACAATATAAAATTTTCTATGAACTCTGTGTTTTAAGCCATAATGGCGATTTTAGAAGGTGTCCGGTCTTTCCCTAGGTTTTAAATTTTTTTTCGTATTTTAAAGGTTCACCAGAAAAATAGTAGGTAGTTCTTTCGTTTATAACTATATAAAACACATTCTATCTTAAAGCCTATTTATTAACAATAAATTTACACTTTAATTTATTGGGCTAACTAATATAAATCTCGAGAAAAATAAATTTTTCCAACATCTTCCGAATACAACTAAAAACCGTCCGAACTTACCCCAACGCACCTTATTTGATTAATTCTTAATCAATTCAAAACAAAATGCACAGGAAATTAAACCATTTATTTAACATAAAACACAGCCATCATAATATCTAATTTGAACTAGACCTTAATGTAAACCAGTTTAGTTTTTTGGTCTAACAAAAAATCGATGATGTAATCGACACCCGTAGTTACGCCGCAAAAACGCGTAACTCATGCCGCGGCTGAATCGAGTATTATGTATGGTATGATAATAATAATAACTAAACGCACAAGGTCAGCTATTGGAAGAAAAGATAAGCAAAAAGTACTGAACCCCGCTCGCTCTAACCACGCGTGGTCGAGATATACCACGCCACGGGGCGGAAAAAAAAATCTTTTGTGCGCTTTTGAAATTATTTAGCTACACCAAAACACGCGGAGGACATCGAAAAGTATACCTTATATGCAAAGAGTTAGCAGATGATTTTGAACGTAAAACGGGGTTCTTGAAACTCTAAGCCCCGTAAGAAATGGGGTTACCTGCGAAATCGGTTTACTTTTTTATATCGATGCACGAGTGCGAAGGCAACCTGCCTTCTGCCAGCGCGCACCAAGCCTGTTATAGCATCGCCGTACAAAGGTTTTATCCAGACAGGTGCCTATTTGTGTTCATCTTGAAAGAATAATATGCTGCTACGCCCCTACTCGCTCCTATAATGCCAAATTGGTGGATATGGCTATTTTTGGATTGCATAAAAAAACTATAATCATGCTAATGTCAAAGTTATTCGTTATTTATTTATTAGTTATTATTCTGTAGTTTGATAATATAAATAAACCGGTAACTATTTCCAGTGATGTTTCATTTTCTGTCTTGTTGACTACTCTACTACTATGAAATTATGTGTACCAACATGATACACATATCAATGATATGGTATGGTGTGATAAGGTATATTTTCTATTTTCACCATCTTTAGGTAGTAAATAAACTGGGACTTGCCCACACTGACACATTAGAGCGCTTATCCTGTATATTTCAACTACGAATGTGCAGTTGGTCCAATGTTACCGAACTGAACTTAACAGCATCATCATGATATTCATTCTCCATGGCCGCTAGATTTTCTCCATCACATGATCAACCTTAGAACTATTTTCACCATCTTTAGGTAGTAAATAAACTGGGACTTGCCCACACAGACACATTAGAGCGCTTATCCTGTATATTTCAACTACGAATGTGCAGTTGGTCCAATGTTACCGAACTGAACTTAACAGCATCATCATGATTTTCATTCTCCATGGCCGCTAGATTTTCTCCATCACATGATCAACCTTAGAACTATTTTCACCATCTTTAGGTAGTAAATAAACTGGGACTTGCCCACACAGACACATTAGAGCGCTTATCCTGTATATTTCAACTACGAATGTGCAGTTGGTCCAATGTTACCGAACTGAACTCAACATCATCATCATGATTTTCATTCTCCATGGCCGCTAGATTTTCTCCATCACATGATGTCGTTAATAGAATTTCACAATATAACATAATTATTTAATATGTTATTTACAAACATTTTACATTAACCATATTAATATTACGTTTTTTTTTAAATTTTTAAGTAAATAGAGTGACTTGGCAAACGCACAAGTCATCACGCACGCGTTGCGATTGCGAGACTTGTGCATTTTTGTATGATTCTGATGGGATCTCATATCTGGTACTCCTCCTTTTTTCTTTTCGGGTACATATTATTCGTACCACAGCTGGCGGGCTTTCTGAAGTCAAGACCCACTCCCTGTCTCTATGTAGACTTTTCTCAGAGGCATTAAAATATTGATTTTTGACAAGCCTGGACGGTAATGCATCTACGTCAAGTATGTTATTCAGGAATTGCAGACTCTTGCTCTTTCATACAATCCAAAGTTGACGTTGATTAGATGTAAACCGCCTTGCTGCTCGACTTGTAATAAGTGCCATATACGCTCGACCGCATATGAATGAAAATACCTAAATAAGAATAAAATAAGGATTATTTTTTGCTAAATAAAATAGTGTCACAAATAAAAGGAAGACTATGAATTTTAACATTTATAATACAAAATTAACCAATTTATCAAATGCTCAAAATGAGTCCCTTCCTGTTTAATACAAAGTACCTAGAACCCTTTTGATTATTTCTCTCCCTGTCGATTTTTTGATCTTGTTGTGGTGGATATTTAGAATAATACGTCTAAGCTCTGCTTGTAGCTCGTGGACACTTTCATACTAGTTACTTCTCAAGTGGGTACATGTATTAGTAATAGGTACTTATGATAATGTCAGTTGTATGTCCTTACGGCAATGTCAGCTTTTAATTTTTCTGAACAAAATTTCACATCAAATGTTAAAATTCATGGTCTTCCTTTTATTTGTGACACTATGTTACTTAGCAAAATAATCCTTAAGATGAAGCCTTTCGATCGGTATAATAAAGCTACAGGCTGATTACTTTTCTCATGTAACGGGTTCAATTCCCGGTTCAGCCATGTAATTATTTAAATATCCATGAATGCAGTTTAAATTGTTTTTTAAATTCAAATAATGTCTTCTTTCAGTAAAATGTTCCATCTACAATATTCAAGGTACTTTCCCTCCATGTGGCATATCCGTAGGACTGTATGCCCACTCGGTCACTGAAAATTTTGACTTCTATTTTTTTCCAGAACGAAGTTACGGTGGAGCCTAAAATAGCCTAAATGGTTTTGAGAAAAGGATGGTACAGCCGTGCCTTTTTTTTGCTTTTATGCGCTCGTCCTTGCGGGGGCACTTCAGTGCCCCCAGATAAGTACCTAAAAAAAAAAAGATTTTTAATAATAGCTTTTGCTTTAGCTCGTGTTTTTTTTTCGAGGGAATAAGCGGTTTAAGCGTAGAAGCGTAACAAACAAAAACAAACTCACTTTCGCATTTATAACATAAGTTAGGATAAAACTAGATGCCCCTTCGCGTCACCCCACCACGGACTGCCAAGTCCTCGCCGCTTTTCTGCGAGTAGCGATGTGCTCACTGCTCACGCAAATGACAAGCCGTCGCGGCCATTAGCGGAACACTTCGAGTGATGACCTAATCTCCGTACATATTATTTTCCATTATGCCCGCATTCTCCTTACTAATTACAGTTTTTCAAAAAGCATGAGTTACTGCTTGACGACAACAGACGTTGTTCGCCTCTCTTTCTATAACCTTCAAATGTATCCGCGGGAGAGAGACGCAGGACACAACGCCGTTTTGCCTTTGCGGCCTGGCTGGCTGTCTCTGTCCCGCGCGCGGCGCCCGCGTGCTGCCGTCTCGCTCGCGGCGCTGGCAGACAGAGTGTCGCCTCTGCCTTCCGTGCGTGACTTACGAAGCAAAGCCAAGTTCGCACAATAGTTTACATTTTCTATAGAATTCACCATTTTGTTACACCACTTTTTGCTGCCAACAATGTTTTGCCGAGTAGGTATAACTCATTTCATCATTTGACACCACTTCTGGTTAATGTAAATGGCATTGTGCTGTTCGGTTGAATACGAATAAATGATTGCATTAGTGGTCGTGCCTCCTTTGAATAAATTATAATATCATACAATACAGTGTTGTCCTTGACTCTAACGATTTACACGCCTTTCTATTTACGAATATTACCTATTTAAATTCAATACTTACATTTATTACATCCATGCAGCCATCTATGATACGAAATGTGTCTGTAAATTAAACACACTCAATTATGCACACTTAAAATCATAAATATAGCATTATGGACAGATGTCTGCACATGACCGATGACCTGCGTGTTCAAGTGGTTAGCGCGCCGAGTCTGGCATCGCGCCATCTCTGAGGTCCTGGGTTCAATTCCCGGTCGGGTCAATTTCAAGAATAACTTTCTTTAAGGAGTTACTCCTTGAAGACAATACGTGTTAAGAGACTCTTATTTTGTTATTCTTTTTCCGTAAAATATTCAATGCAATTTTATTTTGCTTATTGCGCTACCCGCGAAGCCCTTAACCCCTTGAGCACCGTAAAATCAGACTCAATTGAAAATCAAATGTTTCGCGACCGCCGGCGGTCTTATGATCCATATTAATATACATCTTGTATTGTAAGAATCTAAAACTTTAATGTATATGAAAATGAAAATGAAAATGTGTTTTATTTCATAAAATCTTTAACAAATTAGTTGCCGGGGCTTCCCAAAAAGTAATCAAACGATACCTGTGTTGGGAAAGCCTCGCTCTTCCTAGGTGTACATAACATTTTAGATTAAAAACAATTTATTACAATTTAGCCGTGCTATAAATTAAACTAAACAAATTAAATATCACTAAAAGTGTGAGTGTGTGTGTGTGTGGGGGGGGGTGTGTGTGTGTGGGGGGGGGGGGTGTGGGTGTGTGTAGGGGGGGGGGTGTGTGGGGGTGTGTGTGTGTGTATGTGTGAGTGTGTGCTCAGATACGTGTATGTGCGTGCATGCGTGTGAGTGTGAGCGAGAGTATGAATGAGTGAGATATACCTACTATTTCAGTCTTACCAATATATCTTCTACTTCATCGTAGTTAAGAGTAGAGAGCCATTCAGTCAGGGTTTTTTTACACACAAACAGTTGCAAAGGATAGATATTAAGTTTACGATTTATTTTGTTGTAAGTGTAAGGGGCTTGAGCTATAAATTGATTACTAGCAAAAGTTGTTCGTGCTGAGTAGGCTGGAGCTACAAAATAGCTCCGTCTCTTTCTAAGTTTGGTATGGTCAAGTGGTAATGTTTTATGATATCTTAGTATCATGGGTAAGATATACAGTTTCCTAACGGAGAGCAGTCCAGCTTCAGCGTATAGTGTTTTAGTCGAAAACCTCGCGGCCTATAATACATTACCTTGATCAGGGATCTTTGTGCCCGCTCTAGATTTAGAAAGTATGACTTAGTTGCACCTCCCCACACCGAGATACAGTAAATCATCACGGATTGAGCCAGAGCAATATATATTTCACTAACGGCCGCTCGCGGTTTCACCCGCGTGGTTCCCGTTCCCGTGGGAATATCGGGATAAAAAGTATCCTATGTGTAAATCCAGGTTATAAACTATCTGTATGTTGAATTTTATCCAAATCCATTCAGTAGTTTTTACGTGAAAGAGTAACAAACATTTATCCATACGTTCCCGTGGGAATATCGGGATAAAAAGTAGCCTATGTTTTATTCCAGTTTATAAACTATCTGTATGCCAAATTTCATCCAAATCCATTTATTAGTTTTTACGTCAAAGAGTAACAAACATCTATCCATATGTTCCCGTGGGAATATCGGGATGAAAAGTAGCCTATGTGTTATTCCAGGTTATAGTCAATAGTCAATAGTCAAAATATATTTATTCAATAAACTCAATTAATAAGTACTTTGAAACGTCCAAATATTTTTTTTTATTCAGGACATCATTTTTTAACTGTAGCAAAGAACGGGCGCAAGAAACCACAGCGCACAGAAGCAACGACATTTACAAAAAATATATATATTATATGTCGTTACCAGGTCACAAAATACAAAATATGAATTTGAATGTAAATAGTTTAATTAAGTATGGTGCTCTATATAAATTAATTATAGGCAAATAGAAATAGCTGTTGGAGTAGGTACTTGGAGCATTTCAGACCCAAGCTGTTTTGTCTTCTGTATAATCCGACACTTTATAATAAGCTTTTTTATAAAGCTTTTCTTTGATTTTGATTTTAAACTTATCAAGATCTAATTTCTGAATATCATTTGGTACTTTGTTGTAAAATCGTACACACAGACCCTTAAAAGAATTATTTATTTTATGGAGCCTAGTATAAGGCACTGCTAATTTGGTCTTACTTCTAGTATTTAATTTGTGAATATCACTGTTTTTGAAAACATTTCAATATTTTTATGAACATACACAAGATTTTCATAAATATATTGTGATGCAACTGTCATTATACTTATATCCTTAAATCTCTCTCTGAGAGAGTCACCAGCCTGTAGGTTATATATTGCTCGAATAGCCCTCTTCTGCAGCACAAAGATAGTTTGAATGTCGGCAGCATTTCCCCACAGTAAAATGGCGTACGACATTACACTATGAAAGTAACTGAAATAAACTAATCTAGCTGTATCAACGTCAGTTAACTGACGGATCTTCATTACTGCATAAGCCGCAGAGCTAAGTCTATTCGACAATTTAGCTATATGTGGGCCCCACTGAAGCTTGGCATCCAACGTGATGCCTAGAAACACAGTGGTGTCCACAGGATTCACATTCTTATCTTTAATTTGTACACTAGTTATTACCTGCTTAACATTAGGCAATACAAATCTTACACATTTGGTTTTTCCCTCGTTTAATAGCAAGTTATTAACACTAAACCAGTGAACAATCTTTGAGACCGCATTATTCACATCGTCATAATTTTGTGTCATAGTTTGTATAAACCATCTGGTCAGGACAGGGCCGCACGGACCGAGTCCGCGGGCACAGAGGGGACGCGGGGGGCAACGCGGGCTTAAAGCAGCGCGCCGCTCACCGCGGCGATCACCAGCAATCTTCGCTACGACGTCTTACGAGCCACTCGAGCGCACGTCACACAAACCGCGGGCGATTTCATTGTCGGGTCGATCTGTACAGTTGCGAAATACACCAGCATTTTATACAGTCCACTGGCCTTTTACTGGACAAATATCCTGACCTATCGCAGTTAGGGCTTTGGCCAGTACATTTTGGTCCATCTTCGCCATCGTAAAGTATTCGCGTACCGTCTTTTCGAAATTTCGACGAGTCATCCGCGGTCATCTAGAGGTCATCACGACTCCAGCCAAGACTACACACGACTACTTGACGCTCTTGGGACATCATTATTCCGGATGAACATTGCTGAGGACATCGAGCTTTGCCACTTAAGCTGACATTCACGGACATCAAACCAATGATATTATATGTATCAAACCCAAACTCGCGTCGGTCAAGAATTGGCGGTCGTCAGCATCACCTTCGGACTGAAGATTCAAGAAAAACATCGAGAGGATAGTGCATAAAGACCGTGAGATCGTTCTAATATTATTCACACATCACTTTCACTATCCCATCTCTTTTCTTCTCATATTTTCACCTGTTTCATTACATTGTAACATCATCTTAGTTTTATTGACGTACCTACCTACTTACTTATCAATTTATTATTACCAAACAAATTGATTTTGCATGAAAAATAAAGTTGGTACCTAATTAAAGTAAAAATGTTTACTTACAACATTATTTTAATAAAACATTGAGTCTTACAAAATCGTTACATCACTATTAACTTATAATTAAAAACATTAAACATAATTCATTGTTTCAGTTGCATTACAATACTTAGTCACGTAAATCATACTATGAATTTAAAACTGTGAAGTCAATATCAAATCTACAGATTAGTCATATGACATTAAACGTTAATCATTATTCTTTGCTTTATTCCATAAACAACTATCAGTTTTTCTCGTAACTAATTATCATCATTTAATCAAAATCATTACATTTCATAATCCAAACATTTAGAACACATTTCTTTAACATTTCATGCTAAATAATTTTTTATTTTATAGGTCGGTAGCTCGACAATAAGCGGCCGGTGACCGACGACCGAGCGCTCGCTTGCGTTTCGCGATCGCGCGGCACGGCACAACTCAAGGACAGTAACGTTAAAATTATTTTGCGTAGTTAAACTTATTAGATGCATATTACATAATTAGTCATAGCACTTAAACTTTATTTGGTGATGTGATTTTTTAGATAAGTAAAATAGCGCAGTCTTTGTTAGCAGTAGTTAGTGCAAATAAATTGTGTTTTTAGTAGTCACAAGTACATAGGTAGTTGCTTTTGGTCTGCCTTTAGTTTTTTTTAGTTTGCGAATTTACGTTGAGAGTGTTTTTAATGTATTTAACGGTAGTTAGTAACTAGATTGGTGATACTGCTAACAATTACTAGTTAGATATTAGCTAGTAGTTGGGTTCTAGTAGTACTCAACTTCTAGCACTATACGATTTAGTGATATTTTCTGCTTTTGCTGTACTAGATTGTTAATAATAATTGTCACTGATTATTATTAAATTATACCAACTAGTTGCACGCTGGTAAATACTAGCTTTTATTTTCTTTTCCTATTTATTACACTCGATCATTTTTAGACATTGTCTTAGCTTTAACTTGTAAAAGAAAAAAAATGTACTAGTCGAGTCAAAAACAAATATAAATTTAAATGCCTTGCTTAATGATTATCGAATAAGTTACAACTAATTACAAAACTAGTTAATACTAGTATCTACTACAACTTTTATTCTTTTTTTTTTAAAATACTAAACTATTTGGATACTTATTTCTAAACTTTAACATAAAAAACTAGTCGATTGAAAACATTTTAGGCATTGCCTTTTTTAAATAGGTTGTCCTTGTTGATTATCAGCAATTTAACTTTCCAACTAGTTGCATACTAGTTAATACTAGTAAATAGTTTTCTTTTCTTCTTTAATTTTGAACCCTTTTTGCAAATTCTCTCAACATGTCTAAGGACTCTAAGGAGTCAATAAAGGATTTAAGAAAGAAACGTGGTGCGATTAAATCAAAGCTTACGTCGTTTAATACCTACATGACAAACATTAAGGATAGTTCGCAACTTGGTGATTTGGAACTACAAATCGAATTAAAATTACGTTTTGACAAATTTGAAAATTTATACGATGCTTTCGATGCGTTACAGGCTGAAATGGACAACTTATTGGACGAGCCCGAGGTGGAGGAACGGGATACTTTCGAGAGTCAATATTTCTCGCTTGCCGCTTCTGCTCGTGCTCTCATTGAAACTCACCGGGTCACTGACAGGTCTGAGGTAAGTTCTCGCAATGCACATAATGTTGTGAGACTTCCAAAAATTGATTTACCGCACTTTAATGGTTGTTATCAGCACTGGCTCGAGTTTCGAGATACCTTTTTATCGCTAATTCACACAAACCATAGCATTGATCCCATTAACAAATATCACTATTTGCGCGCTTCACTGCAGGGTTCTGCAGCTTTAGTCATTAAGAGCCTTGATTTTAAATCTGATAATTATCAATCAGCTTGGGAGCTTCTATGCGAAAGGTTTGACAACAAACGCTTGCTTGTCAACAACCATGTACAGGCTTTATTCAATGTCACTTCCATTGCTAAAGAATCTAGCAAAGCATTACGCTACATAGTAGACGTCACTAACAAAAATCTCAGAGCACTTGCTACCTTAGGTCAACCTACCGATTACTGGGACACTTTGGTGATTTATATGATGTCTACTAAACTTGATAGCGTCACTAGTCGCGAATGGGAAGAACGTAGGAACAGCTTAGATAATCCCCCTACTCTAGACATATTTATTAAATTTTTAACCAACAGAGCTGATCTTTTGGAGACTATTGAGGAATCGAAGCATGGTTTCGCAGTTAAATCAGAGCCAACTCATTCAAAGCAAAAGAGCTTTATTGTATCTTCCGGTAGGACACCAAACACGATTCGCTGTCCCTTATGCTATAAAGACCACCAGTTATTTAACTGTGAATCATTTCGCCGACTATCTGTGGAAGTTCGCAATCATAAAGCTAAGGAGCTTAAGGTATGCTTAAATTGTCTGCGCTTTGGTCATCCTGAATCTAAATGCAAGCTTGGACATTGCAAATACTGCAAAGTCAAACACAACACTTTGCTTCATTTCGAACAGCCACTAAAATCATCACTTCACGACACTGTTGCTTTATCCGCAAGAAACGACAACCTTTCGTTAACGCCGCATATTCTGCTTTCCACAGCATTGGTCAAGGTGTTTGACAGCAGGGGTACGCCGCATGTGGCCAGGCTTCTACTGGACAATGGGAGTACTGCCAATTTTGTCACACAAGATCTCTGTGGTAAGCTTGGTGTAACTACTTCACCTACAACTTCTAACATAACAGGCATCAATAGTCAGACTTCCCGTAGCTCACGACGTTGTTCGAATAGAGTCTTTTACTAGTGACTATGAGGCGGACATTGACTGTTACGTGTTGCCGAACATAACAAATTTGCTACCAAACATTCATATTGACATAAGTAACTTGTCGATACCCTCTGGTATTTGCTTAGCCGATCCTAATTTCCATATCCCGTCAACCATCGACATATTAGTTGGTGCGGACTTATTTTGGAATGTGATAGGCACAAATCGTATCCAGTTAGGGAAACACAAACCAATATTGTTTGAAACCAAACTAGGCTGGCTTATTTCAGGCTGTTTACACAGTACTAACACTGACACGTCTGTGTGTATGTTCACTATGGAAACTACACCACCTTTAGATCTCTCTCGGTTTTGGGAGCTAGACACTATTCTACCTAAGTATGATATGACCCCTGATGAGCAAGCATGCGAGCAAACATTTATAAATACTACAGTTCGAAATTCAGATGGCCGATTTGTAGTAACATTGCCTCTGAAGGAGTCGCCAGAGACATTAGGCGATTCATTTCAATTAGCTAGGCGCAGATTCTTATCTCTAGAACGTCGTTTAGATAGAGAGCCTGCCTTTAAAGATAGGTATGTAGAATTTATGAAGGAGTATATTAGTTTGGGACACATGAGTATTAGCAAAAATAACAATATTAACGTTAACACAAATATGTATTCAAACAATAGCAAACCCAAAACAACACATAGAAAAAATCAAAACACAACACAAAACATAAACATTGAATGCAATAATCAAGTTTCATATTATTTGCCACATCATGGCGTGTTAAAAGAGTCCAGCTCAACAACGAAGCTACGCGTTGTCTTTGACGCATCAGCCGTCACAACGTCAGGTAGGTCATTCAATGATCTACAGCGTGTTGGACCCAGAGTTCAAGATGATTTACTATCCATACTTTTAAGGTTCCGGCAGCATAGATTTGTAGTTTCAGCGGACATCTTGAAAATGTACAGACAAGCGGAAGTAAACGAATCTCAGCGACCACTACAACAAATTTTGTGGAGGTTCGACCCCTCAGAGAAAATTCAAATATATACATTAAACACATTAACATACGGTACTTCGTCAGCTCCTTATCTCGCAACCAGATGCCTTAAGCAGTTAGGGTTAGAATCAAGGGATAATAACGTCAAACGCGTAATTTGTCATGACTTTTATGTCGATGATTTGTTGACGGGCCACGACGATATTGACAAAATTATCCACTTATGTCACTCTGTAACCAAAACGCTGCGTTCTGCTAAATTGGAGTTACATAAATAGCATGCTAATGACGCTAAAATCTTACGAGCTGTTAGCACTGGCGAACCTATTTCAGATTCTGTAAATCTTAGTGAAAATGAACTCTCCAAGACACTAGGTTTGAATTGGTGTTGTTCCAGAGACATGTTAACGTTTGCTATTAATGTGAACACACAAGACAAGGTCAACAAGCGTAGCATCTTATCTACAATAGCTCAAGTTTTTGATCCACTGGGTCTAGTTTCACCTTGCATTGTTGAAGCAAAAATTCTTATGCAGCTATTGTGGAAACAAAAATGTTCATGGGATGAGGAGGTTCCCCATAATATTAAAAAGGCATGGAATTATTTTGCAGAATCTTTGCCTCATTTAAATAATTTAAACATACCTAGACATGTCATCTGTGTTTCACCAACAGACATTCAACTACACACATTCGCGGATGCTTCGGAGAACGCATATGGCGCATGCGTCTATGTGAGATGCGTTGCCAGTGATGGGGCAGTAACTGTACGTCTTTTGGTCTCCAAGAGCAAGGTAGCTCCTATTAAACCAACTACCACTCCTCGCTTGGAGTTATGTGGCGCATTGTTGGCCATAAGGTTATACAGAAAGGTTAAGGAATCCGTCACGTTCAATACTAATGATAACGTATTCTGGTCAGACTCCACTATCGTTTTGGGTTGGTTATCATCGTCGCCTCATCAGCTCAAGCCGTTTGTCCGCCATCGCGTTTCGGAGATACAGGAAGGTTCGGCTGACCATAGATGGCGCTATGTTCCGACCAAACAAAATCCCGCAGATTTAGTATCTCGAGGCTTAAGCGCTGATATGTTAGGTGAGTCTACAATATGGTGGGCAGGTCCGACGTTCTTACTATTAGACCAGTCTCAATGGCCAATCAACCCTAACGATACACACACAACAAATTTACCAGAAGTCATACTATCTTTTCATTCAAATGAAGTAATCAACCCAAACTTATTTTCATTAGTCATTCATAATAATTCAAATTTTTCTAAATTGCAACGAGTTATAGCTTATATTCTTCGGTTTATAAATAATTGCCGTAGGCGTAAAAATGTTGATCATCTTACACCATTAGAGGTACAAGCATCTAGTAATCTCATTTTTAGGATTGCTCAAGAGGAATCGTTTCCTGATGAGCGACGATTACTTCGTTCTAAAGGAAGTCTACCTCACAAAAATCGATTATTACCATTATCACCCTTCATAGATTCAGAGGAACTAATCCGTGTTGGGGGTAGACTCAATAACTCGGGTTATGATTACAATGTAAAACACCCAATTTTACTTTGTGCCAAGCATCACGTAACGAGATTGATCTTTCAATCAATTCATAAGGCGCAACTTCATTGCGGCCCACAACTATTACTAGCATTAGTCAGACATAATTATTGGCCTTTAGGTGGCACTAACTTAGCTAAGCGTACTGTACGCTCTTGTGTCAAATGCTGCAGGTATAAGGGACAAGCTATTCAGCCAATCATGGGAGACCTCCCCAAGCAACGGGTCCATCTTGAATTTCCTTTTCTCGAGACTGGTGTAGATTATGCAGGGCCAGTTATGATAACAAACAGAAAAGGGCGAGGTTCGCAATTAGTCAAATCCTACATCTGTTTATTTGTTTGCCTTGCTACAAAGGCTGTGCATTTAGAACTTGTCTCAGACCTGACCAAGGAAGGATTCATTGCGGCTTTAAACAGGTTTATTGCTAGACGCGGCAAGCCGCAGAATTTGTTTTCTGATAACGGAACTACCTTTGTGGGTGCGTTCAATGAATTGTCACGCATCATAAAATCATTACAACATAATGTTTGTGAACAGGGCATAAACTTTTCATATATTCCAGCATACACTCCTCACTTCGGTGGTTTGTGGGAATCCGCAGTCAAATCGACCAAGCACCACCTTAGGCGCGTTTTGGACTCCACTCACTTGACGTATGAGGAGATGTCTACATTGTTGGTACAGGTTGAAGGTATCCTCAACTCCAGACCTCTTACGCCTATTTCCGATGACCCTTCCGATTTCTATCCACTGACTCCTGCCCATCTTCTTATTGGACGATCTTTAATCTTTGTGCCTCATCCACAGATCTCGACAGCCAGAATAACATCACTGCAGAGATTCCAGCGCATCGAGTTCCTTAAACAACAGTTTTGGCATCGGTTTTCTAATGACTATATTTTGTGGCTTCAACAGAAAACCAAATGGCGGCAGTCTCAAGGCCACCTCAAGGAAGGAGCTCTGGTCCTTGTAAAGGAAAAGGCTCTTCCGCCGTTGATGTGGTTGCTGGGGTGCATCGTTCGTGTTCTACCTGGACAAGATGGCGTCGTCAGAGTTGCAGACATAAGGACAAAGAAGGGAGTCATTCGTCGGGCCTTCAACAACATATGCCCCCTGCCATTGGAATCTATTGAAGGAACTTCAACGCGGGGAGTATATGGTCAGGACAGGGCCGCACGGACCGAGTCCGCGGGCACAGAGGGGACGCGGGGGGCAACGCGGGCTTAAAGCAGCGCGCCGCTCACCGCGGCGATCACCAGCAATCTTCGCTACGACGTCTTACGAGCCACTCGAGCGCACGTCACACAAACCGCGGGCGATTTCATTGTCGGGTCGATCTGTACAGTTGCGAAATACACCAGCATTTTATACAGTCCACTGGCCTTTTACTGGACAAATATCCTGACCTATCGCAGTTAGGGCTTTGGCCAGTACACCATCTGTATGCCGAATTTCATCCAAATCCATTCAGTAGTTTTTACGTGAAAGAGTAACAAACATCTATCCATACGTTCCTGTGGGAATATCGGGATAAAAAGTAGCCTATGTGTTATTCCAGTTTATAAACTATCTGTATGCCGAATTTCATCCAAATCCATTCAGTAGTTTTTACGTGAAAGAGTAACAAATATCCATTCTTACAAACTTTCGCGTTTATAATATTAGTAGGATTAAGGAGTTCAGCACTCAGTCAGGTAAGGGTGTACAGCAGGAATGTATTTTAATTTCAAAGTCCGGTGAGGGCTGTGAACTAATATATGGAGCAAAGCACACAAAATTCGTTTTTTGGGTGTTAAGAGTAAGGAGATTCTCTCTAAGCCAGTGGTTAACTCTAGCTAGTCCCCTCTCAGCCTGTAATTTAACTATATCCCAGGTCTTACCTGTAAAGATGATCGCAGTGTCGTCTGCATATGACAGTATCCTCACCCCAACGCTACTTAGATTACAAAGGTTATAGATATATGTATATTAAAAAAAGAGTTGGGCCAAGAACACTGCCCTGTGGGACCCCAAACGTTACGTTTTCCTCGTCACTTAGATAATTATTAAGCTTGACATGCTGATTTCTGTTTTTGAGGTAACTGCCAAGTACCTAAGTAAGAGAGAGCGGAGCCACGGAATCGATACTTTTCAGCCTGCAAATAAGAGTGGAGATAGAGACGGTGTCGAAGGCTTTCTTGAGGTCAAGAAAAGCCGCAAGACATTTGTTGCCCCTATCCATTTCTTTAGTTATAACAGTAGTGAGATCTGTGATAGCATCCTGAGTTGACATTCTCGAGTTCAAGAGCTTCTCAATGATTTTAGAAATAGATGATATTACCGAAATAGGACGATAGTTGTTGACGTCGTTACCATCCCCACTCTTATACACAGGGGTAACAATGGAGCGTTTAAGAAGATACGGAAAGACTCCTGTGCCAAAGCACAAGTTAGCGAGGTCACAGATCAAGGGGACTAAGATATCCTTAGCTTCCTAGTCCCATCCTGGTGCACTCCCAGAGTCTAAGGACATCAAGGTATTTTCTACTTCCTTGTGACAGGTGTCAAATAGCACAAATGAGGACAAGTGATGATAGTTGTATGTGTTACTGGAATTCGAAGGTACTAAACAAGTTGTAATGTTCTCAGCTAGTGTTCGCCCAATGTTAGTAAAAAATTTGTTTACGTGGTTTACAGAGGTTTGGGGAGAAGATTTTATATTAAGTAAGTTGTCATTTCGGCTTTTAGGTGGTTTGTAATGAGTAATTTTATTAATGGTTGACCACAGAGCTCTAGGGTTTTTACCGATACTTTGATTTTATCTTTGTTGTATTTTCTTTTAAGTTTTTTTACAAGGTTGCCACAAAAAGTACGATAACGTCTATAGGTAATTATTAAAATTTGGTTTAAGGGATTGGATTTGAGTTTTAGGTACAAAGTATTTCTTAGTCTTATACACCGTAAAGCACCTGGGGCATCCACGCTTTTAGTGTTCTTTTGCTGTTCGTAATAGTAACATTTCTAGTGCTGGCAAGGATAGCTGTCTTGACCATTTCAATTAGGGCAAATAAGTATCAGGGTCTTAAACAATTTAAAGAATGAAACATCGATATTGACTTGCCTCTTATAAACATTGTCATAGTTAACTACGGTTTTATACCTTTGAGGAGTGGTTTTTTTATACCTATTTGCGATAGATAAAAGAACAAGGGAATGGTCCGTAACTGTAGTATTTAAAACCGCGGTAAAAGCTGAGTTGTTTTTGGTGTCAAGTCTCAAAAAGACGTGGTCAAGGCAGCCACCCCCCTCGTAGTTAAGCTATGGGCCGCATGAAGTCCATGTTGTGATAACATGTTTAAGTAATCTAATCTATTTGTTCTTTCGTATTTTTTTCAGTTGGAAATAATTAAATCAATGTTAATATCACCTAAAATCATAACATGTTTACAAGTATTATTGTTAAGGTAATTATTGAGAGATGTAGTGAAATTAAATGCATTTAAAAATGACGAGGAACGGTAAAGTATATAAAATGAAGCAATCAAGATTTATGATTATAATAACATTATTTAATGAATTTGGCCGTAAATTGTATGCGTCCATCTGAGCTGGAGTGCTGGAATACAGCAACTTCTCTGCAACAGCATACTATTATTTTTTATAGAATAATATAAAAAATAATAGTATGCTGTTAAAACGAACAATTGTAAAAGAACGTACGTTACCTGGAGAAAGATTCATTAATTTGAACACTTTGGAAAGCATAAGTCACGCATTGCCCCAATGAATTTGGTATTGCCCTTTTGGCAAGTCTTTGTTGTACTAGTACAGGAATGTAATGTAAGTAAGTCGGTAAGTATTTGTATATATGGTAATAATGAGAAATGGCACGAACTTGTTTTATAGGTAATAAAGTAAAGTAGGTGTTTACTTAAGTATATAGCCTTTTTACCTATAGTACCTATAGTATACCTAAGAACCTACATTTGTGTTGTTTTTTTCTTTAAAAGTAGCTTTTTTTGAAACGTTATGAAACTTAAATTATGAAAATGTCTTAGAATAAAAATGAATAAGTAATTAAAGGAATTGAATGACATTGAGGGGGTCAGCAACAGCAATTTCTTACTGGCTACGAAACTAATGTAAGTACTTACAAAATTTCTTTAACAAGCTCGCACGTTTTCTCCCATGCTTTTAGACAGAGACACAACATTTAAAATATGAGTTTAACTTTAAATACTGTTTTGTAGTAGGTAATGCCTAAAGGATCAGGTTATTTGTTATCAACTACCAGGTAAGCGCTTGACCTTCATCTCACCTGACGGTAAGTGGCAATAAGGCCGAATGTGGAAGCGCGCTTCACTTGGAATCCTCAACCACTGAGGAACTGGCTATAACCGGCAAACCACAACAATGCTATTAACATTGTTGTTCTGGCGCCAGACGTTACATACGATGGTGGTGGCTAGCCAGCCAGACTTAACAATCCCTACCACCAACCAAAACAAGTAGGTAAACAAAGATGTACCCCCTGCTGGGAATGGAACCCGGGACCTCTGGGTCTAAGACTAGTGATTAAGCCACTAGGCCACATAGGCGGTAAAAGTTAAGTAAGTACTATAATAGAAACCTAATCTCAGAATAATAACTAAATGATGACCCCACGGAGGAGTCCGCGCGTGTGTGCCAGCCGCGTGGCGTGGGTGGACGAGTGCTCGGTGTTTTTCCAACGCTCGTCGACAAAAACTCAGTTGACAGATTGCCGCCTGCCCGCCAGCGAACGCAAAAACTTATGTGATTTTTAATAACATGCGTACTTTTAACATATGCTTGATCGCATCATCTGCGTAAACGATCTACGTTTGATGTTTTTAGCATGCATAAAAGTAAATTAGGTCCATAATTAAAATTATATAAAATTAACATAAAAGCAATAATAAATAAAAACATAAATTATTGAATAGTTGCTTAAAAGAAAATAGTTGAAATAGTTAAAATAGTTGCTTAATGTCAGTTGATATTTTTCCAGATGCAATTTGGTTTCGGGCTTACAATAGCCGTCCGTCCACACTCACGGTATTCACGAATGTAAACAAAAAAAAATCAAAATCAATATATCTTTATTCAGTAAGCTTAAATTAAGCATTTTGAATCGTCTAAATTTATTTTTTTATGGATGAATGGATAGACATAGGAACCCACCCACCCACCCCACCCATTCAGGAAGTCTTTTAGCTGTGGAGAAGAACGGGCACAAGAAACTCCACAGCTTTAAAATAATATAGAAGTAATTGAGATAGATAGAAGAAAGTGCATTTACAAAACAACATGTCGTTACCAAATTATACAATCAGTTATAAAGACAATGGATTAAGAAAAAAACAATAGGCTGTTTTGTCTTCTAAATATTCCTTGACTGTTTTAACCTTTCCTAAGTAAACAAGATTTTACATGATTCTTAAACTTATCTAAAGGTAAATCTAGTATAGTACTTGGTATTTTATTATAATAGTGTATACCTTGCCCCAAGAAAGAGCCGAGAACCTTTTGTAACCTAAACAGTGGCATTACTAGTTTTGACTTATTTCTAGTATTGAAATTGTGTACAACACCGTGTTTAGAAAAAGTGTTAATATTTTTTAATTGTGCGTTGCAACAAAAACTATACAATTATAAATATACTGCGATGCAACAGTAAGAACACCAACCTCCTTAAAAATATTTCTCAAAGAAGTTCGCGATCAGAAGTTCGAAACCCTTCCTCGAATGGTTAGCAGTATATAATGGTTTTATGAAAATGTATTGAAATGGACAGCTATCCTTTTTAAATTGGGGTTCACTCGGTAAAGTCGTTCACTGTAATCAAGGTTCTTATTTCTTATAACGTAGGGTGACGGATGATAGCATTTTACAGGTACAGAACAGCCCTTTAACCTTCCACAAAATGTCAAATTTCTTCAGTACATTTTTAACATTGTCTCTAGGGCATAAGAATAAATAGAGATTAGAGAAATTTGACTGTTTTGGCTAGGTTGATCTGCAGGGTGTGTACCTACTTACTTTTATAAGAGAAGTTATTACATACTCGTAGTTTGTCATAGAAATTTAATTTGGCTTAAAACAATCTGCTGTTAAATAATTTGGACAGCATTATTTTACCTCAATGAACAGCACACAAACGACTATTTTTTAGCGTTGTCAAAATTCGTTATCATTGAGATTTCAAATATGAGGATTAAAGCTTGAAGCACACAAGATTTTGTTTTCTGAGGTTTATGCGAGCACTACACATTGAAATGAAACACTTTTTTACGGATTAACTCGCGTTTAATTTACTATTTACATAGTTTTTATATTATCCTGACGTTTCGAACCCTTTACAGGGTCCGTGGTCACAGGGAGTCACAGTCTCCCTATAAAAACTATGTAAATAGTAAAAAAGTGTTTCATTTCACACAAGATTTGGCCTGTAATAATAAAAAATCTGTACTGCAGGCACCCTAACTATGTAGGTGTAAATGTGCATGTTTTCTCGCCATATTTAACAGGGTGTTTGGCGCATGGAACGACAGATTTTTTGGGGTGCTGGTGGGGTCATTTCCTACCTTCCCATCCTTACTCCCTGGTCCAAGGAGTCACGGCTATGGAGATATGATTTTTTGCCCTTGTTTTCTATAAATTCCCAAACTACCGCATTTAAAACCCCATATTATCTTTTTTCTTTTTTATTATAGCTTAAAGTTTTTTCTCCATTTGCATTCTGTGATGTATGCGTTTTCATAAAAACAACACTTTTTGTCCTAATCTACACAGAAAATTACCTTTTTTTAAAAGACAATGGTGAAAGTATGAATAAAATTTAACTTCAAAATTCATTTATAAACAAAGTAACAAGGACTGAGGGTTTCCTCTAAAAAAATCTATAGTTTATGACCTTTCTAACGATATACGACACTTTACAAAAAAATTGAAAAATTGCCTCAAAAACTATGATTTTATTAGAGGTCAATTTCTCTTAAAGTTTTTTTTTGTTACTTAAACGCATTATTTTTCATATGTTGCATTCTGTAACATAAGCGTCTTAAAAAAATAACAAGATTTGGTCAAGATGACGTTTACAAAAATTAATAAAATGCAGTTTTCAATTTCTTTAAAAAATGTAAGCGTTATTGAGAGCGTTAATTATTCATACTCGAATCAACAAACACACAGTTCAACAAAAATAACGTAACAAAAGTCAATAACAACAACGTAACAGTAAGACAATAACGAACAATCAACAACAAAACAACGTAGCCCAGACACTTCCAATCGCAGAGATAGTAAAACCTCGACTGAAGTCTGAACTGAAACCCGTAGCGCGCGCTGTGTCGGCCGGCGGGGCGCGGGGCTGTCGGTCAGTCTACTAAACCAACGAAACAAGAGATCATTTACATGTATCAAAAAGGGACAAACTTTTTACCTGCCCTTTTGTTAGAGAAATTCTGTATGACTTCCACAATTTTTTATTAAAAAGGTCTTAAAAATAGAAGTTTTTGAAAGAAAATTAGGCTCTCAATAACGCTTACTTTTTTTAAAGAAATTGAAAACTGCAATTTATTAATTTTTGTTAAGGTCATTACTCCAATTAGAACAAATCTTGTTATTTTTTTTAAGACGTTATGTTACAGAATGCAACTTATGAAAATAATGACAGTAATTATAAAAAAAAATCTTTGAAAAAAATTTACCTCTCATACAAAATCATAGTTTTTGAGAATTTTTTATTTTTTTAGTAAAGTGTCGTATACCGTTAGAAAGTTCATAAGCTACAGAACTTTTTAAAAGAAAACTAAATTCTCAATACCTGTTACTTTTTATTAAAATTAATTTTTAGAAATTGAATTTTATTCATACGTTCACCATTGTCTTTTTAAAAAACGTATTTTTTCCTATTTTTCGGTGTAGATTGGGACATGAAGTGTTTTTTTATGAATACGCATACATTACAGAATGTAAGTGGAAAAAAGAATACAAGTTAAATGCAAAATAAAAAAATAAAAAGTTGCGGTATTTTAGGAATTTTTAGAAAAAAGGGCAAAAAATCATATCTTCATATCCGTAACTTCTCGGACGAGGGACTATGGATGGAAAGGTAGGAAATGACCCCACCAGTACCCTAAAAATTCTGTCAGTCCATGCGCCAAACATCCTGTATATAATCTGTTTTTACTTATAAAAAAGCAGTGTATTATTATAACCAACCCGTTGTTTCACTCGTCTCTTCCCGCTCCTGACAGTACTTACATGGTGACCCTGCTAGTAAAGTGAACCGTCCTCCAAATATGGACTAGTCTTCATAAACACTGTCGCGTTAGGTGCAAGTTAAATTTATCAAAATGTACTATAATCTAAATCGCCGTGAGCCATCAACGTCGTGTGTGAATGTACAGTTTTGTGTCTTTAAAATGAGTAAAAATGGGCTCACCAAACACGTAAAGCTGAAGAAAAGACTACTAACACAAATGTAGCTGTGGGGCTGGACAACTCTACCTGACTCTACTTATATTATGATTAAAAATAATCAGCGGGCAAGCATCTGAGACAAATTGCATATAAATTGCAATTACTACCATTCTGGCCATTGAGGCCCCTTTAAAAGATGTAGGTACAGAAAATGCCACGGAAAACTGGTGCAACGCGATGTTAATGAATGTGCATTGAGGAGATATGCAAGCTTGCTACATCGTCAGCCTGCAGCACTCGTCAGAAAGGCAGCGGAAATTGTGCAATCTGGAAGATCGCGGGTACGAGTGTTTAGTGTAAAGGTGATAATAGCCTATTAAAGTTAAGTGCGGAAAAGTGTCATGTGCGCGTCTAAGGGTGGATTCGACCAAACTGGAATAAGACTTAATCCGAGATTAGTCTATACAACTTCAACGCCACCATGAAACATGGTTGGGCTCCTCCAAAACTGATCACGCTGGTAGAGTCGCTCATGCCTTCGCTCTGACGCAAAACCTGACGCAACTGGTAGACCAGCCCACCAGGATGCCAGATATCGTAGGTCACGCGCCCACCTTGTTGGACTTATTGTTGACGAGTCGCCCTGCAGGGTATAGAGTGTCGGTGCTTGCACCTCTAGGCTCGTCAGACCACTGCTTGGTCATTGCCACAGCACCGCACAACGTTGGTCCACCGAAAACGGTGGAGACCAAGCGTCGTCTGTGGCACTACTCGTCGGCGGATTGGGACGGACTGCGTGATTACTTTGCATCCGTCTCATGGGGCCAGAGCTGCTTTCTTGGAAAGGACCCGTCAGAGTGCACTTCTGCCATCGCTGATGAGATCTTGTTGGTTATGAAATATTATATTCCATTCACAGATCTTGCCAGCGTTAGCAGACAACGGCCTTGGTTCAATCGCGAATGCGCCAAAGCTGCTGAATGGAAGCAGGCGGCGTATCATGCTTGGACGAAGGCTTGCGCTCTGAATGACCCTGGTACCGGCTCCTTGAAGGCGGCCTACAACAAGGCCTCTAAGTCTAACAAGAGGGCTCTCGCAGGAGCGGATGCACAAAGAGTGGCAAGAGTGGGGCGGGAGTTGATCTCGCACCCTACGGGTAGCCGTAGCTATTGGCGGCTCGCTAAGACCGTACAGGCCAACTTCTGCTTCCCCTCGCTGTCCCCGTTGAAACATCCAGATGGCTCGTTGGCTTACCAGCCGCTTGAGAAGGTGAACTTGTTGGATGAACTTTTTGCGGCCAATTTGCGCGTCGACGATTGTGGCGCCGCTCCACCTATTATAGCACATTGTGGGGCCACCATGCCTGATATTCGTATCAGGCAGTGTGATGTACGTGCCGTGCTGCGGTCGCTCGACGTGCGGAAGGCTAGCGGGCCGGATGGTGTTCCGGCGATTGTGCTGCTCAGATGCGCGGCTGAGTTGTCTCCTATATTGACACGATTGTTTAGGGAGTCTTACGATACTGGTATTGTGCCGGTGTCTTGGAAAGAGGCGAACATACAACCCATCCCCAAAAAAGGGGATCGCTCGGATCCGGCCAACTATCAACCTATCGCTGTAACTTCTGTGCTGTGCAAGGTTTTTGAGCGGATAATTAATTCCTAGCTCATTCACTACCTAGAGGATCACTCGCTGCTCCATGATCGCCAGTATGGGTTCAGACTAAAGCGATCAACGGGTGATCTTCTAGCGTACGTTTCTCACGCGTGGGGTAAAGCGATGGACAAGCATGGCGAATCCCTGGCTGTTAGCCTTGATATCGCCAAAGCTTTCGATAGAGTGTGGCATCGTTCCCTACTTTCAAAGTTGCCGGCCTTCGGTGTGCCGCCCCGTTTGTGCGCCTGGGTTGCAGACTTTCTAGAAGGGCGGAGGATTCGTGTCCTTTGTGAGGGTAGTTCGTCCGCGTTCTACAAAGTCAATGCCGGAGTGCCGCAGGGTTCTGTGCTCTCACCTACTCTATTTCTTCTGCGGATGACAGCACGGTGCATGAGCGGTACTTGGGACATCCTGCGGCAAACCAAGCCGATATCATGGTGAAAAGGCAGGAACTGGTTGCCAAACTGAACCTGACTCTCGATCGTGTCTCTATGTAGGGATCTAAAAACCTGGTCGAGTTTAATGCTAACAAAACCCAGGTTTGTGCATTCTCGTCCAAGGTAACTCCCTCCTTACTCCTCCCTCTCTTCAGAACTCTTCATTACCCATTTCGGTGAACCTCAGCATTCTTGGCATGGACATCGGCCAGGAACTGAATCCAAAATGCTACATCGAGAGTGCTATTTTAACTGCCTCCCGGAAGTTGGGTATTCTCAATAAGGTGGGACGGTTTCACTCCCGAGCAGCGCTGTTTGCTGTACAAAACTCAGGTGCGTTCGAGTATGGAGTATTGTTCCCATCTATGGGACGGCTCCGCTAAATGCCTCCTCGATGCACTTGATAGACTACAAAGGCGAGCGGTACGCATTATTGGAGATGCTAAGTTTACAGCCTCCCTTGAGGACCTCCAGCTGCGTAGAGACATTGCTTCTCTCAGTGTCTTCTACCGGAACTACTACGGAGAGTGTTCTGAAGAACTTTTTGATATTATCCCGCCCTCTCCTTTCCTCTCCCGGACTACACGTGCTGGTCTTAGGAACCACCATCATACTGTACAGACTATCAGTACTCGTACCAAAAAATTTGGCAAGTCATTCCTCTGTAAGACCATTCGGCTTTGGAATTCTTTGCCGGCGCATGTGTTTCCCAGCTCCTACAGTTCCGGGTCTTTTAAGCTGGGCGTGAAACGGCATTTATGCAGGCCGTCATGAATGGGAGCGCTCGTTATCGTGCTTATTCTACAGTGGGGAGCGCTCTCATTATTTTGAACTGCATCGGCTGCTTACCATCAGGCAGGATGCAATCACTATGACGAGTCAATATAAAAAAAAAATTAAAACAAATTCAACGTTTAATCTAGGTATAAGACCTTATTCCAGTTTGGTCGAATCCACCCTAAGTAAAACGCGCAATGGTATAGAATAAGTATTTAAGCTGATAGATTGTAAGTACCTTTATTCCCTTCGATCAACAATACCAACTTGTTGATCGAAGTATAGAGTGTAAGATATTAAAATGCATGGTTAGTCTGTATTTAACGTTATGGTCGAGGTTTAACAAAATTTACTAAAACATTTAATAGAAATACAAAACTAAACATTGGTGAAAACAGAAGAAAAGGGAATATTTCTGTAGTAAAGTTGATCAAAGATAACAGTTTACATAGTGAATATGTTTCTTTAGTAGATCACTTGAAAAAGCGAAATTGAAATTAGCAATTTATTGAGCAGTACTGTATATTTAATAAATAAAACTTGTGCAGCTTCTTTAAATTCATATCAGAAAATAGTACAATTGTGTTCGGTAGCCAAGTGTAAGGAACAAGTTAGCACCATGGAGAAGGATACTTTATTAGATTTGAAAATAGCTTTAAATTCGTTGCCCGTCATGAATGATGATGATGGCGTCACAAAGCAATTGATAAAAAATATAGATTATTACGAGTCTACGTTAAGTAAGACAGAATACAAGAAAAATTTAATTACATTTGTTTTAAAAAGTAGGCTCTCAGATGTGGTGAACTAAGATTTCATACTATGATATTGTCAGAGCTTTAATAAAGGACATGCTTAAACTTTTGCTTCCACAGAAGTCTTTTACTGAGATCCAGACCAACCTACAGCGAGCTGCTCAATATAAGAAATCGATTGCAAACTTCGGCAAGGACATAATATGTGAGCTATTTGCGGATTTCACAGTTTCACAAGCCGAAGGCAATTCTTACAGTGTATGGAAACCCATCACCGAAAAATACGCTATAAAGCGCTTTGCCGACGGCTTAAGAAACTCTAAGTTATGTACAATTATAGCGGCGCGTAACTACACGTGCCTAAAGGACGCAATACATGCCGCGCAAGACGAGGAGGTGTCCACTGCAACACATTCGTCGGAAGTTGTTGGTACGTACAGGACTGCTGGTTTTCGTAGAAATAGTAGATATGGATTTCATAGGCCTGCGAGGGCGCAGACAGGTCGAAGTAGGTGGCAGCGAGGATTTTACGCGCCAAGCAGTAATTCGTCACAAAATGCGCCTAATAATTATTACAGGCGCTATAACAATCAATGGAATAATTGGCGTGTTGGCAATAGGGGCAGGCCTCGCGGAAACAGAAGTCGAGGATTTTCGTCAAGCTATGTTAACACCTTAGCAACAGACCAAAGTACAGATGAGTTAGAAGACCACACTGTCGGAGCGAAGCTTAGTCACTTTTTTTGGGACTAACAGCCATATTTGTGCATGCAACTCTTTAAACAATTCATTTGAGGTAGGCAGCAATAAATATGGATGGCCACTCGATACCGGGGCATCTATATCGGTAATCAAATACGATCTACAAGCACATTTACAGATTCCATTCTATGAAAGGAGAGTTAGTACATATAAAAGGAATAGGTGGAAATGTTGTTACGGAGGGTTACAGTGTCATTAAGTTATGTTATGACAACAATTATTTTATGCATAAATTTATTATTGACTGCGAAAAGCAGCAAAAAAGTGCCTATTTCATTAAATATATATTCAATCACAAAAAATTGTTATTTAATTTTGACCGGCTAGGAGTGAATCTATTTATTTTACAAGATAAGTAAGAATTTGTCGTTCAATGTCAGGAGTTATGTGAAGGAGTATTCGTAGCTAGTAATAGTAAAACCGGAAAAAGGCAAAGTACCTGTAAAAATTTTAAATACCAGTTACAGAGTAAAGTTGCAAATTGTTTCCCTAAGTTAATCAAAATTAAAAGAATACTACATCTGTCAGTTTAGTAAGCCCACGATGAACGCAGAGAGAGTAGAAGTATTGTTTTCATTTTTAAAATTAGATAAATTAAATTTTGAGGAAAGAAAATCAGTTGAAAATATTTGTGTAAAATTTCCAGACGTTTTTCAATTTGCCGGGGACAAGTTAACTGTTACTCCTTTGTACGAGCACAATAATATTCAGTTAGAGCCTCATAGCAATCCTGTATATTCGAAACCGTATCGTTTACCGCAAACTTCTAACTAGAAATAGAAAAACAAGTACTTACAAAAATGCTTGCAGATGGCGTAATATTGAGGAAAGCACGAGTTACTGGTACCAAAACAGTCAGATTTCACGGGTGATAAAAAATGACGTATTGTGATTGAGTATCGAAAATTAAACAATAAAGTAAAAGGTGATAAATTCCCGTTACCAAACGGATTTTCTTGATTCCATATCTGGTGCTGTCTGTTTTACTCATTAAGATTTTTTCAAGTTTTTTTTCAATTGGTGTTACCCGAGGCCACAAAACACGCAAAAAGTTAAACGTTTTAATGCCTTTATGAATTATTATCATAGATTTATAAAAAACTTTGCCGAAATTGCATTTCCATTGAAAAAATTATGCTATAAGAACGTTCCCTACATATGGACACTAGAATGTCAAAATAGTTTACATTTACCTAAAAACAAATTAATTAACCCGCCGATCTTGCAATACCCAAATTTCGCGGATAATAATATTTTTATATTGCAAACAGACGCGTCGGGAATAGCAAATTGGATCAGTATCATGTAACGGCGATGGCAGGCCTGTAGCTTATGCAAGTCGAAGCTTAAATAAGGCGAAAAGAAATTATCCTACTATCGAAAAGGAACTCCTTGCGATAGTGTGGAGGGTAAAACATTTTCGATCATCGACCCTTAATTTATCTTTTTGGGATGAAAGACCCGTCGAGTAGACTTACTAATTTCAGGATGTTTGAAATTCCAACTCGAATGCACTTCTCGCCTGCATCCGCAAATTTTAACTTTTTTTGCCAATTTGTAGCTAAACTAATACTAACCCTAAGACCATTTTTAAATTTTTTCTTACGACTGTTTTTTTTCCGAAATATTAACAATTTTGTAAACAAACACCCCTCAAAAAAACAGTTTTTTTACATTTTTTTAAATTACAAAAAAAGCTACAAACCGATTTTCAAAATTCAAACGCTCACATGTGTCTCGATAAATTCCTCAACTTTTAGCACTACTACCATCTCGATCCTCCCTAAATCATCGGAGCTACGGCCAAAAATACGTCACTGGTGATTTGCATCTGATACTCGTAACCAATTTCTATGGTAAAACTACCATGACACCACATCTTGTGCCACTTTGTTAAGAGGCCTATTACATCTCGAATGTGATTTTTGCGTAAAATGCCCATTTTTGCATTTTGTAGTAACTTTGTTGTTGTATTTATCGTTTTTATCGAAATAGGATAATAAATTTGTGCATAATGTTACGTATCTCTATTCTGTGAGCATATTTTGAATTCGGACGGCCGGCGCATCGCATTTTGAAGTAATTTTGCAGTTGTATTTATCGTTTTTATCGAAATAGGATAATAAATTCATTATAATATCTTTATTCCTTATGAAGTAACAATTACTCTGGTATAAATTTAAATAATATTATCGTAGATAGGAGATATTCACAGTTAACTTATAGCGATTTTCGAAGTTTTTTTGTTTAGAGTAAGACTTTTTTCCTATATAAAATCAATGATATCTAAAAAATTCCGTGGCCGAGTTATTGCCATTTAAAGTCCATTTACACATAGTAAGTTGAAAAACGCAATAACTCAGTTAAATAAGCATATTTTTTAAATGTTTTTAACAAACTATTTAGACCTGTGTTTTACTTCAGCTTGCAAAGTTTCAACAAAATTGGCTCATTGGTTTTTAAAAATTTCGACTTGGAAGTTTGTATGGGAAACCAAATGGCGTAAACCCTCTTAAGGCTTGTATATTAGTCCTATTAATTTGTAATTATAGGCATTTCTTTTTTGTGTAGACGTCGCCCCTACTCAAGGCCCAGCTGAAAATCAGCGTTGTGGCGTCTAGCTGCAACAAAAGCTGAGCTAGTTAGCCTTTTCGGCCATCATATTATTGTTCGAATTTTATTATTTTTTATTATTATTGCCTACCTATTATTATTTTTATTTTTTTTAATAATTTTTTTTATACTTTTCTTTGTTTCATAGCTGTAATTTTTTAATGATGTATCTAGCCGAATAAATGATTACTTACTTACTTACTTACTTATTATATGCATCAAGCCGGTTCCGGAGTTGGTGGAATTTATAAGGGCGCAGCACATCAACGTGGACACGGTATTGGAAGTTTCTTAGGTGAGCTATTCCGTTGAGTATTACCTTTATTGTCGAGTGGGGCTAAAGTTATCGGTAAAGAAGCATTCAATGCTGGTGTAGGACTTTTATCCGACATGGTACATACAAGGCCGCTTAATGAATCCTTAAGAAATCGTGTTAAGGAAGCAACTTTTGGGGGTTAAGTTGCTCGCGTCCGTAGGTTTACCCTTGAGACCCTACACGTGACCCCTGGGTGGTGCTAAATGAGTGACACCAACTGAGTGGTAGAGCCACGCTGCGTTGCAGCACGCATTGGGTCGGCTCGCCCGGCGTAATACCACCCCCTCACGAATTTTCGGCGTGAAACAATGGCACTATGTGCTGTTGTGTTTCGTCCGGCGAGTGAGGGTTCCGGAGACCCCTCCCCCCCCCTCACAATTGATATGGCAGCGAACTTTAATCTTGATTTACCCCAGGGGGGTACCGACACATCCGGTGTCGGAGAATCCCCCCCTGAGCGTTCTCGCTCAGGCTGCCCTACGTATTCTGGGGCGGGCAAAAGTCCGCTCGTGCCAAGGCATGCTGCAGGCAGGAGAAAGGCAGGACAATTGGCACCCCCTCCTACGCTTCGCGTGGACTTCTGCAATATCAGGGGAATCCACTCTAACTTGAGCGCCGTCCATTACCACCTCGAGACAGCGAAACCGGCCTTGCTCTTCCTCACCGAGACGCAGATATCTCCCCCTCCTGACATCTCGTACTTGCGCTACCCGGGATACAACCTGGAACATGCATTTGTGCCACGAGCCGGTGTTTGTGCCTATGTCAGGGAGGATATGTGCGTTCGTCGCCTTGGCAATCTTGAAGATAGGGACCTCTCCATCTTATGGCTGCACGTCGACTGCGGACGTCATCCTCGCGTCTACGCGTGCCTGTATAGGTCCCACAGCGGTAACATCGGAACTGACCAACTTATCGAGACCGTCCAAACAGCGACAGACTCCCTTCTCCAACGGATCCCCTCGGCCGAGATTGTGCTATTGGGAGACTTCAATGCCCACCACGTCGAATGGCTTGGTTCACGCACAACTGACCACGCGGGTAGAGCCGTTCATGACTTCGCTTTGGCCTACAGTCTGTCCCAATTGGTAACCGAGCCAACACGGGTTCCAGATATGGAGGGCCTTCTTTATTGGACCTTCTGCTGACCTCGCACCCAGACGGCTACCAAGTTTCTGTTGATGCACCACTAGGCTCATCAGACCACTGTCTGATTCGCAGCACTGTGCCTCTCACAGAAACATCAAAACCGCAACCAGCGGCTAGCCGTCGAGTCTGGCGTTATAGGTCAGCGGACTGGGATGGGATGCGAAGCTTCTTTGCGTCCTACCCGTGGTGGCGAGTTTGCTTCTCGCTGGATGATCCTGATGTCGCCGCTGACTCTGTCGTTGATGTGATACTGCAGGGAATGGAACTTTTCATTCCAAACTCTGTGGTTCCCATTGGCGGCAAGTCCCAACCATGGTTTGGTCGTTGCTGCAAAATAGCGTCTCGCCAAAAGCGACAACATTACCAAGCCTGGGCTAATGCGGTGTCATCAAAGGATCCAAACACCAGTGCGCTCAGAAAGAAGTACAACTTTGCCGCCAGATCCTTTAAGAAGGACATTGCCAAGGCGAAGTCATCATTCATAGATAGAATTGGCGAGAGGCTAGTGCGTCTTCCTTCGGGGACGCGTGCGTTCTGGTCTCTCGCCAAAGCTATCTTAGGGAATTTTTGTCAGCCGTCCCTACCACCATTGCACAAGACCGATGACTGCCTGGCCTATACTGCAAAGGAGAAAGCCGATCTCTTGAGCTCTCTTTTCGCATCAAACTCGACATTGGACGATGGGGAAAACTCTCCACCAACCATACCGCATTGCGCTTGTACAATGCCAAACGTTCAGTTTCTGCAAAGGTCAGTTCGTAAGGCTCTTTTTTCCCTTGATATCCATAAGGCGAGTGGGCCTGGTGCAGTTCCACCCATTGTGCTTCAAACGTGTGCTCCGGAATTGGCACCAGTTCTAACGCGCCTTTTCCAGCTCTCTTACACCACTGGCGTCGTCCCGAGCTCTTGGAAGACAGCCCTTGTCCACCCGATTCCAAAAAAAGGCGATCGCTCAGATCCGTCCAACTACAGGCCAATAGCTATTACCTCTTTACTCTCCAAAGTAATGGAGTCCATTATAAACCGCCAGCTCTTAAGGTACCTAGAAGAGAACCAGCTACTAAGTGATCGCCAGTATGGTTTTCGTCGCGGTCGTTTGGCTGGTGATCTTTTAGTGTACCTTACTCACTGATGGGCGGAGGCAGTCGAGAGTAAAGGGGAGGCACTGGCAGTTAGCTTGGACGTAGCGAAAGCTTTTGACAGGGTATGGCACAGGGCTCTTCTCTCTAAACTTCCATCATACGGGCTTCCTGAGAAATTGTGTTCATGGGTTGCCAGCTTTCTTACTGGGCGTAGCATCAGAGTCGCTGTCGACGGTTCGTGCTCCGACATGAAGCCCGTGAATGCTGGAGTCCCGCAGGGGTGTGTGTTGTCCCCTACTCTGTTTCTTCTGCATATCAATGACATGCTGCATGATAAAAGCATTCATTGGTATGCAGATGACAGTACTGGGGATACGCTCTACACCGGGCGAGCTAACATTTCTCTGGAAAGCGTCATCGAGAGCCGGAATAAACTTGTGACTGACACCGAGAACATGTTAAGTCATGTCTCGGATTGGGGCCGACATAACCTAGTCCGCTTTAACCCCTCCAAAACACAAGTTTGCGCATTTACCGCGAAAAAATATCCCTTCGTCGTACCTCTGAACTTTGAGGGAGCTCCCCTTGATACCAATCCGATTATTGGAATCCTTGGCGTCGATATTTCGAGTGACGTTCAGTTTCGTGGTCATTTGGAAACCAAAGCTAAATTAGCTTCGAAAAAGCTGGGTGTGCTTAATAGAGCGGGTCAGTATTTCACGCCGGCCCACCGTTTACAACTGTATAAAGCACAGGTCAGGCCGCATATGGAATACTGCTCCCATCTCTGGGCTGGAGCACCCCAATACCAACTCCTTCCATTTGACTGCATTCAACGCAGAGCTGCTCGAATTGTCGGCGACGTGGTTATTTCAGGTCGGCTCGATCCACTGGCTCTTCGGAGAGACGTTGCGTCTCTCTGTATATTGTACCGTATATATCATGGGGAGTGTTCTGAGGAATTGTTCGGCTTGATCCCTGCCGCTAATTTCCTTCACCATACTACACGCAATCGACTGTCATTCCATCCACATCACCTTGATGGATGGCGGTCTACTACTGTGCGATTTTCAAGAAATTTCTTGCCTCGAACTACGGTGTTGTGGAACCAGCTCTCGGCGGCGGTATTTCCGGACCGTTACGACTTAGAGATCTTCAAGAAACGAGCCTACTCCTTCTTTAAAGGCCGGCAACGCGCCTGCGATTCCTCTGGCTTTGCGGGTGTCCATGGGCGGCGGTGATTACTTTCCATCAGGTGACCCGTTTGCTCGTTTGCCTCCTTCTGCTATAACAAAAAAAAAAAAACTTTAAATTTAAAAAGGAAATCAGATGAAAAAATAGATCAAGTTATGAGTGGTTCGGGATATAACAGTAAAAGACAACAGTTACAAAGTATTAGTCAGTCGCAGCATACAAAAAAAAGAGTATTAAAAAAACGAAGAAGAATAATAATTTAAAAATTAACGACTTATTTTCAGAGTTTTAAAAATATTTAAAATAATGTATTTTTTGCATAATCATTCATGTGAATGTGTTAAGTCCGAGTTGGATTTATTTGCATTACCATCAACTCTAACTAGTATTGAAAGCGGTCAGTGGGTTCACTACAAACCAATTTCATCGCTCAGTGATGATGGACCAATCGAATTTCAGATTCCTGGAAGTGGTGATGACTACATAGATTTATCACACACTTTGATACACATAAAAGCAAAAATTTTAAATTAGGATTTAACACCTCTGACAGCAACTACTACTGTGGCTCCGGTTAATTATTGGTTACACTCACTCTTTAGCCAGTTAGATGTTTATTTGAATTAACTGATAACACCTCCGAAAAATACTTATGGTTATCGAGCTTACATTGAAACACTACTAAATTATGCTCCATCAGCAAAACAGTCACATCTAACATGTAGGTGTGAAGACACAACCGGAAAAATGAATTCATCTGATGAGTCAAATTAAGGATTCACTATTAGACAAAAATTGGTAAAGGAGAGTAAGGAGGTCGAAATGATAGGACATTTACATGGAGACATATTCAACCAAGAAATGTTTTTGATTAATGGTGTTCAAATGTGTGTAAAATTAGTACGTTCTCGAGATACATTTAATTTATTGTGTTCGTCTGATGATGTAAAATTAAAAGTTTCTATTATTGATGCTACACATAAGATTCGAAAAGCTCGTGTAAACCCTACTGTTCTGCTTGCCCATCAAAAGATTTTATTATCAATCTCAGCTAAATATCCTATTACTAGGGCTGAAGTAAAAGTTCTAACCATTCCAGCAGGTATTCAGGGAAAACTCTTGATACTATTTTCCTCGGTCAAGTACCAAAGAGATGTATAGTAGGATTTGTAAATAATACAGCGTTTAATGGGTGTCTTAAAAATTCATCATTATGGTATAAGTTCTTTTTGCTTATACATCGATGGAACACAGATTCCTTCCAAAGCTCTACAACCTGGATTTAGCAACAACTTGTTTATATCAACTTATCATACTTTGTTCTCTGGAACAGGAATTCATTTCCTAAATGAGGGTAACGGTATTTCTAGAGCTGATTACGCTAATGGATACTGTCTAATGGCGTTTGACTTAACTCCAGATTTATCAGCGAATTCAACAGCTCATTGGAATCTTATTCGACATGGAAGTGTTCGGTTAGAAGTTAGATTTGAGACAGCTCTAACACAAACTGTTAATTGTACTGTTTATGCTGAGTTTGATAACATTATAGTCCGTGGTCACAGGGACTCCGTGTGACCACGGACCCTGCAAAGGATTCGAAACGTCAGGAAACTAAAAACTATGTAATGTAGTAAAATTAAACGCGAGTTAATCCGTAAAAAGTATTTCATTTCAATGTGTAGTGCTCGCTCAAACTTTAGAAAACAATATTATAGAAATAGATAAAAATAGGAACATAAGTGTAGATTTTAGTAGTTAAGTTATAATTTTGTATGGAGACACATGTTTTCATGTTATTATGAATACCTTAGAAATAACAAAATGTTTGAAAATAGTATGTCATTCACTGGAGTTCAGTGTTTATGCAGCTAATCGCATTCATAAACATGTTACACAACCTTTCTACATGATTAGTAATCTTGATCCTGATACTAGACCTGGAACACATTGGATAGCATTATGTATCAACAATAAATGAGTTAGCGAATACTTTGATACGTTTGGTCGTGAACCTGAAAGTTATTATTTATCATTTTTAAGAAAAAATACCAATAGATGAATTTATAATCATAAAGTTATTCAAAGTGTATTTTCATCTGTTTGTGATGAATATTGTTTACTTTATTTGTATTTCAAAGTTATAGGTATGAGTTTGACATATTTTATTGATATGTTTACTGATGATACTATTCAAAATGATGTAAGAAATGCTAAAAAAAAGTGTAAGACTTTCATAATATTGGTAAGCTAAATATTATTTATTTAAGTAAAATTTTAAACACTGAAAAAAGACGACAACCTCAGGCGGGAATCGAACCACGCACCTTCCGCATTCCGGGCGGCTGCCTTAACCACTTGGCTACCGAGGTCTGGCTTTCAACCGTCGAAATTTGTCAGTGCTTGATGCTTATGTTTTTAGTCAACATTGCTTCATCAAATCTTAGAAGTTTTCACCTCTGAGATAAGGTGTCTAAATCATTCTGAAGACGGTTCGAGTCACTAGGGCTGCTCACGTTAGTAAATTTTTTTAAATCATCGGCGTACGCCAGACACATACAAGATAATTGCTCAACTAAATCGTTGATAAAAATTATAAAGAACAAGGGACCCAAGTGGGACCCCTGCGGGACGCCTGATGTTACATTTATGGGCGATGAAAGAAAACCCTTCACAGCTACCAACTGACTTCTACGAGATAGATAAAACTTCATTCAATTCATAATAATAATTCATAATTCATAATTTAATTCTAATAAAATATGGTAACATAAATAAGATGGATCAGTAAAAATTTCGGTATCACATATTTTGCCGTAAAACAGCGTAGAAATGTTTAGAAATTAAAAGTTAATACAAGTAAAACATAGAATCATAACAAAATTAAATAGTTTAAATATATTTGTCATGCAAGTTTAAAATAATAAAATAAATTAATTATTATATAAAAATTTTCATTGGATATATTGCATTGAATTTACATAATAAAAAAAGAAAAAAAGAAAAAATAGCTAAATTAAAATATTATAAATCATCATTTAAAAAGTCACTAACAGAATCTGTCCAACAAAATGGACTTTAATCTCTTCTTAAAGAGTGACAATGGCAATGCCCTAATATTATTTGGTATCTTATTATAAATAACTGGTGCCATACCAAATATGCTCTTTTTCAACAGTGCTGTGCTATATCCACCAGTAACTAGTAAGTTTTGATATTGAGCACGCAAATGTCTTTTTGTTGCATCTGTTCTTTTTACAAATTGATGTTGGTTTGTTTTTACAAATATACTAACTTCTAAAATATAAATAGATGGCAATGTTAATATCTTTAGAGATTTAAAAACACGCACACAACTTTCTCTGGGATTTATACCACAAATAACTCGTATACATCTTTTTTGTGACTTGAAAATGCTCTCTCTTTCACAACAGTTACCCCAAAAGATAACTCCAAACCTCAAAGTTGATGCAACCAGCCCATGGTATGCCACTACCACTGACTCAAGTTTTACTTTTCTGGACAAAGAATAGAGAGCATAAGCACATCTATTAAGCTTCTTACAAATTTCTTCTGCTTGGGGTTTCCAAGTAAGCTGACTGTCCAGTACCACTCCCAAGAATTTAATCACATGCACCTCTTTCACCTTTTGCCCTTGATGTTCTACTTTTAAATTATTAACAACGAGTTTTTGATAAAAATGCATAATTTTTGTTTTTTCTAAATTTATTTTTAAATGATTTTCTTCAAGCCAATTAATTATTTGGGTAAGGGCATCATTAATGTTTTTCGTATGTAAGTTTGTGTTATTACCATCTCATCTCATTCAACGCAGCAGATCCCCACCAATACCAAAGGTGCTCATCTTTATTTTTTATTTTTTTTATACACAGAAGAGAGTGGTTGACTTTGTCAAATGCCTTATAAAAATCGGTGTATACAGAGTCTACTTGTTGACGGTTGGCGAAAGCAGAGCATAAATATTTTTTATAGACAAGTAAGTTACTTACTGTTGATCTTTTGCTCACGAAACCGTGTTGTTTGGTGGAAATCAACGGCGCAACATGACTGTTAAGCTAAATTTGTAAGTAAATAAAACTTAAATAAAATTGTACAAAAGAAAATGTACTGCCTATTACTTAATTCCCCTACCTCAGAAAAACCTACCAAGAAGTAATAAAGAAAAAACCAAAGAAATATAATGTTGAATAAATTTATTCGTAATTAAGATATAACATCAAGATAGAGCTTCATTGTATAATATCATAAATAACATGGATTTATCCGTCACCTTAGTAGTGAGGATTCCAGGTGAAGTTATGCCTTCACTTTGATCTTACTTTTCATATCTTTACATCAGGTGAGATGAAGACAAAGCGCTTTCCTAAAGAATCAATAAAATACTATCGCATACCTTATAAAGTGATTAAGACCAAGGTATCATTAACATTATTAATACATCAACTGGACAAGAGCAAGTGACATCGGTTCGTCATTAGATTATGAGGTGCATCGGGAATGGTGATTAAGACCGAGGAGTCATTATCGATTCATTAGTAAATCAACTGAGAGCTGACGCTCAAAGAGTGTATCTGGGATGCGGTTATAGATATCACTCTGGGACCCAGCGCAATCGATTCAAAAGGGGGGTTTTCCTCTTTTTTTAGGTTTGGAATCGACATGAACTAGCCCAGCGAGGGCTTGAACCAGACCAGTTTTGAGTGAGCCAGAAGTCTTGAATCCCTACTACTGTTTTAGGCACTGATTATCGAAGTAATCACAGTAATCATCTTATATTCCACTGATCGTACACTGAAAGCCGAGTGCAACAAAAAGTGTGTTAAACAGGGATGTGTATCGTCACCGTCCCGTGGTTGTTAAATCTATACATAGACAGTTGTTTGCAAAATCTGAAAGATGATAAATGTGGATTAAGAATGAATGAGTTACTCGTCTAATGTCTTCTCTATGCAGATGATCAGGTACTACCTGCATCGTCAGCGATGGACTTATAGGAGATGGCAACTAGTATGCAAAAGTCTGTTAAAGGAAAATTAATGAATTAAAATGAGTGAAGAAATGAAAAGGAATGTAAGTAAAACGAAAGTTGTGGTGCTTGATATATACGAGTGTATGACAGAGTATATATTAATAAAACAAGAAGAAGTGGAGCAAATGAAAGAGTTGGTTTACCTGGGTACGATGTTTACTAGGCAAAGTAAAGCATGATAAAGATAATGGGGCACTTAACGCCTTTAAGAGCAGCCAGAAAGTGTCGCAAAAAAAATGACTGGATGTGCATGGAGGAGTCTAAGGAAAGAGATGGCGATATATGCGATGAAAACCACCATCCCTTTTTAACTGTACTCAAGCAGAGATTTGAGTGTGAATTTGGTTTTAAAATACGAGCCTTATGCCCGTTTTCACCAACACACACTTAAATTTAAGGGAGTCCAAACTGGTCTTTAGGGGGCTCTTAGCAAGAATTCCGTTTTCACCAACGTTTAGGTGTCACTTAAAGCCTTAGGTGGTCTCTTAACTTTAGGGGGTCGATATTTCGCCCCCTAACGGTAAGTGTCTGTTTGCGTGGTATTTTTTAAAAGCAATAGTCATTACTTGGTGTGTGTTTGAAGGATTTATTTTGATTTCAATAATGGAGAGTGATTTAAAGCAGTTTTAGAGAGTTTGGAAACTATTGAAGTTGCGGAATTAGTTTCTAACCCACGATTGAATAGGAGACCTTGTATCCACCGTGACAGAGTCGATAACTTCAAAAGATACGATGATATCAAAGATATTTATAGTTTAATGTCTTTGGATGATATGGAATTTTTCATAAGATAACGATTATTGTTTTATTTTTAATGGAGAAAAAAGGGCACTTTTTAGAATTTCCAGACGATAAGTAAGTGTACATACATAATGTCGTGGAGCTTAACAAAATAGTGTATTTTTCTTGTAATTATATTGTTACTTAAGATGTTCCAATCCTATATTTATCATTTATTACAGGAATCAATCTGTTCCACATGTAAATCAGCTCCTATGCGCTTTACGATATTTTGCAACTGGGAATTTTTTACTTACTGTGGGGGACCTAAATGCAGCGATATGTACGTTACATCAGAGTTGAACTTAATTGACGTCTCTGAGTACGGCTGTTACATTGAAAATTTTAATCAATCACATCAAATGATTTAATTTACTTTTATATTTACACAAGTAATTCTCGCGACAACCTTTTATATCATATAAATTGTGTAACGACGTTAAGTTAATAGTAAAACTTTATTTTTTTCTTTTTAGCGCATTTAAATAAAAACTTGTTTTTTATACTTTTTAATATATATTTTTTTTATTTCTAAGTATTGGATTTAGATTCATCTAGCACTAAAGTGCTCGAAAAGACAAATCCAACGAACCCAAACTCGATGAGTTTCCGCCGTTTTGCGTAGGAGTTCCTATGGCCACCTCCCGACTCCATCATCAGGACCCTGGACATCATTTAACACTAAAGTGCTCGAAAAGACAAATCCAACGAACCCAAACTCGATGAGTTTCCGCCGTTTCGTTTAGGAGTTATTAGGGCCACCTCCCGACTCCATCATCAGGACCCTGGAAATCATCTAGCACTAAAGTGCTTAAAAAGACAAATCCAACGAACCTAAAGTTGATGCGATTCCGCCGTTTTGTTTAGGAGTTCCTATGGCCACCTCCAGACTCCATCATCAGACCAGGTCAATGGTACCATAACATTACATTGCATGGTACTTACATAAGTATACCAAATTTCAACTCAATCGGTTGAGGAGAACAGCCCCCTTACTCTTGAAACCGATCGCTATTGGATCGGATTGGTATTGTGAATTTTCGTACTCCTAAGTTACGACACCAGAGCTAATATGGATTCATATTGCGTGGATATTGAGTGAAAAAAATACAAAACTCAATGCCATTTAGTTCACCCAATATGAATCCAAATTAGCGCTGGTGTCGTAACTTGAAAATACGAAAATTGACAATATCAATCCGATCCAATAGCGATCGGTTTCGAGAGTAAGGGTGCTGGTCTTAAATTCAGTTGCAAGATTTGTCCCACACATACTAACAAACAGGTTAGGTAAGAGTCACACTTAGGGGGACTCTTAACTTAAGAGTTACTTAGTAGGGAATGTGTTAGGGGCTTTTTGGTGAAAACGGGCATTAGTGCCGATACTAATATGTACGTAAGTGAAATTGGGTGTGGCATGCAGGACATACATGAAAGTCAGTAAGATGGTTTGGTTAAGTAGAGAGAATGGATAAAAAGGAATTACAAATAAGGTACATGAGGCGAGAGAGAATGGGATAGTTGGAAGGGGAAGACCACAGCGATAACGTTCTCGTTAAAGGTAAGGTCAAGAGTACCCTAAACCGACGAGCATGTAAATGAAGAGCATTGTGAATACAAAAAATTCAATAATAAAGATATTACGAGTTTTTTTTAGATTATTTACGATAGAACATTATTATTCGTATTTTTTTATTATGATTACGCAACGTTTTTTAACAACTCATATTTTCAAACTATTGACCATGCAGTAACGCTGTTATACCAAAAAATCAGAATAATTTATTATGTTCTGAGTAAATGGTTAATTAAAGTTAATAGGCCGGCGCTTTAAATTTTTATGCGTTTTGAACGATGTCCTTAGATATTATCAAAGAACAACTTTAAAAGAAAGCATATTAAAAAGTGTCCATCCAAGTACATGAAGGAAAAAACTGCTTGGTCGTGCGTGAACTGCTCTAATCACTATAACAACAATTCTATTAAATTTTCATTCATTCAACAATTATATTCATATTCTTTTTGTAATTTTGACAAGGTAGCGGCATATGTTGGCGCCATCTATCCTCGCAAGAAAACGCGCGGCCTGCGAGGAGCTTCGCGGCAACGTCACTGCAGACGATCTACGTGCCTACGTTCACTCGTTAAAATCTCATTCGATTAGAAACCTTTGTCGCCGTTGATCAAATATTTTTTGTAACTTAAAAATTAAACGCCTGTGTTAAACTAAACGATAAAAATATTCATTTGCCCTGGATCGCATACTTCTTTTACCCTGACCATCGAAAAAAAACAACGTCATTGTCGTTACTACTCAATTAACGCTATGTGGTTGCTTTCGCCTGTTCTTCTTTACAGCTGAAAGACGACCTGAACAGGTGGTAGGAAAAAAAATGACGATTTAAAAATATTATTCGAAATAACTTGTTTAGACTTTTCAATTTTACAGCCAAATTTAGTATTTAGTAAATGTTTATATGTTTTTTTGGTAAAATTTATTAAACTAATTTACATTAGTGTAGGTACACCACAAATAAAATACATATTTTTATTTTGAGAATATTATTATAAAAATGTTGACCATCACTGGTTTTCGGGTAAGTGCGTCATACAAACGCAATAGCCCCAATTGAGTAGATGCATTTCACCTAATATTTTTAATATCTTTATTATTGAAATAAGTAGATAAAGGATAAAATGTTAACCAGATAAAAACAACCAGTCTCAGGAAATCCCGTTCGAGATTTCCTGAGACTGGTTGTTTTTTCTAGTAAACAAATATTTTTAACCTAAACTCAAAACTTTGAAACTTAATATAACAGATCCGATAAAACTAATTATGTACTTGTACAGGACAGTAAAATGAATGAGCATTAGCATGCACTATTTAATATTAACGGAAATATTATGAAAATAAGGATTGAAAAATATTATGTTAACTTGTCTCCAGCGGCGTAACTTCTTGATGTTATGGATTTTTACAAAATGCTCGATTTTTTAATTACGTCATGTGCAGCGTCATCTGAGTGTGCTTTATGAGATGAATTAAGTTAAACTAATTTTTACTAGAGGGCGCAAAATGTGATAGTTCGATTAGCTTTTAAGTAATTCCAAATAAACGCAATAACTCCAAGACGCAAATCCCCGGTAGGCGAATAAGTACAACTACTTACTTTATTTTAAATTACTTACATAATTATTAGGTACCTACTTAACTATGTATTAGCGTTGTAAATCTTAGTTATAGTAGTTATAGATGTGGGTGCTTCGAGATGAAAACGAACGATTTTTTAAGTAAGTACTTAACAGGTTACTACAGCGTGTTTCAGCGTGCGTTGGCTTATAAAATGTTTACCGCACAAACGTGTTCATGAATCACTTCACCGCCGACTCGCCAGTGACGGGAACACGAGGAAAAAAGTTCAAACGCCAATTAAATAACAATGGGGCTCATTTATTTGGAAGTACGCGAGCCGCCATTGTTCTGAGATCGACGAAGATACAGTACAGAGTGATCGACACGATAGCAACCGGAGGAAAGGTCACCGCTAGAACAACTTAGCAACGTATGAAAGCTTGAAGCCTCTGGACTTTCGAGCGCCTTTCGAGCTTATTACACGGTCATAGCCAGAGATGTACAAGATAAGATAGTACCTGGAATACAAAATGCAAAATATTACTTTTAAATTAAGTATTTCAGATACCAGATACAAATAACTTTCTGGAATGGTATGTGAAGTACTAGATACAAAATACGTATCTTTTAAATACTCTTTATAGATAAAATACTTTTGAAAGAAACATTTTTTTTTTTTAATAAAATTTTATTTTTTTACATGATTCACATGAATCGTGTGATCGCGCAAACATGACACAACCTTCAATTTCAATTAAAATCTTAAAAATATAATATTTTTAATCTCAATTAAAAGCTTAAAAAATATTATATTTTTAGAATAACCATCAACACCTGAATGAAACACTATAAGGTCTTTAAGTTACTATAGTAAGTACCTTTTGCGTAACACTAGTGGTTCTTTGGACCACTTGCAAACAAGAATTATGGCAATCCGTCACTATAACGCAATTTACTACAACGATTTTCATTTCTCAAATAATTGACTTAATTTATTTATTTAAGGCACGGCAACAGAATACAACAAAAATACAAACAATACAATACAAAATACATCACAACAAAATAATAATAAACATTAACAAATTAGTGACAAAAACAAAAAAATACATTTCATGACATAACATTCAATTTAATTAATAAGTGACCAAAAAAAGGAAAGATTTATGCTATAAGATAATCTTAAACTCAATACCAGAACATTACTACGGATGAACCCTGTCTCCCAAGAACGACTCCTCGAATCTCGTTACATATTATAATAAAATAAGGTAGGTAGATCAGAATCATGCATAGAAGGAATGTTACGAGTATGATATTTGAGTGTACACTCAAATTTGATACCTTTGGTCACCATTATGAAACCGAATTAAAAAGCGCTCTAATGTCAATTAAGATTGTGAAAGTAATTTTAGTTTTTATAAAATTTGTGTTAGAGATATTATAAAAACATTTACCACTCTCAATAAAAAGAAAACTGCTGATCTGTGGGGTAATTCCGTGGACTTCGCTAATCAGTAATTATGACAATAGCTTCCGTTTTTCCTGATCTAATTAATGAAACATAGTAAAATAATTCCATTATTTAAATCGAGTAGCACTTCTGACCCCTCTAATTTTAGACCTATTTCTGTGCTACCCACATTAGTAAAATTTTTGAAAAGTTGATGCTAGACCAAATTCAAATTCATTTTTATAGGAATTAACTTTTACATTGTTAACAGTATGGTTTTACTAGGGGTCGCTCAACAACTAACGCCGGTGTTGAGTTTACCTAGCCCGAGCCCTAGGTAGTCACTAGCCAGAGGGTCACTAGCTAGGTAGTCACTAGCAAGTTACCTCGACCGTATAACATCGCATCACTTTCAGTGTGTAGTTCATGTAGAGCTTTAATAAAACGATAAAATATATTTAAAAAAACATTAATAAATACCTTTTGTTTGGTATCTTAGTATTTTGTAGATACTTTGTTTGCCAAAGGTAATAGATAACTGATTCCATTGTGACATCAGTGACATTAATTTTAAATGTCAATGTTGTTGTAGATAAAACTGAACGCGCCATTGAATCTTTAGTCTGGCTGGGGCCAAATTGATAGATGGCGTGGCAATTCTTTTTTCTACAAAATGACATCGGCTATGCCCCTTGGCTCGTGTCATTTTTAATTAGTCTGTGTTTGAGGAAGACACGTAAAAGTATGGTCGGTTGGTCGGAGCCATGGACTTAATAATTAAAATTAAGTCCATGCATGGACCGACCATGGTCGGAGCTATGAGAAGATAGAGTCTTTTCTTGAGCCTTGACGACAGGCTTCAGACAATATTGAAGGTGATATAAATGGTCAAAAGAAGAATCTTACTACATGTTACAAATTGAAAAAGACAGTGTCGCAAAAATTTCCACAAGCAGGATTTGGACTTGCACCCTTCTGGTTTCGCTGGCTTGTGGAAATGTTTGCTATACAATAACATTATACTTATTACAGGATTCTGATTCCTCTATTGCAAGTGCCGACACAGGATCTACTGGCAACACCGCTGACTTAGAAACATTGAAAACAATACTTAAATAATAAAGATAACAACTTAAAGAGCTTAAATGCTTATCCTACAATAAAAAAATATTTTTGAAATACAATACCTGTTTGCCAAGTTCAGCCTCAGTGGAGGAGCGACTCTTCTCATTTGAGGGCATGATCATACGGCCTCATCGAATAAAAATGAGTGATTGAAACTATTTTAAGAACTGGTTTTACTTAAGACTCAATTAAAACTTTAAAAATATAATATTTTTAATCTCAATTAAAAGCTTAAAAAATATTATATTTTTAAAGTTTTAATTGAGTCTTAAGTAAAACCAGTTCTTAAAATAGTTTCAATCACTCATTTTTATTCGATGAGGCCGTATGATCATGCCCTCAAATGAGAAGAGTCGCTCCTCCACTGAGGCTGAACTTGGCAAACAGGTATTGTATTTCAAAAATATTTTTTTATTGTAGGATAAGCATTTAAGCTCTTTAAGTTGTTATCTTTATTATTTAAGTATTGTTTTCAATGTTTCTAAGTCAGCGGTGTTGCCAGTAGATCCTGTGTCGGCACTTGCAATAGAGGAATCAGAATCCTGTAATAAGTATAATGTTATTGTATAGCAAACATTTCCACAAGCCAGCGAAACCAGAAGGGTGCAAGTCCAAATCCTGCTTGTGGAAATTTTTGCGACACTGTCTTTTTCAATTTGTAACATGTAGTAAGATTCTTCTTTTGACCATTTATATCACCTTCAATATTGTCTGAAGCCTGTCGTCAAGGCTCAAGAAAAGACTCTATCTTCTCATAGCTCCGACCATGGTCGGTCCATGCATGGACTTAATTTTAATTATTAAGTCCATGGCTCCGACCAACCGACCATACTTTTACGTGTCTTCCTCAAACACAGACTAATTAAAAATGACACGAGCCAAGGGGCATAGCCGATGTCATTTTGTAGAAAAAAGAATTGCCACGCCATCTATCAATTTGGCCCCAGCCAGACTAAAGATTCAATGGCGCGTTCAGTTTTATCTACAACAACATTGACATTTAAAATTAATGTCACTGATGTCACAATGGAATCAGTTATCTATTACCTTTGGCAAACAAAGTATCTACAAAATACTAAGATACCAAACAAAAGGTATTTATTAATGTTTTTTTAAATATATTTTATCGTTTTATTAAAGCTCTACATGAACTACACACTGAAAGTGATGCGATGTTATACGGTCGAGGTAACTTGCTAGTGACTACCTAGCTAGTGACCCTCTGGCTAGTGACTACCTAGGGCTCGGGCTAGGTAAACTCAACACCGGCGTTAGTTGTTGAGCGACCCCTAGTAAAACCATACTGTTAACAATGTAAAAGTTAATTCCTATAAAAATGAATTTGAATTTGGTCTAGCATCAACTTTTCAAAAATTTTACTAATGTGGGTAGCACAGAAATAGGTCTAAAATTAGAGGGGTCAGAAGTGCTACTCGATTTAAATAATGGAATTATTTTACTATGTTTCATTAATTAGATCAGGAAAAACGGAAGCTATTGTCATAATTACTGATTAGCGAAGTCCACGGAATTACCCCACAGATCAGCAGTTTTCTTTTTATTGAGAGTGGTAAATGTTTTTATAATATCTCTAACACAAATTTTATAAAAACTAAAATTACTTTCACAATCTTAATTGACATTAGAGCGCTTTTTAATTCGGTTTCATAATGGTGACCAAAGGTATCAAATTTGAGTGTACACTCAAATATCATACTCGTAACATTCCTTCTATGCATGATTCTGATCTACCTACCTTATTTTATTATAATATGTAACGAGATTCGAGGAGTCGTTCTTGGGAGACAGGGTTCATCCGTAGTAATGTTCTGGTATTGAGTTTAAGATTATCTTATAGCATAAATCTTTCCTTTTTTTGGTCACTTATTAATTAAATTGAATGTTATGTCATGAAATGTATTTTTTTGTTTTTGTCACTAGTTTGTTAATGTTTATTATTATTTTGTTGTGATGTATTTTGTATTGTATTGTTTGTATTTTTGTTGTATTCTGTTGCCGTGCCTTAAATAAATAAATTAAGTCAATTATTTGAGAAATGAAAATCGTTGTAGTAAATTGCGTTATAGTGACGGATTGCCATAATTCTTGTTTGCAAGTGGTCCAAAGAACCACTAGTGTTACGCAAAAGGTACTTACTATAGTAACTTAAAGACCTTATAGTGTTTCATTCAGGTGTTGATGGTTATTCTAAATAGTTTCGCAATGTGCGCACTGCCCACTGCCCAGCGTCGCCAAAGTGTGAAATGATCACAAGCATGCGGAGTGATTTATTTATTTATTCATACAAAAATCTTAAAAGCTAACAGATTTGATATCCAAAGCGCTAAAAAGATTAACAATTATTAAATTAAAAATGAAAATTTAAAATATGTCAAGCTGAAAGATATTAAAAACTTGAAATTCCTGGAATATAATTTATCTATCAATACAATCACATATCGTCAAAATTACATAAAGGTCAAATTATAAATTAATACGAGTAGAGTGTCAAAATTATACAAATAAAAATATTTCGAAAGAATTAACGTCAAAACATCAAATATACAAAATACCTACTACAAAATATCAGATTCGTTCTCTATCGAAACCACGGAGCAACATCGCCGAGAGTAAAAACGAGTCGGTTACTATAGGAAATGTCCGATCATTACAGCACACTATCGAAAAGAAAAACATTCACGTAAAAGCTCACTAGAGTAATACGTAGATGCTTTCAATTAAAACGACGTAGTAGAGTCACTGATATAATATTATAATAATAAGGTACATAGTCAAGTTCCCGACAACCACTTCGATCAAAATACGAACAAGCTCTGCCTCGGCGCGATACTCTCGCGCCGGAGCCCAAACTTAAAAACAAAGTCATTATTCACATTCCATTATTACACATAGTTATTTCTACGAGTTCGCCAAAACCCTTATCGTACTCCGCACTGAACCTAATGTTGTTAATGTAAACATAAGCCCGGAATGTGACACTTCTGCGCGCCCGCCGCGCCGCCGTCTACCTACTCGTTATGCGTTGCTTTATGTTGCCAACAATATTATATTAATAGTATTCAAATATCAAGCTGTCACCTGACAGTCACATTATAATAATATAGTACTCTAACATTCGGCCATCCTGACTACACAAAGTTTGTCCCCAAACTTTTCTATTTATAACTAGGTAATTTAAATGAAAACAACATAATAAACAAGTCTCAAAAATCGAAGGCTTCACCCTATCATTAGGTCCACCTTTACCTTCCATTCCAAAAAAATCATGAAATTGGCAGTTGACTACCATTGCATAATTAGGAACTTATAATAATACTCATCATTTGCACATCACAACATACAAATATCAGGAATGCATCGAAGACTTCGCCCTATCATTAGAACCACCTTCGCCTTCCATTACAAAACAACATAAGATTTGCAGTTAACCCCTCACCACAAAGTCAAACACTCAAAGAGCTGCAAAACTTCACGATCGTGTCAAACCTTCCAAATCATGAGATTTGCATTTTGACCCCTCACCGCAAAACTTCACGATCGTGTCAAACCTTCCAAATCATGAGATTTGCATTTTGACCCCTCACCGCAAAGTCAAACACTCAAAAGGCTGCAAAACTTCACGATCGTGTCAAACCTTCCAAATCATGAGATTTGCATTTTGACCCCTCACCGTAAATTCAGAATTTCACAGAGCTGCAAGACTTTGCAATCGTGTTAATCCTTCCAAATGCTCATCAACAACATCATCATAACATTTAACAACTCAACATATAACATGAGATTTGCAGTTGACCCCTCACCGCAAAATTAGAAACTCAAAAGCTGCAAAATTTCACGGTCGTGTCAATCCTTCCAAATGCTCATATTACTCATCAACAATATCAACATAATACTTATTATTAATCAACAGAATATATTGATAACTTATCATTTATACTATAATTACTTAGATATATGTCTATCATCAACATCAACTTTAACAAAACACATTTTCTTCATTATATTTATATATAAGATATATATCTTTAACTTTTTCTTAATATCACATATAAGTATAACCACAGTTTTTTCTTATTTAATCATTAAGTTATAGCTTTTCTACGAATCACATTAAATCAATCAATCTCATGCTAAGCCCACATTTGCCTCATCATCTGATGTGTCACTATCATTATTAGCTATTGTAATCCAAGGCTGAATACGGTCTACTGACCAGACATTCGTGTATTTTCCTCTCGAAATGTTTGACCCTGGGATACTTGATACTTCATAGCGGTCATTTGGTAATATTTTGGTAACTCGAAATGGACCTGTATATTTTGGTAGAAGTTTACGACTCTTGCCATCATTGGACGGTAGAGATTTTAGAATCTTTACTAAGTCTCCAACTGAATACACTTTAGGTCTCTTTCTATTCTGATCAAATCTTGTCTGTTGTTTACCCTGATCTTTTTTGATGTGCTCATTTACTTCCAATCTAATATCTTCTATTTGTTTGTCATTATATCTCGTTTCTATAATAGTTTCTCCTAAGATTCCTTCCCCACGATTTAGAGGACGCCTACAAAACAAAACTTCAGCTGGAGTTTTGCCTATTCCTTTATTAAATGTGTTATTAAGTCCCCATTGAATTTTACCAAGGTCCTGGTCCCATTTGTTCTCGCCTGAACGGTCAGAGTAAGCCCTAAGTCCATCCAAAACGGTACGATTATAGCGCTCTACCTGACCGTTGGCTCTTGGAGCAGACACAGCATTCAACACGTGTTGAATCTCAGATTCTGTACAGAAACGCCTGAATTCACCCGAAGTGAAACACGAACCTCTATCAGTAATTAATCTGTGTGGGTGTCCAAAAGAAAAAAATATATCTTTAAGAGTTTTTATGGTAGTTTGGGATTTTGTATTTCGTAAAGCTTTAATAATGCAAAATTTTGTAAACCCATCCACAACTAATAAAAGATACTGATTACCATGAGTACTTTTAACGAACGGTCCCAAATGATCCGCGTGCAAAGTATGAAAAGGAATGTCTGTTTTAGGGATGCTATGTAAAAATCCCTCTTTGGGTCCCGCCGGTTCTTTAGCGAATGCACAGTGTAAACATGATTTTACATACTTGGAAATGAACTTCGTCATTTTCGGAAACCAGAAATCTCGCTTGATCTTTTCTAATGTTTTTTCCGTAGAAAAATGACCTATCTCGTCATGATTGCGTTGACAAATTTGCCATCTAGCGCCTTTTGGGACGACCCATTTTAAGTCGTCTCCTACCTTTCGATACAAGCGATTATTTTTCAATACAAAGTTTTGTTTTATATCTGCAACTTCCTTATACTTGGGGTCCTCAAGGGCAGAACGAATATGTTGGATCTTATGATCTGCTAACTGTAAAGTTAATAACCAGTCATCTTGAGTGATATTCATAACACGAGATAAATGTTCAAGTTTATCATTTTCGTCAACACAGGGTAGAGGATTTCGACTAAGGGCATCTACATGTTGCATTGAATGTCCTGGTCTATAAACGATTGTACAATCATATTCCTGAAATGCTATCCACCAACGCGCTACTCTAGGTATTATATCTCTTTTAGCGAATGTAGATCGCAAGGCATTGCAGTCGCTTACAATGGTAAAATGTCTGCCTAATAGATATACTCTGAATCTGTTTAAAGAGACGACGACAGCAAGAGTTTCTAACTCATAGGCATGTAACTTTTCTTCATCTATAGTAGTTTTTCGGCTAAAGTACGCCACAGGCTTTAATTTAAGAGAATCAGATTCTTTTTGAAATAAAATACCACCTAACCCATTTTTTGACGCATCGCAATGTAACTCAGTTTGATGTTGTGGATTATACAGCGTTAAAATCGGACGTTGAACTAATTTATCTTTTAAGTTTTGGAATGACTCTTTTTGTCGTTGCCCCCATTCCCAAGGAACATTTTGTCGTGTAAGATTTGTTAGAGGTCTCGCTATTACCGCAAAGTTCTTGATGAATTTTCGGAAATAACTAGCGAGGCCTACGAATTGTCGAACTTCGTGAACATTTTTTGGTTCAGGGAAAGAATTTACTGCCTCAATCTTAGCGTTGCCTGGTCTGACACCTTCAGCTGTTATTTCATATCCTAAATATTCTATTACAGTGTCGAAAAAACGACATTTCTTAACATTCAATGTAAGGCCAGCCTCCAATAATAAAGTAAATGTTTGCTCTAGTTTTTGAAGACATATCTCAAAGGTGGGACCAGCTATTAAGAGGTCATCCATATATGCTACTGCGCTCCTTTGTGATTTTCCAAGCATCTTATTGACTGTGCGCTGAAAAACTGCTGGACAATTGACTAGACCAAAAGGAGCTCTTTTAAATTGGTAAAGACCATCAGGAGTTATAAATGCTGTCATGTGTTTACAGTGATCTTTAATCGGAATTTGATAATAGCCGCTAGACATGTCAAGACTGACAAAGAAGGTATTGCCACTTAAAAGGTCAAGTTGATCATCAATCCGTGGTAATGGGTACAAATCTTTTATGGTTTTTCGATTAAGGGCTCTGTAATCAACACAAAGTCTATAACCCCCTGTCTTTTTTTTTACTAATAATATAGGACTTGCATACGCGGAGTCTGACTCCTCAACTATGTCATTTTCTTGCAATTCCTTGACCATATCTCGTACTATTTCTCTTTCAGCGTAGCTTAATCGGTAAGGACGATACACTACAGGAGCTTCATCCATTAATTTTATATCTAATTCACTTATGTGAGTACAACCGATCTCAGATAAATCTAACGCAAAACAGCTTCTATATTTATCAATTAAATTATAAACTTTGTCTTTTTGATCAGCAGTAAGATTTTGGTTAACTCGTATTTCATCTTTAGCAAGAGGTGTTAACAAAGAAGATTTAAGACATTTTAAATTATTTGGGACTGTCAAAAAAGTTTGAGTTTTTTCCGCACTCGCTAGATTTGATCGTACGATCATTGTATCTTTTATGAAATAAAGAGGCTGACTTAAGCTATTAATATTTATAACTACTATTTGGCATTTGCTATCCTTAAGTCTATAAATGCCTTCTGGTAAACAATATTCTTTACCTTCCTTACAGCAGTAACTTCCTTTTACATATATATCTGAATCGTTTAATTCTTTGCTATAACAATGCAATAAATCAACACCTTTAATTTCTGAATCAGATAAAACATATAATTCAATTTTATTATTTTGAGATTGATCCGGATCAAAATTTGGTAGTTCAGATGAAATTACTCCAGACATAATGTTTAGGGAATTAGCAGTCTTTGTTATTACTACTTCTGGTAGTTCAGTAAAATTTTGTCCAACTAAAAGTGGTATGTGCAAATGATCATTATTTATTACATAAGCAACAACCTCGGCCTCTACAGAATCAATGCGTATGTTGAACAGCGTTTTCCCTAACAATGGAACAGTGATATTAGCAACCCCACATATAGAAGGTAAGTCATCTTTATTTATAGGTAGTTCTAATTTTTCAGCAGTTCCTTGAGTTATGAGCGTGCAGTCACTTTCCAGATCAACAAAGCATTCTATTTCATATTGATTATTAATTAAAGCTTGTTTATGGTATTTAAAATTATTTTGTGTTAGGCTATCAATGAGTAAAACCCGTTTGTCAATATCCTTATGTATTTCTTTCTTTTGAAAACATTCGCTGCTAACATGTCCATATTTTTTACATTCATTACACTTTATGATTGGCTTTGTACAATGTTGCACTTTGTGTCCCTTTTCTTTGCAATTAAAGCAAACCAAGGGATAATTATGATTAATCTGAGGATTGATCGCACGACACTGAGCTGCTCTATGTCCACTTTCATTGCACTTATTACATACAAAATTATTTATTTGCCTATTCTTATTAACATTAGTTGCCCGTGATAAATCTTTTTGTTCTTTGCAAACATCTTTCAAAAATTTTAATAAATCTTCGGGCTCAGTGAAACGTGCCGATGTTGCTCCTGCACGAATGGTACGATCATCGATACCATGAATGATGCAGTCAACAGCTCTTTTACCAGAAATATCACATGCATTTAAAAGCATAATTTTCTCATAATAGTATTCATCTAACCCCTCTCCAAACTTCAGTCGTCGATCAAGCATTTCTGATAAAAGCGCTCCATAATTAGTTTCAGTGGGAAAAGCTTTGCATAAAAGCGCTTGCCACTCTTCTCAACTATGTAAAATAGAAGGTTGACCATGATACCATTTTTTTGCATTACCTATAAGCTTGGGGAGTGCATAATGCATTATTTGTGTTTCGTCCCAATGATATATCTTTGCGCACTCATTCACCTTTGCTATCCATAAGTCAATGCGATGGTTTTTAATAGCAGGGTCAAATTCAGGTATCATATTAATACCAGAGTTAATAGATGATGGCATATTAGGCTTAATAAGAGATTGTAACAACTGTGAAAAATCATTTAAGTTAACTAACAAGTTAGGGTTAATAGTGTTCGTTATTAACTCACTAGATTGTCCTAGTTGCGGTACCTTAGTCACGTCGTCCATAGACACAGCACCAATCACCTTCTGAAGGTCTGACGCGGTCTCCAACCGTGACCGCGATGCTGCGCCTGCTGGCGGATGTAAAGCGCCTGCCGAACACACGCTTGGAGAGCCGGGCGCGACATCCGTCGCCTCTGCCGCCTGCTTCCCAATGTCTCGTCCGGTCGCAGATTGTCTTGCGTGTTCCGTACTTCTTCTACTGCTACTAGTACTCCCTCGTCCGGTCGCAGATTGTCTTGCGCGTTCCGTACTTCTTTTACTGCTACTAGTACTCCCTCGTCCGGTCGCAGAATTCATGTCACGCAGCTTTGGAGTATAACGACTTCGAGATCGACGTCGTTTCGACGATCGCGTTCTTCTTCTGTGTGAGCTTGAATCACTTTCTGTACCATCGGTATAGGAATCCGAATCGTGTGTAGAGTAATGTTTTCTTCGCCGATTTGAGTGGCGTGAGCGTTTAGAACGTTTTTTTTTTCCCATTGTTATTATTTGGTATTTACAATAATCCCACTTCTGATAAAAGCTCACTAGAGTAATACGTAGATGCTTTCAATTAAAACGACGTAGTAGAGTCACTGATATAATATTATAATAATAAGGTACATAGTCAAGTTCCCGACAACCACTTCGATCAAAATACGAACAAGCTCTGCCTCGGCGCGATACTCTCGCGCCGGAGCCCAAACTTAAAAACAAAGTCATTATTCACATTCCATTATTACACATAGTTATTTCTACGAGTTCGCCAAAACCCTTATCGTACTCCGCACTGAACCTAATGTTGTTAATGTAAACATAAGCCCGGAATGTGACACTTCTGCGCGCCCGCCGCGCCGCCGTCTACCTACTCGTTATGCGTTGCTTTATGTTGCCAACAATATTATATTAATAGTATTCAAATATCAAGCTGTCACCTGACAGTCACATTATAATAATATAGTACTCTAACACACGTAAGTACTTTTTTTTGAGCACGCAAAAAAGTTTTATACCAAAGGAAGTAAAAAAAACATTATTGTGATCAGAGTAGAGTGGATATTTGTTAGCTGATCGTTCCACGACGACGACGCTACGTACAAAGTTTAGTGATGTGCCCATGTGACTTATAACTCGATGTAGACATGTAACAATATTAATGATTTTTTAGTTGTAATAAATTCTTAACCTATACATTCTATGAGTATTGCGTTCTTTAATGTTCAAAAATGTGTACCTTTATTTAAAAATCTTATTATTATTATGAATTTTAAAACCCATCAAAGTAAACATTTATCACTGGTATTATTTTTTGAGGTTTAAGCGAGCACTACACATTGAAATGAAACACATTTTTTACGGATTAACTCGCGTTTAATTTACTATTTACATAGTTTTTATATCATCCTGACGTTTCAAACCCTTTACAGGGTCCGTGGTCACAGGGAGACTTCCTGTAACCACGGACAAAAATAAGTAGCTAAGGTAGTAAATTAAACGCGAGTAAATCCGTAAAAAAGTGTTTCATTTCAATTTATCTCTGGTACTATTAAATGTATATAAGTATTTTAATTCTTAATGTAAATATAAACTTACTCAGAAGATTTTTTTTCTTTGTCGAATCTACAATCAGTCCCCAGACTATAGGCAGAATGATGTATTCAGTGTTCAGTGGCAGGTCGAGTGGGCTCCCCAGTAGGAGCGTCTACTCATGAGTATAACGCTAGTAGCGATGTTCAAGCGTCCAGGAAGTCATGTCGCTTCAGTCGTCTGGTACACTGCTGGTATGCTCAATTGGCGAGTCAGCTCGTTAGGATGATGTATGAGCCGCTTCTTATATTTAGCAGCCGCGGCGCGTATATTTCCTCCTTAACAGTGGTCATGTTGAGGTGTCATGGATTGGTCATGGTTGGTCATGGATTTCGCCATTTGTTATGTACCATGGCACATTCGCAATGGATCGCAGGATCTTATTTTGTTGGCGTTGCAGGACGTTTATATTTTAGTTGAAGGCACTACCCCAGAGCTGGATATCATTACATCCACACACACTTGAGCACAACCTTGTAAAGAAGGAGTTTGTTGTCCGTGGAAATAAGCGCATTCCTTCCAAGCATCCAGTAGAGGTTCCTATGTTTGATCACTAGCTCCGTTCTTTTAGCTCGAATGTGTTGTCTCCATGTAAGTCGTCTATCAATATGGAGACCCAAGTATCTAACACAGTCGTCATGCGGCAAAGTGGTATCTCCTTCTTTTACTGGGGGGCAATTTCTATTCCTAAGAGCAAATGTTACTTGAGCGGATTTTGAAGTGCTGGCTTTTATTTTTCACTTTTGTAACCATTTGTGTACTGCACCCAGTCCCGTTTGGAACAGCGCGGAAGCTTGTGCTGCATCTTTGTGGCTCGCAGGGATCGCAGTATCGTCTGCGAATGTTGCAGTGGTACCTAACACCTGAATTCACGGGAAGGTCAGAGGTGTACAAGTTGCACATCATGGGTCCAAGCACCGAGCCCTGGGGCACGCCTGCTTTTATTTCATGAAAAGCTGAATAGCTTTCGTCCACATTCACCAAAAATGTTCAGTCTGAGAGATATGATTCAAGTAGTGGGTAGTACGTATGAGATATAGACTGCCTGATTTTAGACAATACATCCATCATGCCACACCTTATCGAACGCCTGTTGGATGTCAAGAAATGCTGAAGAGCTCAAGAAAGAAGTCAAGAAGAGCAGTAGTCGCGTTCATCTCTAGGGTCTGTCGAATGGCATCACACACCCTGTGTATCTGCCCTATAGTACCATTTCCCTTACATCTCTAAGAGCTTTCTTTGATTGAGTAATAGCTCTGCTAAATTCCCTCTTGTCGGATTGGAGCCGGCTCTGGTGTCAGATTCGGCGCAACCTACGGTTCTCACTTTGCAGGGGTTTGCTGCCTAGGGAAGAACTTCTCAACCTATTGGTGAACATGCTAGCGTGGAAAGCTTGCTGAATGTATTTCTTGCTGCCAGTAGCATTAACTACCATAGAAGCCTGGTCGCCTACTTCTATGGAGTCTTCGGTAGCTAACTTCACACCCTCCAGCCCGGGTACCGGTGGGCGCCGGGTGTTAACCGGATCGCATGACGATTACTTTCACTTACGGACATTTTCATATTTGAGGGTTGGGGAAATTATTCATAAAACTTTCCCAGGGATTTATGGCTACACTTTTAAAGGCGATTTCGTTCCTTTTGGCTTGTAGTGGGACCTGTATTGGGTTATTTACCGCCGCCCATTGCTCGGCATTGACGTAGTTTTAAGGCTCCCACTACCTGGGTGGTGTGTGGTAGGTGAAGGTTACGTCGTTCATAGCCAACTCTCCTCTTTTTGCATCCGGGCTTGGGACCGGCAAAGGCAGAGTTACCGAAAAGATGATTATAAAAACTGGTTATTAATAAACTGGTTGTATGTTTTCCACAAATTATGAATAAAATAAAAAGGTAAAAGACAATTTCACACCTAATAGGTGTGACCATTATTATTCCAATACTTAGGTATTGAATAAGAATTCAATCTCTGACTTGATTTGATCTGATCTTAGCATGCCGCGTAGCAGCTATAGCGGCTATAGCACCCAAGGGCAGAGAGGGGGTATTTTTTTTCCTAGCTGCTAGCCGTCTTCTCCCACAGAATGGGAGGCTTATTTTCTAATATTCTCTTTCATTCCAGTTCTATCATTGATTCCTCTTGCACTTTCATTCCTATTCTCTTTGTCATTCATCATCTTTTATTCTATTACGGCTGGGTATTGCCGTTTATTGTCTTGTTTAAATTTCAATGTAATTTTGTATTTAAGTATGTAGATAGTTCACGATGTGCTTTCCTATGTAGCTACTTTTGTATTTACTTTACTTATTTATATATATTCATAATCTATTTCTGGTCTCGAGCAGGGGCAAATAAAGGTACGCTACTCCTGAAAGACATTGCATGGAAAACTTATGGACTAATTGGCTTTTTATTTACATTTATTTCTTAATTCTAATCTTACTATATTATGCTACAATTTTTCATATTTACTCTGTTTTTAACATTTATTCTTATATAAATACATTTATTTCTTATTTTATACGTACTGTTTACATCTTATTTACTATTTACTTATATTCTAGCTTAGGTTTATGCGTGAGCAGACTTAATGCACATTCATCATGAATGTGCATGAATCTCTCCGTGCCTTGTACATTCTTACATTGCTATTTATTTGCTATCACTTATTGCGTTTACAGACGTTTCGACAATTTTGGTACAGTATAACATAAATGTGTCCAAAGTCTCCTTCGCAGCCAGGAGTTCTGCGAAGTTCCTGGGGACAATGCGAATGCCCAACTTCGCCTCGATGTTGTATCTCTCACGAGTGTGTATAGGGCACTCGGAGAGGATGTGTACAAGTGTTTCGTCGGTGTCAGGGTCACAGGCGCACGACGGGCTGTCCTTGCACTTAAACCTATGCAAGTAGGCAGAGAACCCGCCGTGACCCGTGAGTACCTATGTGAGAGGGGGTATTTTTTTTTTTTTTTTTTTTATGCTCGCGGCTCCAACATAATCAGAGCATTTTATCTTCTTTTAATATATTTTAAAATACTAATGGACATTGTCCTTATTATTGAGATGGACTGAAGGTCCACTCCCAACAGAATTGCGGGGCACAATGGGGGATTTTAGGGTTTTAGAATTGTAAATTTTCTTTTATGTTGTTTATTTGTATGTTAATTTTTAATTAGTACATTTTATTTTGTGTATTTATTTTGTATATTTGGTATATCAGAATTTTAATTTATACATTTATTCAGTGTGTTTATTTTGTCTATTTATCTGTTGATTGTAATTTGCATTTCGGTTATTTTATAAAATTTTGTAAAATTTTGGTTATGTGGTTTATAGTTTGTAGGCTTTAGGTTTATTTATTTTATTGTCCAGTCTATTATAATTTAAGTTTTATGTTCTTGTGATTGTTTAGACTGATGTACATTTAATTTTTGAAGTTTGGTTTAATTTTATTTAATTTCATTAAGTTGATGATAGTTTGTTTATATTAGTTGTTTTATGCATTAGTTTAGTTAGATTAGGTTAAAGTTTAAGTTTATTATTATAGTTTTAAGTTAAGTATTTAAGTGAGTATTGATTATTTATGTAATTTTGGTGATTTTATTTTATTTTATTTGTATTATTTCATTAAAATTTGTTGTTAAGTTTAGTTTATGTTATTTTTATTTTACGGTTTGATTTAGTTAAGTTATATTACGGTTTTAATATTATATTTATATTTTAGGTATTTAAGTTAGTTTTAATTATTTAGGTAATTTTGGTGGTTTTGTTTATTATTTGTTTTATATTTTATTAAGTTTAGTATTAATGTGAGTTTGCTATTTTGTAAATAATCAGTTTATTATGTTGTGTAGACAGTCTAATTACCGTAGTCGGTCTGGCCCTGCAGGCGCAGGACCATTGACCGGATGCGGGGGCACTCTTTGGCGTTTGTGGCATTGTGGCCGGTATCAACCTTTGTGCCCATGCGCAGGTTATGGGCCGAGCAGTTGTAGCACTTTGGCCCCTGGGTCTTGTTGGGGCATTGTGCTACTTGGTGGCTCGGACTGGCGCAATGGGCACAAGGTTTCCTTTCGGACTTACACTTCGCTTTCGTGTGCCCGTACTGAAGACACTCCCGACACTGCACAAAGCGGCCGAAGTCCTCGACGTGGACCCTACTATGGTCCACGTTGAGCCGCCCGAGAGCTAAGATGGTGTTTCGCATCTCGGGCGTGACCTCAACGACCGCATTGTAAAGTGCCGGGTTCCGGTTCGAGGTCAGGAAGCAGATGCGGGTCACCTCCACGTCATTTTGAGCAACTAGGACCTCCGCTAACTCCTCGCGGGCAACATCCTTGGATATGCCCTTTAGGATAATCAGCGGTGGTCGTAGCTTCGCCTGTTCGGCGGCGAATTTAGTGCTATTGGAATGACGGGATATGGTTTCTGCGCACTGCTTCACGTCCTCGAACTCTACCCTCAGTTTGGCCTTGGGTAGTGATTGGATTTTTACGGGGGCATATTTATGCCTCCGGAAGGATATCTCCTGTTTCCAGAGAGACACCACCTCCGGGGGCTTCAAGGTGCAGTCATAAGATGAAATTATGACTGCGGGGTGGGTTTTGGGCGTTGGTGGTATAGCCCTGGCGGCTACGCTAGCGTAGGAGGGAGCACTCGGGAGCAAGGCTTCTTGGACCTGTGTAGCAGTGCGAGCGCCGGTCGGCGGACCCTGGGCAAGAGGAGCCTCTTTCAGTGCGGCTGTGACCATGTTGGCGGTCAGCCGCACAAGATCTTCGAGACGCGCCTGCTGCGCCAGCATCTCGTCGACCTTTTGGGTCACCTCTTGCCGGATCTCCGCCGCTGCCTCGCTCTGCATCGCGACTACGGCGCTCACACTGTTGTCCAGCTTGTGGCCTAGCTCCTTTATGCTGTCCTCACTAATGTGATCCTGAGTGGAGGAGAACTCCGGCTCAGGCTCAGGCCGCGGACATGGAGGTGGAGAGTAAGCAGCTGATGTTGCCTTGAAGAGTTCGAGGGCATGTTCCATTCTTGCCGTGGAGTCGAGGATTATTTCCTTATTGGCTCTTGTTACCGACTTGCCCTCAGTAACTGCCCGTTTTATACGACCGATGTAGTCGAGGAAATGGTCCTCAAAGGTCTTCCCTGGTTCCCAATGAGAACGCTCAAATGGTGGACTTTGAACATCTCCATACGCAATCTCCATCCTAAGTTAGGTCAGAGTTAGGTTAGGGTTAGGTTAGGGTTAGGTTACGAAATTAAAGTTGATTTATTAAGAATTTTTGTATAAAAATTTTTTGTCAAAAGTTGATTTTTAGGGGTTTTTGGGTCTAGAGTTTTATTATTTTAAGTTTTTGGAAATTTTGAAATTTTGAATTTTTGGTCGAAATTTTTCTAAGTCTTTTTGACTTTTCTTATTTTTGGTCGAAATTCAAAAATTTTTTCGGATTTAGTCTCTATAATTTTAGAAACCCTTATATTATGAATTAGGTAATTTTAGGTATTTTCCTTCTAGGAAATTTAAGAGTTTGAGTTGAGTTGGTTAGGTTTGAGAGGGGGTATTACCACCCCCTCTCTTCCCTTGGGTATCGTAAAGGTGACTAACGGACTAAAGACTGCACATACATTCAACAGCATAGAGCGGGGATTGGCTCATCACCTGTCACGCTGAGCTCATGTGCAATCACTATTTGGAGAAAAGGGGACTATGGCAGGGGACTGCTTTTGCGGTCATCATTGCCTAGTCTCTGATTAACCCTTCGAGGATAATAGTCGTTATTATATGTATGTATGTATGTATTTACAATTGTTTGCTAAAGAGAACCAGCCGCTGAGCAAACTATGAAACTATTGACTACTTTACTATTATAAAAGGACTTACATGTAATGGAGACGGTGAATGCCAGTCCCTGACTGCTGCTCTGCTCGTCCTCGCGTGGTGGTCCTCGCCACGCCGCCGGCTGCCTTGGACTGCACCCGACAAGCGTCCCCTGGTGATAATGATAAGGCCCTAAACCAATGGTACCTACTGATAACCCAGACAAATATGATGATCTTTCACCGTAGTACGTTGCCCACTGCCCAGCAGTGAGACTGCACCGTAATACACCGATGCACAACAACACTTATGTCAATTAACGTTAACCGCACCGCCGGTACACGTGTCGTATAACCAAAAAAGGCCAAATGCCTCGTGCTTGACGGCCGCCGTCGAAACTTTCCAAGTAACTAGTTTACAATTATCCCACCCTGGGCACAGATTTAACTAACGTTCTAAACACAGTTACATACTTAATTACTACAATAATACAGGCCGCCCGATCAAAAAATCACGTGCGTTCACGTGTCCAAATTGCAAGTCAGTCTTTCGTCGCCGCGCGACGTCACACAAGTTAGATACTAGCTGACAGCCGCTCTCATAGAAATTAAAAATACAGCGGGTGAGTTCCAATGTACGCTTTTATTTAAAACAACAATATTGTTTGATATTCTTTGATCAATTTGCATGTGCAATGAAAACGAAAAATACGTCGACATTATTATTCAAAACGTAATACAACCGGCTCGCCACTCAGCTTACGATAGTTGCCTATCAAAGAGTGGGCACCAGGCTATGACATAACGCCGCAAAAAACAAGTCAATGTTTCGCCGAATCACGACCACTGCAAAAACTGTGGCCATAGCAACAGCGGCGCTTGCCTCACAGGCTTAAGCGCTTGTCTCACAGCCTTAGGCGCTTGCCTCACGGCTTAGGCGCTTGCCTAACAGGCTTAGGTGCTTGCCTCACAGGCTTAGGCGCTTGCCTCACAGGCTTGTTTGGCATGTTGACAACGATATTTTTTGTCGGATCACGCCGGCAAATAGTATTGGCAACTTAGTGGATTTTCCACTAAAACTGGTGGTAAAGGATGAGTGCACAAGTCTGGCGATACTAAACGCTTAGGTATCCTACAATAAAAAAAGTATTTCTAAAATTAACACATCCTTACCAAGCTCAGCACCAGTGATGAGACTTTTCTCAACGATAATGAGACCTCACAGAAGAAAAATGAGTGATAATGTATTCGAACAACTTGTATTATTAAAAAGTGTAATAAATAAAAACAAAGAGAATTGAATTGGGCAAGAGGTGTTTGTATTTTGAAAATACCTAAATATTTAGCATTTAAAATACAAAACACAAAACTATTTGGTATTTTTTGGATTCGAAATAGTAAATCGAAAAAGAATTTGCATTTTGTATTTAAATACATTTCTTAAACTATTTTGTACATCTCCTCTTGTTAGTGGTTTTCTGGTGAATTCAGAAGTCATACCTGGTGGGTAGCAAGCTTAACCGTTGGCAAGACTGCCGGCAAAATGGATATTCAAGTCGTCGTCAAGTATCGTCCGATACTTGACGACGGACACGTTTTCACTGCAGCAGTACTGACATGTGTAAATTGAACCACTGACGCAACACTGAAGCGCTGATACTGAACTGAGCGGACACGGTGACGGAACTGGACTTCACTGATATTGCCTATGTGTGAATCAACCTTAGAAGGGCTCGCGAGGGGACGCGAGTCATCTCGCGCTCGTTCAGTGACTACTACTACTACACGCAATGACATTGTGTATAGAATGTAATTGACTACACGGCTACTTTTTATTTTAACTCTATTTCCCGTTCTATTTCGATGCATAGTGATCATTCACCACCTCCGTTTGCGCCAATTTTTTTTAGTTTTTTTGTATTTTATAAATTGACGTAATAATAACTCATCATAGCGCATAGGGTCACAGCTGCCGTAATTTGTAACGCGTTTATCTTCGCGTCGTCGGCGTTCGAACTGTTCAAACTTCGAACCGACTGAACACACGAGAGTGTACAGGATAGCACTCGTCACTTGGTCTCTCATGCGAAAAATAGCTAGACCACTCGCACGAGAGTGTACAGCCGACATGAAAGTATTTATTAATTAGATCGACAGGATCCGGCCATGTCCATTTATTTGGGTGGAATATTTTTTACAAATAATCATAAAATAAATAATAATAACTTGATAACATAATAAGTAAAGCGCATTCTCCAAGGAATGCGTCATAGCAATAGCACACAGCACCGCGCGTCACGCCGTGCATCGCGCCGCGGACCACAACTAATTAGAAAATGCAAAATAAATACCTATTTTGTATTTAGCATTTAAATGCCTTTTAATAGAAACCATTTTGTATTTAATTTGAAATACTTTTCGAGATGTATTTTGCATTATTATAAAAACAAAAGTGTGTTTGTTACGCGTTCATGCTTAAACCGCTAAACCAATTTTGATAAATTTTGGTATAAATATAGAAATATTTTCCTAAAAAAATTACCGAAGCGAAAGTGCAGGAAAAAGCTAGTTATATAATAATTTGTGATCATAACACTAGTAGTCTGATCTAAAAGTAGTAACTTGTTTTTTGTAAACCGCAATAACCCACATCTCTAGAAATAGATGGAATATTGACAAGTGCAAACGGTAGAGCACGTCAAATAATACAGTTGGCATTCAAAAAGTAAAAATCGCAATTTTTGTAGTTAGTACATGTGTGCTCTAAGCCATCGATTTATTATATATTTGTTGTTCCGCAGATGCTCAAATGCGTAAGAAATAATCTTTTAACTGACTTCTACTGCGATGAAAATAAAACTTTTCTTTCGGATCTCAGAGGTGAAAACTTCTAAGATTTGATGAAGCAATGTTGACTAAAAACATAAGCATCAAGCACTGACAAATTTCGACGGTTGAAAGCCAGACCTCGGTAGCCAAGTGGTTAAGGCAGCCGCCCGGAATGCGTAAAACGCGTGGTTCGATTCCTGCCTGAGGTTGTCGTCTTTTTTCAGTGTTTAAAATTTTACATCAAAAGCATTAGAGTCCTCGTTAATGGTATCACTAGATGGAGAGGTGGAATATTAGGTTGACCTACCGACAAGAAAATATGCTGTCACATAAGTCGCAGGATACCTTTTATTTAAATGTATAAAAAAAGCATCAATGTTCCGCATTTGTTGCATACTCCAAAAATATATTGCGCTTGAACGATGACAGTATGTTTGCCCATTTTAAACATATGCGAGGCCTTAAAGTGCCCCCTGAAAAATTCATAAATTACATAATGGAGCTGGAAACTAACTTCATTTATGAATAATTTTAAAAAATTTATGACTAATAAGCCTTAAAAATTTAATACAATGCTACCGTTACTAAAAAACGTTAATTTTACTACATAACACCTTGTTCATGCTTTCCAGCACAATACCTAATAATAGTAGATTGTGTTTTATTGGAGCAAAATAACATTATTACGGCGAGGGCGGTTTTTTGAATCCAGAGAATCCTGAACGTAGCGAGGGATTCAAAGTACGTCGCCCGAGACAAACATATAGTTTGCGCCCGAGTGATACACTCTACTTTTCATCACCCACTATGAGAAAATAAAAGGCGCCTCATATTTTATTGTAATATTATTATTTAATAAAACATAGAGTAACATCTAAATTGAAATTAACCCGCGATCGGTCGCATGGGGTCTTTAAAAGCCTGAGGTATAGAAAAATTGCTGTAACTTTTTTATTCGTAAAGGTACCAATTTGAACCTTTTAGTAGCTTCCTAAAATATACTGAAGTACGCAACACAGCCAGCGGGCGTCAGTTAGCGCGCAGCGCTTGAGTGGAATAGACGTTTGTTTTGCGCTCGGGCGATTGAAAATGAAAATGAAGAGTGATTTCTTTTTATTCTTTCGTTATTTTCTCTTTTCTATCCATTGCGATGACAAAATACGTTTATAATTTTTAATAATTAAGATAATTTAGAAGAAAATTATTAAGTTTTTGTAATTTTTGTAATTTTTTGTAAAAGTTGCCAAAACTAAGCCAAATACCAAATATATTTTTGAAGTCTAAAATGTTTTCCAAATAAAACTGATTATTAAAAAACTACGACTTTTATTAATACTATGTCCTAACACCTTTAAAATCTATAAACAAAATATAATTACGTACATAGTAAAGATTTGAAAAAAATGCTATCTTATATAGGGCTTTCAAAGACCCCATGCGACCGACGATGATACAAAAATTATCGCGACCGACGGCGGGTTAAATAGTATGTAATAGTAAAACAACTAAAAACTTATATTTACATTTGAGACATTTTCGTAATTATGAAAATTTATTATTACAGTTTTATTAGGAATACAGATTGTTGCAGATTTTATATTTTGCGTGTTTGTAATAATGTCCGAATCTAGCACATTTTGAGGAAAATGAGACAGTGATTCTCGTTGTTTGGATGTAGATGGGCACGGCGACAAAGACAAAGACAAATATTTTTATTTCGCTTGAAATATGGTACATAAGTGGTCTTAAATATAAATAAGGTTCACAATATTTCACCAGAAGCTGGTACGCAAAAATGAGTTAAGAATTAAAAAAAACAGTACAAAACTATATAATTTAAACAAAACACTTGAGCAGTAGACACTATTACAGTAATACTCATACTCTAAAAAGTCAAGGGGTTAAAGTATTCTTGTAAAGAATAAAAGCATTTTTGGATAAGCAATTTTTTTAGTTTTACCTTGAACAAATTTATAGGCATCATTTTCTATTCAGCCTATTATAAATTTTTATTGCCATTACATAACTGTTTTTTGCACACTACGCAGTTTTGACTAAAGGTAGTATTAGCTTATTTGGGTATCTACTGTTTACTTTGTATTCTTTTTTAAAAAGTTTGGTATGTAAACGAACAAAAACACAAATCTCATAAATATACAACGATACGATGGTCATAATATCAACATTACAAATTGCTCTTATGCATGCCTTTTGAGAAATTAATGTGACAAGAATTGCCCCATATTACAATGCCATATCAAAGTAACGAGCCTACATAGCCATGATATGCTTGAATAGCAGTAACTTGATTGCTAATCTTCGTAAGTCGCCATAACATGCAAAGGATTGCATTTTATTACAAATACTAGTAATATGCTTGGTCCAAGTAAACTTATCATCTAAATTAATTCCAAGAAATTTTATTTCATTACATTCTTTAATTACTTGATTTTGAACATCTATGTTTAACAATTGCTTTTTTCCATTTTTATTTATAAATTGTATGTATGTGGTTTTTTTAAGTTTATGTTCAAATTGTTATTAAGTAACCAGTCTGCTATTTTATTCATTGTTAAACTAATTTCCTGGTTATAGCTTCTTATATCTTTACTTGGTATAATCACACTAATATCATCCGCAAACAGTAGCATGGATGGATTAACTGAAGGTTGCAATTTAATGTTTTCCACGATTTGTTCACATGTTTTCGTCTTGGTCTCAATGGAATCTTCTAAATACCCCTCTGCTACAGCACTCGACTTCTATCCTCCATGTCGACGAAAACAATATCCTGTATACAGCTTGATATTTGGTAACTTCAGATAAACAGCGAATTCTTGTGGCATGTTAGAAATTTGATTTTTTCCCATAACTTGTTTGAAGCACTAAGTGCTTCAAACAAGTTATGTCATTTTGATAACGGATGAAAAACCGATTGGTCTTCATATCCGCAGGACCCAGGTCCAGGTATTTCTGTACAATAGTTTTGTAAAATTAAGAAAGTTGTCGAAAAAAAATGTTCTAGGAGTCATTAGATTTTTGTATTCTTTGTTATTGTTTACAGAATTTGTTTCAAATTTCAACAAGGCCACGAACTTGTGCAATGATCAGGCTAATTAACGTTAGTTCTTTTAATGTGTTTAAGTTATTCAGCGCATAGTACAAGTACCTTAAAAATACGAAAATTTTCACAATTTCGTGCAGGATCCCCTTAAAAGGCGAACCAAGTCGTCCTTTTTTCCACTTTAAAATTTAATAACCGATACTTTCGAGAAGGTAAAAATATATAAGACAATATATTAAAGTAAAACAACTGTAATCCGTTTGTAATTTATTAAATATAATACTTAATATTAAATTTATCTAAAAGTATTGTTAATAGTATTTTATTTCACTTTAGGATAAAATGTTTACTAGAAAAAAAATCAACCAGTCTCAGGAAGCTCGAACGGTATTCGAACCAACGACCTTTGGATTGCCGGTCCACTGCTTATTTACTTTGCTGTCATTCCTACCTACCTCACACGAGTCGTCGACGCGCCGTACCTACGTGCCTACGCCACGGCGCGGACGTAGGTATGTTCGGTACAAAACATAACTAGGTACTCTCCGTGTATAGCGTTAAGGAGCTATTTTGAATGCACACGGTGCCTATCTAATATTGTAGATTATTAAAACGGCGCGGTGGCTTTTTTCAATATCAAAGGAGTGCAACTTCTGTACGTAGTACTATGTTTATTATTTATTCTGTAACAGTACCTTAACAGGGAACTACTTGCACTTTTACTACACTTTTTGCATTTGGCAAAAGTGAGATATTATTTGGAATAGAAGTATCTTGGACAGGTCGGATTTAATAGACAGATGAGAGTGAACTGAACATATGATTATACCAAAAACTTGAACATAAATGAAAATAGCCTCCTGCGTTCCTTGACAGCTATTCTCAGTTGAAAGCTCTCCCAAAATCCGAGCTGGTGGTAGACTCAGTAGAGTAGATTTAACAAAGTTTTAGTTAACAACTATTATTTATTAGTTTCGACGTCAATCAGTCAAGAGAGAGTCATGAGCAGTGGTCGGAGTAGGTATATTGAATTAAGGTCACTGACATCAAACGTATATGTTAATATGGATACTCCTCCGAGTTTCCGGATTATTATGATAAAAATACCGAAACATCGAAATTATTACATGAAACTAGTTAAAAATGTATCAATACTCTCAACGCTATGCTGCTAGTGGCGCTGGTCTCCATCTCTAATGTTGGCCGTATCCATTGTCTCAATCTCGCAAAAGAAAAGAAATCACGTCTTAAATTATTATTAGTGATTTTTTTTTGTTAATCTTTAAATATCTTGGAAACGGTGCGTCCTACGCTAAAATGGACGAAATTTTGTCCCCCCTTTATAAAACCCCCGTCTAACGCTAACCAACCATCACGATGGTACAATTATTAATAATTGTCGCTTTTTAATAATTATTTAGGGTAAGTAACGATTAACTAGTTTAGGAAATGTAGTTTATAGATTTGTTGGGCTTATTTCCCCTTTGGAACTCATTGACTCACTTGGCCGCACATTTGGTCGTTGATTGTAGAGGTTAAGTCACTCTCACACAGGCCGGTCAACGGATAGGTGACCAAAGCTTTATTGTTTCGACCTGTTGGCTAATGTTGAGCCGGCTCTTTGGCCTAAATAAAAGTGTAAGGCCTAAGTAAAAAATCAAAATGTAGAACTTGTAACCGATGAGGATTAAAAATAATTATTTTTAATAAAACTGTAATAATGATTATTTGTATTAACAATAAACAATTTTGTTTGCTTACATATGGTTTTTTATTTTATTACTCTATTTACCAAATTTTTGGAAACTCCGGTACATTCCGGAAGAAATGCATGTCCATGTTATGATATCATGACGCAAGTATCTAAAATCAATATACCTACTCCGACCACTGGTCATGAGTGAAAATATATTTATTCAATAAAATCAATTGATAAGTACTTAGAATCGTCCAAATCTTTTTTAACCTACCACCCATTCAGGACATAATTTTTTAACTGTGACAAAGAATAGGCGCAAAAAACCACAGCGCACAAAAGCAACGACATTTACAAACAAAAAAAGAATATGTCGTTACCAGGTCAATACAAAATAGGAATTTAAAAAATAATAAATGATGCAATACAAAACTACAATACAATGTAGTATCAATTAGTTAAAGACAATTAGAAATAGCTGTTGGAGTGCTTGGAGCATTTCAGATCTAAGCTGTTTTGTCTTCTGTGTAATCTGACACTTTATAATAAGCTTTTTTATAAAGCTTTTCTTTGATTTTGATTTTAAATTTATTAAGATCTAATATCTGAATGATATTCAGATCATTAGGTAAGTTTGTTGTAAAATTTTATACACAGACCCGTAAAAGAATTATTTATTTTATGGAGCCTAGAATAAGGTACTGCTAATTTGTTCTTACTTCTAGTGTTTACATTGTGAATATCACTGTTTTTTGAAAACATTTCAGTATTTTTATGAACATAAATCAAATTTTCATAAATGTATTGTGATGCAACTGTCATTATATTTATTTTCTTAAATGTCTCTCTGAGAGAGTCACCAGCCTTTAGGTTATAGATTGCTCGAATAGCCCTCCTCTGCAGCACAAAGATAGTTTGAATGTCGGCAGCATTTCCCTGCAGTAAAATGCCGTACGACATTACACTATGAAAGTAACTGAAATAAACTAATCTAGATGTATCAACGTCAGTTAACTGACCGATCTTCATTACTGCATAAGCCGCAGAGCTAAGTCTATTCGACAATTTAGCTATATGTGGGCCCCACTGAAGCTTGGCATCTAACGTGATGCCTAGAAACACAGTGGTGTCCACAGGATTCACATTCTTATCTTTAATTTGTACACTAGTTGTTACTTGCTTAACATTAGGCAATACAAATCTTACACATTTGGTTTTTCCCTCGTTCAATAGCAAGTTATTTACACTGAACCAGTGAACAATCTTTGAGATCGCATTATTCACATCGTCATAATTTGGGTGTCGTCGTTTCACTTTGAATAAAAGTGAAGTATCATCAGCAAACAATACTATCTCATGACTGTCTTTTAGAAAATAAGGTAAGTAATTAATTATAAACCAAAAACAAGAATGGACCTAGTATTGAACCCTGCGGAACTCCCATTGTAACCACTGATCCCGGAGATCTGTTACCGTTAATGTCGACCTTCTGAATCCTGTTACTCAAGTATGAGATTAGAAGGCTCAAAGAAGTATCCCTAATTCCATAGTGGTTATGCTGCCTGACCAAAGTCATGTAAAACACAATCGAAAGCCTTGGATAAATCACAAAATACCTCTAGGGCATGCTGTGATTCCTCCCAGGTATCAAATATTTAGATTAAAAGCTCAACACCGGCGTCAGTTGTTGAACGACCCTAGTTAAACCATACTGTTTAGAATGTAAAAGTTTATTTCTATGAAAATGAATTTGAATTTGGTCTAGCATCAACTTTTCAAAAATTTTAAGACACGAAATCAAGGCTTTTGTGGTTGAAACTGGAATGTCAGTAAAAAACCTTTCAAATGCTGCAGCAACATCAGCATCATAAGTCAAGGTTTTATTATCAAAATTTAAATTGTACTTATTATTACGACTTTTGACCTTTCCTGTTTTACTGTTTATAATATTCCATGTCATTTTTATTTTGTTATTATTATTCTTAATCTTAGAACTCAGATAGTTTGCCTTGGCTAATCGACATAATACTCTTTTGAATAACTTTGAATAATTTTTAACATATAATTTGAAATCGTCACTGGTGTTATAGTTGCGTTCATCATAAAGTTCATAAAGGCGTTTCCTACTTTTGTGAATACCAATTGTAGCCCATTCATTAAAAGTTACAGTACCACTAACCGAGATCTTTTTTGGAACAAAAGATTTATAAAATTCTGAACAACATGTGTTAAAGAAATCATTATAAAAGACATTATGGTTGTCATTGTATTCTAAATTATTTAATTTTGTATCTAGATTGCTTTTAAAGCGTTCCAGCCGACCACCTGCAGTTTTTGGTACAACAGTGATATTCTTTTTCATTACTTTGTTACTCTGGTGTGAGAAAATGACCATTTGGCCACAGTGATCAGAGTCCAGGTTATTAATTATTTGCTTAGCTAGAGGTATTACATTAGTATATAATATGTTATCAATACAGGTAGCCGAAGTGGCAGTTATTCATGTTGGCTCCAAAAATAAATGATTCAAATTGTATGATAGAAATAAGTTTTTAATGTTAGTTGACAATGTGGAGTTTTCTAACAAATTTATATTAAAGTCACCGCAAACAATTATTGTTTTACCTACACTGCGGACCTTACGCAATGTCTCATCCATAACTTTTTCAAAAAAATCATATAATGCTGAAGGAGGTCTGTATACACTTATCACAACAAACTGCTCCAACTCCACACAAGCTATTTCTATTGTTCGCTCAACCGAGAGGCTCACTATGTCTTTGCGTTCCTTTAATTTAAACTTTTTACTAACAATAATTAAGGAGCCACCGTGTATTGCATTTCTTCGACTGAACGAACTTCCTACCATATGATTCTTAAAATTGAACATGAACTGATAGTCTCTAAGCCAGTGCTCGGAAATGCAAAGAATATTAATATTATTACAGTTCATGAACAATTCAATCTCTAAATCTTTGCCCATCATGCCTTGGATGTTCTTGTGAACAATGTTCATAGATTCTACATTTTTTTAATTTAATGATTGACCGGGGCCGTTTATAAAGCTATTTTTACATTGATTTAATTTCATTTTATTTACAAACATTTTGCAAGATTTTCCTCTTTTGTCTTATAATTTAATTAATGTTTTATATTTTAGCGTTTTTTTATTTACGCTTAAATATACTTAAGTAAAATTTTAAACACTGAAAAAAGACGACAATACAATGTTGACTAAAAACATAAGCATCAAGCACTGACAAATTTCGACGGTTGAAAGCCAGACCTCGGTAGCCAAGTGATTAAGGCAGCCGCCCGGAATGCGGAAGGTGCGTGTTTCGATTCCCGCCTGAGGTTGTCGTCTCTCTCGTCGTCTCTGTCTTTTTTCAGTGTTTAAAATTTTACTTAAGTACATTTAAGCGTAAATAAAAAAACGCTAAAATATAAAACATTAATCTATAAACGCAGCTTCATCTTAACCGAATGTTCAAATATTTGTAAAAATATTTCTTTCGGATCTCAGAGGTGAAAACTTCTAAGATTTGATGAAGCAATGTTGACTAAAAACATAAGCATCAAGCACTGACAAATTTCGACAGTTGAAAGCCAGACCTCGGTAGCCAAGTGGTTAAGGCAGCCGCCCGGAATGCGAAAGGTGCGTGGTTCGATTCCCGTGTTTAAAATTTAAAAAAAAAATTTACTTATAATTTAATTTCAATAATTTGCTAGAGGTGCCATCTATTGCCTTTTAAGCTAATTTAAATTATTTGGAACATATTCCAAAGTCTGAATTGGCATGTCAGTATGTTGCAGCTCAATAGAAGCCGCTGAGCTAGCCATGTTATTGGCTAAATACTTTAAATAAAATGATAGCGAATTTGCTATCTGTCGCTTAAAATAATTCTTAAGATAATATTTATCTTTTGTCAATATAAAATTATAATCTAATAATTTATTTATGTCTATTATTTCTACTTTCTTTCCATAGAAAGCCATTGTATTTAATGTCAAATTAAGCTTAAATCTATAATTATTTTCTTATTTTTATTAGTGCATGTGAAAGCTTGTATTGAGTAAACTATTTGACTTTGACTTTGGCTTCGAACCACCCTACCTTCCAGAGTCTTGTCTAGGATAGTTTACCTACGCATTTTATATTATCTTATCTAGGGGGGCCTGCAGAGGCCTCCCTCTCGCAGCATCACGTCGGTGTCGACCCATTGGGTTCTTTTGTGCAAAAACCTACGCTTGCTAAAACGTCAATTATCAAGTGTTAGCTCAATCAAGCTCGCAGGTTCCAGTTGGTAATCCAAGTCAAGAATACCAGGGCAACGAAATAATATGAACTAATATAGGTATAAGCTCAGTGAAAAAGGGCCGCCTCACCTAATAGTGTGCTCAGGAATGTACATGCAAATATGGCTGCTTCCTCTATTACATTACGCGCTGATCCCGGGGGCTTGGGCCGGGAATCACGTAGCCGGGTTTAAGGAGCTTCCCGCTGTTGCTATCCACACTTTTTGCACGGCCCGAGTAAATAATGCAGATTTCTCGGAGGAAGCCGAGCCGGCTAAATGTAATAAGGTATTTGTTTAAAAAAAAAATGTTTTCAGGTAAGTACTGAATCATATTTTTTTTTCTCAATTGATAACGCTTGATTGAAGTTCCTAAATTAATTGATATAATTACAGTGTAGGTAATGGTGCTGCTTTGTTGCCTCGAAAAAGAGACGAGAAATAATGAGAATATATAGCGCATCGCGCCTCACCTGAGCAGCTGCATGCATGTATTAAGAGCATGGAAATATTATGAGCAATATGTCCATAGATATCGGTGATATTTCTAGTCTTATAAAACATCTTTCGTTTTTGAGTGAATTATCGCCTAAGTAACAGAACTTTAGAACAAAGCTTGTCGAGTGACCTCCTTACTGCGCCGCACTAATAAATGGCCAAAGCAGGCTTCGAACTGCTTTTACAACTACTTTATAGTTAATAGTCTATCCAAGACTAGTTTTTCGAAATGTAATAGTCCCGTCAACTACTAGAATAAACAGACTCTAATTGGATACTTATTATTTTCACATTTCACTTATTTTTCATGTTTTAATTCATTATATTTCTTTATAATAAGCAGAATAAACAGAATTTACTGAAATCGTCATAATCATAGAAATCAAGTCATCGCTACAATAAAAGTGATTGCTACTGGCTATGGCTGAGTCAAAGCCGGGGCCTTACTGAAACCTCGTTACCTTGGCCTTATTGCTTTTACCTTACTTTGCAAATTCCCATGAATTTTGCTCTAAGAGTTGATGGCGAGGCCCATGGACTTATGATGAGAAATCAGTCAATCACAGTTTGCCATGGGTGTGGAACTGAATCTACCTTATGCCTGTTGCAATGCTTTGAGCAAATTGTCTCCCACTGTTGGTCAGGTTTAACAGGCACACCAGCACATGCAAAGACTTCAAACTTGTCAAAGTTGAAGTTGCTTAAATTAACTAACGTAATTAATATTGTCAATAAAATAAATAGTTTTGATCTTTAACTCATAATCATAACATCTAATAAGGGGAGGACAGAGACAATACAATCTGGCGCCGGCCCGCAGGCAACCCTAATAAAATATTCACGGCACCATTCTTCAAAAAGACCAATGGACCCCTAAAACGTTTCGTTTATCTCTAGACCTCAACCGGTCCGGCCGCCCCGTCCCGCTCTGGTGCGATGGGTGCGAGCGGGACGCCGCTAGAAAAGGGTCAATTCCTGAGGGAGATAGCTGGCAGCATAAACTTTATAGCGACGTATGAACAACGATAAGGCTTACATTTGTCTTTTAGTATGTTTGCTTTTAAGATAATAATACATACGAGTATATTTGAGAAGAAAAAATGGACTCGTTGTTTGAGAGCTTCGGGTTGTGTAATTTTATAAAATCCTAAAAGATTAATAATTATTTCAGAAAATCACGTTTGTGGAAGAGACAAATCGCTATTCGTTTTCATGCATTTAGTTGATAGCGATTTTCAGTTCTTAACTAAGAACCGCTTCTGGTTGCTAAATAATAGCAGAACTTTTGATTCAATGTTCCAAAAAAATAAAGTGACTAATTACGAGCTTGTTGTGTTGTTATCTTATCTTATCTTATCTGAAGGCTCAAATGTTTGGTGGGTTTGTGTCGCGGAATCTCTACCCAGGTAGTCATAGCATCTTATCTAAATTAGGTAACGGCGGGACTGACCATGAAAGACAAAAGCCCTAAAATAAAAGAATATTACTAATGTAACAAAATCTCAGTGTGTCCTGTAGGCGCGAACGAGGATCTTACTGCTTAAGCAAATGTTAGGTCATCATCAGATTGGGCCGTAACGCAATCCGCTGGTCCTTTGCTTGTTTGTGGTTGTAACGATTGCCCTCGTAAGTCCAACGCCTTTACGTGCCTTCCAAACCACGGAGAAGGTCGAGACGTTTTAAATTTGGTTACCTATCCAGTACCCGGCAGATTGAAAGTTGCTGTACCAGCAAGTTAGTAAACTGAATGCGCAAGCCGCTTCGCCATCGAGCTCCTAAAAAAATAATATTTTGCATATTAAAATATATTTTTTTAAAAACTTAATCATTCATTTTCAGGTTTCGTAACTTTATGTTTACACTTGTGGCTCAAAATATAAACATGAAGTTAGTAAGGTATCAAAAAAAACCGTTACTTCATTCACTTCCTTCATTTTAAAAATTAAAAGATGTCGTTGACTTTATGTTGGAATATGGCACGGTCTTTAAGACATATCCTTAGTTATATACCTAATACTAGAATTAGAATGAACATTGGTATACGGACATTTAAATACATTATTTTCCCGGAATAACATAATTTCATTCGCAAATTCACTACGACCGACTGCAATTGACGGGTTGTTCTGTATTCATCCTGCATGAACTCATTCCACTAATAAATTTTAGTAAGAATCGCCTTTTACGAGAAAGAAGTTAAGGGAAGAAATACATGTGGGATGAGTAAGGAATTAAAAATTAAAATATTGATGTGGGCTGAGTAAGGAATAGAAATGGGCTGAGTAGGAAACATTTATTAGTGGGATGAGTAAAGTTCATGTAGGATGAATACGGAACAACCCAAATTGACATAGGTGGCTTGTAACAAATAAATAATAAATTTCAAATAGGTTGCTACTTACTGGTACCATGAGAAAACAGCTTATCTTATTAGCACAAAGCAGAAAAGTCTCTTACATGTCTTTTCTGTGTAGTCTTACATGTCCTTTCCAGATTGTACCAACGTTAAAATCGAACCAATAGTTTCAAGTTATGAATTTAGTAATTTTACCATCAACATGTATTTATACTTTATCAAAATGTTAAGCATCAAAACTCTCGTTAGATGTTTTTATTATGTATAATGTGATTGTTGAGCCTTAAATAGGTCATCAAATTAATATAAATACTTTGATTCGTACCTAGCGGTAAAAGATTACTACCACTCTTTCTTCCCTTGGGTGTCGTAAAAGGCGACTAACGGACTAAATACTGCACATACTTTCAACAGCATCTGAGCGACGATGGGCTCACCACCTGTCACGCTGAGCACATGTGCAGTCGCTATTTGGTGAAAATTGGACTATAAGTAGTAGAGGACTGCTTTGCTGTCCTCATTGCCTAGTCTCTGACTAACCCTTAGGGGATTATAGTCGTGTTTATATGTAAGTATGTATGTTTTCCTTAAAAAATATGTAATGTATAAAATTATTGCTGTGACATAGCAAATTAATTTCGCTTCCTGGAGACGCCGCGACGCGCAACCCGCGCAACCATTTTGGAGGCTGAAGTTAATCCGGACGGAGCCTTATTTACATTGAATATTGTACCTTAATATCACACAGCGCACAGGCTTTGTACATCGGGTTCATAAAAAACCTAACTACGCGGAGGAAATCAATTGAAACTTGTTTAAGACAAGAGCTATCCCGTTTTGAAGTATCAATGTTTGTGAAAACTGGCTTTGACAGCTGTTGCGAGAGGGATGCACTTATACCTCTCCCACAAACCAGAAAGGGATGGACATACAAATAGGCTCATATCTTCATACGTGACTAAACTTAGAAGCCATCATTGAAAAAGAAACTCTACTAGTATCATCCTATGACGGCTTTTCGATTGCGGTGCTTGCTCGGATGTAGGTTTTTCGATTTGTTCGATGCCTGGTCAGGAACTCGAAAAACCAGTCGTGTTTGGAGGCTTGCCTCCAGTTTCAAGGGTCTTCAACAACAAATAAAATTGATAATATTACTTAGTTATATTGATTATCTGTATCTTCCATGATATGTGCGAAAGAGGAAATATATTCAATGAATGGGTACATTGTGTAGGTACTTATTAATTATATATAATGGTAGTGCCACTGTTTTGAAGGAAGTATAAAAGAAAATAGCTCCACCGTGGTTTTGTATTTTATACAATTTGTATCTTTATTTGTATAGGAGATTTAGAGCCTCCTGGTCGCACCTACTCCTACTCACCCATCGTATTATTTGTTTTATGAGTTAATTACAATTACTTACAATTACAAGAACAACTTTGTCATTCCGATTAACTTTAATGTAAGTAGTTTTATTTAGAAATAATCAGTGAAGCAGCAGCCCTACAGCAGGTTTGCTACCGGCTTACGCTCTTGTTCCGTAAAAGGCGGTGGTTGCCAACTCGTTCGCGCGCATGTGCGCGTGCGCCGCGCCTGTGTGCGCTACACGAGGCGCGCTCATTACAGCCTCGAGCAGTAGTTTATTAAATGTTTTGGCCATTTTAAAATTTAGTCACGGTTGTTAAGTCTCGCAACCAAAAACAGAGGCTATTTTTAAAGATGTTACGCCGATTTATAAGAAAAGAAGTTGCACGCCGAGGTACATTTAGATTTTGTTACCAGGCACTATCACTTTGGCATCTAGTTTTGATAGTTGTTTTTCTATAGAAAATCATGTGTATGATTATATAATATACGTAAGAGTATAAGGTAGTTATTGAACACAGTGTCTTGTTGTACAAGTATAGGTATTAAATAACAACTTTATTTTGCGGATTTGTCAAAGTTAGCGGTAACTTTCCCTCGTTGCTGGCGCTGGCGAGGAGCGGGCGGCGGCGGCGCCACAACTTTCTGATTATTCCAACCACAAACTGAGCTCTCAATTTCTGCCTAAGCTTACTATTAAAATGTCTTGTGGAAACAAATTGCTGTTGGCTGCCTGTAAAAGTATTTTTTACACTTTAAGCGAGTTTAGATCAAGGTGGTGAAGGTTTTCACAAAGAGATCAATTTTGGTCTAAAGACAAAGACTTTTTCTAATGTCAATAAAGAGCATGTATGAAGAACGTGAAAGTAAATGATGCAAAGAATATGTGTCAGGATCGAAACGAATGGAAAGTAATATCTGCCCATCCCTCCGCTGCCCATCCCTTCACTGCCCATACCTCCGCTGCCCATCCCTCAGCTGCCCATCCCTCCGCTGCCCATCCCTTCACTGCCCATCCCTCCGCTGCCCATCCCTTCACTGCCCATCCCTCCGCTGCCCATCCCTCCGCTGCCCATCCCTCCGCTGCCCATCCCTCCGCTGCCCACCCTCCGAGGAGCGGGCGTGATGCGTGTCATATTTGAACAAAGATTTTTTGTAGTTGTCAACCGTGTCGCGTAGCGGTGAAAGAATACTACCCCCCCCCCCCCCCCCACTCTTCTCTTGTGTGTCGTAAAAGGCCACTAACAGCACAGAGTGGCGATGGGCTCACCTCACCACCTGTCACGCTAAGCACAAGAGCAGTCGCTATTTGGGGAAAAGTAGACTATGGCAGAGAGACTATGTTATAGAGACTAGATAATGTACCTATGTATGTATTTTTGTAGTTTTGAACCGGCGCCGGCGTTGTTCCGTTATATTTATCAACAATAATATAATTAGAATCTAAGTATTTCACGCATTCCGCTCTGTTCTCGCTTATGCCTAGTTCGCACTTGTGATCAATGATATTAGAATAAAAAGTATTGTAACATCATTGCCTGTGATGGTGTTTTAGTCGAGTAGAAGTACATTGCTTCGCTGGTTTGCTTATTTGAAAATTCATTTTAAATTAGCAAAGTATGACGAAGCAATGCATCTCCACTGTACTAAATTACTAGCACAGGTGCGAACTAGGCTTTACTGGTCAAAGAAAGTTAATGGTAAACGCAAGTCGTGACCGGTCATACCTCGCGGTTATCTGGCAGCCACATACAGATGGAAAATAACCTCAGCTCCGTTTGCTCCGAGAGAGACCGAATTTGTCGATGATCAAACCACTAAAAAGTAAAATACATTCTTTATAAAAGGTTTCTACTATTGTATTTCTTTCATTTGACTTTATTAGACACCTAAGTAATTTTTTAAAACAAGAGATGATAATATTATGTTGACCTCTCAGAATAATAACTAAGAATTGACCTCAATTTATAAACTAGCAAAATGTTTAAGTGACATTTTTTTTTTGAAAAATTCAAAATTATGAATTAATAAAAAGTTATGGCTCGTAATATGTAGTAGCGTAAATAATTAGCAGCGTACTGCTAATCACAAGAATGGTTTGTGCAGACCGGTCGGCGCGGCTTCTCGATATATCTTTAACAGTCAACACACCGCCCGAGTGACGGCGTTATTCATTATCAGTTGTAAAATAAAATTAAAACCACTTCCTTTGAGTGCTGGAAGTGAGTAGGCACACCGTGTAGTAATACAGATATTCATGGATATTTATAAAATTTATAACTCAATTTCATTTATTTAGTTTAGGCGCTATCGTTTACAATTTAATAGTTTTTCTTTTTCTTGTTTCAAAGGTACTGTAAGACGTTTGTTATTTTATTTTAAATCGGGCATTAGTCTTATTGTATTGGATATTCTTTTATAAGTATGTGTTGTGTTGTCTTGTAATCGTTTGGTTGTAATGGAAAATGTATTTCTTTAATAAAAGGAGTGCATTTTCTAATATGTATTGACGCTGTTAGACAGGGAGAAAAGAAATGCCCCTGCTGTGTTTCTTGCCGGTTCTTCTCAGTACAAGGCTCACGCCTCATAGTTAGGACCTAAGAACCGATGGCATAGCGACATTTACAAGCGCTCAATTATTGTAGTCTCAATTAAATAAATTATATTGAATTGAATACGTAGTACATTATAACTCAATGAATTGAATTGAAAAAAAACGTATAAAGCGGGAGACCGCTTGTGCCGAGTAGAACGGACATGGAACTCAGGAGATTTCTTTACTCTCTTTATTTCTTTTTCTTTTACAGAGAGAGATCTTTTACAGAGTCAAATAAAAGCCGAAAAAATATTTCCATTACAAATAAAACATCATCATCATCCTATGAACGTCCCACTGCTGGGCACAGACCTCCCACGTGTAACAGCACGGGGGGATATTGGGCCATAACACGCTGGCCCAATGCGAGTTGGTGGGTTTTAACGACTACCATTTGCGACAACAACCGGGACCAACGGCTTAACGTGCCTTCCGAAGCACGGAGGAGCTCGAGATGTTTTAAATTTGGCCACCCATCTAGCGACCCGGTATTGGGAAAGTTGCTTAGCGGGCAACATCACAAGCCGAACGCGCTAGCTAGCTAGCGCTCAATAATATACAAATTACGAAAGACAACTACAACAACTTGCAAAACAAAATGTATCTAATTAAAATTTACATCAGGTAGTCATCAATTTATGTAAAATAGTGTCTTATAGTACCGATAAAAGTGTCAAATTAAGTTTTAGGCGCGCCAAAAGGTGTTTAGGCGCGCCTCTGTAATGCCGCGTCCGCACGCTTGCCACTTGCCGCAAACTCCAAACCTCTACACAAACGTTTGGATTTGTGATTTGTTCGACGGATCGGCTACAAGCGCTTGCACATCAAGACAAACGCTCTATCCACACGTTTGAATTTGTGACGACTTGTTGAGGTTTTTTTTTATTATTCTACAACGGGTAAGCGCTTGGCCTTCATCTCACCCGATGGTAAGTGACGATAAGGCCGAAGGTGGAAGCGCGCTTAACCCGTAATCTTTAACCACTGAGGAACTGGCTATCTTATCTCAAACTGTCGGAACACTACTGTAGGCGGATGTACTATGCCTGTACAAACAAACGTGCATCATTGTATACAATAAAATAACTTTGCAAGAGTATTAAGTATAAAGACATCGTTTAAATGATGTCTGAGATTTCTACAAACGGGAAAGATAGATAATAGATAGAAGATGAATAACAAGGCCCAAATGAGACTGCCAATATGGTGAGACCAAGGAGCTTTTACATAATCTGGAGAGCATATAGCACAAGATGCCGATTCACGGCCTGAGGGAGATACCGCTAATATTTTAAAACTGTTGCTGGACGTCATAATTATACATAAGGATAATAAATATAATTAGAACACATCGACATCAGAGCCCAATGTACTTAAATAGGGCGACCAAACAAATAAAGTAATGTTATATCTGATGTATTTTTTTTAGCTAGCCTATACTGTGCCACTGCTGGGCAAAGGCCTCCCCCAAGTCCCTCCATCCATCTTTATCCTGAGCCACCTCATGTCAGTCAGTCTGGTGTGCGTGCAGATCGTCAAGCCACCTCTTTCTCGGCCGACCTCGGCGGCGTCGTCCGTCGCCAGGGACCCATTGTGTAGTGATCCTTGCCAACAGTCGGAATGCATGCGGCTAAAGTAACGTGATGGCTTAAAATAACTATAATAATAAAGTTTGAATATAATAGTTACCGTGTCGCGTGGCGGTGAAAGAATACTTCACCACCCCCTTCCTTCCCTTGGGTGTCGTAAAAGGCGACGAACGTACTAAAGACTGCACATACATCGAACTGCATAGAGCGGCGATAAGCTCGCCACCTGTCACGCTGAGCTCATGAGCAGTCGCTATTTGGTGAAAAGTGGACTATGGCAGAGGACTGCTTTTGCGGTCCTCATTGCCTAGTCTCTGACTAACCCTACAGAGATAATAGTCGTGATTATATATACGAGTCTGTATGTAATAAATTAATAAAACACAAACAATATTATAATCATTTGTTTTGTAACTAGCTTTTATGAGCTCTGCCTTAATTTCTAAGCACCCGACGCCTTGCTGTTCTTAAAATGTTTGAGAGCCATATGTAAATAGTGTATATCGTACATGCAGATTTCCGATATGTCTTTGATATAATGACAGGTTATCTTGGCTCTGGTATGTGTCAGTTAGCTGCGGGGATGTCTAAAGCTGTCCATAGAACTTCTCGACCGTTTCCACAACTTCGGACCTAGACGTAACAGTTCTGTTTTCTGTTATCATTTGAAGTACTATTTGTATGGTATTCAAATTATAATATACAAATTAGGACAAATAACAAAAATGTATCATTATCAAGAACAAAAAAGTAATGACAAAACAACAACATATCTAAATTACTTAAATAAAAATTTAACTACTTATCTAAACTTAAAACTGAAGAAAATAATAAACCTATAAATAAAAGATGTCCTCATGGGTACACGGTACCTCCCAAAAATGCTTGCAACATTATTACCTCTTTGGATTGCCAGGCTGATACGCTGGCAGAGGTAGTTGCCAGCCTTCTTGTCACGGGAGGCCTGAATAAGGCGAGTACTTAACTCTTTAATGAGCTGTTTTGCCTCCGGCCCTCATGGACCCATTGTATCCACCGCAAACGGAACAACAACAACAACAACAAAAGGTTTTAACAATATAAACATAGAAACAATAGTCTAAGAAAGTTTGTTGCTCAAATTTCTACTTTGAAATTAATCATATAAAGGACTGACTGAGTTATTATTAGATCCCAAATCAGTTTCCGAGAAAGCCCTCAAACTTTGTAACTTTTTTTTAAAACGTGACTTAGTTTATTTATATGGTCTCTTTGATGGGGCAATATAATATATTTCGGTATATGGAGAAATTTTTCAGTGGTTATAGAAATTTTTCAGTGGGCACAATAGGCCTTTGATCCTAGCTTATAACAATTGTTAGCGTGATTTTGGTAACGTATGTTATCTTTTTAAGTTACTTTCGACACGAGCAGACCAGGTCAATTATATAGGCTAGCGATGTTGTGGTAGAAAATATTCAGGACTTCCTTTATTTATTCTATAATGAGAAAGGTATTATTCATCTTATCTGATGGCAATAGATATTAATGTGAAAGCGCATTACAGCCGGTTCCTGATCGCCGAGGCACTGGCTATCTTATCACTTAGTGCCTTCGCACATGGCGTCGTATCGTAAGCGTACATATTCAAACAAGTCCGCACACGAAGCGGTGCTGCAGTGAATCGTAGGAGATGTGATGTGGAGGAGATTGTCTCTTACGTACGTATTAAGATTTACGCCGTGTGCGAAGGCACACTGTCAGAACGCAACAATGCTGCTGACATTATTGTTATTACACAGCGATGGACTTATAGGCAGCTGGTAGTTTTTAAACAAGTAGTAGCATGGACTATCTCAATATGTTTGGCAGTAGGGTCACCCTCGCAGGATGCTGAGAGTGAAGAGGACCGCTCCGGCAGACCATCTCCGTCTTTTTCGATATCTCGTCCTCGCGTGAGTGGCGGTAACTCAATAATCATTGCTGAATAAATAAGAAGTCTGTATCTAAGCCAAGGCTTTATAATAAAGTTGCACGATGGTGATAAAATATCCTTTTTAATCGCTATCCGCCTACGGTTTTGGAAGTCATGAATATTAAATATTATTTTTAATTAGTAACTTTTATATTTTATGTTTAAAAGTCTGTTGCACACTATATCATACACATCGGTTATGATTTTGATTTTAAGTCCTTATTATAGGTACAGTTACTCTCACAGCTGGACTAGGCAGTCCACTTATCACTGTAATTCCGGTTCCACTCTAATTGCATCTAGTAGTAAACAATCATTGTGTTCGTATAAAGCTAAAGGCTATATAACAGCTTCCATCCAAATCTCGTTACATAAAAGACAAAAGGAAGAAACAATAAATAAAAGGATTGCAGAAAGTTCGTTCCCTGCTCCCCGGGGCGCGGCCAGTAACTTAACTAGTTTAAGTTGGGAAACTGCGGGGCCCTCGGAGGCGCAGCGCCCGCGGGCTCCAGGCGGCTCTCAACTGTACGTTCACTAGCTTCTCTCAGCGGCTATGTTAGTATAAAAATCGGTCTATCCAAAACATTAAGAACAAGAAAAAAATACAAGAAAACGTAAGTATAAATAAGTTATTATCTATATCTAGTTGAGCTCACATCGCTAACATCAAATAATCGCAGAAACAAACAAAACATACACGGAATTACCGCTACCCTTACTGTTCTTGTCGGAGTTTCCCTTCCATTACTCGACCGCTAAGCACAATTGCTTATTTTTTTTTGAGGAATTTTCTTATTAATACTGGAAGTAAGTGCGTTCCTCTACATACTTTGGTCGCTCAGCTGCGGCTGGGCAAGGCTGGCTGGCGGGTGCCGGGCTGGGCGGGGCAGTGTATTATTCCGTGCTAGGGGCTGGCTTTTAGCCTTCAGCCCGACAAGCTTCCTGATGCCGGTATTGTTCTCCCCCGGCTCACAGTTTGTGAGTTCAACGTTTAGCTTTAAATGTTTATTACTAAGTACAAAGTTACAATGCTTGTAGAAATAGTTTAGATTTCTTTCTTTCTTTTAGGTAAGTACTGCGTAGATAATATAGAAAAAGAAAAACAGTTTGAAACTCTATGATTATTAATAAAATTTTATTACTTAACTTGGAGCTGAAACAGCCCCCTTACTCCTGAAACCGATCGCTATTTGATCGGGTTGGTATTGTGAATTTCCGTACTACTAAGTTAAGACACCAGAGCTAATATGGATTCATATTGCGTGGATTTTGAGTGAAAAAAATACAAAACTCAATGTCATTTAGTTCACCCAATTTGAATCCAAATTAGCGCTGATGTCGTAACTTAAAAATACGAAAATTAACAATACCAACCCGATCCAATAGCGATCGGTTTCAAGAGTAAGGGGGCAGAACTCCTCACAATTGAGCACATGTACGCCATAAGGGTTGAGGGATACATGATGCGGGCTATGTTAATGCAAGGCATCCGCCTCGTAGATCGTATACCAAATATCGAGATTAGATCGCAAGGAGTGGTCTTTTAAACGAAAATGAGGCTTTTTTAGACTGTGCCTTTACCCAGCAGTGGATTTAGGCTGAAGATATAGATAACCTATTAGTGTCCCACGGCTGTGTAAAGGTCGCCTCCATTTCCTTCCAATTCTTTATTTTTCCCAGTTATTTCTTTCTATTAATATATGATGTTTATTTTTGTGTGATGCAAAGCAGAAATGGAGTAATATAAGTATAAGAGAATGAGGAGGACCAGTGCTATTTTTAGAACCATATTTTATGTGAGTACACTATAAGATAAGAGATAACGCTTCGAGACTTGCAATTAACAAGTCTACTCTGCCTCAAATTAAGAGGGTTTACACATCGTCGTCGTCGGACCCGGGTATGTCCTAAAACTACGACCAGCCACCGGAGGACGGGCCGCAGCGTCCTCTAGCTAAACGGTGACCCGCTGCGATCCCCAAGCCGCCTGCCAAGCGTGGGGATTATGGCAAACCCCCCCCCCCCCCCCCCATGACAGACAATATTTGCCCACGGCCCCCAGTCCCCGGCAGCTCCTTTATCCCTGGCCCAACGGGTAGCTGGTCAGGTAACGGAGGAGCAGGGGGTGCGAAGAATCACCGGCAGTTGCTCGGCTACCCACACACCCACCAACGAACCTTGGCCCTGGCAACACACAACATCCGCACGTTGAGGACCGATGCAAAGATTGTAGAGCTGGAGGAAGAATTGAGCAGATTGCGGTGGGACATCATGGGACTATCAGAAATCCGACGAGAGGGGCAGGATATGGTAGTCCTTGATTCTGGCAACATGCTCTTCTTCCGGGAAGGAGAACGAAAATCCCAGGGTGGTGTTGGGTTTCTCGTCCGCAAGTCCCTTGTTAACAACGTTATCAAGGTCGATAGTGTGTCAGGTAGAGTTGCGTACCTTATACTCAGAATCACCGATCGGTATTCGCTGAAGGTCATACAGGTATATGCACCAACCTCGACACACCCTGACGAAGAAGTAGAGGCTCTGTATGAGGAGATATCTGAAGCCATACATTCCTCCGAAACGTACTTCACCGTTGTTATGGGGGACTTCAATGCAAAGGTAGGCACAAGGAACGGCGATGAGTTGAGAGTGGGGCAATATGGATATGGACAGCGGAACCAAAGGGGCCAACGGTTGGTCGACTTTATGGAGAAGGAGGAACTCTTTTTGATGAACTCTTTCTTCCGGAAGCGACCAACCAGGAAGTGGACGTGGATAAGCCCCAATGGTTCAACCAGAAATGAGATCGACTTCATCATGACGACCAAGAAGCGTATATTCAGTGATGTCTCCGTGATCAGTAGGGTGAAAACCGGTAGCGATCACCGGATTGTTAGAGGCACACTGAATATCAACATCAAGCTCGAGAGGTCACGTCTGGTGAAGTCCACACTCCGTCCTGGCCCTGCCCAGATCCAGAGCCCGGAACACTTTCAACTCGAACTCCAAAATCGCTTCCAGTGCCTAGCCGAGTGCGAAACTGTGGACGAGATCAGCAGCAGGCTTGTGGAAACTGTCCAAGCTGTGGGGTCTAAGTTCTTTAAGACCCCACGCCGGAAAAAGCCTCAAAAGCTCTCAGACGGAACCATTAAGTTAATGGAAGACCGGAAAGAAATGATACTGCAATCTTCAGCTGATATGTCGGAATATGGCAAACTCAATAGACGAATCTCGAAATCTGTGCGACACGACCTGCGCTCCTATAGTGCTAAATGCATTAGGGACGCAATTGCGCGGAACCAAGGCGCCAAAGTGTTCGCAAAGAATTCGTCTATTGGTCAGAGCCAAATGACTAAGCTGAAGATCGAGGACGGCAGTGTCATTTCGTCGAAGCCGGAGATTCTGGGAGAGCTCGAGAGGTTTTATGGACAGTTGTACACCTCAACACAAGAGCCCGCTGTTGGTACAGCTCAGGACACCAGAGCTAAGTTAACCCGACACTATACCGAAGATATCCCTGACATCAGCCTGTATGAGATTAGTATGGCTCTTAAACAGCTTAAAAACAACAAGGCGCCGGGTGATGACGGAATTACCACTGAACTTCTGCGAGCGGGTGGAAAACCGATACTCGTAGTCCTTCAGAAGTTGTTTAATTCCGTCATGCTCGAAGGTACTACGCCAGAAGCATGGCACAGGAGTGCGGTGGTGCTCTTCTTCAAGAAAGGCGATAACACCTTATTGAAGAATTATAGACCCATCTCACTCCTGAGCCATGTGTACAAGCTGTTTTCGAGAGTCATTACGAACCGTCTCGAACGCAGGTTTGACGACTTCCAGCCTCCCGAACAAGCCGGTTTCCGAAAAGGCTTTAGTACCATAGACCACATACATACGCTCCGCCAGATTATACAGAAGACTGAGGAGTATAATCGGCCCTTATGTTTAGCGTTTGTGGACTATGAGAAAGCCTTCGATTCTATCGAAACCTGGGCTGTGTTGCAGTCCCTCCAGCGTTGCCATATCGACTATAGGTATATCGAAGTGTTGAAATGTTTGTATAGAAACGCTACTATGTCGATCCGATTACAAGACGAGAGTACGAAACCAATCCAATTGCAGAAAGGTGTGAGACAGGGAGACGTCATGTCTCCGAAACTGTTCACAAATGCGTTGGAGGACGTTTTCAAGCTCTTGAATTGGAACGGATTCGGCATCAACATTAATGGCGAATACATCACTCACCTTCGTTTTGCCGATGATATAGTCATAATGGCGGAGTCGCTGGAGAACCTCAACACCATGCTCAGCGACCTCAATATCGTATCCCAACAGGTGGGTCTTAAAATGAACATGGACAAGACGAAGATCATGTCGAATGTCCATGTTGAACCCGTACCGGTAATTGTTGGGAGCGATACTATCGAAGTTGTCGACCACTACACCTACTTAGGACAGATTGTCCAGTTAGGTAGGTCCAACCTCGACAAAGAGGTCGCCCGGAGAATCCAACTCGGATGGGCAGCGTTCGGGAAATTACGAGATATCTTTGCATCGAAGATTCCGCAGTGCCTAAAGACAAAGGTCTTTAACCAATGTGTGTTGCCGGTGATGACATATGGCACCGAAACGTGGTCCTTAACTGTTGGCCTTTTAGAAAAGCTCAGAGTCACACAGCGAGCAATGGAGAGAGCTATGCTCGGAGTTTCTTTGCGCGATAGAATCCGAAACGAGGATATTCGCCAAAGAACCGGAGTTGCCGACATAGCTCGTAAGATTTGCAAGCTGAAGTGGCAATGGGCAGGCCACATCGCTCGACGAACCGACAACCGTTGGGGAAGAAAGGTGCTCGAGTGGAGACCACGCACTGGAAGACGCAGTGTTGGTAGGCCTCCCACTAGATGGACCGACGACATCGTGAGAGTCGCAGGCAACCGGTGGATGCGAGTGGCGAGTTGTCGGTCAGGATGGAGGTCAAAGGGGGAGGCCTATGTTCAGCAGTGGACGTCTTCAGGCTGGTGATGATGATGATGACACATCGTCGAAATTTTTAAAGATCAAAGGGCCAATTTTAATTAAACTTTGTATGCTATTGTGAAACATAAGGATCTAAGTAGTTTGTTGTAAACATTTTAAAAAAAGGTTTATTTAGCTGAGTTATTGCTATTGAAAGTCCACTATAGAAAGTTTGAAATCGCAATAACTCAGATAAATAAACGTTTTGTAGAAATGTTTTCAAGAAACTATTTAGATTTCTATATTTTACTTCAGCATGCCGAGTTTGACCAAGATTGGCTTACTGGTTTTTAAAAATTTCAACATGAAATTTGTATGGGAAACCGAAATGCGTAAACCCTCTTAAGGTGAAGCATTTGCGATCCCTCCGGTGCCGACGGTGTCCGTGGTGCTGAGGGTGTCCGTGGTGCTGAGGGTGCCCGTGGGTGGGAGTATTTACTTCTCTCCCTGGTCTGGCCTGGCTGCTACGTTGCCACCTCTCAGTAGCAAACACATCATGCTACGATCGTTGAATGGTTATGAGCTACAAAAGTTGTGAGACACTGTTGTTCTGGAAAATAGAATTGTGCACACAAAAACTATGTAAGTATAAAACCCAAAGAATACGACAAAAGAGGTGACAAATTATTTAAGTAATTCAATTACACACCCTTATCAGACGTAAGGACTCCGCTTTTATAGAATTGCAGTTGCATTTCCATGAACGAGCCGTCAGACGTTAGGTCTGAAGCACCCGACAAGCTTCTCGTGTCGTCTGGCCCGAACCTATTTTAAGCTTATCATATGAAGCACCATTGAGACCTGGCTAGGTGTGCCCGTGTCAGGTCATAGTAAAGATAATAATAAACAGTATATTACTTATCAGTTCTTAGGAAAGTAGATCTGCAAAGTTGCCTGAGGAGCGGATTGGTAGTAATATTTTTCAGTCCTATAAAGGGATTATCGTTTTTCTGACAGGTACTGTCAAATTATGTATAAAAACTAGTTCTATTTTCATATTTCTATTAAACCATGTCCTAACTTTCTATACAGCTATTCAATTACAGCGTGATGTAAAATTGAAATAACATAAAGATAAGTAAGTACTTACTTATAAATTAAAGAATATATTTTTTGAAATTACTTTATTATAATTTACTTTCAACTACTTATTTCTTTAAAATAACAAAGATTTGGGCAAAATATTTTAAAAAATTTCAATGATGAAAAAGAAAACTAAGGACTGAATAGTGGCCGGCCACAGAAAAAAGAACAAATTAGGCGGGGTAAGCGGCAATCCGATATTTATTTGCTTTTTTGAGTTGTAGAGTTTTGTTTATACTTCCGTATATCAGAGATTTGTATTAACATTTTTTCTTTAGCTAATTCATGATTTTTTTACTTTCCTTGTATTGGTAATGAAAAGCACAGTGTTCACCTCGGGTGTAAAACTTTTTTTTTTTTTTTTTTTTACTAGGTATGGGTTTGCTCTTGATCCCAATCAAGCCCAGGGGCTAAGACAGGATCTATGATGGTGCGAGTTTACCCAGAAGGTGCCTATTTACTCTTACTTTGAAGATGGACGGGTTATATGTACTCGGAAACACAGACGCAGGGAGGGAGTTCCACTCTTTTGCTGTACGCAGTATAAAAGATGTTGAGTAACGCTTTGTGCGACATTTAGGAATATCCACCAAGAAAGGGTGGTAGCCCGCAGTGCGCCTGGATGTCCGATGGAAGAAGGGGGATGGCGGTATGAGCTCATGCAGCTCCAGAGCACACTCTCCGAAGTACAGTCTGTAAAAGACCGACAGACAGGCAACTTTGCGGCGGTGAGCTAGGGTGTGAAATTTGCTCTTCACTAGTTCTTTGTCGCCAATTAGCCTCTCAGCTCTGCGTTGAATCGTGTCCAGTGCAGCTAGTTGGTATTTAGCTGAGCCGTCCCACAGGTGACTGCAATATTCCATGCAAGATCGGACTTGAGCTTTATAGAGAGTTAAAAGCTGTCCCGGCATGAAATATCGCTTGACTCTATTTAAGACGCCCAGCTTTTTAGCTGCAGTTTGTGCCTTGGACTCGATGCTGGTGCCGAAGTTGAGGTCTGAAGACAACTCCATGCCCAGAAGGACGAGACTATCGGTAACAGGCACAGATGCACCCCGAAAAGTAGGAGTCAGGTTAAAGGGACTCCTTTTAGCGGTGAATAAACACGCTTGCGTTTTGGTGGCGTTGAAATTTACCAGGTTACTGTCACCCCACTGGCAAACGTGAATTAATGTCTGGTTCGTTCGCTCAACCATGGCCTCTCTCATCAACATCACGTCATCACCACTAGCCTTTGCATCCGAAAGGAATCTCTCTACGACAGTACTGTCATCTGCATACCCAACAACTCCCGGTATCAACAGGTCATTGATGTGCAACAGGAAAAGCGTCGCAGAGAGAACAGACCCCTGAGGAACTCCGGCATCAATAGCCACTGAGTCAGAGGAGCAGCCATCGATGACTACTCTGATCGACCGTTCCGTCAGGAAATCAGCTATCCAACTACAAAAGTCAGCGGGGATACCATACGCTGGAAGCTTGTGCAGTAGACTTGCGTGCCAGACCCTGTCAAAAGCCTTTGAGATGTCAAGTGATACGGCGAGTGCTTCGCCGTGCATCTCGAGGGCCTCACCCCAGTAGTGCGTCAGATAAACTAGAAGATCCCCAGTCGATCGTCTTCGGCGAAACCCATATTGACGGTCACTGAGGAGGTCATTAACTTCTAGGTATGAGAGCAACTTACAGTTTAGAACTCTTTCCATGACCTTACAGAGTATGGAAGTGATGGCGATCGGTCGGTAGTTGCATGGGTCGGCACGACTTCCTTTTTTGGGTACTGGCTGCACATTAGCAAGCTTCCAGCATTTAGGTACGGTTTTTGCCTCGAGAGAAAGGCGATACAAGCGCGTTAGCACTGGTGACAACTCAGGCGCACAACACCTCAGTACCCTTGCTGGTATGCCATCAGGACCACTGGCCTTGTTCACGTCCAGACTAAGCAGGGCTCTACGGACCTCTTTATTGTGGATTGTGATCTCCGGCATCGAAGAATCACAGCGAGGTAAATTTGGTGGTTGTTGAGAGCCGGTGTCTAGACGCGAGTTGCTCGCAAACAGAGAGGCAAATAAACTTGCTTTCTCAGCTGCAGAATGAGCCAGCGACCCGTCAGGTTTCTGCATGGGTGGTAACATAGGACGGCAGAAATTCGCCTCGGCTGACTTCGAAAGGGACCAGAACTGTTTACTACCGCTCGGGTAGGATGACAACTTTGTCCCTATTCGGCTGATGTGATCGAATCTGGCCTTTCGAATAACCCTTTTGCACGACTTGGCGGCCGAATTAAAGGCTCTCTTCTTTGCTCGGATTCTCCGTGCACGGACTTTGCGATCCCGAGCTTGCACCCAAGCCTGGTAAGCAGACTGTTTTCGGGCCTCAGCACGAGTACAGTCCGCATTATACCAAGGGCGGGACTTGTAACCGAGCGAGATGTCGGAGAATGGAATAAAAAACTCCATTCCCTGCCGGATTACATCCGTAATCGCATCGGCCGTACACGAAGGGTCGTTAGAAGAGAAGCATGTTTGCCGCCAGGGATAAGATGCAAGGAAAATACGCATCTCGTCCCAATCTGCTGACTCGTATCGCCATACTCGTCTCGTGCCCCTAGGGCTCATATCCGGAGGAGAGCAAATCGATACGGATTTCACCACACAATGGTCGGACGTTCCCAGCGGGGCTGAGACCGATATCGAATGCTTGTGTGGATCGGTTGTCAGCAGTAAGTCAAGACAATTGGGTGTGTGGCCAGCGATATCCGGAATTCGCGTCGCTTGATCCACCAGCTGAGTGAGATTTAGTGCTAGGGAAAACCTTCGCACTTCTCTCCCAGCATGGTCAGTCTTCTGGAACGGGTACAGCCACTCTTTGTGGCGAGCGTTGAAGTCCCCCAGAAAGACAAGCTCCGCCGCTGGATACCGCTGAGTTGTTAAGTCTGCCGTCTCAGTGAGGTAGTCAATGAGCCGAGTCGCCTCCTGATCACCGCTGTGCGATCGGTAGACACAGACGTAGATTATCTTCTCTACCCCAGTGTCCACCAGAAGCCAAATAACGGAGAACCCGGATTTTTCAAAGCAACGGAGACGCCTACAGCAAATGTCATCGCGGACGTACACACAGACCCCTGCACGCTTTTTGAACTTATGCTCAATTGAGTAGCCAGGGTAGTTGAGGTACGCCACGTTCGACGGGGTTGCTATTTGCGTCTCCGTCAAGAAGAATAGGTGTGGCTTCTCAGTCTCAAGATGGTGATGGACCGGATCGAGATTTGAGTGCAATCCTCTGATGTTCGCGAGGTGCACTTTTAATGGGAGGAAGTGCAGCCGTTGTTTACACACTTTCTTCTTGCTTTGCCTTGTCATGTTTTGTGATGAGTGTTGGGGGGAAGGATTTTCAGTCGAGGCGTTACTTAGTCGACCATCGATGTTGCCCTAGGCAAATCTGACCAAAGGGGAACTCACCTGGAGACTGCGGGGACGCCCGAACCCCCCCGAAATGGCCACCGGGTCCTCCCGTCCAGTCGCCAACTGGCACGGTGGAGCATTTCGGGATTTTTCGCGAGTTGGCGGGGCAGCCTTTCACACGTGGCTAGCGCGCTAGTTGGGCCCCCTACTAACTGCGGTCGGCCAACGGCTAAAACCGTGCTTCGGATCCCGCTACCCTCCAGAATGAGTTACCCGGTACAGCAATGCTAAGGCTTCAAGACCGGTCCTAATCTGCGCAACTGACTTCTAACCAACCCCCATTGGCACTGGCACTCCCGCACGCCGACGGAACGCAGCGGACTGCTTGGCGCCGGATTTCGGCAGGATGGTGGTCGCGAGCCAGGCGGCTCCTTGCGGAGCCTACCACCGCCACTGGGATCTTCAGCCGTCACCACGGGCCATGTTGGTCCGTGATGTCGTTGCCCGGGGTGGACCGCTAGGAGGTAGATCCCAACCACCCCAAAACTTATTTAGTCTCTCGAATTATTAGCCCCGTCTCGGGACTAATATGCTACTTTCACCCCTAGGGTAACAATGTACTATTGTCGCCTCGTGGCCGTTAGGTGAAGCGCTCGGTCTGGACCCGAAGCTCCAGGATTCACAAGGGTTTGAAGGGTGGAATTCTCTGCCGGCGCATGTGTTTCCCAGCTCCTATAGTCCCGGGTCTTTTAAGCGGGGCGTGAAACGGCATTTATGCAAGCCGTCAGGTGAGAAGCGCTCTCATTATTTTGGACTGCATCGGCTGCTTACTATCAGGCAGGATGTGATCACTATGACGAGTTACATAAAAAAGGATGTTTTCGAATCGTCGGTGCACCGGCTTTGTGAATATCACTCATTCGGCAAGTCAATATCCATGAAGTATCCGAAACGATGGATTATGACAGTATATTGGTTTAATTATTTACTTTGAAGGCAACAATAATTGTCTTAGAAGATGGAAAAATCATAGCAAATTTATGGTTCTACCATTAAGAGCATAAGAGCCACATGACTTCAGTAGTTAAATGAAAGATTCTGTTAAATAATTCCCCGGAAGCCCGGATACAAAAGCCTTTTGACTTAACAGGCGAACGGCTGCGGACGGAAGACAGAAAAATCGATTTAGTGAGTTTTAAGTGTTTGTAGACCGACCGTTATGTACTGGTTTTCCGTGTACTATGTGAGCAGAGCATGATAATCTAGTCTGGACATTAAGTGGCACTTAGACACGGATGATAATGCGATTGTGTTCAGGATCAGCAACACTGCGCGTGATGGCGACGGCAGTCGCGCACCGCGCAACGCCCCGCCCGCCGCCCGCCTTCACTATATTACTGTTTGTTTCAAATCAAAGGTGGTGGTTTGGTCGAACGGTTTATGTAGAAACTGACCTGAAACTGCTCTATTGCGAAGACCTCCACCAGGTCGTAGGCCTCCACCAATTAACGCCTTAACATTGATCTGACGTAGTCTTAATATTATTATTATTCAGCCTTGCTTGCTCTTTCCAACCGGTTCAGAAATGTAACCTGCATCCAGAAAAAATATTGCAATTTCTTATGGAGAATTTTCTACGTATTTAATATATTAATATATATTTAAATTAAAATTATATATTAATTTGTAGCAAACACGTTAACATTTTGTAACAGACACAATACATGTTTGCATAATTATATCAAAAATAGCGTATTCCGTATCCCGTAGGCCATATCTCGTATCCCGTGACGAAATTACAAAACAATTGTCCTGACAATATTACAAACAAAACTAAAACTAGAATCAGTTAAATAGCTGCTGGCTTTCAAGTGATACGCGAACATACTAGTGACATAATTGATTTTTATTTGTAGTATAGAGGGCGCAGCTGTGATGTTGCGTTGCATAACATGCCAGTGTTGCCAGGCGCGCCCACCGCCCAGCACTCATCACACTCATCAGGACAAATATTGGCGGAGCGAACATGTGTGCAAATTTAATCGCACACTATCAGTAAACAGCGCCGCCTCGTGTTGGGCTGTTTGCGTTTTTTACGACTTTGGCCTTGACAATTATTCATAGCGAAATTCCTTAACGTTTGACCCAGTGAAGACGCAATATTATACTCTATTTTTATTTTCGACATAAACATGATATAAACTGGCTCGTGTAGCATACGTTTGTTACGTTGTTTGGACATGTTATTATTATTATTATCGTAAGTTTGTACGTAAGTAGGTATTGGAAAATTTAGATATTGCAGGAAAATCGTGTTTTTTGTACAATATGTGCAGGGGATGTAGTAATAAAACTTTAGGAGCAGTATCTACAATGTATTTCATCGACGAAAATACCAAATGAGGGGGTGTTTTGTTATTGTTGTTCAGAAAGTGCCCGACAAAAACTGTAAAAAAATACTTTCGGAAAAAAAGGAGTTGTTTGATAGCGTGTTTTATTGTATTAGCTACCCTACACCTTTGCCTTTAAAAAACACCAAAATCGGGCCTCTACATGACGTAGAACTCAAACCAATAGTCTCTGCAGTCTTGTGGGGTTTTGGAATTGACCCCTTATGCTTATGGGGTATTTTCGTAGATGAAATATATTGTAGATACTACTCCTAAAGTTTTATTACTACATCCCTGGACATATTGTATAATTGTAAACGTAAGAGAATTTATTTATTGTACTTGCTTACATATGAGTCTTTCATTTAACCCACCGTTCCTGCTTCGACCTTCCTTGCTTGCAATAACTTCAATTGAACAGTTGTATCAAGTTCGTACAATGTTATAAATTCAAATAGTTCATTTTAAATACGGAGTAGGTAGGTAAACAGAGCTGGCCTCCGTTTGATAAAACTTGTTTTCATGCAATGTTTGATCTGGAACTATCGCGTCGAAGGACGCCGATAACGATATTGTGCAACAAGAATGCTCAAAATACATTTACAGATGTTTTAATTTTTTATAGGATTTTCAAGTTACAGGCGGCAATTTTTTTTTGCTTAATATCTTTTCTGGCCTAACCACAGAATACATAATAGTGCCTAAGTAACTATAATAATTATTAACTATTATTATTTTCATTCTTGTTAACTATCCATTAAGGCTATTTCTTTTTGCTTCAATTTTGATTCACATAAAGTTATAATTATAAGTAAGGCATAATGGAAACATAGTTTATTTAAATTACTGAGATGTAGAAAAGTTTTGTTTATCTCTACAAGACCTTTTTAAAAGAAAATTGTGTTTGCAATGTTTTTAAAATGTTATTTAACGTAGAACTGAACATGTGTCCTGCTCCTGCTATTTGTGAGTTCGGTAGTAACTACAAGAGCACAGGAGAGCAAACACCAAATGCAACGACACGTGGCGTTAACCCGCTAATAGGAAATACAAATGTTATCTTTAGCTGTTGGATTTGTGAGATAATAACATTGAGGTATTACTAGGGACGACATGGCGAAGCTATTTGATGCGCACTGATTGGCGGCCGCAAGGTCAGCAATCGCTCGGATCACTCATAATATCAGTGAGGCGTTTGCAGCCCAAGCGCCGCAGCAACTCAGTGGGAAAAAACTTGCTTCGCGTTCCGTCTCTAGTTACAATACCTCATTGGATAATAAGGCTCTCAAGGACTCGGCTGTTGCGCAACCAAACGTGTTGCCGCAAATAAAGGCACTCGTCTGCGGCGGCTTACGCAACCCACTCGGGGACTCAATGCCCACTTGAACGGTAATAATGAGTTCATTGTTATCATTATGGATATCAAAAGATTATATCTACGTCGATCAATTTAGCAGCTATTCGACGTAAAATTTTATGTCTTATTAATTTAGTAAAACATACATGATTGATTATGGTCTATAAAGGTCCCACTGTTGGTCTCACACATTCCCTCTCGAACTCTTGGGAGATGGGCCCATACGCCATGATTGTGTTTAATGGCTGCCATCTCACAACAACAACCGGGATCAACAGCTTAGTACAAACACGGAATAACTCCAACAATATTTAAATTGGATACTGAACCCGCATTGATAACGATGCTTAACTTGCACGATCGCAACCAGAAAGCGCCAGCCGCTGTGTCATCCAGCATCCTTAGTTTACGTGTAAATTCCATGTAAAAGCCTTCCAAACAAAGAAGTTTCTCAAAGTAATTACTTTGGTTGGATCATCCATCTCCCCAAAGTGTATGAAAATTAACTGTTACGATGTTTATCTGCTAACTGGCGGCTCAAACTAATTTCGCGATACAGATATTCATGTACTGAAATACCTGGTGTTTGGATCACGCCGCCGCCACGCGCCGCCCGCCGCGCCCCGCGCCGCCGCCACGCCGTCTCCGCATGATCGGTGTGTGGTTAGGGTTAGACTGTGGTATTAATATTTTCTTTGGTATAACGCTCTTTGTACATATGCTAATAGGGATAAACGTTAGTAAAATATTGTTTTAAGTAAGTATTGTATATTGTGATACATTTAAAGGTAGCCATAATATTCATGATAATTTATAGAAACTTTTATACCTAGGCGACAAATATTTTTTTTTTATAAAAGAAGGAGGCAAACGAGCAGTCGGGTCACCTGATGGAGAGTAATGGACACCCGCAAAACCAGAGGAATCGCAGGTGCGTTGTTGTTAGGGGGGGGGGGGGGGGGGGGGGGAATGGGCCTCCGGAACCCTCACTGCCGCTGCGCTGCAGTGCCGCGGCGCTGCCGGTTGGCCGTGCTGAGGTGCGCCAGACAGTCATGCAAAACAATTGCTGCTTGTATGTTACTTTGTGTTTGTCCTTTTGTTGTTAATTTGGTGTACAATAAAGAATATTTTATCTTTTATCTTCATCTTTATCTTGACAGCAAACATGGCTATTATAATAGTAAACGCCATTCAGGCGGATTCTGTTCTCTGTTTTATAATTTTACCACTACACTGTAATAGAATCACTGTTATAATATGTTTTATCTATGAATTGAATAATTGATTAGTGAAATTTTTGTTCTGATACTGATACAGTAAGTATATCAAATAAGTCATCAGATACACAATTACCATATCTCATTCCCAACTGCCTATCTTTACAATGATTGTTGTTATTTTTTAATGAAGAACCTTGGTGAGTACGAGAAAAAGCAAAATACATCAAACTTTCTATAACAATTCAATAGATTTTTTTCTAAGTATCCTTTTGGCGACCAGGGCTTAGTTATTATAATCCAGTTTATTTGAAGACCAACTCTCAAATAACAATGTAATATGTTTTCTCTACGCACAAGATTATTTACAAAAAAATAGAAACGATCCTTCCTCCCCCCCCTTTCTATTTCCAATTACTATTTCTCCCCCCCCCTTTCTATTTCCAATTACTATTTCTCCCCCCCCTTTCTATTTCCAATTACTATTTCTCCTGTACCGTGTCGCGTAGCGGTGTAAGCATACTACCACCCCCTCTCTTGGATGTCGTAAAAGGCGCAAGAATAGACTAAAGACTGCACATAAATCCAACGCATAGAGCGGCGATGGGCTCACCACCTGTCACGCTAAGCACATGTGCAGTCGCTATTTGGTGAAAAGTGGACTATGGCAGAGGACTGCTTTTGCTGTCCTCATAGCCTAGTCTCTAACTAACCCTTCGGGGGTAACAGCCGTGAATATAATATTTCCCCTAGTATAGGTCTCGTTTTCCTTAATTTACTTTTTTGGGTTAATATAAATAATTTCTTAGCTTGTCCGTTAACAATACACATTACAGTATCTATAAGTACTATCTTCTCTTCTATTCTTCTAAGTGCAATTAAATAAAACCCATTCGTCCTATCGGCATTAGCATTGTCAATTTAATAGCTTTCGGTTTGTGGACGACCGCGAATGTGTATCGCACATCCATCGCACATCGAATGCTGTGACAGCGTTACGACTACTATAAAACACATAGTGACAGACAGACGTGCGAGCGGCCCGACGGCAGATGTGAGTCATTATGAACTTTACGAGCGCAGTAATAACTCAGATCTAACATTGTTGGATTTTATTAAACCTTGTATAATATACGTCACGGCTCGGTTTTATGCGTCGAAAGTTTATAAGACAGTCTTATGTTATTGAGTTAACAGCATTATGTTCTTTATTTCATTGACAATAGGAGTTTTTTAAATTTTGCCAGCTGCAGCGATTGTTGTCCCCGAAATTTGTTGTTGAACGTTTTTATTTTTTATTTGTAAAGGGCGTGGCCAAGGATTCTCTTTATCGCGGGACTACGGCGCACTGAATAGGTGTCGGCGCTAAGCAATACTTGTTGAGGGTAATTATCTTGATTTAGGCACCAGCGCCGTCGCGGCAGCTGCTGTTAGTGAGGCCTGTGATAAAGGAAGTCTGTCAAAAGGTGTTCGATAACAGTCCAGTCAATATTGGAACGCTGTTGCTGTAAGGGTAGGTATATGTAAGGGGTAGGTAAGTATACAATTATTATTATTTGCATAATGTTACTTACACACACAGATCACATAACCCATGGTCTGTGCTTGCACATTATATAATGACGATGTGACAGCTAGCTACACATGCTTATATAAGGCGACTGCTAGAAACCGCAAGAAACTTTAAGGGCTGGTCAGGTCAAGTGTTTTAAACAGGACAAAAATGACAAAAAAGATATTCGTGCTTTTTTCATTTTTAATGAAATAATAATTAATTTTGTGAATTTTAATTGGATAGTCCTTGAGTTGAGTAAGTATCTAATTTATTTTAAAGCAATAACATAAGAAAAATAAAATGAAAAACAATTAAAAATAACGATTATTTACAATGCGCGGGCAACGGCCGGCCATTGACCCGTCAGCGTCTGTTGACCCGTCCGCGTCAGTTGGGCGATAAGTACCTACGGTAGTCTGCAATGATTCTTGTCATTTTTGTCATGTTTAAAACACTTGACCTAACCAGCACTTGGAGTTTCTTGTGGTTTCTAGCAGTCGCCTTATATTTTGTAAACGAGTGCAGTTTAACTAAAAATTTAAGCACTAAGCTGCATCGAGAGTTAGCTTAATGTAATAAGAACTAAGAAGCCATGAAGATTCCTGCTAATAGCTAATGGGGATTTTACTACCAGTGTCAGTTGTTTTTGTAACAAGGCTATGGGGAATTTAATAAAAAGTTAATACCTACCTTGTACATGCGAGCTTTTGCTTGAAACAAGGAATAAATACAACGTTTTGTGAGTATCTTCATAGTTACCGAAAATACATCTACTACTGTTTCTGTCAGAAGACCCCTCCCCCACGACACGGCCATCCCGAGCCGAGGTTTGAGTCTTTAGAGGCGCCCTCGGATTTTCTTCGCACTCGAACCCTTCGGAGAAACTAGTAGAGCACGAGGACCAGCTTACGTTGTGCCGCCCCGCCTTATAAAACAATAATCCGGGAATCGTTCGGTCACCACAGCTTGAGGAAGCTTTTGCTGTAAAGGCCACAAGAAGCTAACTGCAGCAATTCCTTTAAAAAAAACCTCTGTCAACACGTAAGGCAGGCGAATCTTATATTAATCCGCTGAGGCGATAATGCGTCTCGACATGTGGAGACCACCGGCTCTAAACAACCCGCCAATTAGCACTCAAAAATGAACTCTACGTCTCGGTCTTAGGTTACAATATTGCAGGCGATGGATAACTATTTTTAGCTCTAAGAAAACAAGTGTAGGTATGCTTCTTACAAGTGCACATTAATAAATCAAATAAGTTTGCGTTGGTTGAGGAATTTCAATCTTTCGTCATGTGCTTTAAAGTGTAGTATTCAGTAGCATTGTACTATGGCTTTGGACGGGATATTTTATTACAAAGTGGAGAGGTTTTAAAGACGATTCTGTGGTTTAATAGAATAAATGATGAGGTAATTTCTGAGTGGTGGAGCTTTAACTCCATTAAGTTAATGATTACGACCTCATTATTTATTTATTTATTTAATTTATTTATTTATTTTATTTATTTATTATTAATTATTAAACATAATTAAACGGGTATAAACCCAATTACATAATTATGTAAACTAGAATGCTTATTTAATATATACTTAGAGTCGAATTTTACTTAAAATCGATTTTGGTTCATCCACAAATATATCAATGTCTGGGAAGTTAACAAGAAGTGCGTTTAGTGCTTCATGCATTCGACATAATGGCGACTGCGCGCGCGCCACTGTGCGACACGGTGGATTCGCAAACAGTCTATGTCTACGACCGGCACGTATTCGTGAATAATTATTAGGAACATAAAGGCGACACAACTGTTCGACACATTCAGGCGAGTCAATCACTCCCCGCAAAATAGAGCGGTTGAAATATCCGTACGAGTTCTTCTGAGTTCTAAGGAGTCCATTCCCAACATACCCAATAAATACTTTGTAGGATACATAAACGGATAGTAGCCGTATATACGCTTATAATAATATCGAAGAAAAGCCTTTTGAACCTTTTCCAGCATTAGTGCATATTTGGCTTCGTGTGGGCTCCATATACACGAACTAGATTCCAGCGAGCTCCTTATAAGACTAGTGAACAGAAGCTTTATGACGCAGCATTATTATTGCAGCAATTTAACATTGAAAATAAGAAAAATCTATTGTTTTTCAAAACTAACTTCATTTATAGATTGTTTTGCGACCTGACACAATTCCTACTAGTAGGTAGTCGTAACGAAAGTAGCTGAACACTACAATTATAATAACATGGTAATGTCATGTCAACATACCTTCACTGTTGGTAAGACACTGTTTCACCCAGCAGTTTCTCTGTTAAGATGTACAGCGACTTAGATTGTTGACTGTACTTTACTCATTAAAAATAAACACCTTATTATCAGTAAAAGAATAGCTTGCGACAGCTCATGCAGCTTTACTTATATCAGATTATGTTAAGTACGGCTCAGCCAAAATAATATTGGCTTATCTTCATGAATAGTGTCAGGAAATCTGGTCCAACGCACTTTGTAAGAGGATTACTTGGGCGCTGAAATTATTACGAAACGTATGAAAAACACTTTATTGCTACACGAACTATTGTCTCTGAAGGACTAACCAAGATGGCGTGTTCTTCCAGGAGACATAAACAACCAGACAAACTCGGTTTAAGTTGAGGGTCTCCTGAATAAGAATATACAAACTGAATCCGTTAAATTGCAAAAAATATATAAGCACGCGTTAATGTTTTACGACAGGAACAGAACTTTATGTTTTCCATGGCATTCTTACCTACTTTACAGGATTCCTTTAGTCCCTACATCAAATGATTGTAACATTCTTTTTATCATACGTATAGTTATAGCTTGTTTGGTATCCATTTCGTTATAACTTTCCTATTGGTGAAACAACCCAAACATTTTCTCATCAGTCGTAACCTAAAGTCCCTCCTAATTTAGGCTCCAAATCAATTATGTACGTTTAAAATAAGCTCCCCCAGCCGGCGAGGGTAAATAATGCGGCCGTGTTTACATAGGACGGCTTACAGCACTCGATTTAGGGACGAGGTAGCTACACGCACTTTGCTGGTCTTTAAAGGCCACGGCGTGTAACTAAACGCAGCCGACATTTTCTACGTTTCCCGGTACAAGGCTACGTAGCTATGATCTGTTTTGTAGCGTGGTATGCTCACGAAGCAATGTATGCCAAAAATGTTTTGGTATTGTTAGTGTTTTGTTTGATCTCGCATAAGATTTGGTTTGTGTTGCCCTTACTAAAGTTCGTTCTTGGGTCAGAGGCTTAGTGTGTTTGGTCCAATCGATCGAATGTTAAAATTAGCTTTGCTTTGTTTTGTTCAGTAATAGAATAACAGACTAGATAATAGTACTGGCATATAATTGAACAATCAAACAAACTTACCAAGTGCAGTTCGATTGAAATTATGCTCCTTGTTGTCTCGTCCGAAGATGATGGAAATACTACTTGTTAGTATCGAGTCTCAGCACTCGCCGACGCCACATAAGTTTAAAGTATCTGAAAATAAAATATTTCCGAACGCAGCCGCACGTCACTAGACTAGCCCGCGTTTTGAACTGTCATTTAGTTTTAAGTTGTGTATTTATTTATGAAACTGATTCTACAACCCCAGGGAATAGGTATCAAACCTGTGAGGGTGGGTGGGACTCATCATCTTCGGACGAGACAACAAGGAGCATAATTTCAATCGAACTGCACTTGGTAAGTTTGTTTGATTGTTCAATTATGCTCCTTGTTGTCTCGTCCTCTATGATGGAAATACTACTTGTTAGATGTTCAAAGTTCTGTTGTAGAATCATAAAGTTTATTATTGTTAACAAATATATCCCAGATATTATGTTTCAACAGCATAATCAGTCTTACACTCCTCAAAGATAATTGGTAATTTATTTTAATAAGTATGATTATAGCAATATACTTTTAATATTATTATTACAATATAATCGCTTCAGCGAAATTATTATTTAAAATCGGACGGTTGTAAAACTTTGCAAAGTTGTCGATGAGTCAGTCCAACCAGCCGTTCTATGTATCTCATCAATGCTAACGCCTTTCATAATGGCAGCTGATGTCGTAGCGTGCCTGGTACTCGTACTATGATTAGAAAAAATGGAAGTATCGATCCCTCTTGCAGCCAGGACCGTCAATCCAACGGTTGAGTGTACTGACCGATACCGCCAAATGTAGTTTCTTGATAGATATAAATAAATTAGGACATTTTCCTAATTTCAGAGGTAATTCTTTTATAATTATTTAAACAATTGGCTGATGACGATTAGGTGCTGAGGTCTTAATTTTTTTTTTTTATAGTAACAATTTTATTATCAATTATTTTAATCTAGTCAGTAACAATAGAAACTAGGGCTTTGTAATCTTTGCCCTGTAGGTAAAGTTAATAAAGTAACTGTGTTTAATGAACATTAATGTAAGTTGTTTGAGTCATTGTAATTTGACTCTAAAAAATTAAGCACTATAGAAACATTCCAGGTATACTTATATTTGAGTTTACTTGATCGTAGGCGAAAGAACCCTTTAAATAAAATTTTAATCTTTTCGTCTGCTCCCACCTGCGGCTCTATCACACTAGTGGCAGCGAGGACCTTATGCAATTCAAGGTGCCATAAGATGCACCACTGTGGAACTTATTTGTGAGATAAGTAATTATGTCTGTCATCTGTGCTTTAGTAGCATTTAGTTGTTTGGTGTGGCAGTAAGAAAACCAAATACAAAGTAAGTATTGCTTATAGGTGTTACTTAATATGGAAGATATCATTATTTCAGCTGCCTGTACGTCGATGCCAGGCTTTAAGAATGCCTACCGGACAATCTCCCTGCCAGTAGTGATAGGTTGCGGTGTGGAGGGTGTGGTGAGTTGGAATTACATAAAACCAGTAAGTTATTACTTGGTTTAAATACAATGGGTTCTGTCACCAATAGTTTTTTGAATAAGGGAAACCAAGGTTGGGTGTCCCAGAAGAGAACTACAAGGATTTGTGTTGCTTCATTGGACACGATTATTTCTATACATTTTAAAATCATAGAAAATGGTGGAAAAGCATAAAATAAACCCCTTTGCAAGACATTGTAAAGGCATCCACTTTATAAGCTGAAGGATCTGGATGCCATGAAACAAATTTCCTGCATTTTGTGTTTGTTCTAAATGCAAATAAATCTATGACAGGGTTACCAAATGCTTGTACTATTTTATTAAAATTATTAATATTTTATTCCCATTCTGTATGACCTAACTGTTTTCTAGATTCAAAATCTGTTACTTTGTTGTCCTTTGTGTTAATGTATGATGTATGATGCAAATACAAAATTATTCCTCTCTTCACACCACTGCCAAATAGCTTTTGCAATCACATGTAAGTAAGAGTACTGTATGCCACCAAAGCGGTTTATATATGGTATGGCTGTGGTATTGTCACTTCGTAATAATATTTCACAATTTGAATAATTATTAGCAAGGCTTTTGAGACCACACATAGTAGCTTTTATTTCTAAAGTATTAAAGTGAATTGTTGATTCTTTTCCTCTCCATACACCACTGGCTGTATGTTTGTCACAAGAAGCACCCCACCCCGATAGTGAGACATCTGTATTTATTTCTAGAATATATTTATATTTTCTTATCTAAGAAATTGATTTAGGCAAGTACATGTTTTATCCACCATTCAAGATCTGGATAGCAATGTTTGGGCAAGTAAGTAAATGCTTCATAATTATTATTATTTTTTAAAAGAGCTAAATATTTATGTCTTTTTGTGCTTTAGTATACAGTAACCCATATTGATTAGCTGGACAAACAGACACTAGAGTTCCCAGAACTTTTGACAAAAAACCTGATGGAAGAGGTACTTAAAAATTTGAGCGCCGTTGTGGTCACCTGTGACTGACAAACAATTAAATTTCTATTGTGTCTGGTTTCGTGGCAGGCAATGTGTTAAGGCATCTTTTATTTTTATCAGAATCGATTGAAATAGTCATGGTGTTTGTATTAAACAATAGGCTAAGAAACTTACATTCCTTTGATGGAATAAGTTGACATAATTATTTTTATTGATGATGAAGCCTAACTGAGTAAGCAGACCTATGGTCTGGTTAACACTATTAAGACACTCAATATGATCACTACCAATATACTGCTAGCTACAAGCATCGATATACTGTACTTACAGGCTGTAAACCTCTAAGTTTTGTTATGGGTTTAATTATGTGAACATGTATGGAGCCGTGCAAAGGCCAAATGGAAGAATGTTAAATTGATATATTTTTCCATCAAATAAAAACCTTAGATATTTTCTGTAATCTGCATTAATGTTACACATGTAATAAGAATCCATTTTGTCAATTGTTGCCATAATACAGTCTTTCATAAGACTTTGAGTTGTAGTAATAAAACTATTAAATTTCTTTATGTTTAAAATAAATCTATACTCTCCATTTGGTTTCTATACCAAGAAAATAGGTGAACAAAATTGTCCATCTGTTTCATGACATATTTTGTCTATAACATGTGACTGAATAAGTTTATTAATTTCAATTTGAACTTGACAGAATTCTACTTGTAAATGAGTTATTCATAGGCAAGTAAGATTGAAATGGTATCTCACTAAAAGGGATTTCATACCCAGATACCCATTTCAGAATAGTAGGATCACTGGTCATTTTCTTCCAATTATTTATAAAAAAAAGGAAGTCTGCATACCTGAACTTCTAACTTTGCAGCTTCGTAGCTTTGCAGGTTGGTTGGATCTCGCTCCTGTCCCTGTCCGGGCACTTGGACGAGGAGGGCCCCTCCAGTTTAAAGATTTGGTTTTATTTGGGGGTTTTTGAATGAAGCTTGTGTTCTTTAGGTCTTTAACAGATTTTTGAACAGCCTTTGTAACCTAGATCTTTTCAGAAAGGTTACTTAAAAAAATGCATCTGCTCCCCCTGTGAGGGAATCTTTCATATCTTTATTAATAGATCAAATATCATGAGACCGCCGGCAGTCGCGAAACAATTGATTTTCAATTGTGTCTGGTTTTATGGTGCTCAAGGGGTTAATGACGGTTGGTATTAGCGACCTTCTACGATTTGTATCTATGTGCACAGCGTCACACAGTATTTTGGCAGCATCATTGATGTGTTTAATTATTTAATTAATAATTTCAATTCTGTCACCTTTTAGAAGAAATAAATGGAGTGATTGGCCCAGGGCTGATAGTGCAGCAACCATCTGTTTTTGCCTGTCAGCAATTATCAAATCTCTTTTCTTAACCAGGTCAGAGACAGCCAGGTATTTCGTTGAGCTTTGGGAGCAACGTTGGGATATTTTCATATGGGATGTATTTTTTCATAAGTTCTGGTTTAATTTCTTTTTGCAATCCTTTTGTGAGAATAGGAGTCTACCTCTGTGCAATTTCATCATGAGCAATTGGTCCCTTAAGCACCTCCTCAATTTCCCCCAAAGCAAATAACAATTCTACGTCTATGGCAGGTGTCTCGGTCTCCGGGTCTGTACACTGGGTTTTTTCCACAGGTAAGGCCTCTACTACACTGTATTGGCACGGGCAGTGCCTCCTCCTCCACAGAACTTGAAGTAGTAGCCGGATCCAGGGCCATCATTGACACATTAATAATGTCAGACATAGTCATGCAGATCTAGGCCCAAATGGCAAAGCAAACTGCAGTAAATGTAAGACCCTGATATTCCTTGCGAATACCCAGGGTGGTTACAACTCGGCTTTGCAGTAAGTACGAGTTATTGTGCCCGTTTTAAGTTTTGAATGTTTCAACACCGCCTCATCCCAAAGATGGGCCTGAGTGCACATTTCAAAACCCAGAATTTCATTTTTATTTTTCACGTCTCTTTCTTTTACTCATAATAACAGTTTATTTATCATAATTAAACTGACTCAAACTATTAAAAAGATTATTTCACAAAAAAATAAGGGAAAAAAGTGGCGCCGGTACAGTGACATAAAAAACGAATGACAGTTCAAAACGCGGGCTAGTCTAGTGACGTGCGGCTGCGTTCGGAAATATTTTATTTTCAGATACTTTAAACTTATGTGGCGTCGGCGAGTGCTAAGACTCGATACTAACAAGTAGTATTTCCATCATAGAGGACGAGACAACAAGGAGCATAATAGAAATATACAATATTAAAATAGCATTAAGCTTACAGCAAAATGCATTTGTTAAACCAAACGTTGCAGGTCTTAATGTTACGTAATAAATTAGGGGTCACTTCGATGTGCAAAATTTTCACAATATCAAAAAAAAGTCGCCTATGAGTGCGATGTTAATTTGTTTCTTAACCATGGATACTAGTCCTTCAGTCGAAATAATAGAGTTCATTTATTATGCTTATAAGATGATAATGAGTGATGATAATAAGCTAAATGATATTCCCCCCAAATCCCTTGAGTTCCAGTAAAGATGTGGGACTTTACTGAATCTCACACGGACTTCTTGAGAGAATTTGAAATAGAAATATCATTTATTTGCGTGAGAATAAGGTAAGTACACAGTAGATGTTCGTAGCAAAATATATAAAATCTGCCTATTCAGCCATTACAAACAGCATGTAAATATCTTTAATTATAATACATTAAAATTAAAAATCAAATTAATGTCAAAGTATGAAACTTCAATTATCGTATTTAATTTAAATTACATATTTTTATTATTATTCTCGTATTTATTTATTTTCTTAAGTCTAGGTTTTTTATAATATTCCATTTAAAATAATAAACAAGACTACTATAAAAAATAAAACATTTAACATTATAAAAAACCTAAACCTAGAGTGCCGCCGGCAGCGGGGCAGGGCCCAAGCTACCGGTGGTTAGGGCTGCAGAGAGAGGAACCTCCTGACGATGCGTGCCGTGTCAAGAAGCACCGCCTTCTGTATCTGGCCCTTGATCCAGCCGCCTAGCGAGAGTCTCTTGAGATGTTGGTCGAGACTCTTCTCATATTATTATTATCATATAAACATTATTAATTTGATTTTTTGACGACCTCCTTGGTCGAGTGGTTTGTACACCGGTTTTCATGGTGTCGCCATCTCTGAGGTCCCGGGTTCGATCCCCGGTCGGGTCAATATAGAAATTATTGTTTTCTAAATTGTCTCGGGTCTGGGTGTTTTCTATGTATAACAAGTATGTATTTAAGTATTTTAAGTATGTTTATCCGTTGTCTAGTAACCATTTCACGAGTTTCTTCGAAGCTTCTCTTGGGCTAGATAATTGGTGTGATTGTAGGAAAGATTTAATTATTAGATGTCAAGTTTTATTAAAAATTCATTAATCGTATAAAAAGCATGTTCCATAAGCCATTTGTATAAGGCCCTTTTAAATCTATTAAAGGGCAATTCTTTTAAGAATTCAGGTATTTTATTAAATATTGTCATACTCATCCAGTAACACTTTTTTTTTAAAACGAGTACTTTTGGGAACTATAGCAGAGACCAACCTATTGCAATTTCGTGTGCATCGTGGAACTTCTTTAGCCTGTTTAAAATAATTTAAATTCTTTTTTACGAATTTAGCAGCTTCAAATATGTATAGACATGGAAGTGGTAGTATGTTTAACTTTTTAAAGAGTGGTCTGCAAGGTTCTCCAGGCGTAGTTCGTCGCGTGGCGTTCGTGGCGCAGGCGAAAAGTGATGTTGCACTGTTTTGTTTTATTTGCCAAGACTCATGCACGTTCACGAACACATAACAGTTAATAATCCACCATTATTTCACATTAATATTCGACAAAACACAAATTTTAGAAAATAAGACAAAACTACATGACGCTTCACTTTCCCGCCAAGAAGTCCCCTATGTGTGTGGATTTGGTCGATGGTGCCTCGAACGCGTTTTGCATCGGTAGGATTTTTTCCCTAATCGCATTTTACTACGATCGTGTTTTGTCACGTGTGCTTTATGTTTGATCGTATATTTTCCTATTGGTAATTTGCCTAACAGCTTAAAGTCTCTATGCTTTTTGCAATACTGTAAATTGACAGTGTCAATTACAATGACATGATAAATATGCATGAACATGAAGTATGAATGTTATTATGAAGATGTTACGTTGGAACTCTTTAGATAGGCAATAAGAAGGCTTTATTGATCAGTAGATTAATAGCCCCAAGTCTTAGAGCATTTAACCAACGCTCTAAGCCCCAAGTACTCTTGATGAGTTTAAGTGTTATAGTCGAGAACAACAACGATTTTAAAATATCTGTTTAAAGGTTGAATGCGATGAAAAAAACTGAGATTAAAAAAATATGCGTTTATGACTAAACGCAATGAGAATAAGTGAGATTTAAAAAACAAATAGTTTATGCTAAATGCGGCTAGAAAAACTGAGATTATGAAAAAGGAGACTAAGGTAAAAAACGATTAAGTATACATAAAGCAAAGCCTACCAATGCAAAGGAGGAGGAGCTCGATGGCGCAGCGGCTAGCGCGTTCGGCTTGCGATCTTGCTCGCTAAGCCACTTTCTCAATGCCGGGTCGCTGGATGGGTGACCAAATTAAAAACATCTCGAGCTCCTTCGTGCTTCGGAAGGCACGTTAAGCCGTTGGACCCGGTTGTTGTCGTAAGATGACAGTCGTTAAAACCCACCAACCCGCATTGGGCCAGCGTGGTGGGTTATGGCCCAATATCCCCACGTGCTATTGTCCACGTGGGAGGCCTGTGCCCAGTAGTGGGACGTTAATAGGCTGATGATGATGATGATGACCAATGCAAAATGCGTTTGAGGCACCTATCGACCAAATCTGTGTGCGCATTGATGTGTGTGCGTTACTAAAATGTTGCCAGCTTTAGTGTCACTCCCTAAATATGGGTAAATGTAACACAATGTCAAGAAAAAATACCACTCTCAACATAACACCTCTTTGTTATGTTGAAATATTTTGATGAAAACCAAAAGCACACATATTTAAGACTAGAATTAGAGATTTGCAAACATTTATAAGCATTTTGAATAGAAACAAATCCAAATATTGCATGGTGAATTGCTAATAATCATCACGAAAACAGATTAAACAAAACTTACGTAAGAAACGATATTCAGGCACTTGCCACTCACTTCTATTACTGCAATGTTTGACTGAACAATTCATTGTTCATTAAGCCCACCGGAATAATATGTACACGTAAAAACACGTAATCAACTCAAAAAACCAATATTTATTTGGCAGGTGAAATAATGACAGCGATTTGTTTGGGGCCAAGTGTCGCTGGCTCCATGTAAAACGTTGCACAGTTTCGCCGACACGGTCCTTCCATCCTACGTTTTGTCTTTGTTTTACTTAGGGTAAACATGATGTGCCGTAACGGAACAAAAAAAATAGTAATGGATAAAGGCAGAAAGAGATAGCAAACTTATGCTCTCTCTATAGTTATAAAGCTCAATGTAATGAATATACTTACCCGACAAAACCAACCAACAAACAAATTGTCCAAAATTTAAAATCGTCTTACTTTGTTATTATTAGCCTTTAATAGATCTAAAATGACATAACTAAACACTTTACTAATATCTAAACCTTTTCCCGTAAATAACAAAACACAGAAAGAAAAAAAAATATTAAGAAATGTATAATTTAATTTACTTACGTCTAAGATAAAATAATTTGTTTAAGAAAAATATATTAGACAGCATTCCAATTAAAAAATGTTGTCTTCAAAGAAAATAGAACTTCAAATACGTCGTTTAAAAAACACAATACTTACTCGATAATTACAAAACTGCTTCATTAGTCCGTATCGCCTCTAGAAGGTGCATAATTTAATCTACAAAGGAATGAGCTCTTTGAAGACGATCTCGAGGACACAGTTAATAAAATGCCAGTGAGGAATCTGAAACAATACCTACTTGTAAATAAGTATTGAAATAATATAAACATTCAGGGTGTGTTGCGAGAGATGTGTGATGGTGGTAGTCCACCGTCTTGTCTAAGTAATTCGGCTTATCAACATTGTTAGAAGAAAAAATATTATTATGTTTATTAATTTAAATAAAGTGTAATGTGGCGCTAGACACTGAGAACAGCAAAAGGTAGAGGACTCTACCACAGTCCATTCAACATTCAGTGCTGACAGATACAACTGGTAGGTATATAATTAATTTTAATGTAATTTCCGATTCTCTTTAGAAACGCATCTCCTTCTGAACACAGGGAAACATGATCAGTACGAGTATGTTAATCGTGAGTTGGTTTTAAATATTTTCAACAGTGTTTTTATTTATTTCACCTTACTTCTCAACCTCAACCACAAAAAACACCTATAATGTTATTGGTTAGTCATAATAATGTTATGTTGTAATTATTATTGAACCAATTCTAAGTACATTATATAGTAATATTGAAGTATTGTTTTCATTTGTTGTTATACATGTTATTTCTAGGAATATTTCGCCATGAAGAATTTATTGCAGCCATGGAACGGCAGCCAGTAGACATAATAGCCATAAATGAGACGCGGATGCGTTAGGGCGAGGAAGGCCGTGCACCTCGGGTGGCCGGGTATCGCCTGCGTCACATACCCCGTCCCGCCATCGCCAGCCTGCGCTGCGAACTCTTCTTTAACATGTGGCTGCGGTCGCGCGGTGGCGGCGGCGTTGGGTTTTACATCCGTCGCGGTATCTCTGTGCGCCTACTGGATCATCCGGACGGACACTCTATTCAACAAATGTGGTTAGGACTCGAAGTGAATGGACTTAAGCTAGCTATTGGTACTGCCTATCGTCATAACTTTTTGAAAGTCTAACGGAATCGTTGTGTTCGTTCTCTGCGTATGAACGTGTTGTACTATTGGGTGACTTTAATATAAACTATTTAAAGGTTCTTGAGTCAAATAGACAAAAGTTGACAAACTTTCTGCGTTTTTTAGCCTGGAGCAATATATTATTCAATAAACAAACACATTTTACTCACAAATCAGAAACTTTAATAGACTTAATATGCTCTAGCGTCAGGGTAAATAAGGTCTAATTAACTACACTGGTCAACACAAAAATCGGCCCACCTACAATTTACACGAAAATTCATGTTTTAATATTTTGAAAGAAACAAATGGTATTATATTCGTATGACATTACGGCGTCCATCAGTATAAAGTCATTCGACCCACATCACAGAATATAACTGAAGCCTATTAGTCTATAGTACGCTTCAATTGTTCCCTCGCGAATTGGTCTGACTTGGCGATGAGCTACGGTCAGTTGTGGTCCTGTTGCTGGCTTTTAAGGTCGTAAGTATTCTTTTCACCGTACTGTCACTTATAGCCACACCCCGCATTTCAAGCAGCTATCACTAGAGATCTAAACCAGAAAGATGCCGATTTCTTAAAGACGATGTCACAATAAAGCGGTCATCTCTTTGAGTGGTGACCCTTTGTCTTCCAGATCCTATTCTTCTACGGTACTAGCCAGTCTCTTGAAACCTCTGGTAAACTCTCTGAACCGCAAATCGACTGAGATGTAACCTTCGAGCGATAACACGTTGACTAAAACCCTCTCGCAGCAAAGCCACAACTTGGGACGATTTAGCTTCAGTAGTAGGTATTCATTATTCCAGGCTAATTTAATCCGAATTACAGTGATAATCAATAAAGTAAGAACCGTCAATAACAATTACACTGTTGCAAACACCTGGTTGTGAATTAAACAGAGGCAAAGTGAATACTGACGCATTCATCAAACCGGCACAGGGCAGCGTTTACTTTGAAAAAGTTTATTAGTACCCTCATGTGCGTTAAGATTTATGGGAATCAAATGTCAAACATCTTACCCGACCCTAGATATCAACAAAACTTACTTCTAAACGCTTAGCTTTGTAATTATAAAACTAATAGTGCAAAAACAGGGTGCGTCGATTTTTGTGATGACCAGTGTATATACCTGATTTAAGTAGCCATGCATTTATTACATCTGAGCTTAATATGAGAAAAACTAAACCAATACCGAAGTGGCGTACTTACCGTTCTCTGCGAGATATTAAACTTGAAAAGTTTAATGCTGAAGTAGTATCAATTGCTTGGAGTCGTTTAATAGGTGAAAATGTCAATGATTATTTAAAGGTTTTTTAACGATTGTGTATTGGATGTGTTTTGACCGATGCGGTGCATACCGCGCAAAGCAAAATGCTTTAGAGATAGTGGTCACCCCTGGATAACTTACAATGTTAGGGAAATAATTAAACCCCGAGATTTTGCAAATACAAGAAGTCGTAAAACTAAAGTAGACGTTCATAAGGAGTACTATAAGGAACTTAAAAGCATTGCAGCCGCAGCTATTTATAGAGGAAAGACTGCATACTTCGAATCATATTTTATCCCCTGATCTGTCGATATCAACGGCCATTTTGCAATATGGCGCTTAATGTCGATCTACTTCCCCATTACTTCCTGTTTATGTCCGGTCCAGGTATAATGACGATTTCCATGAAATTTTGTATGAAGACTTTATAAAAATAAAAACGTTAATGACCCGTGCAATCTGTGAAAAATTTAAAACGAAATGTTGTAGATTTTCAAAATTGTAAATACAGTGAATTGCCTTCCCACTTGAATAACTCCGACAAAATTAATAATCACTTTCTTAAAATTAGTTCCAAACAGGACTTAAACATTTATTCCCTAACATTTTTTTGAGTTCCACCAGTTCCATCGTTTTGGTTCTGCAAATTTCTTTTTGAAACCTGTCGCTGAAGAGATGGTTTTAAATAGAATTAAGTCCATATCTAGCAATGCTCCGGGCGTAGATGGAATAACAAGAGATATGTTAATGATGACGTTGCCAAGCTCTGCGTGTATCGTTACCGCAATTATTAATAAATCTATTGAAACCAATGTTTTTCCTGACCTTTAAAAGAAGGCTATTGTTAAACCAATTCCCTAAAAACCAGACCTAACCGTACAGCCCTACTCGACGTGATCGATGACATCTTGTCAGGTCAAGATGTTGGTGAGGGAACTATTCTCGTATTATTAGACTTTTCTCGTGTCTTGACACAATTAAAAGATTGTGGTAAACAGTGAAAAAAATATTGGGTCTGAATTACTAACGCAGGTGGGAAATCTTTGAGTAGGTGTATTTGAGCGTTGTTAACGCAAAAATACATAAAACTTTACGAATTCGTCATCAACCTCTGAACATTCCACCCAATGCTGGTTGGTAAATATAAAAAAAATCATGTCTTATTTATTCGGGAATATTAATTCTAAATTTTATTAAGCCTGAAGCCAGATCTGAGATCTGAGATTACACACTTGATTTATACATAGGTACTCTATAACATTCTCTCCTCATAGTGCAACACAATCGGCTGGGGCGCGCGGCGTCAAAACGGAGCGTTCAGACGCTCTGCGGCGGCGCCGTCTCCTAAAACGCGTTCTGTTTAGAGATACTACAATTAAGTTTTGTTTTTAATAATTATGTCTCTGCATAGGTATCTACCTTACAAAAGAAATATAAATCTTCATTAACCAGTCGTGGCAATCGCGTTGACCGAATTGTTACAAGTAATTATGTACTTAATTGCAATCTCACTGAAAGGTTTATGGCCCATTGTGCAGGTCGTGAGAAGTGAGGCCCCGCCCACGCCACAAATGTTAACTAATGCAAATACGGGAACAAAAAGTGCGCGAAGGGCGGCCGTCAGCGAGACGTCACGTCCTGTCATTTCTTTTCTACTTTTCACATTTCAACTGTCATTTTTCTTTTCGTTACATTGTACTCGTCTCGGTATGTACTCGTATTAACACATAAGTAACACGTTGACGAGCGGAGTGCTGAATCCGGAATCTGTATGTAACCGGGGCGGGGCGCGGCGTTTAAGTAAGTGACAAGTTTGTCGCACGAACTTGTTACTAGATAGCGCTTCTTTACCAATAAGTAAGAACTTTTCGATAGAGTGTTTTTAGTGACAAATCTCGCACGTTCACTACCATAGAGTGTCTGTGCCGACAAAAGTGATAGAACAAAATCTATAAATGTAATTCTCCTCGTTTGTAACCAGGTGGCGCTTGCGATTGGTTTCATTCACATCATCAACTTCAAAGGTCGGCGCCGCGTACTTACCCGTTATGCTCTCGAATTGCCTTTTTTTAAATACTTAATTTATATTTGCCAAAAAGTGTTCCATAAGGTTTACAAAAGCTAAAACCTCCACACAAGGCTTATAGTAATGCTGCGGCAATACACCATCTATCGGCTGTTGGCCGCTCGCGTGACGTGTGCGCCGGCTTTATCTAGTTTTGGTTTATCTAGATATGATCTAGATTGCAAATACATTGTTGCAGATTATTATTACGTGCAATGGATAAGGAGCAATATTCATCAATGTTAAATACACCTGTAATGGATGCTAATCAGGGATAAACATCGTCACAGTTCTTTCATTGGTAACCTATCATAAATTCGAAAATTTCCTGTACGAATTTTATTTGGTCGAAAACGTTTTGTAATTTTGTTTTATGTTTTGAAATCCCGCTCAACGTTTGGCCGAAGCTATTAATGCTAGATGATTCATTTTTCAGAAACACGATTCCAATATTATAAAAATACAACATTTCAAATAATTGAAATACATAATATCATCGAACAACTTGTAATCGTAGTAATATTTAAAGCATGCAAGCAAGCATGCAGCATGCAACCAAGCATGCAACATCATCCAAGCACGCAGCATGCAGCAGTCGTGGATTCGGTTTTGCTGCGATTCGTTTCTGTCACTGACTTTTTTAGCACAACCTTACCTAACCTTAACTTTTTAAGACATTTTAGTTTATTTAACTAATTAGGTATATGAATATATGGAAAACAAAAAAAAAACGAAAGTCTGAGTATGTTATTTTAGAGAAAAAGTTACTTCGAATTGTAATACTTTTAGATATGCAATTTATTAATTAAATTATTATTTACGGATCAACAAAATTATGTAAAAGCAACCATCTGGTATTTAAAACTCCGTCATACCGTTTTCGAACAATTGAAATTCGTACAGGAAAGTTTCGAATTTATGATAGGTTACCGTCGTGATTATAATGTATGTGTTCCGAAACTGGTTACGAACACGTTGAAGGACGTCTTCAAAACACTCGAATAAACCGGACGGGGCATCAATATCTATGGACAATATATCTCACACCTACGATTCGCAGGCGACATTGTTCTCATGGTGGAATCTCTGCAAGATTTGGAAGAAATGCTGAACAGCCTAAACGTATCTTCAAGAAAAGTAAGTCTCAAGATGAACCTGGACAAGATCATGTTTGATGGTCGCATATCCCCGAGACCTGTAGTCGTAGGTGACGCTACTCTTAAGGTTGTGCAAGAATATATCTATCTTGGCCAAACTATACAACTGGGCAGGCACTACAACTTGAAGAAGGAAGCGGACAGAAGGATTCGTTTGGGCTGGGCGGCATTCGCGAAGCTACGTAGTATATTTCAGTCGTCGTTTTCCCCAGTGCCTAAAAACAAAACTCTTCAACCAGCCGCGTCCTACCTGTGATGGCTGGCATATGGAGCAGAAACGTGGACGGTCACGATAGAACTGGTCAACCAATTCAAGGTCGCTCAGCGTGCGATGGAGCGAGCGAAGCGAGTTCTGGCGGATAAAATCCGCAACGAAGTTATTAGACAGAGAACTAAAGTTGCCCACATATTCGGTGGGCCAGTCATATCTGCAGAAGGACGGATGACCGTGGGAGCAGGCATGTCCTAGAGTGGAGACCGCCTCTAGGCAAACGCAGGGTAGGACGCCCTGCAGCGCGATGAACCGACGACATAAGGTGTCGGGCAATGGATGGATGCGGACTGTCCACGACCGGGATAGTTGGCGCTCATTGGAGGAGGCTTATGTTCCGCAGTGGGCGGTAATAGGCTGAAAAAAAATGTACGTGTTTACGGTAAATGTGAATGTGGTTTTTATCAATAATTACCGGTCATTATTAATAATAACTACACGTTTGGTAAATCCGACCACTAGGAGCAGCACAATTCACTTTGTTTGCGGGAAAAATACATTTTGGAGCTAAACAAGCTGCGCTGAGCCCTAATTTATTACATTTACCAAACCTAAGGTGTAATTATTAATAATAACCGAAAAAGGTGAATAATTTATCACATTTACCGTCGAACTTGTTAATTATAAATAATTTACGGAAATTATTAATAATTTCCAATTAATCACATTTACCGTAACATAAGTATAAACAAGAGTAGATTGTAAAGTGTTTCAATTCAGTATAGCCTGTTGTTGTTGTTTACCAAGTTTTTCATTAAAACATTTAGTCAGACACACCCGCAGTAGCAGTCGTCGTCAAAATGTAGGTAGGTAGGTACTAGGTACTGTAGAACAACGCTTGTTCCAAAGCGGAACTTTCACATAATAGTCAAGAGCGTTACGGCTCATTTCAACGAACAACTGGCACGAATGGATTGCTTCCAAAGAAGACAAAACGAAAAGAAAAGAAGATTTACAAAAAAATAACTGTTTAAGTACTTTCTTTTTTATTTTCAGAAAGGCATATTGCCCTAACCTAACCCGTTGTATACCGTGATCATGTGATCATATGATAATTATGACAGTTATCTTTTATCCGTAAACAAAGTTACAAAAATATTCATGTTCCGTTTTGCAATCGTTTGAACCAGCTCCATTTGAAGGTATATTCAATATAAAAACTAAACCACTGTTTATCACTAGTGAGCGGACAAAAAAGGTAATGGCCCAAAATGATAAGGTTCTAAAATACAAAGAGGGGGCTCGCCCTAATTCCCTCTGACGGTAATTACACTGTAGCGTCCAATTCCGCAGGCAATGATCCCTTCCACATAATAAGGCGCTCCTTTTTCTGGAAATTCCTTCTTTTATTTTCCGACCAACAAAATACTATTTGGAGTTTGTTACATTCGAGCGCCTTGGGGAAGCGGGAAGCTTTTTGCAATTGCTACTTTATTTGTGTAGCACGGTTTCGGATTACTCCAAGTTAATTTAAAATAATCCTTGTAGAAAACCAAACTCAGAAAGGAAACTTAGCTGAAAATATATTTCTACTATAGTTCATCATCTTAAAACAAAACCCAACCCAGTGGGACAATTTGGCGAAACAGTTCGCGCGAGGGTTTGGAGGGAGTGGTTTAGTATGATTAACAAATGCTTCACACTTTTGAACTTTCGCGTTCTATTTCAAATAATTATTAAAAAATACTTCACTCCTAATGTCGGACCTAATTGAAATACTTCATCTGCGCTCATACCGCGAGCTCATTACAAAGTTTCGTTCTTTGTGCCTAATTTACAGCAGAGTTGCAATTGTCATTTCCTCTCGAAACGAAACATGAAGATAAGATAGCACACAACGTGTATGCTGTTCATCGATTCACAGAATTCAATGTGCAAGAATGTTTTCCATGACCTTGGAACATGACAATTATTATGCTTTACCTAAGTATTTAAGAGCAGCTTGTAAAGGAAACTAAAACTTACATTTAGTGCTCAAGGTGCTTTTAACGTGGTGATACTTAAAGTTGAATTAGAGTTACTATCTCTTTAGAAGATAGCAGTGTTACGTTTGATACGATCGAATTATGAAAGCGTTCATTATCTTTATTAATATTCATAGTTTACAAATTAAAAAAGTCAGTGTCGAAAAAATGTCCACGAGCAGGATTCGTAGGTTATTCATAGATTATTCATAGGTTCGTCACATTAAACTAAAAATGTGTCGTATTGTTATTTGCTTTCTTGACATCAGCTCCAATGGCTCCAATATTATGCACAAATAGAAGGTTGTTTCAATTTGTAATTGTGTCATGACCTGCCAAATTATTGAATTACTATACTTACTAAAAGAGAATACAAAAACGAGTTCGTGGAAATATTAATCAGAGCTCACAGAGTAAGTGAACAAAGGATTTTTTGTGAAAAAAAATATCGGATGAAACATTTGAAAAGGATTTTTTTTTGGAATGTGAGCAGATGATGTGTCTCTAACAAAAACGTCAGCGGAATAATGCATTCTAGAAATAAAATGAAATCGTAAGTTAACGTGTTTGTTCATTTGACATAATCACGTAAAGCCTTTATTTTACACACGTCAAAATATTTTATTATTTTAAGAGAGGGATAAATAATAAAGTTTTACAGCGGCTAAAATAAGAACACCAACAGGTAGGAATGCTCTAAGAAAAGTAATAAGTGTGAAGTGAGTGCTTAGGTTCCGTTCTTTTCACTTTTACGATCAACTGAAACCTGTAACGTTTAGGCCTTGATCGTAAAGCAGCATATCATAATTATATTCATCAATGTTGTGCAAAATAATTCACAAGACAATAATAATCGGGATGTCTAAACAACAATGCGCGACCTAAACATAATATTCAAATTCCAATAATGTTGAAATGTAGGAAACAAAAGCCAAGAGCACAAACAAAATCGTGCTATATTAATACATCGCCGTTACGGCGATGAAAAAGTCTAAAAATATGGACCGCATGTAAATGCAAATCGCATTCATTTACATAAATAACGATTTCATTGTGTGAAACAATGCACCGGTTACAACTGGTTTTTTATTTTATAATACATCGAAAGCGCTAGCTCAGAACACGCTGATCGTTCACAATGGACTTTATATCTGCGTGGTAGAGTCCATAAACGCTTGCTGATTTTAAAGATAGCGGATAAGGCTTGATGGATGAACTTGTTTTGGTGATAACATGATGTTTTTTTTTATTCTAGCGTTTTATCTTTATGGCCACGCGTGTAGAGGGTGATTTGATTAAAAATTTCAAGACAAACAAGGTGTGTTTGTTAAACAAGCCATTGAAAAATATACCTTAATGTAAAGAACGTAGGAGGTGCTTTTAAAGATTTATTGCGTGAACTGACTCGGTTGCTTTAAGCAATTGAGCGTGGTAATGAAAATCAAACTCGCCGAAAATTTAGTGAAAGAGGGCTTTTGAATTATAAAAAAGTAAGTATTTTTAATTGGAATATAAACTCTATATAACTTCTATAATAAGGTCGTACGTAACTTAACCGCGAAAGAATACTACCACCCCCTCTCTTCTTGGTGTCGTAAAAGGCGACTACCGACTAGCGGATTTAAGACTGCACATACATCCAACAGCATAGAGCGGCGAAGGGCTCACCACCTGTCACGCTGAGTGCAGTGCATGTGCAGTCGCTATTAGGTGAAAAGTGGACTATGGTAGAGGACTGCTTTTGTGGTCCTCATTGCCTAGTCTCTAACTAACACTCCGGTGATAATAGTCGTGATTACATGTATGTATGTATGTGTCGTAACTTACGACTCGTAAGTTAATAAATAGTGGGCGGCATCGGAGGCAAGCAGCAGTTAGTTTGGTAAATTTTTATAAGAACTAGGTTTTTCAGATCTATCTCTCAGTTTAGTTGATATATTTACAATTAGTTCAGACCAAGTCAAACCATTTTTTAGAGTACATAATTTTATTGTACTCGATTCGGTTTGTGGTTTAGTGTGTGGGTTGTGCCTTTTAGGTCCGCCTGGATAGCTACCACCATTTTCAAAATAATGTCAGTAGCATTGTTATAGGAGACAACATTACCAATAGCTGCAGGTTCGAAGTTAAGTGCCATCATCTTTATCGTCACTTTCCATCTAAGACCGATTTAAAAGGTCTGGCAAATGAGTATAGTCCGAAAATTATTACCAAAAATACTTTTTCATTTGGCAGTTGAGGCTGGTCCTGCATTTCGTATTGTATCGAGTGTCTGTAGCGTTTCCTCGGCTGTCGGTATTCCACAGAAACCAGAATGAAAACCAGATACAGGCGTCGTCGTGCGTTATGAATTTATACCACGTTTTATTATGACATAGCGCGGTCCTTGTCGAGGTAATGTAGATAAATGCTCAAGTGGACACTCTTGAGGGCAGCGGGGCGGGCAGCGGCGCGGGGAGCGGGCGGGGTACGGGAGCGTGAAATCGTGTTCCTGTTTCCTGTATCATGAGTTATGTCAACGTCATGTTGGAGGTAATTTGGGGATGATACATCGGGCATTTCGCTGATCGAAGCTTACGTTTCTGCCATTTTTCTGGAAAATAATGAAAATTACTTTTTGCACAACAATGGGGCCGCTTCGCTTTCACCTCACTCGTGGTAAATGATGATAAGGCATGGTGGAATGCCATTCACTCGGAATCCTTACCTGCTAGGGAACAAGCTATTTTGTCATAATGTCGGGCCTTTAAAAGTTACACTAATTTATTGTTAGGGCAACAGACTAAGATAAAATGATGGTAGCCAGCCAAGCGGATCAAGAAGAAGCCCTATCACCAGAAATATCCCTACCAAGCGCCCAGCGGTGGTCATCGCACCCGGGACTCTTTAGATTTAAGACCGGGGGGTAACCATTAAACCACTTAAGTGATTTAATAAACATTAAAAAGGTTATAAACACTAAAAACATTAAAAATCATTTATAAATAAATATTTTTACAATGTCATCGATTAAGCTTATAATATTTCCTTTATCATCACTATTATGTAGGTATCTACTTTTCTTTTTTCTAAAGGAATCTTTAATAACAGTCGATTTTTGTTATCCGTTTTATCTACAGCTTTAAAATATGGAGCCACGTTAAGCGTTAAGCTAACTACCATTAATAAATATTAAAAACGCATTTTTCTCACATCCTCGAAACTTGTAAATTCAGATAAGAAACACTTACAGCGGAATCCATAGCTCACGGCGGCTCCACGCGTTACAGGCAGTTTTGCCTTCTTGTGAAATTGGTAGAATCCCTGAATCAGCACAACCAGCCAGCCGGGAGCCCCAGCACCCTCCAGCACTGTTCGAAGTCGGCGATGCTCCGAACGATTGTTTGATTGGCAGGGGTCTCGCAGAAGTGGCCGCCGACCGTCAAGTTCCTGTATGATTGATACAAGGCATAATTCAGTTTAGCAGCCGTGAGAGGCATACAGCCAGTCATTTGGGAGGCTTTTGCGTGTGAAATGGATATTTGGGGAATACGTCACTGTCTTCCCGCGTCTCCCCGCGTCTCCCGTTGTTTGTTTCTGGCGTTATGTAATTGAATGCTGCCTTTTTAATCATTATTGGAAGAGAAACGGTACTTGTTTTAAACATTATGATATACGCTTTACTAATTAAGTATCTATATGAGTTTGCCATTACTTCTACTTTGACGACCTCCTTGGTCGAGTGGTTTGTACACCGGTTTTCATGGTGTCGTTATCTCTGAGGTCCCGGGTTCGATCCCCGGTCGGGTCAATTTAGAAATTATTGTTTTTCTAAATTGTCTCGGGTCTGGGTGTTTTCTATGTATAATAAGTATGTATTTAAATATTTTAAGTATGTTTATCCGTTGTCTAGTAACCATTTAACGAGTTTCTTCGAAGCTTCTCTTGGGCTAGACAATTGGTGTGATTGTAGGAAATATTTATTTATTTATTTTATTTTTATTATTACTTTTTCTTAGCATTTATACGTCATACAAAAGTTTTGTGACTGAAGTACATAATTATAATCTGTCATTTTACATACAAAGTTTAATAAAATTCTTTCATTACTTATTAGTTATTTGTCATTCCCTTAGAATTAAAAAGCTATATTTATTATATTTATATGGATTTGGAATTTCGAATATGAATTCTCCTTTTAGCTTTTTTTAATAACAAGTAAACAGGTTCAGCCTGATGTCATGTTACACAACAACAATGATTGTATTCTAAACGTCGTCGCTGACCTCATCGCCTAGAAAGTGGTTGCTATAACATATTCAAAACTTAACATTTGTATCGTTTGCGTAAAGTTATTGGAATATATGTAAGGAATAACAAAATGAAGATATATGTAAAATTACATAGATTTACAAAATGATTTGGTGGCGATGGAAAGATCCACGATTTACAGTGAATCTTTCCATGTGTGATTTCATATATGAATGCATCAGCTTTAAAATGGTATCTCTCTATTAAAAGGTATACTCGTATATCTATGGACTTGGTATTTTATAACTTTGCTTCCTGATATAATAAAATAAAAAATAAACTTGTTAATGGTAATTAATGATTATTTACAAAATGATTTTGTAGTTATTGAATCGATAGATCTTTCCATATAATAGTATGTGGGAAGGTCCAAGGTCAGCAGTGACAATCATTTGTGACTTGGTATTATTAGCAACCCAACGAGATGTATTATTAGGTATTTATATAAGAACTGGATACCACAGGCCTTAAACTTTATGCTGATGTGATTTTTAGCAAAGATTAACTCACTTATGCTTGTCATATCACGCTGAGGGCCCAAGCGGATACTTCAACGCACGTTATAGAGCTGATCGCGGTGAACTAACAATTGTCTGGTATCAATGTAATCGCCACTTCACGCACTTCCACCCTTCAATTTGGTTATCAGAGATCGCCGTGACCCGAGGACGTCCTGGTCACGCATGGCCTTGTCTGCCCGACGCGGGCAGGTGCCCACCGAACAGGTACTGCTGCATTTAATTTCACTAAAGCCTTTTTTGTGGACAAAGGAATGAGGCGACTGCTAATTCATTACATTGTTTGGCACTTATTATCTTTTTATCTTAGTGGGCTCTGCAGAGGTCTCCCTGCGGCAGTAGCACGTCTACCTTTTGGGATCTTTTGACAAAGCCCGTCTTTACTTTGCCTCATCAGTAAAAATTACTGCCATATTTTTGGCAATGTCTATGAGGGCGAAATGCCTATAATCTTCTGGTTTCGGGTTGGCCGAACATAGGCGGTATTCATTATTTTCCTGGCAAGAGTGTCACAGTCACACAATAGGTGTTGCATGGACTCCGTTTTTTCTCCACATACCGTGCACAAGCTGTCCGTAGCTAGTTGCATTCTATGGAGCATTTGTTTGGTGCCCGCCCAGTCAGGTCATGAGTCATGATGAGGTCTATTAAAGTACTGTCATCTTGTCATGTCATGGAATTAAAACGTCTCAACTATAAGTTAAGATGAGGTCCTAGCTGAAGACCTTTGACTGAGGTACAGAAAACTTATTTAAGTAAGTAATTAACTTTAGAAATCAATATTCTCTTTTATGCGCAAGATTTTTTCGTTTTTGTAACCATAATTATTTGTCAAACCATTAATTATTCAACAACGCGTCTCCACATTATTTAAAGCAATTCATGACTATATTTAACAGGTATTTTGTTATAAAGATGAGCCGATTTCTCCTTAGGGCTTTTTTAATTTTTTCATTTGAAAATTACAAATTACGAACTCACTACTCAAACCCAATCCGCGTGAAAGGTTTCAGCGACTGCTATTCCACGACAACAACCGGGATTAACGGCTTGTCGCATCTTCCTAACGTGTAACGTAAAATTATGAAGCTTATTCATTGAGGTATTAAACTAGAGTAGACGTCCCATACAAAGATTGTGCTCAGCTAGGTGACAGCGGGCATCACGTGGTACGTTGGGGGCGGGGGCTTGGTTGATATAGAGTAGTCCGGGAGCGCGCAGATGCGACACATTATTGAATATAGTTTTATCGTATTGTAAAAGAATATTGTTAAAATAATAATAATAAATTTTGATAATAAATTTTTGTTTACGCTCACACCAATTATCTAGACCAAGATGAGTATTCTTGTGAAACTCGTTTATATGGTAAGATAACGGATAAATATACATAAACATAGAAAAAACACCCAGACCCGAAATCAATTTAGAAAAACCGTTTTTCTCTAAATTGACCCGACCGGGGATCGAACCCGGGACCTCAGAGATGGCGACACCATGAAAACCGGTGTACAAACCACTCGACCAAGGAGGTCGTCAAAATATCAAGGTCGTCATAATCGGAAGTAGTTAAAAAAAATATACAAATCAATATTTTATTGAATGTTGTTAATTGTAATATTTTAAAATGAGTAAATTAATACTAAAAATAAAGAAGTATATAATTTATTAGCAAAACCATTTATATAAGTAATAATTATGAAATCTTTTTCTTTTTCAATAATTATAAGATGTCATTAATGGATATGAGTCCATCCTGCTTCATCTGGAATTACTTATTTTACGAATATAAGTAGGTATTTTTTGTCACAGCTCATGAAGTAGGTGAATAAAAAAGTTGAATAAAATAAAATATATTTATTTACAACTGACTTACACATATCAAAATGCCATAGAAAAAAGGGGTTCAGATAAGAATTATTAAAATAATAAGAGGTACATTGTAACAAAAAAATTATGTACCTTTAAACAGTATAAGCTTAGTAAGCTTTTGCCGCTTAGTCGTAATATTGCTGTTATATTTTTTTGATTCGTGATGGAGTCGAATATTTGTATATTTGTTTATTATGGCACGTATCAAATGAGTTCTGTGATTAAAAGTAGCAGGCTGGGTAAGCGAATGATTACATAAACAATCAAAGACGTCTGTCTTCATGAAACACTTTAAGGTGTTCACAGTAATGTATTTAAAATCGTATTTCGAAGACAGACCCTTTTCTCCACTCTCTCTTAGTAATTGACGTATTACTAATTCCGTAGAGAGGCATATTTTGTAAACATTTTCCGATGAGTAACATAACCCACCCATGTCTTTAATACAGATAAGTTTGTGATGCGGAAGTTTGTGTGATGTAGTTAGGCTGTCTATACATTCTTCACATTTCAATTGTTTAGTTAATGCTCTTGATACAAATCCAGAAATGTAACCTACAATAAGTTTAGATGATATTGTTATGGTGTCATGATTCAACATGTTTGCGAAAATAGTACAATTGGTTTCTGCTTCTAAATCTGACTCTAAGATACGTGTTGTCTCTATAACCTCATATGATGGTTCGTTGTGAATATTTGTGGGAGTTGTGTTGTTGATAATATGTTCTGAAGATGCATTTAAAATGTGATAGTTGTCCAAAGGGAGACAATTACCAGTAAATGATGATCGCAGTTCCAAGTGATTAAGTGTCTTTTTATACGCAGCTCTAAACTGGAGAACATTGGGATTATTATTGTATCCACCATGTTTTCTAATTATTCCAAAAAATAGTTCCAAATGATCTTGGCTTAGGCGATAGGTTGAAATGTACAATAATTTATTTTTTTCACTTATTATGTAATTAAATAAAGTTTTGATCGACTCAATACATATGAGCGCACCAAGGAATCCTCTGTTATTAATCGTATCAACCACTTTTTTCTTGGATATATTTATAATTATTCTTGGTGCCTGATTTTTTTTTTTATGATTCTACGTGTTTTTATATAAAATTTAAGTTGAAGTATGAATGATTTTATTTTATCTAACATTGCAAAAATTTCAAAACTGTTACTGATATCTACAGGCCGTTTATAGCCTTTAAAATAGAATTTTCTAGAATTCATAATATCAAAAAAGTTATTAATCAATGTGATAAAATTTACAGTTCCCGATGAATCGTGAAACTGATTTGATTTTAGTACTTCATCACATAAAGTTAATGCCTTCGCGACACTCATACTTAGCAACTGAGTAGCAAGCTTCACTTTCATGATTTGGTTGCGGAAAAATATATGACGGGGCGTTAATTTGTTGGCAAATCTAAGACCTTCATTCTGCTGTAAGTTATTTAGATTAATCAAAAGTTGCCACTTTATCTTTTTGTCATTCTCATCAAATAATACCCTTTTTTTTTCGAACGTGTTCCTTATAATTTTAATAACATGACAAGGATCTAAAAATATGCTAATCTTTTCTGATGTGCTTGGATGTAAAAAGTAGGTCTTTAAATTATTTGGATTGGACAACCGACAGCCTAAAAGCTCAGCAGCTTTAAAGTTAGCTGGACATCCGTCAAAAGTGATGCTTACAATTTCTACGCCGACGTCGTGACATTTTTCTAAACAGATTTTTATTAAATTAGCTTTAGTTTCAGCAGTAATACCAGCTATTAAAAAATAACCCACAGGCAATTTCCAGCTTTCATTAAGAGAAACAAGCATGAAAACTAAAGCTTGCGATGCTAGTGTATCCTCGTCTGCACCTTCTAAAGGGCCTGCACCAAAATTGACAGCGCCAAGTTTACGTTTATTATGAAACAGCTGTTGTTTTCTTATAGCAATCTCATCAAACACCAACGAGCATATGACAGGCTTTTCATTTACTTCGCATTTCTTTTTTAAAATTCGTAAAGCTTCTGTTGTGAAACCAGGCTCCGCGTCAACTGTAGAATACCATCTGCTGATTGTTCTTGGATGTGGAAGAACTTTATTATATGTTTCTCTAACATATTTATATGCAGCTGGGGAGTAATAATGCAAAGTTAAGGCAAATTTTCGAAGCGGTACTGAATATATTAATTGGCGTTTATTATGCCTCTTTGTCGTTAATAAAGATTTATGCAGCTCTACAGTCTCAGCAATGGCCATTAAATTAAGTTCAGTATGATAATCGATATTAAATTTTTCTTTCAAACTGGTTACAATTGTTTTATAAGATAGGCATTTTTTCTGTAAGTATCTGTTTTGACGATTTAATTTCTTGATTTTATCTGCTAGTCTTTTTCTAGCTGAAGTTTCCTTCGATAACTTTTTTTTAAGTACTATTTTTTTCGGAGTGTCGAATATAGATTCAGAATCCGTTACTGGTTCGGATATGGGTTCTAATTGTCCGGGAGAAGGTGATAGATGCTGAAAGAAACATTTAAAATTTTTATTATTACTCCACAGGGAACATTTGGAGTCATTCCAATAAATCTCATAGGTACAAGCTTAACATAGCATTAAAAAGGAGCTCGATGGCGCAGAGAAGCTCGATGGCGCTGCGGCTAGCGCATTCGGCTTGTGATCTTGACCGCTAAGCAAATTTCGCAATTCCGGATTGCTGGATGGGTGACCAATTAGAAAAAAAAACACCTCTAGCTTCTCCGTTTCGGAAGGCACGTTAAGCCGTTGGTCCCGGTTGTGGTCGTAAGATGGCAGTCGTTAAAACTCAAAAACCCGCATTGGGCCAGCGTGGTGGGTTATGGCCAAATATCCCCACGTGATAAGCCATTAAATAAATCTTACGGTTGTGTCGTCATGTGGTAATGCTGATTTCTTTAAAAAAGTTCGTCCGGCTTTTGTTCTGTATTTATCTTGTTCTTTAAAGTGCAATGAACATATGTAAGTATGGTCAGATGGTAACCATGTTTCCTCGTTACGATTTATTTGTACGAATCTTATCCATTTTTCTCTGTTTTCATGGCCAGGCCGAAGGAAACTACAAAAAAGAGTAAGCTTGTAGAAAAAACACCAATCAAATAACTATAAATAGGTAACTTGTAAGTACAGATTATTAATTCAGAATATTCTTCCACTATCTTGGGTGTATGTACGTAAAAGTTATTTAGTTACGTAATATGGGATTCTCATAAGGTATACCTAAAACATAAGTTTAGTTCACTATCGTGTTATGTGGTTTTGAACTAAAATTCAGTATTGAGTATCAATGCGTTCCAATTTACAATAAATTATTTATTAATTGTTTCATTAACTCATATTTTTTACAATAATATCACGTAGTCTAAATTGTCAGACATGACATTAAGAGTTACAATAACAACAAATAATTTTTTCATACTACAAACAAAATTAGGCATAATAGGCAGAAACTCATTTGCGCGGTCTGTTTTTATAGTCTATGATTTGCGTTGAAAAAATGGCGACGATAGCTTCGTGTTTAGGGAGGTTGGAAATATTTTATTTATGAGTTAAAACGAGTAGTGTTTCGTATACTTACCGATGAAATGTTACACCTAGACTTTTTGTTGTGTTTCTTGAGTGATTCGAACAACCTTTGAGTACACAAGAAGGCATATTTATTTTTTCTTAGTGAGACGTCTATATCATGTCACCGCAATCGCTCGGAAGTGACTAAACAAGGTGCGGTCCATGGACCGCACCTGAGTGCGCACAAACTTGCTTCGCGGTGTCTTATCTAGCTTTATACATCAATGAGCTTATTTAACCTACATTACACAGCTACGTTAAAACTTTGACTACAAAAACAAACTCGGCACCATGTTCTTAGTCAACAAAAATAAAATGTCTCTGTTTGCTGCGTAACTCGCCAGCTACCTTCGATTAGCTCTATTCCTTTCTTTCGTCGGTTGTTGGAAAGAGAGCGAAACTACCGTCTTTTATCTGGTTTTGTCATGTTTATGTGTCGTATGAAATGGACTCCAATTTGAAACCTTTTGTGGAGCGAGCAGCGTGGTAATTTATTGTAAAAGAGGACCCTTAAAAGACGGAGGCCTTTACTTTTTTACTTGTTTTTTTTTCTTGGTCTAGAGCATAAATATCACAGAGTAAGAAATCTTAGTAACGCGGGAATAATGCTTGTTGACTATACGATTACTGCCGTTTATATAGAATTGTGTTGATAAATAAATAAAATCATCTGAACTGCAAACTCTGATTCGACATTTCTTGCCCAGTCTTTTCCTTTTTCAAAGTTCATAGAAATGATGGCGCCGACCGTTCCAAATTCATCCAAAATCTGTTTTAATTAGTTCCACCAAAAGCGCAGTGTCCGCGCCAACCGCAGATAACAATACAGAGCCGGTTCTTAAACGCTTGTGTAATCCAATCTTGGCCGTTCAATTGGACGGGCAAAAACAGTAGGCGATTTATCACCGCAAACCGGTTAGGCATCGCGAATAAAGTTAAATCATTTAGTGAAACCGATCGTTGGAAAATGATTAATACAACAATTAACAGTACTGCTGCTGGCTCGTAAATCGCGGAGCGGACTAACACATAAATTACGTGAAACGCGAATGGAGGCCGAAAGGACTGTCTATTTATTCACGTGTATATAGTTTGGAGCAAACAAAACAAATGCACAGTCAACTTACCACCAGTATCACCGCTCTCGGGTTCTCTTTTGTACTACGACACACATAATACAACTAATGAGTAATGTCGATGCATCTAAGAGTAATTGAAAAGTTAGTTAATAAATACCAAGTTTTATAAAGAGTACGCATCCTACGCGCTTCAACACACGTGTATAACTTGCGCTTTGCCGACCATTAGCTATTAAATACTCGTTTTGTACCTCTGTCCCCACCCAGTGATTATTCTTGAGGATAAAATAACGTAGAAAAGTGCTTTTTGGCGGCTGGCTAAGCGCTGGGGTGAGGGAACGGAAGACTGATGTTGCCTCCAGCTATCATCATTGTCAAAAACGTGATAAGTGTGATAACTTTCAGATTACAACTATTAGAAGCCCGCCCGCCCGAATTTCCTAAAAATAAATTATACAAACTTTGTCATAACAAATAACAATACAAACACGACAAAAAAAGAATTAGCAAATAGGCGCAGGGCTCTGAAGTGAAGCGCGACCTACATTCGTAGCAATTGATTAGGATTTATAAAAATCTAGGGTTGAGCTGACGTTACACTTTTTTTTTTTATTAACTACAAATGATTTTTTCCTTTTCCTAAATTTTCTCTAGTTTTATTTACTAACCATAAAACACGGTCGAGTTGCCCTACTGGCGGCGCGCTGGCCATGCGTGCCCTTGCTTGTAAACCGGTCCAGTTTTTTGTTTTCCAACGCTTAGATAACTCTTTGTTGCTGTGAGGCAATCGCTTTTTTGCTGTTGATTAAATATGCTTTGGTTGAAGGAATAACCTTTGTCCCCTCTCTTAAAAACACAACACGATGATTTGGTGCCTTTAGAAATGGTTGTTAGTACCGTGTCCTCAAAGACTTCATTAAACGCTGGACTTTCACAAAATAAAGTCATAAAGCTGTTTATTTTAAGTATTCGTCTTGTATTTGACTTGATTTAGAATAACACTAATGTTCATCAAGCTTAACTTGTAGTGTTTAAACGTTGGACAAAACCAACAAACCAACCAGCTGGCCATAGGTCTCCCCACATGCAAAACAGCACTTAGGGAGATTACACTGATACCTTATCAGTAAGAATGGTTTTAAATCCATTACTTTTTGGTAAGCGCTTGACTTCCATCTCAGACAGCACTTAGCTCATTTTGAATTCTTAATTGTTAAAGAAATCTTGGAACACAACAATGCCCCTAACGCTATTGTAATGGTGGTAGCCTCAGGCCCGTATTATGAAACGTTACTCGGTTATAGTGTACTTGAGCAGAAATTAATACCGTAACCGTGTCGCATAGCGGTGAAAGAATACCCCCTCTCTTCCCTTGGGTGTGGTAAAAGGCGACTAACGGACTCAAGACTGCGCATACTTCCAACAGCGTAGAGCGGCGATGAGCTCACCACCTGTCACGCTAAGCACGTATGTATGTATGTTGAGCAGAAATTGGGAGGCGGTTTTGTCTAACATCAACAGCTGTTCACATGTTCTTCTTTAGAAAATATCAGTCTTTCTATAGGTACCTACAGTAATTTCTGTAATAAAGGCCTCAGATGAAATGGTGGCCACTAACCGAGCAAACATTGGGCGTGTTTTGCAGCGTGCCGAGTGAACTGAACAAAATGCTACTACCTTCACACCTCTAACTCTAAGACCGAGACTAGAGACCGATTGCCAAAATTCCCAGTTTCATTACCCAATAAAAATGAAAGTTCACACGATGTGCTTCGACGTTGTCTGCACAACGAAGTGTGAAATTAAATCTGGTTAACGACTTAAACTGGATTGATAGTTTAATACACAATAATTTATTGTATCTTTCGCTGTTTCAAATAGCTTACCCAAAATTTGTTTAAATTTATTTGACGCTTTCTTTATTTTTATAGCCAATTTCGGGCTGCATTTTGAACGTCGTAATAAACCCCAAGATGGCTGACAATTTAAGAGCGGGCCTTGCGCCCATACCCGTGAAGTGTTAAAAAAATAACCCGTAACCCGACGCGGGCCGCCGGTGCAGAAGCACTTTTTATCTCCACTTAAGACACGGGTCATACGGGCCCTAACAAAGCCCCCATACGGGTCCGCGCCGCGCGACCCTTCACTGACTTTACATTTTTGCATGTGCTGAGCTTTTTGACATCACCATTTTTAACGGTTTATAAAGGAATTAAGCAATGATTTGAAAAGTGCCGACTCTAAGAAGATATGGCACACCATGGCAAAAAGATAGGGATAGGCAAAGGGAATACTTACTCAAAATTAATATAAAATATTTTCACTTCGATCCCGCACATCCACATCACTCGCTCTTTGGTCGTAATTGGACCACATTGACATAACATATAAGCATATGAGTAAAGTTTTTTTACTCATGTGATTAAGTAAAAGATAAGAACATATTCTATGAATATACTTAGTCAAGGACTTTTTACCTATCAGAAAGTAAACTTTATTTTATGAATTCACCAAAACTACAAGTATTGTGTTGTGAGTCGTTGTTAACTGACCGGGTCATAGAATACATAAGAGTACAAACCGGGTAACATTACACCCTTTAGTAATCCGGTGAGAAGATTATAATCCTCTCAAAAGTTTCACATCTCCGAACGACACTAGAAACTATGCTATTCAAATAATTTCATTCCAAATAATGAAACCCACATGGGGCCGGGCCCAGATGTGGGAAAGTGGTCAATGTGACCCCAGCAGGGTTGGATCAAAAGTTTTGTGAGGCGGAGTGTTCAGTGTTCGAGTTATTGAAATTTCAATTGCAAATACAGCGCCGGCGTGTCATTACGGCGGAGTGTTTTGATATCACAATGCATCATTAAAATAATAATATGCCCGCGAGCTGTGGAGCACACGGCAGATATTGTGGATATAGAAATTGTGGCTTTATTGTCTTACTATTTTAGACGTTGCCATTATGCCACAATTTCTATATCCACAATACTAAACCGACGGACGTGTGTCCCTAGCAGACAGTATCTCTTCTAAACATATTTATAGACAACCTGTTTGATGAAACCCATCGATGAATGAATGATCTGTTACGACTTACAACATAACAATAGGTTAAGTTTATAGATTTTTCTTTTTTGTCATTCAAGTAGGTAAGTAATTAATTATTAGTATCGTAACTGTGCCTTGTAGTAAACGTAATTCGATAAGGTTTCCTACAAGGCACAGTTTCATGAGATGATGCGACATGTTTACGAAAACAGCAAACAACATGGTAAAATTATAGCCAATGTTAATGACCAAAAAGATATTGAGTCGTTTGGTATGTTTTGTATGCTTTATTTGGGGGACAGTATCACCATAAGTATAGTTGTCTGTAAATGCTCTGCTCGAATTAGATAAAGTTTTTATTTCTACCCGTTTTAATATCCGCCAAAGTAAACCGCTTGTTTGAATGCGAGGGACCTCGTGTGGGCTTTGCCACTTAATGGGCAAGTGTCCCACTTGATGGGCAAATGTCCCAGGTCGATGGAAGGCGCGACCCGACCACTCGCTCGCCACTCGCCGACGATGGGTCGCCAAATAGTCAGGTCAGTTTTCAAGCGTCTCTCAGGGTCATCGATGGCCAACCAACTATGTTAACTATGTAACAGTATGTACAGACGCCAGCTCAGTTCATCCTACCACAAAATTATACATTTCTTCAATACATTTTGAACTTTATGTTTGGCGTTTATAGATCAATATCGATTGGAGACATTATTTTGTCAATTTTGTAGGTTCATGAATAATAATTGTGATATAAGCACACTTGGAATGACGTATCTAAAGCGAAATAGAACGTTTTACAATTAATAAAAAATATTTACCATCAGGCAGGGCTGTAGGGAAGCATTAGTTTTACTTTAGTAGCCTGTTTAAAAGTACTTAATATGTTTTAATTATGTTAATTAAGTTTACAATTTTTAAAAGAAATTAACTGTTTTTAAAATATCTGTTCAACATTATCATTGTTAACTCATTTCACCATTAAACCTTAAGTAATAGTTCACGAGAACAGTTTTAATTGACACTATACCATGTCAACTGCTCCACTTGGAAACAAACGATCAAAGCAAACAAGTGACAGAACCAATTAGTACGACCAGCAACTTATTGGGGATAGCATTTCTCATTATGGACCTTATGTAGTTGTCTTAGAGTCGTCTCGCGTGCGGTGTCGCGTGAGATGGGTGGCGGCGGTACCGCAGCCGGCCTGTGGACAAGCGGCCGCATCCGTCGCTGCCGCCAATTAATAAAGACCATTTTGTTTTATCGGTCGTAACTCAGGGCGCCCGTCACACCGGACTGTAAATAAGTTATTTGAATATAATTATGTTCTAATCTAAAGTTTACACAAACATGCGCTTTATATTAGTGAAAAACGTTAAACTTTCACTTATCCGGGAACCCTTTTTGCTTTACAAAACTACGGTACGCTAACGGTATCGAAAGTAAAGCCTAGTGCAAAGTTAAATAACTGAGTAACAAACTACTCACTATAGGCCTCTTAGTAAATAAATAAACAAAGAGCAATCGAAACGACTATGTACGGGGATTTTCTGCGGGATCTGAATCGGAATTAAGAACATCCGTAAAAGAACTAAGGTAACCGTCATAGCCCGACGAATTGCTATGCTCAAGTAGCAATGGGCATAGCACATCACTCGTGGAACCGACGGCTGTTAAGACAGAACGGTTCTTGAGTGGCGACAAGGTGGATGACGATCTGGTGAAGGTCGCGGGTGGCCGCTGGATACGAGCAACAGAAGAACGGTCATCCGGCCGGAGAGGTGATCGTTATTGGAGGCCTTTGCTCTACAGTGGACGTTCTTCGGCTGATGATAATTATGAACAAACAAAGATATATTCAGTAGGTAATTCCAAAACGTATAGGTACTTATCTGTGTTTCACAAGTAATGCTGACTATATTTACTTTTAAGATATTCAGCATCAGCCTATAAACGTACCACTGCTGGGCACAACAGTATATGGGCAGATTGGGCCATAACCCACCATGCTGGCCCAATGCGGATTGATTTAACATGAGATAATTTTTATAATTTAGTCCACGTCGCGTCGTAGGTCAAGCGGTCCGGTGTGAGCGGCGGCCGACTTTACGACCCCATCGCGGGCAGGGCCTCGCACGCCATTTCACCAGCGTTTAGCGGCGATCCCGCACACTCTGATTTTATGGACCCTGCGAGCGACAGATTTGGATAACCCACTTGAAACAATGACTTCCAATCCAGCGGGACACGATGTGTACTACATCTACATCGTCTATAAATACGCTTTTCAATTTGTCAAACACAAGGTTGCAGTTAAAGTCTGATGGGATTAAAAACAATTTTTCTACCTTATTTATCTGAGCCAAATAAATCGCCACAACTTAGCACCCACATAAACAAACCTGGAGCAGAATGTATGCGCTCTAATGAAGCACCTAACTCGCGCCACACATTTCTATCGCTAGCGAATCGAACCGCTCGCCGTGTCCGTGTAAGCACTAAAGATGCTATCTACGCACTCATACATACAAATCGTAGCAAGTTTCCTGAGATATCCGACGTATGGCGAAAATATAACTCGCCGCTTCATGAATTTCATCAGTCCTCTGTCTCACTTCTGCGTATGGCTCCATTCCTTTCGCACTCAATCTCCATTATGAGGATAAAAGGACATTGAGCGTAAGATTGCGTGGTTTCCTTCAGGTCGTTCCAGGAAATGTTTGTTATTCAAAGTTGAACTTTATTTCATGGGGTGTAAGAAAATGTTTTGGGAAATAAGCGGCAAGTGTAAGGTTGTGTGGTGTTAGGAAGTGTTCCCTTGGAGAGCAAGTTTCTATCTGAAGGTTCTCCAGCTGACACATCAGCCGACGAAGATTAAAGTAGCGATGTCTTCCGCGACCGCGTTATAATATTTTGGCGATCAGTCTTGAGATTATAAGGCGGCGGTGAATAAGCTCGTTACCCTGGCGCATCTTTCGCGTCGTGTTTAGCAACTAACTACAAACCAGAGGTCGTAAATTCGATATTGCTGGGGGCCGCAAGGACTAACATTTCTGTAATTAAATATAAATGATTTTTTATCTGTCATGTCTAACGCTAATCGTAACAATTTGGCTGGCACACCTTATAAGGATAATACCTGTGGCAGGTGGCCCTACTCCACTGGTGGACGTAAAAGTATTTGTCGATCGTCGAGTCAATAAGGTCGGTTTGTAGAAATTATATATTTCTCATATGTCGTAGTTATAAGATGTACTTACATTTAATTTAAACATATAGCAGACATAACTATACCTATATGTCATATCATAATGTCTACTCTTACCCGATCGGAAAGATTATTTCTTTCAACGTGATGAGAAAACCATGGGGAGACTTATGGGACGCACAATGAAGATAGAAAGAAAAGGCAACATCGTTGATCTTTTCTTTGCTCACGTGACTTCCTAAAAAAACGTTTTTTAAAGTAAGTCATTTGGTTTAGGCATCTTACGATCCCCCTCTATTTCTCTGATGAATACATAATATAACCTTTTTCAGGGTACGTAGTGAGTGGGAGACAAAAGCCATTCTAAAACTAGCTAGACCTGAGCATAGAATTAAATTTTAATGTAGGTACTACTACCTACTACCTACTTACAAGTAGGTAGTAGTATTTGTGTAAACTTTAGAAAACAATAATTGGGGGCTATTTAAAAGTGGTGACACTACGTTTTATAATTAAAAAACATTGTTATAATGTAGTTATCGTTCATATTAAAACAATTTTTCCGGAGAAAAGTGACTTGTGAACCAATTACTGTTGTTATTAATTCATATAAAAGTAACGATACCAACAGCTGACTGCGAAACTAGTAATGATTATAAACGAAACAAGACTGTGTTACAACGGTCACAAGACTGTATTTCATTTACAACCACTTTTATGGTACAATACTAATGAAGACATTTTGAAAGTCTACCTTATTGCGACTCCATAGGGTAAAAGTTCCCCCAGCGTTACTGTTGTTAAGGGTGTTTGATGGATATGTTGGAATCAGCTGTTTACTGCTGTGCAGTTGTGACACAGTGCGCGGTGGTTACGGTATATCATTAATCAACAGTTATATTGTGATAAAAGGTGTGCAGCACAAAAGACGTAATTGTGGCGATGTGGCATCGCGCGGCGTTGTTGCCAAATAGGGCCTAAGGGTCTGAAAAGGTCTTTTTTATTGAAGACAAAAGATAAATTGACTTTCTGTTTTGGTCTCGACTTATTTGTTTATAACTGTTTACTCTTTAACTTCTAGTGAGCGAAAGTTTTTAAACAAAAATACTTTAAGTTTTGCAATTTATTTAAAAGTTATACTCGTATTATAGTGGACTATTTCGTACGATACGTAGATAATGAAAGGATAGTCCACTTACAGACGCACAAATTTTAAAATTCAGCATTGTTCTCTAACCGATGAAACAATAATTTTACATTTTAAATGTTTGCAAGTATAATTATTTTTGCAAGACTAAGTGGTCTTAAAATTCCTTTTACTCTACTGCAGCCATGTTTAGAGGAAGGGCAACAAATTAATTAGTGGGTGCGCGGCCGAGGGGCTTCACGCACTTGTGTGACATTCAGGCCTAAGTGCCTAAGTGCCTAGGTGCTTATGTGCCTGACAACACTGCGTACTCGCCTGTCATCCAACATGCATGTACTTTAAGTTTTATCACGTTGGTATGTAAAATACTTGTAATATTAACTTATTGCATAGCGTTATTATAGCGTCGATATTTCGAGTGACGTTCAGTTTCGTGGTCATTTGGAAGGTAAAGCTAAATTAGCTTCGAAAAAGCCGGGTGTGCTTAATAGAGCGGGTCAGTATTTCACGCCGGCCCACCGTTTACAACTGTATAAAGCACAGGTCAGGCCGCATATGGAATACTGCTCCCATCTCTGGGCTGGAGCACCCCAATACCAACTCCTTCCATTTGACCGCATTCAACGCAGAGCTGCTCGAATTGTCGACGACGTGGTTATTTCAGGTCGGCTCGATCCACTGGCTCTTCGGAGAGACGTTGCGTCTCTCTGTATATTGTACCGTATATATCATGGGGAGTGTTCTGAGGAATTGTTCGGCTTGATCCCTGCCGCTGATTTCCTTCACCGCACTACACGCAATCGACTGTCATTCCATCCACATCACCTTGATGGATGGCGGTCTACTACTGTGCGTTTTTCAAGAAATTTCTTGCCTCGAACTACAGTGTTGTGGAACCAGCTCTCGGCGTCGGTATTTCCGGACCGTTACGACTTAGGGATCTTCAAGAAACGAGCCTATTCCTTCCTTAAAGGCCGGCAACGCGCCTGCGATTCCTCTGGTTTTGCGGGTGTCCATGGGCGGCGGTGATTGCTTTCCATCAGGTGGCCCGCTTGCTCGTTTGCCTGCTTCTGCTATAAAAAAAAAAAAACGTACCGTTAAATGTTTAAACTCAAATTCCTACTATATTTATTCAATAAACTCAATTAACTCACTCACTCACTTTGAATCTTCCATAATATTTAACGTAACCGTGTATCCTAAACCTTTTAAGCTGCGGAACAATCAGTATCTCCTTAAGTATTGTTATAAAATGAAACCAACACCAAATTATAACAAATGAACGACGATACAATTTGAAATAAAAGAAAAAACCGTTTCTATGAAATAGTTCAATAGTTTCAGTAAATGACTCAAAATTCATCAATTTGATTAAGGACAAGAGTGTGAGTACCTACGATGTCGGCGGAGCATGGCTGAGTATAGGTAAAATCCTCGAGAAGGTATAAAGAGATATCCAGCAATGGACATCGCGAACGTTGGTGATAATGAGGCAGCTGACAATGACAAAGTTTAATCACTGCAACGACTAGTCAGAGAACGGCAGTACAAATAACAACAAAGAAAACAGTACACTGTTCACACAACCGTCAGCCAAACAGACGACGCCATCATTAGCGAAATTGGAAAATAACTTAATAAAAAATGGCAACAATTTAGAAGCAAAACTGGCGACTGTGACAAAATATTGATTATCACAGCAGCTGTTCCGTTTTACGCAGCGCTTTACGAGGGGCCCGACACACGGGCGGCAATGACGTCATAAAACGTCAAAAAAATTGGGGCCTGCCGAAATTGCATTTGGATACTCGACTGCTCTCAGTTAGCGAAAACAGCCTTTATTGATCCTACTAGTACTAGTAGATGTTAGCAGGAACCGAAAGGAGGGTGAGAATACATGTTTGGCTTGTGTTTCATTCCATAAATGAGTTATTGTAAAATATATTCTAACCTACGCGTACAATTACAATTCTTAGGCAAATCCCAGATTTGAAGATCTTTTTGAAGAGATATTTCAAACTTTTAAGACCTATTACTTACTATTTCCACAGAACAGGGTTCACCTTCCATCTTTTCCATGGTTATATCAATAACTTTTTCCATTGCCATTTTGGCGTCACCATTAAAGGCCGAATCACAAAGATGGCATTTGACAGCGGCGGCCGGTGTTCATCAGATCATCAGTCAATCGCTCCTGTGAGGCAGCCAGCGGCCGATGTGTCAACGTCAAACTCTTTCGAGAAACCATTTATGCCAATGACTTGGCAATAACGCGGATGGCAGGCAACTTCCAGAATAAATATGTTTAACGGACTGTCTAATATTTAATTATTAACCTTTTATTTTATAATATCTATATTTAAAATTTCTGTAACATTAGGGAATGTGCTATTCCCAAACAGTAAACATTGCATTCAACTGTTTAATTTTCATTGTAGATAATTTCGTAATCACTTAAATTGATTTTTTATTACCAGTTAGAACAAACAAAACAAGAAATGTAGTGTAATGTAGTTTTAAAAACTTGAATTAGACTTATTGTAAAAATGTATGTTTCCTTATTTTAAAAGGTTTTATTTTAGGTTGAGTTTACTACTCCCGAAAAATATCTAAATTGTTAGATAAAGTGTTATACGACTAAATACAAAAGGTTACGAATAATTAACGAAAATGAAAATATAGGGAATAAAACAACTCATAATCAGAAAAATACATTTCAATTTAGAAAATTGGAAACGATAATAAACAACACGTAAGTAGTACCTGCAAATGAGATTGTTCAAGATTGTTCCGAATGTCCGTATGTAGTATGCTATGCCGTGTGTGGCGGGTTGCGATTGCGGGCCCTTTAACCTTGGATACAAAGTTTCCTGAGTAGTGAGTTCAGTTTTAGACACGTTCATTGTCAACCGCGTCGCGTAGCGGTGAAAGAATACTACCACCCCCTCTCTTCCATTGGGGGTCGTAAAAGGCGACTAACGGACTAAATAGAAGACTGCACGTACGTTCAACAGTATAGGGCGGCGATGGGCTCACCAACTGTCACGCTGAGAATATGTGCAGTCGCTTTTTGGTGAAAAGTGGACTGCTTTTGCTGTCCTCATTGCATGTCTGACTAACCGTGGATGACCGGGATACTAGTCGTGACTGTAAATGTAATATTAATATGTAATTGTTGGCTTGATGTAGTTAATGCTGTACCCACATTTCTTATTCTTATTCTATTTTTAGTTTGTCTTTTGAAGTACTATTTGTCGTAAAACTTATTGTTTTACGCCATGCTGTTAGTAAAAAGTATGCAAGGTTAATTTCTTTAAACAGTAACTCTTGATAGCGTTCCGTAAAGTTCTTGAAATTAGCTTACTTATTCCTGTTGGTTCCACTATTTTGTGATTTTTTCGAAGACGTTGATTTGGAATTCATAACTAGTTGATAATTTGGTAACTCCTCAGTATCCCCAATTCTGAGGTTGTGTGAAGTAGTGAACAGTACAGCGGTTAACGAGCTATAGCCTAAAGTCAAATAATGCCTAAATGAAGCCCTCATGTGCGAACCATCAAACATACAGTACCACCCACAGTTTACGACTTCCAAACCGACATGAAGTCCCACATTGCGTTTCCGCCGCTCGTCGTAAAGATAGCCGCGTTTCTACTTGCATCGGTAAACATGGCTTACCCTTTGCGCGCCCGACTGCATCTATTTTGAAATACACCCACGCATGTTACCGTCATCCACTGACTCATTAGAAACATTACTTATAACTTTTTTAATTCAAATAATGCAATATTGATTTGAGAGTAAGTACACAAAACCAACCAAATAACATAACCCACCAGCCCGCATTGGAGCTGTGTGGCGGATTACTTGCCCACTCTCCCCATGTGGTGTTGTCCAAAGACAACTTTTATACATCATTGGTGTTGTCCATGTGGTTGGCCTGTGCCCAGCAGTGGGACGTTAATATGATGATGATGATACAACAAGATTAAAACTCCCTAACCAAAAATAAGTGTAGGTACACATCATGTCAATTATCGTGTACCTATAATATGCTATTTATTACAATGTGATGTACCTACTTACAGGTCTTTTGATTGGATTATTGCAGACTGTTTTCATAATATACTAAAAACGTTGGCAATGCCAAAGAAAAGTTTTATTAAATTGAAATCTTACATGAAGTGAAACACTTTATCATTATATTGAAATTATAGGAAGTTATGATGATAACTTACGTAAAAAAAATACATTGTCTAATAAACGCGAGTAGAAAGTGTAGTGTTTTGGAGAGATGTCTAAAATTGCTCGGAAAAGAGTTTACCAATCAGAAAAATTCAATGTAAATAAAAAGTTTAAAACGTAATATTACAAAAGGGATTACAATTAAACATATATTGGGCAAAACTGTTGCCAAAATTCACAATCTAAATCTAACTTTTTCTTTAACTCATGATTCGAGAAAGGTCATTAACAGAAGTGATTAAAAGTCTTTCTATGCTGTTTGCGAGACGCAAATTCCAAATAGCAATTGTCAAAAAATATGTAGCTATACTTTTAGGAAAAGGTAGATAGACTTATAATTAACAAGTATTATACTTACTCGTACTTGAGACTAACCCAAATACGTACTTTAATTAAATACTATTAATACTACATTTAGTACCTACTCTGAGTTCTTTTCTACGTAGGTAACAAGGGGATATCGTTACAGAGGATACTTGTTTATTTGTCAAATGGATTAAATGTAATTATCAATAATATGTAAAGATTTAAAGCTTTTTTGTATGTATTATGTATTATAAATGTTCAGTAACGTGTTGATAATACATATGATTGCTTCTATCACGTGGGTAATAATACACCCAACCCTCCGGTGGTCCTAGCGCGCAATCCACCGACATTCCCCCATTTGCAGGGCATCAATCACCCGGAGTAATGCATAATTCAATGACTCTCCGCCAGTCGGGAATCGAACTCGCACCACGCCCGAACGGTGTACTGCGCGAGTAGCCGATTCTATTCGTATAAGGGTCCCGTGGCGAATAATTGTTTTTTAAATGATTGGTGACACATTCGTTATTTCATTTTTTAATAGATATTAATTATCTAAAAATGACAATTAAGTAAATAGTAGAAAACGTCCGCCGATGTTTTGCGAAATAATTATTCATATTAAGGTCGATGAGGCAATGCATATTGAAAGTTAAAGCTACGAGTACATGTCAGAAGTAACATGACAGTTAACACCTCTTTGGATATTTTGCAAATAAATACTCGAATATGACGCGCAAGTAAAGATTACAGCCATGTTCCTCAGTGGTGGTTGTTTGTGCTTTCATCTGCAATCTGGACATCATTAACCTCATCAGAACAGATAAAAAGGCCAAGAAAAATAGTATGTTTATTTCAGGTTACCTTTATATCCGGATGTCCTGAGTTCAAATCCCAGGCCAGGCAGTGTTATGGATTTTACGATGTTACCTACCTAACTTGCATTTTGGCAAGCGAAGTGATCGATCACACACCAATTGTAACAATCACTTGACTTCAATGATGTAGGTCTTTGCCCAGCAGTGAAATAATAAGTTACTTTAGTTTAGAGTCGGGTCCTTTGTCTTGGAACCGAATACAAATACGGCTAGTACGGCAAATCATAGAACAAACTTACTGATCGTCACCTGCGGTCTTTCCATTACAATAGATAAAAAATAGTAAAAATTATAACGGTGGTTTAGAAAATTAATAACATTTTGTTCGTGATAAAAATTTAAAAGTTGTTGTTGTTTGTAAATAATCTGAAACAACTCTAATAAATAATAAATAAATAAATCTTTCCGACAATCACACCAATTATCTAGCCCAAGAGAAGCTTCGAAGGAACTCGTTAAATGGTTACTAGACAACGGATAAACATACTTAAATACATACTTATTATACATAGAAAACACCCAGACCCGAGACAATTTAGAAAAACAATAATTTCTAAATTGACCCGACCGGGGATCGGAAAACCGGTGTACAAACCACTCGACCAAGGAGGTCGTCAACAAACAATAAAAACGTTATTAAGTTAACGTAAACTGGTTATTCAAAGGTTCACTTAAGTTTGAAATTTGAAACGATGAAGTTTATTTTAAAAGTAACCCCTCCCAAGTTAATGTTAACTTCAAGTAATCAATCAACTCCTTTTAATATTAATTGCCAAATAACAGTCTTTTAATAATCCTCTTTTGTTCCAACGAAAAATCCTTTTTATACGTTTTTCAATAATTAATTTAAAAAATAGAAACCACCAGTTGAACAGTATCAAACTCTAGCAGCAAAAGCATAGAGTTCACAATTCAAAGCTGTAATAGTTTAAGCCAAGTAATAGAATAGTACGTGTATCGTTTGTAGGCGATAAGTACAAAAGTTTTTCAAGTCAAGCTTCGATCAATAACAGCTCCGAAATAAACAGAAAAGAGTCATAAGGCGTGGAGCTAAGGTCTGAAACGGCTCGCCGCTTGTCCCAATGCTTTCATCCACTGTTACCAAGCACAGTTTGCGCGATGGGATCGCCAACCTTTTTCTGGGGCTTCCTTCCCGGGACTTTCACCTTGCGATATTTAAAGCGCTGTTTCTAAGCGGAGTTTGCGACTTCGTCGAAGAAAATATTACATTAGGAAATATAGGCGAATTTTGTTTTACTTTGTAAATCTCAACGAATTGTTGCGAAGGAAAAAAGTATTTTTGTATCCATATAAAGGGACGTTGACAAAATGTTTCTTTTGTACTAGACTCTATAACACCTTCTCAATTTCTTTGTAAGAAAAGTAGCTAGGTTCCTAGAAACATCTTTTATGTTAACTTCGCAACATATTTAGAATCAAATTGAATAAAAAATGTAAAAATCGATCGCCAATTTAAAAATAGTCTTTGTTACAACGGCCCCCTTATTTTGTCTAAAACGCGGCGATAGCAACGGGCCACCATTAAAATGTACGGTTTATCGCAAAAAAACAACTGGAAAAGGTTGGCGACACAAGTGCGCTGCCATAAATGCACTCTCTAGCGCACGGGGCTATTACTTCCTTTGGACACGACATGTAACAAAAGCCGTTCGTGGATGAAAATTATTGTGAACCTTATTACGTTGGCGTTAGAGGCGACGGATGTGAGGTTTTCTTTGTGAAGGTCGACGGTGGTTGCGCCGTTCCGCGCCGGGGGGTGAGCGGGCGCGCGCGTGTGTGCGTGCGGCGCGCGCCCGCCCCGGTCACGTAGGCTCGGCGCCCGCCGCGCCCGCCGCCATACAGTCAAACGGACGCTCAACAAGCGCTCCCAATGTTCTTTGTTCGTTTTCATGTAGCATCTTCATTTTTGCACCTAAACACGAACTTTTTTTAACTTTTACATACTGTTAGTAACATTTTGACACGCTCTGTGACTAGTGAATGTTACATTTTTAAAAAATAACTGCAGTTTATTGACAAAAATAAATTTTCAAAAAAAACTTTGAGACGGTTATTTAAAGCGAAAACAGACAAAGCGAACTCATAACAAAACTTGCCTCTATGCTGATGAACAAGATTAGTTAGTCGATGCGATATCCGCGGCGCGGCCGTGTGAGTGCACTTAGCAACAGATCCCGCCAGCTGTGCCGAGCGCGGCCGAGCGGCGGCGGCGGCGCCCGACGCCCGCGATTGATTCCACTTTGAAAGCGTACCTAGCACTTACACTATGTATGACCGCAAACTACATAACGTTATGAAAGTTGAAATGACACATGCCCTTATCGACGCCGAGCGCTCCGGCAGATAGCGCTAGATACAGATACAGCGGCGCGTGAAGGTTAGGCGTGACGGAGCCTTTGTTGCTACGCGAGGGGAACGGTTTCCTACAACAATGGCTCACTTTCATCACGTTCGTCTGAATATGGCTTGGCAACAACTCGTATTGGACGAAATAATAATCACAAATTGCTCGCTAGCGCTGTGCGAAGCAAATTATTGAAAAAACAATGCCTTCTTTGTACTTACAACCATATTCGCTATTCGTTTCTAAAGTTTGCTTAAACTTAAAATGGTAAGAGCGTATATACGTAACACTATGGTACCTATAGTTAGGTAAGTATCTATAGATTGTTAACATAACAGAGCAATGCAATTACAGTTCCAACATATTATGATTGAAGTGTGTGATGGACCCATCTGGAGGCTATAATAAGCCCGTCGCGGGGGGTGCGCCATCCAGATTACGAAACTGCAAATGTGCTGTTCGCACTCGCTTCGGCGCCGGCCAAGAAACATCTACAAATTATATCCGAATGGAGATGTAGAAGTCTTAAAGAAGGCTACGCTTTTAATAGCCCTTTTTATTAGAGTAAGGTGAATGAGCCAACGAACGCAGCGAGTTTCGGTTGAATTATTCAGTTTTTCGTATAAAATCACTGAAAATGACCTACGCAGGAGCCCGATGGCGCATTGGCTTGTGTATCGGCACAGAATAATGGTATCGGGTCGTAGTTTTGCATTTTAGGCAGTTTCCGCAAAGCTGGACCACTAGGTGAGTGAGAAATAGAAAAGATTACTAATGCTTTGTGTGGCAAGGCGTTTGTCCTGGTTGTTGTAGTATTAGAGCAGCACTTACCAGTACTCACTAACTCACATTAAGCATGCAGAACACGATTGATTTGTTACGGTTTGATATCTATTTGTACACAGTGAACAATAACTATTCTATTATATTCTATAAATCCCTGCATTTTTGTTGTTTATGTAAGAAGACCGATTGTTCAATGATCCGAACTGTTTATTATTAAAACAATTTATGTTCCGTGATAACGAATCCTTTTTAAAATATAATTATTTCAACATCATAACATTAAAAATATGAGCACTCGTGAAGAAATATACTTAAACCTCAATAGCTTGCTTTTAAGAGTTTTGCTTAGCTCTTAGGTGACATTTCTGGATGATAATGGCGGTTGTAAAAATGTTATTTGTGTAACAAACGATCGCAAATAAAAAACGCGACGGAGTCAGGTAATGTCGCAGTGAGGGAGTCAACTAAAGATAAAATAAAGCGAGTTGATGCTCCCTCGGACGGGCACATTACTTTATGTCGTTAAGTGGCAGTTGCCTATAAAGTTTGTGTTACGGTGAGGGTCAATTTCACCAATTCCTAATAATTATGTGTCAGATAACCAATCCAGAAGTGTTATAGCTATCTGTCGTATTTATTATTGTTTTTCTTTTTATGTTACATCGCAAAAGCCTTCATCTTAACTACACTGGCCTGCAAAAATAAGTATCACACTTTTACAATTTCATTTTTTTTCTAAACTATAGAAGTTAGAGATTTAAAATAAAAAACGGTTTATAGCTATTTATATCAGCTTTCTTTGAAACTAGAGTAAATTATACATATTAACATCTCTTTTTCGAGTCCTTTTTGTTTCGAAAGTAAGTATATCTTGTGTAGGTACTTAAAAAGTTATTGCAATTTTAAAAGTGTGATACTTATTTTTGCAGGCTAGTGTAGATAAACTTTTATGTCGTTTTGTCAAATAAAAATCTAATTCCATTAAGTTGAAGTCGCATTAAATAAATCAAAAAGCATTCACATTTGTATTTCTTTTTTTTTCTTTTTTATGTAAACGCATTGTAAATGTTTGTGTTATTATGTTATAATAAAAGTATTATCTATCCATTAATTGTCTGCTACTATAAATTATGGTAACTAAAATTTTGTTTAATTAGTTACCTACTCATTCCATAAACCACATTTTCTAAAAAAGCAATCTTCATCAATTACGTCGATAAGGCATCTCCACCGAGAAACTAAGAATATAATATACCATAGAGACGTGCGTCTGAGGCTGCACGTCCACTAATGGACGCCCACGCCCAGCTCGGAACAACATGTGGGGTTACATCAACAGCGAGCACTGTAGCTGAGGTCTGTCAGGGTTGCCATGTCGGACAAGAGGAGGCGAGAAAAATTCAAGACAATAAAAAAACACTTTTATGTTATTGTTAACTTATGAATTCTGTACTTACACAAACCTTAAAATGTAATGTAGATTACTATTGAGACTACTGACTGAGGACACAGTCATACTGAATTAATCGGTGCTGTGGGACCATAACTAGTGTAATGTTTTGTAATATCACGTGAAATCATCATCAAATAAATAAGTAAAAAGACATACCTCTCTTTGCTTTCGTCAAAAAAAACATCGCGTTTGTGGAAAGATAATCAACACTTTTATGTTCTAAAATATGTTGTCATAAAAATTAACCAATTTTATCCAGAAAATCACTAGCAAGACTTAAAAAACTATTCGGGAACCAGAATTCCAGGTGCCCTATCCATGAGACTATCGTGGTATCCGTTATAACTTTTTTCAACACTTTTTCTGTATTACTTTACTGCATACCTTCAAAACTGTAAATAAGTTTTTTGTCTAGTACCTACTCAGTAACTTGTTTGCTGTAAAACTTCTTTTTTCTCGCTTTCAGAATAAATTAAACCGGTTTGTTGTATAGTGGTACAGCAACGGCGGCTGTCATCTTTGAAACACTTGTCAAAAGGTAAACGCTTTACATATTAGGTAACCCTATTATCTACAATGGCGGACTGTTCGTACATGGGCACGATGAGTCTCTAAATGCCAGCGCTAATCCCCAAGTCGATCTTGGAGTACGATGTTCTTGACGATTACGCTTCTTGTAACGTTTAGTTTTAAAGTTTTTTATTCGCCATCGCCTTATTTGTTTCTCTGACGATGTGTAAAAAACATGTAAGCTCAGTTAGTTTATGTACTACAGTTGATGTTAACATTTTACTTAAAATGTATACGTTTAGTATGGTTTGTAACGTTGGGTTATGCGATCTTTTAATATAACTTCAAAATAATCATTGTATAAAATTATTTTCAAGGAAACTAAAATCTCATTTTTTTACAAAACTTTTGCTAAAAATCCCGTTTCGCTCACAAACACTCAATAAGTTCAAGTGAAAATAAACATAATCCGATATCCAAATAACATATTTCTATTCATCCTACCATTCTATTCAAAGATTTAGAAACCTGTAACCTTACACCCTAACAGGTAGATGCATTACCGAGTTCCTCAAGGGTGTTCGCTTAGACCGCAGTTTCTGTCGGTGTCAGGCCCTCGGAACCACATCCCGGATCACGCACGCGATTGTTACGCTAATGTCAGTGGACCGGCCATTTTTTTTAGCATCAGCTGTTCGCTGTAGTTTTGCTTTGTTCCTGGTACAATGCTTTTAAGGTTTTATTTTAAGCCAAAGTCTGTTCGATGAGGCAAGAGCACGTTAGAATACGAGACGGGGCATATTTATAAGAAATATTTGTTTTAACTTACCTAAGCACGGGTTTTTAATATTCAAACTAACAAGCAAGCCATTGTAGGCTAGTAACTAGGTTATTCAAAATTATAAAATAAAGTAAGTGTAAATTATGTTATACCTAGTACTGCGTGTTCACACGAATCTTTGTCAATTCCTTCTGAGGAGGACACGGAAAATGTGAAATTAAATAAAATGTTCTGTATAACAAAAGTAATCAATACATGCGGAGACTACGTAACATTTACAAAATGACGAAAAGGAAACAGTAACCAATGAACACTAAATCTGTCGTTGACGAACAAAAAGACGCTCGAATATACAGGCTCATTATCATAAACTTACATGGGACGTCGCCCACGGCCTTCTCTAATAAAAGAAAGGTATACGCTGAGTAAAAAAAGCCTGAGTTATCTGTTAGGCTGGACCCCATAAAAGTTTATGGTGAATATTCAACCCACACGGGCTCCGACCGTAAATAAAATAAATCTACTAATTCTATTCTGTAGTGAAGGGTTATGCTCAACTTGCTCGATCTAAGAGACTGCGCTTTTTATATTTACAAAGTTATTAAATAATGAGTATACAATGCAATATTTCCAAAATGAAGCCTCGAAAGCGTAGCTAGCTAGTGCCGAGCGAAATAAATCCGTCGCTGCAATAAATAAATAACTAAACCTTAACAATAAATTCGTTATTAAAATACATACTTCCTATTTTACACAACTTTGCAATAAGGGACTCAGCAAACACGTAGGTAAAATCCAGTTATATATAAATAACTACCATTAAAAAACACGGCTACGATTTACAAGGTTCTTAAATTTTATTGTAACGGTTCGATTTCTCTATTATTAAAGCTCGTATTACGTCTATTAACAGTTTAATTTACATAATAACCTGCCGCGCTGACGTCACAGAGAATCTCTACCGTTCGGAGGCTTCCGTGTCCATTTAATAATCCACATAATGGGACGCAGTTCTTTGTTACATCTTTTAACAAGATGTTTGTAGTTAAACCTATTATATTACGATCATATTTGTAATCTAATCACATTTTTTAAAGGGTCCATAATGAGTTGTATAAATTAAAGAGACATATTTTAAGGCTTCATAACGTGTTTTGGCATTGTCTTTGTTTCACATAACGTTCATTCAGAATAAATTTTAAGGATAGATACTTTATTTCCCCATAACTTCTTTTATAAGAATGATATATCAACATCAAATTTTCATGCATAAAATGTTTTTACAATAACGATTACTAATCATAACATTTATTGGCAGTCGTCATACATATAGAATACCATAATGTTGATAATTAGAATATCACAAGAGTATAACGCCCAATCGTCTACCTATCACGTGATCTACAGAAGTAAGGCAGATGGTTTTATTTTGTTGTCTAATAAAAAATAATAACCTCGAAATTCAAGACAATCGCTACGCTGCGCTTCATCCATTATGCGTTTCTTATTTTATGATAATTTAATTTAGACGTATAGCAATTATGTTCTTTACATTTATGTTGATTAAAAATTATGATAAAGACAATTATAGTAAGTTAAAAATATGCCGACAAAACCATTATGGGTTTATAACCTCTGCTTATCATAATTTACGCGAAAAAAGTTTATGCTGAAACTGTTATGCCAAACTACATTATGACGAAAGAGATTATGCTACCGAAAGGGCTCCCTTTTTTTAAAGTTCATTCCAATGGAATACATATTTGGTTATAATAAATATGAAACCAGTAGTACTTTGTTTGCTTTGCAACAGTAGGCGAATCAGTTTTCTGTACCATAGCCCCTAAACTAGAATCATCCGATCCACCCTACGATTTCATCATTCCACTTATCAGTGCAGCGGCACTAAAATCTCACCCTTACGTCCTTTGTAATAAGGTCCATAAAAATGCACCTAGTCTGCATATTGGGGTGTGCAGCTTATCATTACGTCATAATTTAGCCCCTTTTTAGAGGAGAGAGAAAGTGAGAGATCACTGTCTCTTTCCCGCACGTAAAGTTGATGGGCCTTCTTTGTTCCATTTCGGTCGTGCAAAACGAAATAGGCATGAATCGGTTGTGATTATAGCTCTGGACTGGAAATTGCTGGGGTGGCATAGGTGTTCCCTTCGTTCGAGGAGTTTATTAATTGCCTTCCTCTTAGACAATGAAAAACATTTAGGATGCTTGAATTAATGACGAAACGTACTTTTTTAAACAATAAAAGAATTTATGTTCACGGGGTATATAATTCGGTTAGTGGCGTTTTTCCCCAGTTTCGATTTCACCCGAAAATTAAATAATAAACTCTACCGCAATGGCGAGATTGGACTTCTTAACGGGAAAGTGAAGCGTCATGTCAGCCGTTTTGTTTTATGTTGTAAAATTTGTGTTTTGTGGAATATTAACACGTTTACAATATGGCTGTAACTTTGGCTCATAACAATTGAAATTATATTGTTTTCAATATTGAACTGGGAATGTGTTAATTATGGCTTCAAATAAGATTACATCATTTCGTGATCCAGTGTTAATAATTTGGTTGAAGCGTTATATAATTTAGCACATGTTTAGCCACAGTAACAGCTGACTGGCAACGAGCCTCTTACACCCCTAAAAGTCCTAAAACTCATTAAGCAATAAGTTTCCTCGCGACTCCACAACCCTTGCGACTTATTTCGAGAGCGCGGGTGTTACGAAGGTGTCGGCCCGTATTTACTCCGTTAATGACTTTAAGAACATAATTCTGTTCAAAAATATTTGCCAGACTTCCTGTTCAGTCACAGTCGAACGCGCTCCGGATGAACGAGGTTTCCTTGCAGCTCCTTTGATTTTCCGGGACGTCACCTCCCCAGGGCTATTTTTAGCTGTTTCCTCGTGGACATGACACCTGTCTTCAGAAGTTGTGAGAAGTTTTGTGACCGCAAAGGGTCGAAATCCACTTCTCTAAACTGTTGTATTCTATTTTTAACAGGCTTCAAAGGAAAGGAGGTTCGTCTGTAAGTATTATAATTATTTTTAAGTTCGCGCTTATCTTTATTACTATCTAATATTAGATTTTTTTGTGAGTCGGTTGTAGTCCAACACAATATGACTAATACTTCATACCAATAAGAGTACCGGTACGATTCCCATGCAAACAAACAAATGTGGTCGTTCTTTTTCTTTCCCTTCTAACAACATAAGGGTTCTTCGTCACGTCCAATATACTTGAAGAAGCATGTTTAATAATTTCATTCCATAATTCATTAACGTTTGGTTTTGACTTCATTTCCGCTTAACTCGGTAAAGTTGAAATAAAAAGAAAAACCTAACCTGCGGTTAAAAAAAAACTTTAAATTTAACTAACTACTGAGAATGAGCACTGAACACCCTCACTCAGCAGCATTTTTGAATAGTCATGATGACTCTACCACAGGCATTGGTTTGAAACGTAGCACCTAGTCATCTAATCTAGCCAATGATATTATATAAACATAATATATAAATATAATACCATTGCATCTAGCCATTTCATTGCCTATTAGAAAAATATCTTCAAATAATGATTACAACCAGTTATCAGAAGTTACTCGATTATTCATCATTATTACATACAATGTAAGTAGGTAGAGAAATAAATAATAAAAAATAATAGTAATCATCTAACAAAACTTGATTGGCAGAGAATTATGGTAGACTTCTTATTTTCAACACCCGTCCCAGAAGAAGTCATTTCAATAATATGAAAGTCAATGCTAAAGCCTAAATCCGTATTCAAATAGATCATAAATATTATAGTTGAAAAATTGTCTAAAAAAAGATTTCTATTTGTCTAGACGTCTGTTATCGCACGTAAACAATGATATAAACGAAAATTATCTTATCTGATGACTTGTTGAGCTTGACTTCATGTTATTAAGCGTTGTATAAAATCCTTATTCATAGCTTATAGTAATGGTTATTTTATAACTACTGTTACGTCGGTGTTAGGTGGAAAACATAACTACAAGATACTGATTTGTTTAATTTACTTTAATATAGTGATCGATCACAAACCCGGGGTATATTGCATCTAAAAATCCAAACACACACTTTGCCCTTCCTGGGTATTGAACCCATTATATCCGGATATCAAGCCGAGCGCGCCACTCGGCCACCGAGGCATATCAAGCGGAGCGCGCCACTCGGCCACCGAGGCATATCAAGCCAAGCGCGCCAGTTGGCCACCGAGGCATATCAAGCCGAACGCGCCAGTCGGCCATCGAGGAATATCAAGCCGAGCGCGCCAGTCGGCCACCGAGGCATATCAAGCCGAACGCGCCAGTCGGCCACCAAGGAATATCAAGCCGAGCGCGCCAGTCGGCCACCGAGGCATATCAAGCCGAACGCGCCAGTCGGCCACCGAGGCATATCAAGCCGAGCGCGCCAGTCGGCCACCGAGGCATATCAAGCCGAACGCGCCAGTCGGTCACCGAGGCATATCAAGCCGAGCGCGCCACTCGGTCACCGCGGCGTTTCTTCCTGTAATATTCATAAATCATCCTAAGCCTACGTCCCGGCACGCGGCAGGCTCAGTGCGCCTCCTCATTAATCTAGATGAATAAATCACTATTAATTATTGAGACTGAACGGGACCCATCTGGGCTAGCTATTCACTTTTATTCCAGGTACTGTTTGGCCATCATCTTTTCTTCAGACAGATCAGTGACGATGAACTTAAAGCTACGCAATACAGCCGAAATTCTCAAACGCTATCATACCATTCATACTCTTAGAGGAATCTCTAATAATAATATTAGGTATATGATATACGAGATCTCCCTGTGTAAAGCATAACACTCTTCATTATTTTTGTTGGTGCGGCAACAAAACTAAATAGGGTGTAAGTACATGGTAGGTACTCGGTTTGGTTTCGCCAACCAAATCCCCCATTGGGAATCAAACCCGGGACGTGAGCGACTGAGATCGATTATATAAAGCACTACACTAGGCGGTTGATCATCACTCACTAGATATTTTTTAAATAAATTGTGACGCTCACCTTTAACTCTCCATTAGGTACTTATTTGTTTTCCATCGGACAACAAAGTAAGACATAATAGTAATTATAAAATAACAGTTACAGTTAGTATTAGTATGACTAAAAACACTCTTCAAACTCGAGTTCCTTTTCACAGGAACAAAGAATGACGAATCATTGTAACAAAAAACTGCCAACACATGTTTACCCAAAATAGAAACATGAGCAAACACCTATCCTACTTTTCCCGTCGCCGCAAAAACCAATATAAATCAATTTTTTACTGCAGCTCTAAGTTTTGGACCTTCCAATGCTTACCTTTGCGTGATAATGCACTCGGTGCTACAGCAAACTAAATTCCACTTTAAATGCTAAGCGGAAAGTTTCAAATTTGATCAAACACTTTATTGACATTGACATCAAATGCACTTAGTACGACCTCCAAGCGAATGTCGACTCTATGTGAACGGTGTAGCAATACAATTTTCGCAATAGAAACAGATTTAAAACTCTCAAGGAAAACTGGAACGTATTGGTACGAGTTAGAGTATGTATTCGCTTGTATCGTATGTCGGTAGAAGGATTGTTGTATTCACGGAGGGGCATGAGCGAGGGGCCTGTTGCTACGCCTAATGGTTTGTTCCACTTTGGGCTCGCATAAAACAACGAGGAATATTTTATACAGTTTAAAACCGTATATTTACTTAATGTTTCGCAAACGAAATTAGTAGAAAATGTTGATAAAACTGGTACAGGTAATGGAATGCATTTTAAATTGGGTAAAATTGTTGTTTTTCTTAAATACATATTGCTTTGCATATCAGTGAAAATACGAAATCTAGACCAATGTTTAGCGACTAATAGCGGTGTACTACGACTTAAGTACACACTACACTTAATAAGTGAATATAGGATAGTCAATATTTATCTACAATAATCTACATGGTTTACATAAGGTACAAACGAAAAACAGAAAGAAAATAAAAACAACACAGTCATCTTGGTATTAAAAAAATTAACTTAAAACTATATTTAAAAAATGTCTAATTAATACTAAAATCTATAAATAAAAAATGTCCTCCAACTGCGGGCACGCAGGTACGGTCCCAAGAATGCTGGCAAAATTACCTCTTTGAATTGCCAGGCTAATACGGAAGCAAAGGTAGCTGCCAGCCTTCTTGTCACCGGAGGCCTCAACAAGAAGTGCACTTAAATCTTTTACAAGATGCCTAGCCTCCGGCCCCCACGTACCAATTGTCTCCACCGCAAACAGCACAAATATTTAATTAGGTCCCTGGTTCGCGTATTTGTGCCGTGTGCGATTTTCGGCGCTTACCGCTGCATACAGCGAGGTAGCGCGCACATACGAGGGAGCCAGGTCGCATCCCACACCAGCGGCCTGCCAAGCCTCCACAGTCCTACCGGTCATACCGTCAGGTCTTATGGCATCGCTGCGAGAGATGCTCCAAGACAGCTAGTAAACCAAGGGTGGCAAAAGCACTGCGGATGAAGCTGTTGAGCGAGGAGTGCCGTAACATCCGCCCACCACTGCGGGCGCATGAGAGTCCGTAGTGGCCAAGCTCGTCAACAGCCTCCGCACACACACAACGATGAGGGTGGACCACCCTGGCACCAAGGCGGAGGCAAACCGCTAGAGTGAGGGACGGCCCGTCCAGCAAGGTACCAACATTAGCAGAAGGTAATGCCAATAGTAAATATTGAGACAAAGAAGTAATCAAAATATCGACACGGTCACTGTTACAAAATATATATTTTTAGGAACTCACAAAGGTTGTCATTTTTAATTATCCAGCTCATAGTGGAACAAATCCGCTCGAAGCTGTTAGAACGCGGGGGCAAATGAGATGACAGCCAACAGCCCAGGGCAGCGAGTGATTAAATCCACTGCCTACACCGGTGGCGGCGGCGCAGCAACGCCGCGCGACGCCTGCCCGAACCTGCAAGGTTCAAACTCTACAAGCTGTACTGTTTTACTTAGTTTGTCTCGACTCTCGGCGATGCAAGTGCATTGTTTTATCTAACGTCCTCCCTTAGGCGCCCGACCGGTGCTATCAGAGTATTATTAAAAGGCTGCTCAAGTTGGTTGTCATGTTGGACAATGATGGTTACTTTGTAATACTACACTTTGACAAGCCATTAGCCTTCGCTTTCACACACCTCTCAATACTACGACGTAGTTCATAATATATTAAAAATGTTAATTAACTTTAAGTCTGCCGCGGCAATCGTCGTTTTTTAACTCCACTACTGACGTATCATATCAGAATCTATTAGAATAAATCATGAACCCAGCAGCGGTAGACTATTTTTATAGCTATTACTTTTGAAAACAGTTAAAGTTTCAATTAGCTTAATAGGTAATTTGTCAAATGTTATTGAAACGTTAAAAGGCTTTAAACAATGTAATTTAAATATTTTACGTTTTTGAGAATCACGCATGGGCTTCGGACCTAGGATTTGAAAACCTTCCCCATTTTCGGTCAGTGGTCACGTCCATCCAATATGCACCCACTAGTCTCCATGGCTTGTTAACTTAAAACATTCGCAGGTGACCTCTTTCAAGGGTAGTTTTGTTCCACAATATTAAAAAAATCTAAATAATATGCCTGTATGTTCTACTGGCAGCCTGCTATCACTTTTCCGCCATTGTCTGCCTTATGTAGGTTACTCTCCGCAGCTATCCTACAAATCTGCAGCAAGTCCGCTATCCGCCACCTAGGCGACCCAGGATTACGATATGGCTCGCCTACCTCAAGCTAATACTGAATATCATTTCATTTAAAAGTACCTGTTACAATTTGCTGCTGTTATGAATTAATTCCCCTAGAGTGGTGATAACAAATGTTACTTTCACACGATTATGCAGAATGTCAGCGGGCAGCGGGCAGTGGGCAGTGAGAGCTGCGATATTGTTGAGGGCAAGTCATTTATGTGCAAAGCTCGCGCGTGACAGGTGGGCCGCTACTGTACTGACTCGTTGATTACCACCCTTTCTATGCTTAATTATGGAAAAGTTGCCATATGCTACATTTTTATCGCAATAAGAATTCTAATTAGTAAAGAGTTTTTTTATTTGAATTGAATTAGAGAACACGAGAATTTAGCTATTAAATTAATTCGGAAATGATTACGAGTATGAATAAATATCGATCTATTGTAGGAATAACTGAATAGCTCGTATATTTATATATTTTAATAAAAAGCAATGGCAGTTAAAGATTATTAATTTCTCATTAGATATACAAGATCACTTACTTATTAACAAATAAAATACATATTTCACATGTTACATGTGAAAAGAATCTAAACTCTTCCCCAATTAAAGCAAACTCTTGATGGAATTTAGACAATCTATGCTAATGCTAAAGCTATCATTATTTAAGTTCGATGTCGGTTATTTTTCAACTCTTTTGCAAAACAATCATTCTTTTGCAATCAATTCATCACTGTTATAATGTTTTTTTGAAAAGTCTGTATGAGTTTTTGTCAAACCTTTAATTATTATTTTTTTGATCATAATAAATATATTTTATGTGAAAATATAATAAAGCTTTAACAATTTTGCTGTTTTTGATATTAGAATTTAATTTGTAAGATATGGGCCCAATAACGTCCAATGTGTGCCTATATGTCGTACTGCTCGGCCATATTTATTGTTTTGGGACAATGCAGACCCTCGCTGACCTCAGTGGCAGGCCGGCCACTAAATTTGAGTCGGGCGCCCGACTCACCGAGCCGGCCCATTCGTTTCGCCCGGCTTTATGGAGCTAACGCGCGGCTGCAAAAAGAACACAACATTTTTTATAAATTGTTTCGTATTTGGATGCTTCGATTTAGTTATTTTGTTTCTCAATTCGAATTAATTCATCGATGAACTCTTTATGTTAGCTTTTTTATTGGATACGCCTGTTTTTCGTATTTTTTATAATGATGTAGTTAAACTATTATACTTACAACTAAATTCATGCTGTTTTGCTAATTACTTAGCCAAATTGTTGTTTTGCTGATTACTCAGCCAAATGGTTGTTTTGCTAGCTTCGCTATCTCGATAAGTTGTTATCCATTTCAGGTATTTGTATAGTTTTGCTTGATAAAATTTTAAGCTATACAATATAACTTTTTAAACTATCATGGCATCATGACATGAGTAGGTATCATGAATTCATGACGCATATAACTGTAGCTAAATATCGGATACTCACACAAAATGTCTTCACTACCATAACTAAGGTTGAAAAGTGAGTTTTCATATCAAAACCACTGCAGTAGCTGCGTAATCTTGGTGAGAAGCATCGATCGCAATAAAGCCACCTTCATAAATCTTTCAGGCTTCGCGACGATGGCGACGGAGTTTACATAAGCTGCCTTAAGATCCCCCGGGACTCGAACCCGGTCTAAGCCGATTGTTGACATCCGCGACGCGCTGATGTGACGCTCAGTAATTAACAGAGTAGTTTTTAGTAGGGATGGCCTGATGTCGATGCTCTGTTTTGTTTTAACCTTGCTTGGTGTACAATACCCACTAAAAACTGATATTATTATGTATGCACGAGACTAAAGGAAAAGATAAAAAAAAAAACACTAGAAAAACACGCTTTTATAAATGCACGTAAAAACAAAAAATAAATTATGGATCGTTCAAGTTGTCTCTATTTCTGGGCTGAAGTGTAAACTATGTATTTTGGGGGTTAAAGTTGCTCGCGTCCGTAGGTTTACCCTTGACACCCTACACGTGATCCCTGGGTGGTGCTAAATGAGTAACACTGACTGAGTGGTAGAGCCACGCTGCGTTGCAGCACGCATTGGGCCGGCTCGCCCGGCGTAATACCACCCTCTCACGAATATTCGGCGTGAAATAACGGCACTTGGTGCTGTTGTGTTTCGTCCGACCAGTGAGGGTTCCGGAGGCCCCTTCCCCCCCTCCCAATTCCTATTCCTTCCTTAAACCTATTCCTCCCTTAAAGGCCGGCAACGCATCTGCGATTCCTCTAGTTTTGCGGGTGTCCATGGGCGGCGGTGATTATTTTCCATCAGGTGACCCGCTTGCTCGTTTGCCTCCCTCTTTTATAAAAAAAAAAAAAATGTGCTTTTAATTATAATATTTGATTGTAAAAGCGTGGGGCGCTGGAAAAGGAAAGACTTTTTGTATAACTTGCTGAGAAATCATTGGCTTGGCATCGAATGATTGGCGCTCTAACGAGCTGAGTCGAGTTGCAGCACGACTAGTAGGTGGCTCTACATTAAACAGTCTGTTCAAAGTAACAGATTGTTGAACTCAGACAAAACATGCGCCAGCAGCGAGGAGAGACGACATTCATTGATATTTTTAACGTTCTCTCTCTCTCCTTTCAGGAAATTAAGTACATAAGGGCAATGCGTCAACAGTGGCAAAATGTAGAGTTCTTGTTCGTGGACGAGATATCTTTGGTTTCCTTTGGTAACCCTTTGGCGGCATAAACGTTATGCTCTTGTGCGACTTCATGCAGCTTCCGCCAGGAAGTTAGTATTAGTATTTGTTAACAATAAAGTCTTTCCTGTTCCAGCGCCCACGCTTTTACAATCAAATATTATAATTAAAAGCACATAGTTTACACTTCAGCCCAGAAATAGAGACAACTTGAACGATCCATAAGTTATTTTTGGTTTTTACGTGCATTTATAAAAGCGTGTTTTTCTAGTGTTTTTTAAACTATTAATTTATTTTATACTTTTTGGTCTAACCTTGAAACCTGATCGTGTTCAAAGTTCATTACGAGGCCTTTCTCACAAGTACAACACGACTATGATACGACATTCTATCATGGAATGCCAGTGCCTATCTTCCGGCTTCATCATCAGACCTTGAAACCTAATCGTGGTCAAAGTTCATTACAAGACTTTTCTAAGAAATCCAAAACAGTTATGATACGATTTTCCATCAAGAAGTTCCAGTTCATATCTTCCGGCTCCATCATCAGATCAGTTCGACAGTACCATATTATTGTATTGTCATCAGAACTACATACAGCTGCCAATTTTCATTACGCTATGACCCTTGGAAGATGGTTAAATTAGTTACCTTAGATTCCATTACATAGTTTGTTACATATAGGTCGACCTAATAAAAGCGTGTTAAAAACATTCACTACATGCATACATCTATGCAGAATGATCTATCATTGTCTATGATTTATTAGGTAATTTATAATTTAATATATTTATAACTTTACTACTTTGCAGCGATTTTCGTATGAAGCGCACCGGCCGGCCGGGTACGTGCCCGTACCAAATAGACGACGCGGTGTGCAAGGGATTTTGACTTTTAGATTGGTAAAGTGACATCGTCAGTACGCGAATTTTCTCCAACTTTCTGATTCAGTTTCTTCTCTTCGTAATTATCACTATCATCATCATCTAGTTGTCTAAAATATTCTTCTTCCACATAAGTTAAAATATTATTTTTAAATGTTTTGGAGCACTTTACAACAATTTGCACGAGCAAGGAAATTCACCTAAGACGATAGAAGCGTAAATATTCATAATTTCAAAAGCGTTAAAGCTCAATCAATTCATTTAATAATTTAAAAATACAGTGTTTACAAACGTGATTTCATCTATGCCTAAAAAACCTCTTTTCGTCGACACCTTTCTTTCGCAACTCTATTCTTGATGAAAACACTGCCGTCTCTGATTCAAGAGTGGGATTAGGGAGACAAATCTGTGAAATGGCATGACGCTTTCAATGCTGTGCCAGGATTCTTGGAATATTATGTCTGCTCATCATTAAATAATTTAAAGCTAAAGACAACATCACGTACGCACTTCTGGTTTCAATATGAGTAAGTAAGTGTCTTTCACAGATTCGGTTACAAAATCAGTAAACATTATGATGACAGACCAATACTACAAAGGTTTTTTACTCGCAATCTTGTGATTGCGAGTCGTTTTCTTGCGAGAATCTAAATCTCAATCAACGCAATAAGTTAGATAAAATATTTGCAAAAGATAGACAATAAACAATTTCAGGTTGTCTTATACGTAAGTATAGCAACATGGTATTTAGAAATAAATATATAAATGAAATAATTATATTAAGAAAGTGCGAGTTACGACTTCAATTGAAACATTTAATTAATAGTTTAACATGCACATGTAAATGCTCTATCGTTTCTAGTTGACTGGTGCACAACGCATTGCAGCATTGAGCCCGCATATTATTATATGTTAGGAGAAAAATAAAACAATAATATTTGAATAAGCGGAAAATTTGCGGCTTTGTCTGCATCACCGATAAAAAGATATACATAAGTGCTATTGATTACTCTATACCTACATAGGTACATAAGTATATATCTTATAGACCGATTATACCGATAAGTGCGATACCAATAGATATATGTGATATAACAAAGTCTCGCGCACGTAATACGCCGATACTGGATAAAATATAGGTCAAATTAATGTTGTTTCATTTACCCGAAAACAACACGGGGGGGTTGGCAATCTGCGCCTCGGAATATATTACTGTTTGATTTTTTATTTCACTTTTTGTTTTCCATTTTTAATCAATAGGTTCTCGTAATTGCGTAATGTTTTGCTGTTACAAAATACAACCAAACAATTGGTTTATCGTCACCCTACGTCTCACTGCTGAGCTCACGCAGGCCGTCCCACATCTATACAATACCACACTGAAAAATAAGTCCATTAGGGTTGGTGGCTTTTAACGATAGCCATCTTACGACCTGTTGTTAACATAGGCTTAACTTGCCTTCCGAAACTTGTATTCTATCTATTAGTTATATGTATTCTAATTTGCGAATAAAATAACTATTTTACAAAAAAGGATGATAAACATATTTTGTATATCTATAGGTATGCTTTGTTTGTGTGCAGTTGCGGATTCAATATGTCTGTAATCCTAACAGTGCGATATCAAGATGAGGTTATACTTTATTTTATTTTTATTTTATATTCCAATCAACAGTTATGTAAGAACACAGTAGTCATGTAATGAGACAGTGTGATCTGAATCAGTTCAGAAGATCAGTAAATAAATGACAAATTCTCTACAAAGTAAATAGTTGTATGTTACTATTGTATTTTGAAATGTCGCCAGTAACGTCTTAGTTGCCCGATTCTGTCATTTAGAGTATGGAAACATGACAGAATCATAGGCCACTGGGCACGAATTAAAACTGCAGAGTCGAGTGTTGTTTTTCTTCCTTCTCTTTCGGCAGCAAAAGGCTGATAAGCTACAAAAAAATAAATGTGCAAATTTAATTCGGCTAGCCGTGACATAAAGTAACGTCAACAAAAAGCGTGTGTCCCGGTGACCACCGATTCGGACTGTGAAATGCACTAATTCGAGCCCTTTAAAGGGATGGGAAGGGTCAGTTGGCTGGAACGCGGACAAAGGGCTATTAGCATGAATTACCTTGCTTTTGTGCCCGGGGGAAGGCGCTTTTGGAATAAGTGCTCATTAATATTTCAACTATTTTATTTATTAGATCCTTTTTTGTGGAAACCTTATATTTTGTTGTGTAGGCGATTGTCCTTTGTTTGCCTACCGGTTTGTGGCGGAAATAATTCCCAATTCCCAAATAGTTCACTAAAAAAACAATATGGCTTCAAATGTTGTACGATGTATCGGTTTATACAAGAAAGATCTCGACCATACGATGTACCTAATGTAGTAGTAATACCACCGGTCTCCGACCCGTTCGACCCGAGATTCCGAATTCGATTCCCAGCAAGTAAGTAAGTAGCAAGAAGTCTTCTTGTTCTAAGTCTGGTTGACTATGGATTTCTGAAGTAAACTCAAATAATTGATTTTTTGCCAAGACTCTTTCTTCATTTTTTTTTTCTGTTTTTTATTTTATTTATTTTAGAATTAGGGATAACAAACAGCCAGTCGGTAAAAATATAATGCGATAAAAACATTTCAGCCCATATTAATTTGGCTATATCAGTAATTATCCACACAAGTTTACAAATAATTAACTTACATAAAACATTAGTCAAAACGTTTATAGAAAGAAGGTAATACTAACAAAGCGTAAAAATCTATTGTATATAACAAAAAAAGCAACAAATAAAAATTGGTTGCCTGTAAAGTCGGTATACGGGCGAAAGTTTTACGTGACAACGACTTTGAGTGGTAAAATAATTTTAATGTGAATATTCATTCGTATAGTAGGAAGAAGGATGAAATAATATGGAAGGGACGCGTGCCTTTCACTTTTTATGTCTGTCTCTCTCGCTCTTAGGCGGGCTAACCATGCCCGAGTGGAAGGGACGCGTGCCTCTCACTCGCTCTCATTGTGAGCGCATAACGTGAGCGGAGCGTAACGCAGTTTCTTGAAGTGTCACCCGGCAAACCAATTTATAAGACGTTGTCACGTCAAAACTATAACAAGGCAGAAATGCTACTTAGTAATACTTAATAGGTACTAATAATAAGTACTTAACAGATAATTTATTTCCTACTAACATTTTTCTTTCTTAATTTTTTTGTTTAATTTTATTCTAAAGACATAGTATCATTCACCATCAGTTAACTTTTTGAAATTAAAATTACTAAATTAAACTAATAAAAGTAATGTTAAATACTGATAGTTGTCATACATACAATGTGGTATATACATACACACATACTTATAAACATACCTTACAGATACATTTATTAAGCCTTTAGCATGGTCTACTTTTGATTTTTATTATGATTTTTTGATTTGTACACTCACCTACTCTATTTCTTCTGCATTTTAATGAAATGTTGTCCTTGGGCAATATTCATTGTTATGCGGATGACAGTACGGTGCATGAGCGGTACTTGGGACATCCTGCGCCAAAGCAAGCCGATATCATGGTGAAAAGGCAAGAACTGGTCGCCAAACTGAACCTGACTCTCGATCGTGTCTCTAAGTGGGGATCTAAAAACCTGGTCGAGTTTAATGCTAGCAAAACCCAGGTTTGTGCATCCTCGTCCAAGGTAACTCCCTTCCTTACTCCTCCCTCTCTTCAGAACTCTCCGTTACCCATTTCGGTGAACCTCAGCATTCTTGGCATGGACATCGGCCGGGAACTGAATCCAAAATGCTACACCGAGAGTGCTATTTTAACTGCCTCCCGGAAGTTGGGTATTCTCAATAAGGTGAGGCGGTTTTCCACTCCCGAGCAGAGCTGTTTGCTGTACAAAACTCAGGTGCGATCGAGTATGGAGTATTGTTACCATCTGGGACGGCTCCGCTAAATACCTCCTCGATGCACTTGATAGACTGCAAAGGCAAGCGGTACGCTTTATTAGAGATGCTGAGGTTACAGCCTCTCTTGAGGACCTCCAGCTGCGTAGAGACATTGCTTCTCTCAGTGTCTTCTACCGGAACTACTACGGAGAGTGTTCTGAGGAAGTTTTTGATCTTATCCCGCCCTCTCCTTTCCTCTCCCGGACTACACGTGCTGGTCTTAGGAACCACCATCATACTGTACAGACTATCAGTACTCGTACCAAAAAATTTGGCAAGTCGTTCCTCTGTAAGACCATTCGGCTTTGGAATTCTTTGCCGGCGCATGTGTTTCCCAGCTCCTACAGTCCCGGGCCTTTTAAGCGGGGCGTGAAACGGCATTTATGCAGGCCGTCATGAATGGGAGTGCTCGTTATCGTGCTTATTCCACGGTGGGGAGCGCTCTCATTATTTTGGACTGCATCGGCTGCTTACCATCAGGCAGGATGCAGTCACTATGACGAGTATGTATGACAGAATAAAAAAAAAACAAAATCGTAATTGTTGATTTTCTAAACAAATGTTGTTTGTACATGACTGAATAACAATCATTGACCTTGCCCGATCGGAAAAGTTTCCGAGTCGATAATGTTAAATCACCTCTATTGTCTAAAGCGATAGTGCTTGCTTACCCTTTGCGCGAGATTATTTTTGTGATAAACATCCGCGAAGTTGATAAGAAAAATATCGTTGTTGCTATTATTATACAGATATTAATACGATATTCATTAAATCAACACATTTTAAGTGAACTGAAGAAAAATACGCTCTACTTAAAACGATATTCAAAACTATTTATTCTATTTACCCTACAATAATTGAGCTGAAAAATGTCGTTATGCCATCGGTTCGTAAGTCTGACTGACGGTGACGAACCGGCAGAAACCCAGCAAGGGCATTCTTTCCTCCCTTTCTTGATTACAGCGTCAATACCATTTGGAAAATGCCCTCCCTACCATAGAAGGTTATTTCCATTACAAGATAAAAAAAAACATTTAATACGATTACAAGACAACCACAACAATATACAAAAGAATATCTAATAACAAAGTAGGTAAGTATTGCGTTTTCAATCACGATTGTATCACATGATTTTATTATGATGGGCCCAGCCTGAAGTAAATTAAATTGAATGAATTAAATTTAATTACTCTCAAAATCAGCTTAGGAATCACCTAAGAATCCAAAATCCACTTCCTGTAAATCCGTTGTTGTGACTTTATTAAAATCTGAAGAAGTCAAAGTCAAAGGATTTATTCAATATACAGGGTGTTTGGTAGTTGGGTCAGGGTGCAAAGAGTATAGACCATCTAGAACATTTTAAGCTACACTTGTCTTAGATCAAGTCTATTATTGGTTTTTTTGTTGTCCTGCGATTTTAGTGCCAAAAATCCAAAATTTGCTAATTCATTGCTAAGAACATTCGGTTTAAGTTGAAATGTAAATTTTTTTACAATTTATTTATTAATGTAATGTGTCTCTAATCGTATCTAAGCATTTTTGAAACACCATTGTTAACTAAAAATAAAAATACAAACCATTCAAAATGATAGAAAATTTGGTAAAGTAAATTTTTGACTTTTAATGTCAATTTAAAAAATAAAGAAAATAGGTAGCTGCAAAAAAAAAAGTCAAAAGTCAAATTATTTATTCAATGTAAACCTTTACAGGCACTTATTGACGTCAATACTAATAATAATAAGAAAACAGTTAACTAACTTATAGTTAAGACTTAATAACTAATCTAACGAGCTATTATAGTCTGTGCCAGACAAATGCGCATTGCTACCCCCAGTACCACTGCACGCCGAAACAGAATCGCGTCGAACCGAAATATAAGCCGTGGTCATAGAATTGTGTAATATGATTTCCAATTATCGTATTGATAATGTGGTAAGTAATATAAATTGGAGTTATTGAAGTAAAATAAAGTAGCGGCTGAAGTGAGTTTTGGAAAACATTAGTACCTAACCAATAAGGTTGACATTTTTAATCATTCAAATATCTTTTTTTATAAAAACTTAAGCATAAAAAAACGTCAAAAATTAATAAGCATAAACTTGTGTGTTTTAAAATTGTTTCGTTATTCGTCTTGGTACAAGCACAGAATAACTAATACTACTACCGTACAGAAGGTTCACCCTCCAACGACCCCCACGCGAAACTGAAACCTATCTCGTGACCCGAGCGTTCATATTCCGATAAGCACAGCCGACTCGATATCGATTTGACGTCCGTCAGGAGCGCAGGGTTTACGCGCGCGCGTAGGGATTACGAGTTAAGAGGAAACACCACGCCGACGCGGCACACAAAACTCCCACACCAAACACAGAAAAACGACGCCCCGCAGCCCCCTTCCAAAACCGGACCAAGATGCTGCAGATGTTCAAACACATTTAAAAACATGTTTGATTATTGCCCTTTCTTTTGAGGTATCATTTGCGTAGATATCTTACCATTTCTTGGAATTATTGTGCCTAAACCACTTAAGGATGATAATATCGATTTTAAGGCGATTTAAAAAAACATCATTTTTGGTTATCTAACTTTAATTTTCATGTTCAAAATGTCGTCCACCATTTCGAATACATGCTCGAGCACGTTCTCTTACTTCAGTTGTGCTGATTTTTTGCATCATTTCTTGTTTCATCCGTTCTCAAACGCAGAATCGATTCTCTTCAATAATTCCTCCTTCGTAGAAATTTCAAAATAATACTATGAGATTTGGACTAAGACAAGTATGGCTTAAAATGTTCTAGATGGTATATACTAACATCCCCTAAACGCTTTGCACCCAACTACCAAACACCCTGTATACTTTTACATGTAAGTAAGTAGGTACCTTATTGACGTCAAAAATTATATATATATAAGATGACTGCAGTGCTAGAAACCGCAAGAAACTTCAAGGGCTGGTCAGGTCAAGTGTTTTAAACTGAGAAGAAGCTAGGAAGAAACTTATGAGGCCTTACTATTTTCTCGTCTAAGTATCAAAAGTTACAATGTCGTCACAACGTCATCCTACTAGTCCTACTAATATTATAAACGCGAAAGTTTGTATGTATGTATGGATGTTTGTTACTCTTTCACGTAAAAACTACTAAATGGATTTGGATGAAATTCGGCATACAGATCGTTTATAACCTGGATTAAAACATTGGCTAACTTTTATCCCGATATTCCTCTGGGAACGGAAACCACGCGGGTGAAACCGCGAGCGGCCTCAAGTGCAAAATAAATTAAAAAGAACTATTTAGGTAATACAATTACTAAAAAGTTATGCTAGTAAATGCACTATGTACATATATATTTGTATATATATTTATATATATATACTGTTTACATAGATCAACAACTTTTTTGAGATAATTACTATTAAAATTTATGGTAAAATTAGTAATTATTTGAATCTATGGACAACACTGACCACGCCCACACAGTCCACGCCTCAGCAAGAAACAACTGCACAGTCTGCACATGTACTTAGGTGGTGAGCCTTTAGCCCGTCAGTCGCTTTTACGACAGCCAAGGGAAACTCTATTTCCTTGAGAGGGGTTGGTAGTATTATTTTGATGAGGCCATCGCCGCTCTTTGCTGTTGGATGTATGTGCAGTCTTTAGTTTATTAGTCACCTTTTACGACTCCCAAGGGAAGGGAGGGGTTGGTAGTATTATTTTGATGAGCCCATCGCCGCTCAATGCTGTAGGATGTATGTGCAGTCTTTAGTCCATTAATCGCCTTTTAGGACACCCAAGGGAAGAGATGGAAAGACTGCACATACCTACTATCCAACAGCATAGAGCGGCGATGGGCTCATCAAAATAATACTACCAACCCTTCTCTTCCCTTGGGTGTCGTTAAAGCAACTAACGGGTTAATTTTTAATAAAATAAACCAATTCATATTGTATTGGATTGTTTTATTTCCTCGCATTCCTAGTGAAAAACATAGTGTAACACACGGCGCTAAAACCCATTAAAACTCGGTTTCTATTTACGCCCTAGCTAAAGCTCGGGAGTAAAACTACCTCATATATAATGAGTCATTGTATAACAATCTACTATTTCACCTTCTTATTTCTAATGTCTACGAGAACCCATTTAAATGAAACTCTTTCTATGTATTTAGAGATTTCAATGTATTTATTTTGTTACGCAAGTGACAATTTACCTACATCACGGACCCTGCACAAAGGGTTCGAATGGTCATGCCAAAGAAATATGCAAAATAGACGCCAAAATATTAGCAGATAGATTCATTCCCATTATACTTGATTTTTAGTTTTGATTAGAAGAAGAATCGTTTTCTTTGAGAAATTGAGAAACGTTATTGTAGTTTCGATTTGTAAATACACTTCGTTGAAAATATATTTTTTCTGTGCTACAGAACGTTACACGAGTAAAAAACCTACGTCATAAATAGTTGCAAAAACACTCTACCCACCGCTAAGCAGGAATGGGCTGGAATGGGTCATTCTGGTGGTCGCCCCCCTAAGTGGCCCGGCGTCGGCGTGCCGGCGCGTCCGTCGCCTTTGTTTTGTTGTAAGGAGCTTCCTATGTCGTTATTATGAAGGTTATTTTTTATTTGCTAAGTGTATCAGTAATATGAATCCTAACAGCTGGATAGCAATAATAAATTTTTTGGCCATCCAATATCGTAGGGTACTAAAATCGTAAAGCCGTTTATATTTTACAAAATACAAAATATACAAAAACTTACTTAGTACATAGATACGTACAATCATCGACCATACGACTATTATCCTCGAGGGCTTAGTCAGAGACTAGGCATTGAGGTCCGCTAAGGCAGTCCTCTGCCATATTTCACTTTTCACCAAATGCAACTGCATAAGTGCTCAGCGTGACATGTGCTGAGCCCATCGCCACTCTACGGATGCGGATGTATGTGCAGTCTTTAGTCCGTTAGTCGCCTTTTACAACACCCAAGGCTAGAGTGGGAGTGTTAGTATTCTGTGACCACTAAGCGACACGGTTAACAAATATACAAAATGGTAAAATGTCAAAATGGTAAAATGTCAAATGGAACGACGAACTGCTCTACCAACATGTTTGAGTCTCAATAAAGAGCACAGCAAAAGCAGGTGATTATAAAAAGTAGAGTAGAGAGTTCAGATAATTTGTGTCAATATTTAAAGTTAAAGATATCCGGTTCGTAACAATTGGAAAGCTCTGGCTACCTATTCCAAAAACATGATGTAGGTACTTGTGTATGATGTTTGTACTAGACTATCTAAAATGCTGGCACCGTATTAAATGAGTTCACCATCAGCCTATAAACGTCCCAACGCTGGGCGTCAGCTTGCCTAAGCATATCTTCACAGAGATTGGGCCAACGCTGCCCCAGAGAGGGCTGGTGGGATTGAACAACTGCCATCTTATGACGACAATCGGGACCAAAGGCTTACCTGCCTTCTGAAGCACGGAGGAGCTCGAGCTGTTTTTAATTTGGTCACCTATTCAGTGCTCGCCATTGCAAAAGATGCTTTACTTGCAACATCGCAAGCCGAACACGCGCTAGCCGCTGCGCTATCGTTATATTAATACTGTGCCATCGAGGAGGAAACACTACGTGGAAGTGGCAAACACAAAAAACGACGTTTCGTAATCCTTTGTTTCCTCCTTCAGAACTGGACCTTTTCAGCATTTTAGTACTTTTCAGCTTCGGTTAATTAAAGAGATTTTCTATGTCTCCATGTTTGATTTTTTTAAACCAGCCACTTAATGTTTCTGAAGACGCCTTAAAACGGAGTGATTAGCCTAAATTTTGAAGGCTCCTGGTTGTTAAATAAATGACTTAATGCAAAAAAAAGAAACATACAGACGTAGAAAATCTCTTTCTTAAACCAATGCTGAAATAATGCAAAAATGATTAAACATGAAGACGCAGAAAATCTCTTTAACCGATGCTGAAAAAGTAATAAAAATTGGTCCAGTTCTAAAGGAGGAAACAGGGGATTCCGAAACGTCGTTTTTCTGTGTTTTGTATGAGAATTTTGCATGCCACTTCCACGTAGTGTTTCTTCTTAAGCTTTTCAGGATTAACGATATGAGCTCCTTATTGGCTTCTTCTTTTTATGTGAAAAGGAGGCAGACGAGCGGGTTAATCACCTGGAGAGTATCACCGCTGCCCATGAATACCCGTAAAACCAGAGGAGTCACAGATGCGTCGCCGACCTTGAGGAAGCAGGAGGATGTTTGAGGAACGAGAAGGTAGTTCTAGATTAGTTACTCATCCATTAAGGTAGAAAAATAAAGCAGTTGATATACATTAATAGGCGGCGCCATAAATCGGGCGGTGTTTATGAGGCCGCCGACAGTCCCGCCGCGCCGCGTAAAGTGACTCCCTTTGTTGCCGACTAAAGCAAGGAAAGTTTGCGGCTGTTACATGGAAACGACTTCCAAGGAAATGTATGCCATGCAATCATACGAGGCGAGGGCGGACATCCTTTCGGTATGCTCGAAGACTAAATTTAAAAATGTTATTATATTTTACACGAATGTTTCGCAGTCGGTCTCGGCTTCTAAATAAAATCATCATTTTTGGTGTATCTTTAACACTAAAGTTTTTCATAGACTGTTATATTTGTAGGCGAAGTACCTATGCCTATTTAAAATATCAAATGATGCACCATAAAAACCGTCATAAGCACAAGTCAAAACCACCATAAGAAACGTCACCGTTTTACCGATATGCCAAGACCTGATGATTGAGACGATAATAATTGGTTTCACTTTATTTATTTTACAAGTTTAGGTAACACATCAGGCTTCACAATAAATAACTCAATTGAAATATATTTTAATTTGTTTGATTTTAATTTTATGCCGCCTTTCACTGTAATACATTACTTGTAACACGTAATCTGTTACTTTTTATAGATTTCATATCCTTCCCGCCGAAGTGTTCCCATCATTTACATAGTTCTAAAATCATGGTTACCTTACCCGCAATAATAGGGCACGCACTTTAGTCAGAGTTAAGTAATAAAATGCTCAACTTAAATAGTTGGAGGCAACATGGCGGCGACGGGCGCGAGTGTCACCCCACACGAGGCCGTAAACCCCCTCAAACCCCCGCTAACCCCCCGCTAGGGCCCAGGAGCCAGATAAAATGTACGCTGTAACTTGCGTATGAACACAGTTATAAAAAACGCTGATAAACTCTATTTTGGGAAGAGAACACATTCCGTACTTAATTTATGCTTTGTTTTGCAAACAGTTCGTTGTTACGCCATTGTTGGAGCTAGTTATGTAAATAGGCAGAAGGTATTCGTGAAAATGGGAACCGAGCAAGTTACAAATTAGTTTTGAGACGACCTTTGTGCCCCTGTGAAGAGGTCAGATTAATACGTATAATAATAATACCTATGTAAAATAAACCAGTCATCATCAGCAGCTTCAAGACGTCCACTGTTGGACAAAGGCCCTCCACCTAACTTTATAGTTTTGTGGATAAGTAACAATATCTCAATACCGAAATTCGATTTCATCAAACAAAACCACAAAGGGAAAACAAGAACAACAGAGCAATAGAATGTTATGTGGCGTAAGTGATACAACCGAAAGCTGTAAGCGACGGAGAATCAAAGCAATCCGGACTCCGGAGCGATATTAATTTAGATTTCCATGGCCACGTTCACAACATTGAGGTATCTAATAGAACTAGAGACGCCACTATTTAAGGTCTTATGACTAAAACATGATATGTCAGTAATGTCAACATTCATCTGGAATCCGTTTTCGATTTGTTTGATTTTTATTATTCTTCATACTATGTATATAATTAGTTTTTAATTGAATCTTAGTTTTAGATTAGATAAACTTTAATATGGACGCTTATTATTAATCGTGCTGTGTACACATGTTTTAGATAGGAATTTAGCTCTTATACAAATTGTGATGCTTTTTTGTTATGTTTTAATTTCTATCTGTTTTGTGTACCTAATAAACAAATAAATAAATAAATAAATAAATATCATGGCCTAAACATACACAGACTTACACTTAAAATGTAAATGAAATTTTTAACTTGTAGTTAACGGCAAACATCGATGTATTATCATATTGTATACCAGTATTGCTGCAAGTGAAGTAGGTTGACTCAGTATTAGGCTTTGAAAAGTACCTATATCTAATCGGTTTAGGTTTAAAGTGGACATCAATGTTTGCCGCTCTCCGGAGTTTTGAACGCATTCCGCCAACAAGTGCTGAACATCGTCAATCGTTCCACAAACATCACAATTAGTGGAGTCTACTTTATTCATCAGAAATGCAAATTTGTTTGATGGAAAGTGGCCAGATCGAAGTCGGTGCATAGTTATTATGTGAAATCTACTTAGCTTAATGTTACCAAACCATGGAATTGGGATTGGTTCACATTGTATGGTTTTGTACCATAGTCCCTTTTCTTTCGACCTTTTGTACGACGCAATTTGTGGCCGCACGGTCCACAATCGCTTGAATCACTCACAATCGCTGAGAAGCTTGCAGCCCATGGGCCGCAACTCAGTGCGCAAAAACTTGCTTACGGCGTTTTCTCTAGTTACAATACCTCAATGGTTCACAATGGTGCTCGTACAAAACTCGGTTCCGCTTCGGCGGCGGCGGGCGCGGTGGGATCCGCGGAGCCGCACAAAGGAGCTAATGGGCCGCGCGATTCCCCGCGCGCACGGCCGGGGGACGCCGCTATAGTTATCCTGATTAACTGGGTGGTCGAACTTACGAGGTTACGCCATTCAGCAGATTTAAGAAAACTATATACTTACTTTTACGACAATAAAAATTACCATCGAAAAAGTTTTGTGTTTCGGAAAACTACGGCGTAAAAGATGAGATTGTAAATAGTATAAAGACTAGATGAGCGATTCTGTTTAAGATCTGGTTTAATAGCATTTGAAAACTTAAACCACACAAAGGTTGAAACACTATTTCAAGATAAGCCTTATATGCCATTATCGTCTTCACCTCAAAATCTATAACACAACGGTTACAAGCAGACAAAAAGCCTTCGCGGTAAAGCCCTTTCCATGTTCATTTTCTGGGTTACGAACAAGAGCTCACTATCGGGGCAGCCGTCAAAATAAATTACCACTTGTAATTCTATAGAACAACACACATAACGTTTCGCCCGTCGACTCGAGCCACCATTCAACTCTATCTCGTACCCGAAAGGTATATTTCACTTTGGCTAAAATCCGTTTTATAGATATAGAATTGCCGGTAAAACATTTTCACATTATCAGAGTACTTTTTTGTGTCGATATTATAATTTGAACGGACCTTTGTTTGGTCGGTATAATGCCCTTCTATTATGTACTTTAAATTGCGGCTCTACAAAAACTCTTTGCATATAAGTATACTTGAAGCTAACTGAAGCCTTTTAAGTCTTATGCGGACGTCACTCTACCTCAATTGGTAATCTTAATAAAAATAAATAACCTTAACTGTTTTTTTATTTACAAACTGAATTGGTTCGTTACAAAAAACAGATTAATGAAGGACACACACGAAATTTTCTAGACGAATGTCGCTAATAAAGGCAAGTGTAACGAAGGCAATTGCCAGGGATTAAGCCCCGTCCCCCCCGTCCCCCTCCTTATTGAAACGATTCGCAATCGCATTGATCTCCGCTTCAGTAAAAATTCGTAAACATGTTTACGATTTTGTTTACTGGCACTGAGGAGCGATTTATTCATTACTCCGCCCGCTAGGCATACGGTAATAAGGCCTTTGATAAGGCTTACGCGGAGTAAACAACAATAATGTCGGGTATAAGATTCCATTAATATACCATAAGCTTATACATAATGTCGACGATGTACACAATTGCTTTGTTTTTTAAGTTAATACGAGTACATCACACATATTATTATTCACACGCAAAAAATAGAAACAGTCGGATTAACGTAACATAATGTACTCGCAATTGTAGGCTACTTTGGGTTATAAAAACACATACACAAATAGCACACACATACATTTTTACATTAAATATTTATTATAACATAAATAAAAACAGTAATAATATAACATTAACCGTGTAGAGTAGCGGTAAAAGAATACTATCACCCTCTTCTCTTGGGTGTTGTAAAAGGCGACTAACGGACTAAAGATTGCACATACTTCCAACAGCATAGCGCAGCGATGGGCTCACCATCTGTCACGCTGAGCACATGTGCAGTCGCTATTTGGGGAAAAGTGGACTATGACAGAGGACTGCTTTTGCGGTCCTCAATTCCTCATTGCTTAATAAATTGAAACGTGATGTTTTGCACAAAGATTGTAAAGATTGCACGAACTCGATACCGCCAAAAACTTTTTAGCTAAGAAACTTTAAAAGATATCCACTGGTGGACAAAGGCCTCCTCCCTCCCCAAGATTCCATTACGCGTGGTGGAGATCTTTGGATGGACGCCACGTGCCGTCTACTGCTGCTCGCATCTAGCTGGCCGCTCTCGACCTTCACCAGATCATCGGCCACCTTGAGGGAATCCTGTTGACACTGCGTCTTCATATGCACGGTCTAGGGAACTTGGCATAGGTAATCTTATATTTGGTTAGATATGTAAAACCTCAAACAGGATCCGTGTTCTGTTATCATAGTTATCAAGTGAGTATATACACAGTATAAATATGAGCTAAAGCAGTAAGGAAGCTACGTACAAACGCTCGAAACGACGCACGTCTTTACAGGGCCCCTAAGCGGACATCGCAGTGCTCTCAGTAGTGCGTATCGCGTCGAGACGAGATGTACTGCGGGCGCTGTGCGCGCGATTTTTAAAAATGCCGCGAGTGTATTGCGTAGTATACGGCTGCTTGAACTCGGCTTCTTTAAAACCGGAGCTTTCGTTTTTTAAACTTCCTGCTGATGTTGAAAGGTAAGAATGATTTATTATTAATTTTTTATATTTAAGCGTTTTATTAACGCTTAAATATACTTAAGTAAAATTTTTTAAACACTGAAAACAGACGACAACCTCAAAGTCAAAAGTCAAAAGCCAGACCTCGGTAGCCAAGTGGTTAAGGTTCGATTCCCGCCTGAGGTTGTCGTCTTTTTTCAGTGTTTAAAAAGTTTTTATTTATTATTACTAAATAAAAAGCTTTTTCTTTTAAATAAATCGTTTGGTTGTTTAGGTGATATTTGCCGTACTTACTTAAGTATATTTTTTGAGCGCGCGTTATTTTAATGGTCAAAAATAATAAGAATTGATACTACGAAACTTCGTAGTATCAATTCTTATTATTTATTCGTTAGTAAACTTTGCTATGAAAATCGATATCTGCGGATCTGTGTGGTTTCTGACAATGAATCCATTATTAGAATGAGAAAAAGTAGCCGCCATATTGAACATTTCAGTTATTTAACCAATTGCTTTGAAAATCGATATCTGTGGATCTGTGTGGTTTCTGTCAACGACTCCGTTATTAGTATGAAACAAAATAGCCTCCATTTTGAACTTTTTAGTTATTTAACCGATTGCTTTAAAAATCGATATCAGGGGATCAGTGTGGTTTCCGACAATGAATCCGATAATAGAATGAGGATAGCCGCCATCTTTAAGTTATTAGTTTTTAATTTTTTTTTAATTAAAATTGACGACAGTTATGCTTTGCTAGTTATCTCAAAAAAAGCGCTAACTAGCTGAGATACAGCGCTAACTAAACAAAAACTTTTTCAATTTTACAAAAATAAGAGGACAACCCTAACGCTCAATTGGCGCGTAGGTATATAAAACAAGAAAAAGGCCGAGCTTCCGTACTGCTTTAGCTTATATTTATACTGTGCCTACTGTGGTATAGATCTGTGTAAGTAAACTGTATCCTCGTAGTCATACTGATATGACAAATTCGTATGACCACCAGGAAACGGTGTTTTATTTTTTATAATTTTGTGTCTCTATGATTTAATTAACACAAGTCTTTTATTACTTTTATTTTATCTTCAAGAACGTCTATCTAATAAACTTCCTTCCTCGATCACTGAGCACTTTAGTTTAAATATCATATTTAGCTTTACTAGATGTTGACAAGCGCCTGGCAGATTACTTAGTCACGTTGACTCATTACTATAAAGTATTTAGCGAGTATCTTTGCTGACTATACTTGTTAAGACTGAATGTCGTCTTGCTGTTTTATGTTTATTACGTAGATAAGTAGTTCACCACAGGGTTTCCATATTATTATGCTATATATTATGATACGGAAAACACACCACTGAGAGTATCACCAGAACATACAAAGCGCCATCTTTGTAACTTCCATATTAGTTTATTTGAACATACTCAACATTTTATAATTAACTGTTTTATATTAAATATTTTGTGAAAAGTGGTTTAAAAAGAAGAAGCGAGTGTAGAACAGCAAAATTTCGAGTAAGTATGTTGATCGCTATTTTCTTGAGTCAGATGAACTTAGGTTTCTTATTTTTAGGAGATATATTAGGATATTTATGTGTACGTTTTTTCTGAGATGATCTTTGAACCGAAATAATCAATTTAATCTAAAAGTTTCATCGTTTTAGCATGTCTTAAAATTATAGGTACCAAAATAGTAGGTTCGTATCATAGAAAGATGGCGAGATTGTATCGCAAAGTGCCTACACAAAAATGATGCTCAACTGTAATTACGGTGGCATTGGATAGTTCACGATCGCTGATGGCTCACCGCTGCGGCAGGGTCAATGCACTGTTAAGGCTTTCGTTTTCAAAATCAAGGCAATTATATGAAGTGCTAAAAAAAGTTTTTGTTATAGTATGTTACTGAGCCAGCAAATAAGCATAGCTCGCTCGATGCGATGGATAGCAGTTATGGTAGCCTATGAAAAATAATTAGTCAGAGACTAGGCAATCGGGACAAAAGCAGAGCATTTGCCCAGTCTACGTTTCACCAAAGCAGCTGCACATGTGCTCGTGGTAAGTGTGGTGAGCCCATCGTCGCTTTATGCTTTATTTTTTTTTATGTAAGAAGGAGGCAAACGAGCAGGCGGGTAACCTGATGGAGAGCAATCACCGCCGCCCATGGACACCCGCAACACCAGAGGAGTCGCAGATGCGTGGCCGACCTTTATGAAGGGAATAGTGTTCAGAAAGAATAGGAATTGTGAGAGGGGGTGGGGGGAGAACTCCGGAACTCTCACTGGATGAACGAAACACATCAACACCAAGTGCCATTATTTCACGCCGAATATTCGTGAAAGGGGAGTATTACCCCGGACGAGCCGGCCCAATGCGTTGCTGCAACGTAGCGTGGCTCTACCACTGTCAGTATCACTCATTTAGCACCACCCAGGGGTCACGTGTAGGGTCTCAAGGGTAAACCTACGGACGCGAGTAACTTTTAACCCCCGTATGTGCAGTCTCCAGTTCATTAGTCGTCTTTTACGACACCTAAGGAGAGATGGGGTGGTACCGTGGTAGTATTGTTTGAGCAGTGAGCCGCCGCTACACTGCTCTATATGTTCTGTAGAGTCATTCCTCTATGCGATGCCCCGTCATTTCGCTGGATCTTTATCATTCAAACTGAAATAAAGCAATGCAAAATAATACTACTGGTCAATAACTTATGTTGTCCAATACATGCATACATATAATCACGAATATTATCACCGAAGGGTTAGTCAGAGACTAGGAAATGAGGACAGCAAAACCATACCATATAGTCCACTTTTTACCAAATAGCGACTGCACATGTGCTCAGCGTGACAGGTGGTGAGCCCATCGCCGCTCTGTGCTGTTGGATGTATGTGCAGTCTTTAGTTCATTAGTCGTCTTTTACGACACCCAAGTGAAGAGAGGAGGTGATAGTATTCTTTCACCGCCTCGCGACACGATTGTCCAATACATCTTGGCTTAGGTAGAGTCTTGAGGAGTCGCAGATGCGTTGTAGAGTTAAGGAAGGAATAGGTCTTGTAAGGGGCCTCCGAAACTCTCGCTGGCCGGACGAAACACAACATCAGCAAGTGCCATTTTTTCACGCCAGATGTTCGTGAGAGGGTGGTATAACGCCGGGCGAGCCGGCCCAATGCGTGCTGCAACTCAGCGTGGCTTTACAAGTCAGTATCACTCATTTAGCAACACCCAGGGGTCAGGGGTCTTAAGTAGAGATGGGCCGAATGTGGTTTGAACCGAATACGAAACGAGTGCCACCTGTGGAGGCTGGTCTGCTCTTTCTAACTTATTTTTTTTATTAGTATATTAGTAGTTGTAGTCTTACTTTTCTTTTTCTGTACTGTAAGACATTGATTACATTGATTATTTTATATTGATGAATACCTGAACTTTTTATTTTTATTAATATATTTTTTATTTTTATGTCCTTGTAGTTGTTTTGTTTTTATTATTGTAATGGAAAGTGCCCTTCTATCATAGGGAGGGCATTTTAATTGACGCTGTAAAACAAAGGGAGAAAAGAAATGAACTTGCTGAGTTTGTTGCCGGTTCTTCTCAGTACAAGGCCCCCGCCCATAGTTAGCCTTACGAACCGATGGCATAATGACATTCTTAAGTGCTGTACCCTAAACATGGCCTAACCTGAATAAATGATATTGAATCTAGAATCTACGAACTTCGGCCAAACATTCGGTAAAATACAAAATTCGGCAGAAAGTTCGGTTCTTTTCACAGCGCTTTCTCTAGTATAACAACACGTTCTAATCTAATTAGTTTACGCGCTACCTTACATTCTTGGTATTACATCCCGCCCACAACCCACTCGCACTTCGCGACAAAACCCCGCATCTCCGGGCCCGTCCGGTCATTAGAAAATACGTAAAATTAAATTAAAATTAGATATTTTTCAATTGGTAAATTTAATATCAGTTTAATTTAATTTTTGTTATTTTGGTAAAACTACATTATTTTATGTTTAAAGGAATATCAGTTTAATTTCTTTTTTGTTATTTGTTTCAACTACATCATGTTATTTTTTATAAATTAATCAGTTTATTTTCTTTGCTTAAAAAAATGTGTTAAATAAGTACAACAGAAAATGAATATGACATTTGGCTCGGACTTCCTGCTCGCGAGCCGTGGCACCCGTTGCGAGCGGTCCCCGCGAGTCAAAGTGAGCCAGTGCAACCTTTCATGGTACGTTTACACGCTTGCCGAAGCTTGGCAAGCGTCCACAAGCTCCAAACTTATACAAACGCTTGCGCGTCATTTACACGCTTGCGTTAGTGTGTTTTAGACAAGCAAGCATGGCAGACACGCAGAAAATGTTTTCTATGGTAACAGACGTCGAAGTTGTTTCGCGCGCTTGCATTTGGTTTCATCATCATCATCAGCGAAAAGTTTGGCCGAAACGACACCAAACACGCGCCAACGTCCAACGTGTAAATGCGTCGCTAACGCAAGCTTCCTTTGATCTGTGTTCAAAAACCGACACCGGTCCGGATCAGCGACAAGCTCTTGCAAGCTCACGCAAGCCACGCCAAACTCCCAGTTCACACGCTTGTATTTGTGGACGCTTGCCAAGCCTTGGCAAGCGTGTAAACGTACCATCAAATTTGCCGCTGGTGCCACGGCTCGCGAGCAGGAAGTCTGAGCCAAACGGCTCGCGAGCCGTGCTCGGCCGGTGTGGACGCGGCTTATGATTGTTGGTTTTATTATTTTTGCCAAAATGGTTAAGTAATTTTCCTTCTACCGAAAGTTCGGCATTTGAACCGAATGAGGCTGAATGCCGAAGTTCGGTTCAAGCTGCCGAAATTTGTTTAAACCGAATTTGAAACGAATTTCGGCCCATCCCTAGTCTCAAGTGAAAAAAAAGAGTTTATTCCGTTAAAATAGTTTTAATGCAATGCAACGCGAAAGTTTACAGTTTATTCTGATTCTGCTTTACCTTTTTGGCTAGCAATGTAGCGTTGTCGTTGTTGTTAGCGCGTCTCATCAATAGAAAAATTTCACATGGCGACATGAGTCAGATAAAAAATGCTTCACTGGTCACGGTCAGTAAGTATAATAAGTTTAATAAGCCATAAATATTTATATAATAAACAAATGTTAATAGATACCTCATTGTGGTGTTAAGGCATTTTCAAGTCAATTGAAATCCTGTAGTGATAATTGGAAAACGTTAGATAAGGGCAAAAAAAGTTGTGAGGCAGTAAATTATGCGTTCTGTAGCATTATAGATGGCTGAGCCATTTTCTATAGAACAATAACTCAATTTTCCGCTCCGCGTGTCGTGACGAGCATCCCGGCGCGCTGCGACCGGTTGCTATGGAGCTCAACAATGTAGCTTATTTGTTAATTAAAAATACATTAACGTTTAAATAACATTAGATTTCTATACAGTATTAGATCATTTAAAGGAGTGGTTGTATAATTCTTGTAGCCCGTACCCAGAGAATTCATCGTCGGTCGTTTCCTGTGTCTACCGATGTCGCTTAAATGTACAAAGATTAAAGTAATTGTATCCGTTTTTAAATAGCAAGAAACCATATTTATTTGTACGTACCTAACCATGTGAGTGATATTCTCATGGCACTGCTGCTGATCGACGTCAAGCTGGCGAGAGCTCTTCTGCGTTTACCTAAACGAATGAATAAATAAATAAATAAATTGTATTAGTTACTGTTCTATAACATAGCAGTGGCAACTGCGAGTTGTGCCCTTCGTGCAACGAGAAGTGAGCGAGCTTGACAGCTCCGGTTACCTTACTGGACAATAGGCAGTGAACTACACGTGTTCACGGGGAAACTCTCCCAAGACACTAGTCTTATGAGTACCGAATGAAGAGCGCGCTGCGGCGGGCACTGATTTGGCGTCAAGACCTAACGCAAATGGTCTCCTGCGCGAGTGTTCTACTGGCGCAGGGACGTCTTGCACTTCTTGCATAACCTAACGGTTGGTCTCGAGGTGCCAGTACAAATAAAACTTAGTGAATTAAGGAGAGGGGATGTTCTATAACATAATCCCTACCTACTCACCCCATAGATAGGGTATCGCAGCTGGAACTACGGGTCCGGCTGTGTTGCTCAGGGGTACTAGGGGGTTCCGGCTCCATGCCCCCCGCTGGTTGTGCCATAACCGGCGCCTCCGGCGGGATTCAATAGAATAGAACATTTTATTGCATAACTGTTACATTGTATCTTATTACTAGGTGTAATTGTAATAGGTCGGTCCTAACAGTTACCCATAACGGGCATTACATAAGTTTATAATTATTAGATAACCATGGCATGTTCATTAATTAGTACATAATATAATCCAGGGGTATTTGTATAATATATTAAATGTAAAATAGAATAAAAAATTAATAACAATAGCCATGTCAAAATTACAATTATTTAAAATCAAAATATTCGTGCAGGTCATAAAATACATTACAAAATAGCCATTCCTTTAACGTTTTCTTAATTTTATGTTCAGGAACTTGTTTAACATGTATTAGTAATTTATTATAAACGCAGACAGCAGACACGTAGGCACTCTTTTCTAAAATAGCCGATCTAACTCGCGGTAAATAAAGGTCATCAAAAAACTTTCTAGTTGTTTTTCTAACTTTCATTTCAGACTTCTTTGCAAATATATGATTGTTACTTCGTACAAATTGACAAATTTCTAAGATTATATATGGCGGTAAAAATTAATATCTTTTTCTCTTTAAAAATGGCACGCAAGGAGTCTTCATATTTTATTCTAAATATTGTTCTTAAGCACCTTTTTTGTAACAGGAAGGTACTTTTTACATTAACTGAGTTACCCCAAAATATTATCCCGTAGCTTAGGACGGAATAAACGTTTCCATAGTAAGTGTTGATCGCTACCTCTACAGATGATACGTCAACCAACACCGATAAAGCGTAACACAAGCCATTGATTTTTTTATTAATTTTATCAATATGGAGTTTCCAGTTTAAATGACTATCTAAGACTAAGCCCAAAAACTCTTTATTTTCGACTTCATCTATTTTTGTGTTGTAATGTTGTTATTCCGGACGTAGGTTGGACTCGTAGTGGCTTGTGGTGAGCTGTAGAGCTTGGGTATTTTCGTTTGTCCTGGTATTGTGTGCCAGGACTTCCAAACTCGTGCACAGCGAGCGGGGCTTAGTAGCGGCCTCTGTGGGGCCAGAAGCGAAAAGTCCTGCGGGGAACGTGAGTTTCCCTTTAAGTTGGCAGCTTTGTCCGGTGGTTCTCATTGGACATTGGTGTTGACATCTCCGGTACTAGTCTGGAGAACTAGTAGAGGCGGCCCCCTAGATGCCGTAGCCTCTGGTCCAGCCAGACGTGTAGGACGTGGGAACTGGCTAGGCGCCCGGGTGGGTTCCGAGAAGTGAGTATGCTTACCTCTCCGCGACCAAGGTGGACACTTGGGAGTTGACTTTAAAGTCGACGACCCGAGCAGTGGCAACTGCGAGTTGTGCCCTTCGTGCAACGAGAAGTGAGCGAGCTTGACAGCTCCGGTTACCTATCTGTACAATAGGCAGTGAACTACACATGTTCACGGGGAAACTTTCCCGAGACACTAGTCTTATGAGTACCGAATGAAGAATGCGCTTCGGCGGGCATTGATTTGGCGTCCGATGGTCTTCTGCGCGAGTAGTTTACTGGCGCAGGGACGTCTGGCATCAGTGTTACCAACTTAATTTTTAAAAGAGAGCTAGATCACCAACGAAAAAGAGCTAGAATAGAGCTAAATTTTCTGGAAAAAAAGAGCTAAAATAAAAGACCGTTTAAAAATAAAATAAAAATTATTGATAAAAAAAACGAATTATGATATTATTTTCTTGTAAGTTTAATGAGAGATATTTACGATTATTCGTCGTCAGAACTATCGAAATTGAGAACCAAATTCACTAATTCTAATCCACTTGTGGTTGGTCCTGATGAGTTTTTCTCATCATTAGTTAGTAGCCATGGTACCAATTCTTTTAGGACTTTTTTTTGTACTTCATATTTGTGGCAGTATTTTTTGCAGCAACGAATGATCGAACGAAACAAAATACTTAATGAAACTAACGAAATAAAACAATACAACAATAAAATAGAGCTGATTAATTGAAAATAGAGCTAAATTTAGCTCTAAAAGAGCTAAATTGGCAACACTGTGTGGCATTTCTTGTATAACGTAACGGTTGGTCTCGAGGTGCCAGTACAAATAAAACTTAATGAATTAAGGAGAGGGGATGTTCTATAACATAAATGATAGGTTTTTGGACATCTGGAGTATCTAATGGTGACCCTTCTTTAAAGCGTTCGATTGCCGGTATTAGTATATCCGTACCGTACAAGCATTCCTTAGTTTGGGACTATTTCTTGCCCCCAACAGGGAGTGCATAATATGAACAGAGGTAACTATTAAGAGGATTTCACCCAAACAACAATTAATATTACAATTTGGAATTGACAAAGCTATAAAATGTATTAAATCATTTATTCATCATCATCAATACATTTATTATCGCTGTACAAATAACGAAATCTGCCTTCTAAACCCTCCGCTGTTAAACCAAGCCAGCGCGTTTACAATACCGTTCCCAAATTAAGTTACTTTCGAAGGGAGCTTCTTGCAGGAATATCCCATTACCTATAAAATTACGCGTGAATAGGTGAAGGGATGCGTTAGTTGTCCATCGCAGTCAGTGGCCAATGCGAGCGAGTGTGGGCCAATAACACTATTGTGTGATCCTTTGTCTGTGCGGCGGGTTCTGACTGTGTGCCTGCGAATTATTTGGTAAAACCTTAACAAACTTATGATAAGTTATGGCACGACATCACATGGTAAGCGAAGAAATGTTGACAGCAACCTGAGAATGGAAGTAAATAAAAATTTGATGACGAAATGTAGTGCATATTTTTAGCAATACTGACAAGGGTATAAAAATTGTAACAATAAAGCTCAAACATCGGATATATTATTTTCTACCTATCTATCTATAATAGAGAAATAATAAGGCGAGTAAATGTTTTATTATTCTGAAAGAAAACAAAGGATAGGAAATATAAATTGTTTAATTGCATAAAAACTTGTTGTGTAGCGGCCGGCTCACTGCAGAACTGCAGAAACAACTCAAGGTGTCACTTCTTAATTATATTAAAAAGTACAAAGATTCTTTAGATCTTTATTAGGTTTTGAAATAGATTTAAACATAAATAAACTGTAAAACCAACGGTAAATTACAGTTATACTCATTATTAAGACAAAGCATTAAAACCTAAATCATTCGGAAATATTATGATGTTAGGTAATTTAAAAGAAAATGTTCTTTAAATCCCATTTTTTCAACATTTTTTCTGTAACATGTAAAAAATGCTTTCCGGATTAGGTTCCTCTAACTGTAGTTTAAATTATTAGTGGCATTCGGTAGCGACCCGGCAGTGTCCACAGATTATGTTAATGACACGGCTCCTTACTTTCATTCCTATTGTGGGCTGTTTGGCGGGTAATCTATTGTGATTGTCTGTCCGTCTTTGTGTTTTTATGTATGGACTCTAAACTGTTTTGGGTTACTTTGCCATGAAGTAATTGTCAAGCGAACTGAAAATCGAACCGAAACAGAGCTCGTGGGATCGGATCACTCTATTAACGACCATTGTTGTGTCACACGGGTGGACAATAAATGGCTAATTTGTACTTCATTATACAAACTAATTTAAGGGAATTATATCTCACAACCTATTGTGATGGCAAGCGAGCATGTGAGCGGACATAATTTTCCTTAAAAATTTAAACAAGCGTACCTGTAAGCTCCCGCACAATGGAAGAAAACAAATTGTATTAATTTAAGCACAGCCTACAAATAACCTTCCTCGAGTATCTACCTAAGAGAATCTCATCTATGTAAGAGAAAACTACTACGAACACAAATATGAAGGAAATCCAAAATATTTATAGCTTTTTCAACGCAAACAATAACATTGGAAAGTTATCACAAGAAGCGCAGACATCTTGATCACTCGTGTTTTCAATGGAAACGGCAAAAAAGAAACGCCTCTTGAAAATGCGTTAACGAACGCAGGCATCACTTTGGAAAAAAGTAACAATGGGAATGAAACAATACACAAAATGTTATTGCACATTTAGTCGGCAGGCTCTGAGCCCACAATCGATGCCATCAAACAAGACAAACTCGTCTATTAACCTAATGTTGCTGTTTCTAGCCGGCGGTATCGGTCGCTACCGGTGTGAACCGGCTCTGATGGTAACCCGCGACCACGACGCGTTATCTCGCAGTAATGTACTGTAAAATGAACAGTAACTAGTTTGAAGCCGATTTCTTTACCATCATATACGTAGATACGTTTATCTAACACTCGACTCGACTCTCAGCAAGTAGCACGCTACATGCAAATCTACACTGGGTTAATTTGCAAATGGATTTCGTCATTATTTAATATACTTTATGCTAATTAGCAGCTCTGAGAATCGAGCGGAATATTCGCGGAAGCGTACCGCGCTATGAAGTCCAATATTGGTTGAACGGCCACCTGTTTGGCCCACGCATGTTGTGAATCAGTGGCTAGTGCCTCAACCTGTAGTCTGAAGAGTTAGCTTACAACTACCTACATATTTTCTAAATTGATTTCAGACGCTTATGATGTCGACGCTCATTCTTATTTTTGTAAATCAACATCAAAACATTTTTAAATCTTTGGAACTACGGTGTCAATACTTTTTATAATAGCTATTGAATCCTTAACGTCGAATAAATCTATCTGTACTTCTTACTGTCATTACTCTTATACACATATAAATGATCCTTTTAAACTGTTGCGAAAAGAAACCCCTAAAAACATTATCCGTATGCAAAACAGCCAATTCGTCAGTGACCGAGCCAAGATTCAAGAGCACAATCCTATTGCGTCAGGCCGCCGCTAAGCCGAGGGTTGCATCATCACCACTCACCACCGGAAGGAGTTTACGGCCTGCATGGTGATAAGGAGCGTTGTGAAATGCGTGCGGGTTGAAATGTCACGTAGCTCAACTCAAGTACAATATGTTGCATATTTCGTATTTCCCTATTGTTGCTAGTTTCCTGAATGCGCAAGACAATTTAATTCCTTCTATGGTCTAGGGGCTTGCCACCTTATTTAAAATGTAAAGTGCGTATGATTAATATGTGTGTGTGTGCGTGTGTGTGTGTGTGTCTTTGTCAGTCGTTTATGGTAGATGAAACCGTAGAGACACCCATTACCCTTTTTCTAAGCTTATGATTAAGCACCATTTATATTTTAGCCTATTTTTTGAACTTTATTGTGATCAGTGTTTTTATTAAGGTTTTATTAAGGTAATTAATCTTGTATGTATTTATTCTATGTAAAAATAAGTTTTAAATATAGTAATGACTAATGACTGACAGTTTTTATCGGTGCGATCGCAGCACGCACGTAAGTATGTTTTGGAATTTCGGCTTAAGCCTGTTGTTATCTTAGTATGCTGGTCTGCTCTTGCAATCATATTTTTATTGGTAGTATTTAATAGTCTTTTCTTCTTTTTTTTAAAGATTCTGTTGATGTTGAGATGTTGTTTAGTTTATTTTAAATTGAATAATACCTGATTTTTTATTAAATATTCTTTGTATGTTGTTGTGTTGTTTTGTCATCGTACTATTTTTTATTTTATCTTGTAATGGAAAATGTCCTTCTATGATAGCACAATATTAGAAGCACGTGATGGTAGGAAGGGCATTTTCCAATTTGTATTGACGCTGTAAAAGAAAGGGAAAAAAATGCCCTTGCTGAGTTTCTTGCCGGTTCTTCTCAGTACAAGTTAGACTTACGAACCGATGACATAGCGATGTTCATCAGTGTTCAATTATTGTAGCATAAATTTAATAAATAATTTTGAATTTTTGTATAACTTGTTTTGATGTAGGTACTTTTCAGTGTGGTCTATTTTGTGTAGGTACCTAGTTAATAAATGACATTATAACTTTATATTTAGTCGTGTAAAACATATAAAAGCAAGCTTAAAACTGTAAACATTTCAGGGTAAAATAGTGTACCAACCCAGCAGTATTCCTATGAATGCCAGCATTCATTCTTCCGACAGCGTATATATCATACATCCAATTTCTACGTACTCTGTGGGAATTTCTCGGCGGACAGACGTTGCTTTAAAACTGCGGGCGAGTTTACAAAACCGTCACCGCACTGTAAATAAATAAAGGAAGCGGCGACGTAACACACGGAATATTTGCAGACACGCCCGCCTCAGATACTAATTGGTCATATCATGTAGCTATTCTTTTGCCTTGGCTATGGTAACAGAAAACTTTCGCACGACAAGTACTGGGTTTTCGAATAACTGACTAACGTCCGAAATTAATAACGTACCGAGTAATCTGGTCCTACTTTGCTACTAGGGTGGTAAAAATGCTCCACTTCCGAAAAAATATTAAATCTGATTTTGCGTACTGATACTTACTATTTAGTAGAATCCAATATTTTTCATGATCTAGCCATTGTTGACAGATTATCAAAGTCAGCCATTAATATTTTCTATGATAATAATATTGATTAAGTTAATGATAATATGAAGGGCGTCCCACGGATATGCCACATGGAGGGAAAGTATACCTTAAATATTGTAGATGGAACATTTTACTGAAAGAAGACATTATTTGAATTTAAAAAACAATTTAAACTGCATTCATAGATATTTAAATAATTACATGGTTGAACCGGGAATCGAACCCGTTACATGAGAAAAATAATCATCCTGTAGCTTTATCATACCGATCGAAAGGCTCATAAGGATTATTTTTTTATTTGTGACACTATTAACATAGTGTCGCAAATAAAAGGAAGACCATGAATTTTAACATTTTTAATACAAAATTAATCAATTTATGTATGTATTTATTTCAATGTCAGTTGTATGACCTTAAGGCAATGTCAGCTTTTCATTTTTCTGAACAAAATTTCACATCAAATGTTAAAATACGTGGTCTTCCTTTTATTTGTGACACTATGTTATGTAGCAAAAAATAATCCTTAAGATGAAGCCTTTTGATCGGTATGATAAAGCTACAGAATGATTATTTTTCTCATGTAACGGTTCGATTCCCGGTTCAACCATGTAATTTTTGAAATATCTATGAATGCAGTTTAAATAGTTTTTTATATTCAAATAATGTCTTCTTTCAGTAAAATGTTCCATCTACAATATTCAAGGTACTTTCCCTCCATGTGGCATGTCCGTGGGACGCTTTGTATATGATAATAGAACCGCTCTACAAGGTGAAAATTTAAAAGTAAGTAAAATATTTTTTACATTTCCTGTATATTGCAATGAAAACAAAATGTCATATTTAAATTGATCTCTCATAAATAAAGGTGATTTTATAACACATCTGCTTTCTATTACCCTGATCTATCGGAGTAAAGTAAAAATGACAAAATATAACTAGAAATTATGGAGCAAAGTTACCTCTTGCATAAGAACTTTGCTCCAACAGAAATAAAAAAATTAAAATAGTTGGTCACTAAATACAATAATATACTTAATGTCAGGTTAAACTTTAATAGTACTATTATAAACACATAATACATCACATTACTGATTTAAACAAGATTTTAAAAGAAGTAAAATAAAAAAAATGTAGCAAATTTTGGTGCAAAGTAGGACCAGGTTACGGAATCTAAGATTGTTTAGCCTTCTAAATACAATTTTTTGTCTTAAGCTCCATACACACTAAGTAGTAGTAGTAGTAGTAGTAGTAGTAGTCACTCTAGTAGGCAAACAAATTATAGTTATTCATTTATTAGGTTATTAATAATTTTTGGCGTAAGTCAAACTTCTATCTAAGCATATTTTGGTGTTAGCCGTCCGATGATGATGTAGACAGACCTGAACATGCACGTGTGTAGAGTTGTGACCAGAATCTGTATGAATGAAATAATAGAAATAATTCGAATTACTCCTAAAGCCCTCCTAAAGCGTCTTATTTTAATAGATTTAGGATTATTATCCTCAAAGGGTTAGTCAGTGGCTGGGTGACTAGGCAATGGGGACCGCAAAAGCACTCCTGCCATAGTCACCGAGTTACACCTGCACATGTGCTCAGCGTGACAGGTGGTGAGCCCATCGCCGCTCTATGCTGTTGGGTGTATAAGATAAAAGATAAAGATAAATACATTTTTCATTCCTCTATCTCGAAAAGAGTATTTTTACTCTTCGATATCTGAGTGCAAAAGCCATTTTTATCCGCTAGAGGATAAAGTAAATTGAATTTAGTTGTGTTTTGGTGGGGTTTACTTGAAGTCCATTACATTTGCTCCATTCACAAATTGTAGCTGTTAGAATTAAGTGTGGTGATAGCTACATCTAATAGTTCTAATGGAACTTGCATACAGTAGGTCATCTGCATAAAGGTGGTAGGAGGAAGTTAGTTGATTTGAGATAAATTTATGAAAATAGCAAAGAACATGGGAGATAAAATGCCACCCTGCGGCACAGCAGCAGACGTATCGCTGCCGGCGTTCAAACAGATAAGTACGAAACCAGTCGATCACCGTATATGCAGTCTTTAGCACAGAATAATATATCTTTAGTCCGTTAATAGAATACTTTTTATCCCGATATTCCCACGGGAACGTGAACCACGCGGGTGAAACCGCGAGCGCTAGTACTACATATGTATAAAATAAATACTGAATGTCAGAGTTTCCTACCTACGATGAGGGATTACCTAGTGAAGATATTAAGTTTAAAAGTAGATGTTACATCCATAGACTCCTCAGACGCTGGATCTAAGCTGTTAGGTACAGACTATAATACCTTTAACTGCGGAATACTACAATGATTATTTGTTTAGTCACACGCATGCCAAATGTGAGTGGTCGATCACAAACCCAAGCCATGGTTATATTATTATTAACGCTATTATCCAAAATATGATATTCAATATAAAAAGGAATGAAACGCAATAATTAAGTAACGTCTTCATGAGAGTGGTACAAACCAGTGGAGGCTATTAGCACTAATTATGGAACTAACGCTCACCTTCAATTACCTTCCATAAAGAGAAAAAAAATTATGTACGCGCTAAGCCGTATCGCCGCGGCATAAAGTTCAAATCGTGGAGCACGTCAACAAGTAGTTTAGGTCAATATCACACATCTCTACGTTGGTGGAAGCTGTCTAATGGTACGAAGCAAAGCTAATTTCAATATTTTGTGACATTCACGTTTTGTTATTGGGAAACATTCGTCATTTCAATGGAATAATGTTGTAGCGTTTTATTGCTTGGCAACCGCGGGATAAACTCGTGTTATTGGTTATTTGTTCGACGACCTCCTTGGTGGAGTGGTTTGCACACCGGTTTTCATGGTGTCGCCATCTCTGAGGTCCCGGGCTCGATCTCCGGTCCGGTCAATTTAAAAATTGTTGTTTCTAATTTGTCTCGGGTCTGGGTGTTTTCTAGGGTGCGCTACATTTAATAGAACCACGTTAGATATATTTTCATTAATGTTGTTAATTTTACATAATGAACAATATATATAACAGTGCAGTGCGATGCGCGCTCGGAAACGGACGCGCTCCATTGCGCAGTAAGAATTATTAATAATTCGCGAGTTGCGCGGCAATAGCCGTTGCACGTCAGAGTGACTATGAGTTCCCAACTCATAGTCAACGAGTTGTTGGCGTTTACGAGGTCAGCATCTTGCAGATCTGCAAGTCCAACTTCAAGGAGGACGAGATTTGCAGTGGCAAGGTGCTGCTATTCCAGACGCTCGGTAAAGCCAACCAGATGCCATCTCGCCGGAGGGATGGAACAGAAAGAAGTCTCCAGGACATCATCAGCCTGCTGAAGGAGACCGACCCGGACGACGTGCCTTCGTTCGTGGCAAAGGAGCTTCACAAGCTGCCTCCCGTCACGTTCGACCATGTAGATGTCACCAGGCTGTTAAAGGACATCAACTTCCTCAAATCAAGCCTGGCCGAAGTAGTGGAGAAGTTAGAGGCTTCAAATAACACCATTGGTGAGTTGCGCGCCCAGGTAGTGTTACTAAGCAACACTGCTTCGGTATGTAGGTCACCCGAGGCCTCTTACGTAGGGGAGGTCAGCTCAGAGCGGCCACCTTAACTTTGACTTTAAAAAAATACCACTATAGAATCAATTTAAAAAAAGATTTTTATATCAAAAGAAAGGGAATTTAATAAGTTTTCATAACGTGTAGGCACATTTTGCAAAAACTTAAACGGTTTATTTTAATTTGTAAATTACTAAAACTAGTCAAAAAACCGCTTTGCCCGTGTTGGCCGCTTAAAGCGGCCATAGGGGTAAGGGCAAAGTGGTCATGCCTAAATTTAACAAGAAATTAATTTTAAAAAACAAAACACCAAAAATTTTAAAAAAACTTTTTAAGGTAAAATCAAAAAGTAACTAATAACGTTTCAAATTGAACAATAATTTCAGTCTTCATACTTTCTTACTAAAATCCATGTACCAAAAGTTCCCCCTGCGTAGTTTTTCTTTTGTAGTTGATGTCAACAACTAATACTCGTACTTAAATCAAAAAAATTATAAAACATTCTAATCATAAGTACTCGTAATACACAAAAACAAATTATTAAAGCGGCCAACTTTGCCCTTATTAATTGGCCACTTTGCCCTGACCGCTTTACCTTTTTCCACCATTTTGTTAAAAAAATAAACTCAGCTCACATTATTTATCCCATGTCGGAAGAAATGTTACACATTCAAAGCCAAATAGGTAAGTAACAATAGACGTGATACAATAAAAAGATTGAATTCTGAAGAGGTTTGATCAAAACAGGTTGAACTTTCCCTTTGCAAATGTCGCCCCGGCAAGGCGTTTACTCCACTCGGCACCGAACGACTGCTTGGTGCGGGGCGGGAGGTTGGCTATAATGGCACTAAGGCAACGTCGCGCAATCGTTTTTAGTTACCGAAAAATTGGGTGTGGCCGCTTTGCCTTCTATGGCCGCATTGAGCTGACTTCCCCTAAACACTCGTCGCGGGGCGCAAAATGCATCCATCAGCAGTTTCGAGTCGGCGCATATGGATGCGTCACTGGCCGCTGTCAGTGCGCGCGATGCCCCGCGCCCCGCCGCCCGCCCCTCCGGGGACGTCACGCGTTTGCGCGTCAACACCACAACATGCCTACGCTGCTGCGGCCGCCAGCCGACCTGTCGGCGCCGCCGCCACCGCCGCTCCGCAACCTGAGCGGCGACCGCCTCAAGGGAAAGAGAAAAGTAGCCTAATCCATGAGGCTACTCCTGCGGCACCGCAAGATCATCGTCTCGACGAAGAGGGTTTTGTCAAGGTCGAAAGGAAGAAGAGGAAGCCCGCCTGTCGAAACCTGTGCGGTGTCGCACCGACCGGACCGAACCACCTGCTGCGTCCAGCTATACCGACGACGCTGCTGTACGTGTCCCGACTGCATTACTCTACGAAGGCAGAGGAGATCGTAGAGTATATCAGAATCAAGCGCAAATTCACTCTGAGAGTCGAGCGATTGGAGTCCCGCCATAACGTGAATTTTAATTCATTTGTGGTGAGAGTACCGACCGACCATCTATCCACTCTGATGAAAGAGGAATTTTGGCCGAAGGGTGTCATGTTCCGGCGATTCCGTGGCCGGCTACCGGACACCGCGCTGCGTCGCACGGCGCCGTGTTTACGTGCAAATTAGTTTATTTCTTTAGTTTTATGTTATAATTGTATGTATGTTAGTCTATAAGGTATTTATGTTGCTATGGGCCATTGTAGCCTGAAATAAATAAATAAATAAAATAATTCTATTTAATATAATAGTAGTTTATTATAATGTTTATTTAATATAAAATCATTTAATATAATATTCCTTTGATTGAATTTCGCTTTACATAAGAATCATATATAATATTTATCATTTAATATATTTTTTTGTTATTATAAAGATCAATTCAAATAAGTTTTATTTAATCAACTTATCAATTGAAATAACTTTTGCCTTATATAAGTTTTAATTGGTATATTCATCATATGATATTATAACATTGCCCTGGTAACCTATCATACAAGTAACATAAGACAATAGCAACGCTGCTCTGCGCTTCGCGATTGTCTTAAATTTCGACGTTATTTTTTTATTAGACGTCAGAAATACTAGCTGCCCTACTCCTGTAGGTCACGTGATAGGTTAGAAATTTAAGACAATCGCGAAGCGCAGCGTAGCGATTGTCTTGAATTTCGAGGTTATTTTTTTATTAGACAACGAAATACTAGCTGCCCTTTTCCTGTAGGTCACGTGATAGGTTAGAAATTTAAGACAATCGCGAAGCGCAGCGTAGCGATTGTCTTGAATTACGAGGTTATTTTTTTATTAGACAACAGAAATACTAGCTGCCCTACTCTTGTAGGTCACGTGATAGGTTAGAAGTTGCTTACATCCTTGCTTATACAATATATCATACCTACAGAAATTTATTTTAAAGGATTATTTTATGTGTTCAATTTGAAACATGTTTATAGGAATAATTGATTGTTAGTTTTTAAGAATGTTAAATTGCTTGCTATATTAAAGATTATTATTCAAACCGAATATTCAATTAAATGAGTACTATATGTTTAGAATAATATACTTTTTTATTTTTATGATAACGATTTTATGCGAATAGTTTGTTATACGTTCTAAAATTATAACTTTTAAAATTAGATCTTTCGTTGATTATACTTTGTGATTATTATATTAAACAAAATTATTTTATCTAAAATTATATGTTGTAAACGTTATGACATTTGTTGTTATATCATACATTACACACCCAGTTTTCTATATTAAGTATGTATTTAAGTATTTTAAGTTTGTTTATCCGTTGTCTAGTAACCATTTAACGAGTTTCATAACAAAGCTTCTCTTGGGCTAGATAATTGGTGTGAGTGTAGGGGAGTTCATCTATTTTTTTATTTTTTTTATTATTTATTTATTTATTTATTTATATATTTATTGGAAAACTTAAAAATAATTCAGTAGGTATCTCTAAGGTACTGAATTCTTTTAATATCTGCTAACTCTGTATTAGCTATTTGCTGAACATAATATTTTCTTTTATTTTACATTATGACCAATTTATAATTATACATAATTTTTTAAACACTTAAATGATCACAATTATCTACTGTTCCTTATAAATACGTCCCCCATGCATACTCATAGGGATCCCAAGTATCCTTATAATGCTTTCGTGACATCAGCATTATCAGGTAAAAAGATTATTATTTTTTAAGTTAACATAAAGATTTTGATGGCCAATGGTCGACAAGTTGGTCCGACGATCTGGTGAAGGTGGCGGGTGGCCACTGGATATACACAGGCAGCACAAGACCGGTCGCGGTGGTGATCCTTGGAGGCCTTTGTCCAGTTTTGGCTGATGATGATGATGATGAAAAAAACATGAGAAAAACAACAGAGCTGTGTGTCGTCTCTTGGGTGTCGTAAAAAGCAAGTAACGGACTGAAGACTGTTCACACACCCAACAACATAAAATGAGCACACCACCTAACAGGCTTAGCACATGTGCAGTTGTGTTAGGTGAGACGTGGGCTGTGGTAGTGCGCTGCTATGGCGTGCTCATCGCCCAGTCTCTGTCTTACCCGTTGGGGATAACGGTCGCGACTGTATGATGTATGTATAAAAAAACATTACGAGGCAAACCGAAGCGAAATAGGTCAGAATAATTGTTGGCGATAAAACATCGTACGATCGCATTTGCATAGATCGAAATGGTAATAAATCGGCAATGACCTTAGCCGCAGACTCACGCGCGGTGTCACCGACAAACACATTTAAACTTTATCTTTTACTAGTCGCCACGGTTAGGTGCGATACCCAAAGGTCCTGGGTTCAATTTCCAGGTTGGTTGAACTGTGTTTCGTACTTTTTGATGCATACATAATACGGGTTTGGGATCACCACCCGCATCTAGCAAGACCGGTGCCCATGTAGGTGGGCACCGCTCTTGCCAGATGCGCGTAGCGTGATGTGATGCGCGTAGCGTGATGTGATGTGATGTGATGACTTGATTCCAATAATGGAGTGTTTTGCCCAGCTGTGGGACAGTATAGAATAAGTAACTGCACAACCGACGCAGCAGCTGAAATCCGGTTAAAGTTATCCTTTAATTAGACCACCCACGAAGGAATCGAGAAAGTTATAGGCATATCAAGTTGCTGCCTATTTTTGATCTACTGATTATTAATGTTTATTATTTTAAAGTCAGTGCACTCCGATAAAGCAGACAAACTCGCTTTCTCTTCAGTCTTCATTACTAAATACTGAAATTATTTTTTTTCAAAATATAATTAACTAAATGAATGATATCAAGGTATAAATGGAAGAATGTTTTTTATAATCGGGTTAATAGATCCTGTTTGTTTATAGTTATGTAGTAAGGCGGCTATGTACAAACAAACATTTTTACCTCTTTACAATAATAATGTCGGTGTATGTATAATGTATGTGTTGACAACCGGCCCATTCATTCCATTCACAGCGCAATATCGTTTTTTTCCAGGTCGGGAGCAGCCGTGCATGCGGGATGGCGGCCCCTTTGATCTCGGCAGTCTTCGCCAGCCACGCACCGGCGGGAAATCACTCATGAAGCGTTTGATTGTTGGGCTCGCACTGTCAAGCGAAGGGCAGTACCGTAGCTTGTGCAATGCTCACGACTTTTGTTATCATTAAGGCAGTCTGTCAGTTGTGACCAAGGTCTCGATTCTGCTATATTAAAACGTCTACTATCAAGCTTCGTGTGGACAACCGGCGGGAAGCGTTTCAGCACTGGGACAGTAGTTTCAGATGTCAAAGCTCACTTGATTTAGGTTATCTGAGTCAGGCCGTAGCTTCAGCCTCAATGTGGAACTAATAAAATATGAAAACGAAAATGCCACTTAATGTTGGTTGTTACGACAGTAATGGAACGACAACCAATTGGTTAAGCATGTGAGACTCCTGTCCAGGTTACTTCAACAATTATTTAATAAGATCCTGCCAGTCAAATAAACATAATAGGTATAGAAGTGCTTACGATTTGGACAAGGCTTGTTACTACACTTCATTGCTCGTACCTAAATATAATTTGTCAATGCCATAATTAAATCAATAATGTTGAAAGGCCTTTAAATCTAGTTTAGCTGTTGCTAGCCAAACTAGATTGAAGACCTTTCTATACAATATGAAGCAATAAATAAAGATTATGTATGATTATGAAAGTTGGATATTGCTATACAGGAAACATATATCTTAATTATAATGATTGTAAGGCATTCTAATATTTGCGACTAGTAATAGCAGGGCCGAAGGGAGTGGCACGAGAAATCCTAGGCAGATAAATGCAAAGCTATTTGAAGATACGGTACTGGTATGGTACTTTGTGCTCTGCGCGACTTGGTTGCAATAATTTTCCGTTAGTTGCATATTTCTCGGTAACGCTCCCCGTAATCGCTGCGATTATTACGATTTAAAATAACTACCTATTGTGATTTTTTGTTTCGTGTACCTACATAAGCTTATATGCTTCTTGTTGACTTGTGTTATAGGAAAATTCCGTGAAGGAAGATAAACTACACCATTGATAAACTTCTTTTGTGGCATGAGTCATGAGAACATAATAGTTAAGTGTTTTCACATCATCATTTCAGTTATCATCATCATCAGCCTTTAAGTACTTACCTATCTCACCGCTAGAGTCAGGCTTTCCCACATGACCAATAAGTAACACATGAATATTGGGCCACCACGCACCATGATGACGCGAAGGCGGTTGGTGTAGAGTGATCGTGTGACGGTTGGTGTTGGTGTTGGTGTGATCGTCCACTCGGTCCACTCAATACAAATAAATAAAAACAAAAACGGGGCCAACGGCTTAACGTGTCTTTAGGAGCAGGAAATTTTTTTTTAAAGCTGCGGTCTACTTAGTTCTGCCTAAGCTCCGAATAGAAAGCGACCACCTCGACACCTATTTCTGCCGAAAATCAGCATTTTAATGGGATATAGTGATATCCTTGTGACTTCCGGTCCCACATGCAGTTAAACTGTCTAGTATGGTTTTGTGGGGCAATGTTATCTGTTGTTGTGTGACAAGATTCTATTCAATGAACAACAAAAAAACGGATCATAGAAGCACAGGAAATTAAACTTCAGGATCGACAACCACTTCGTGATACAGAAGGTGTAGCAAGCGGTAAATGGCTGCGGTGGCGGCTTTCCACCATTCAGCTGTAGGTACGGCTAAACGGCTAAACAACAAAGGTGCCAAAAATATTGTAATTATATTAAACAATATGAGAAGCGCAAATAACAAAGACAACAACAACACTACTAAACAACACTCAATAGTTGTCACCGTCCGCGACTGATTAGCGAGTGGCCGTCAAAATTATGGCTGACTCAATTGATTATCGCTGCCCAAAAAACAGTTTGCTCTTATAACATTCAACAACACGTCCGTAGCGCTGTTTGCATATCTATTATGTATTTGATGTCAATATTTTGCACGTTTTGAATCGTAGGCAGCTGAGCGAGGAGATGAGAAATCTACGTAAGAAATCATGATCGATCGCGTGATTAAACCGTTGACATGAGCCCAATCTGGTGTGGTCTTAGCCAACTTTTTCGGAAAACGGACGTAAAGTAAGTATATAGGCCAGTAAATTGGCTAATCACTTATATATATTTTATTGGAAATCTATGTGAGAGCGCAAATCAAGTTAGTGAATGCAAACTAATGCAAAATGTGCAAATTGCAAGTGCGCGGAAGCCCCGCCGGCTTACGGCGGGCTTCATTGGATAGCATTAGCGTCTTGCAGTCTGCTGGTGCAGGCTTTTTTATTAATGCATTGTTGTTAGTTTCCTTATCCAATTTTAAGTTAATTAGTTAAATTAAATTATTTTTAAGCCGCTTTTAGCTGATTGTTAAATAAGTAAAGTATAATATATGTTAGTAATTACAACCTGCTATCGCTACCCAAAAGCGTCCATAATTTAGGTAGGTACTCAGCGGCACGGAAAGTGGCCCAAACCCATTTTAGTGCTTATAATTATTTTTGAAATTAAAATGCATACAATTTTTGTTTGAATTAATGTACTTAATTGTTATCTTTACCTTAGTACTTTTTGCCGAAAAATTAACAGAAAAAATTAATTTTAATTATTTTTAATCAATTTACAAAAAAGGGCAATTTTCGCTACAAACAATGTTAAACTTCAAACTTAAGCCCTAAAAAAATCAAAACATTACACTTAAAATTAATAAAGAGGGTTACCAGGTTACCACCCCTGGCCCCGATGGCCGCCTGCATGCGACCAGGCATGCTTTGGATGATGTTTTTTTATGTCTACTTCAGGAATTTCTTCCCAGGTGGCCAACAGCGCGGTTTTCAAGTTATGGGCGTTTGTGGAGAGTTTGGATTACCTTTAACTTTTCTTTTAGCATATCCCAGACATGTTCTATAGATTTTTTGAATTTCGACGTCTAAAAGATAAATAAATAAGTTCACGCAACGAATATGAGGTCAAGCATTATCCTCATTAGAAGAAATTCTTCATGACCAATGAACTCTACGTATGGCAAAACATGTTCTTGAAGGATGTCTTCCATGTATCGCATTGAATTTAGACGACCATCCACTACCACTAACTCTGTATGTGCCTCGGAACTGATCCCGCCCTAAACTATAACAGACCCTCCATGGAAGCTGACAGTTTGAGTAGTAGTGATTGGCAGAAACCGTTCTCCATGCCTTTTCCACATACGCTGACGACCATCAGGGGCTCTTAAGGCCACTCTGCTTTCATCAGTCCACAAAACTCTGCTCCACTGCTCATGCGTCTAATTTGCGTGTTCTCTGGCAAAACGAAGACGAGCTACACGATGCTGTTTGAGGTTTTCTGGACCCCGAGCTGGCCTTCGGGCACGTAGATTTCGTTCCTCCACTCTTCGTCTAATTGTACGCTCACTCACATTAACCCATCTTACAATTTGCAGGTGTTGTCGTATCTCGACCGCGTTAAGAAACCGATTTCGCAAAATTGCGAGGGCAATGAATCGTTCGTCACGCGCCGAAGTGTAAAATACATGTAAAAGTGTAAAATCTCCGCCATTTATTTCCCTTTCAGTTTTCCCTTAATTCCTAAGCAACACAGCTTGAGTCACTTGAGCAGGAGTAATGGCCATTGTGGTATGATTCTGCAAAGGAGCATAACTACAGATTCATTTAAGAGGCATATTACATCTCGAATGTGATTTTTGCGTTAAAAGCCCATTTTTGCATTTTGTAGTAATTTTGCAGTTGTATTTATCGTTTTTATCGAAATAGAATAATAAAATTGTGCATAATATTACAAATCTCCATTCTGTGAGCATAAGTTGAATTCGGACGGCCGGCGCATCGCATTTTGTAGTAATTTTGCAGTTGTATCTATCGTTTTTATCGAAATAGGATAATAAATTCATTATAAAATCTTGATTTTTATGAAGTAACAATTACTGTGGTATAAATTTTGCTCAATAATATTATCGTAGATAGGAGATATTCGCAGTTAACTTATAGCGATTTTCGAAGTTTTTTGGTTTAGAATAAGATTTTTTTTCCTATATAAAATCAATGATATCTAAAAATTCCGAGGCTACTACGCACTATGATAACATTATAATTTTTTTATTTCACTGGTTTGGAACAATCGATGAGCTCAAAAAAGTGCCTTCGCGCACTTTATGAAAATCTTTCTCTGCAATTTTGGGTTTAATTAAAAAGTTAAGCAAAATTTACAAAAAGCGAGGCCGCTACGCACTATTCCAATAACTATTCTACACTATTCAATAAGTCATAATTGTTAATGTATTTTTGTTTCTGAGATCCATAACGCCAAAATTGACCATTTTACGCAATAATGACTGTCGAGATGTAATAGGCCTCTTAAAAACAAAATAAATAATAGGTACTATCTGCAAACACGTTTTATAATTTAATTAAAACTCACTTTTTTGAGTCTTAACACAGAAATGCGTTTCAAGTATCACAAAGGCTAAATAACGAACATTTTTGTAACTACCCTCTTAAAATGACAAAAACGATCGTTCTCACAATGTTATTAGATACGACGACTTATTTACTTTTTATCGCATTGTTTACGTTTGGGCCACTTTTCGTGCCGTGTAGTGTATGTTTATGTTTATATTTTAATGTAAAAGTAATGTCGAAAATAGTGTACCTACTACTTACTACTTACCTAACTTTGCCATCCACAGCATCATGCGAGACTCGAACCCATCACGAGCAATACCGGTACTGCACTTTAATTTCACTACCGATACTTACCCTACTGACCCTGTCGATGTTTTCACGCGCTTGGATGCTTGCAATACAAACCGGTGTTGCTTCATTCAACAATATTAATGCTCATGCAGCCTTGATCATGCGGAAGGATATTTTTAATAAAGAATTACGATCTGGTTTGTGTACAAGTAAAACTGAAATGGACGGAAAAGACTAGATAGATGAAAGGCGTGACTGAAATTAATTTTATTGTGAGGATTATAGTTAGAAATTGTAACATAAGTTTTTGCTATACGAGCGAGCGTCGATACCAAATTGCAGACTAAATAAGTGCGAATCAAGTACTTGTATATTATGAGTACTACATATTAAATATTTGTTAAATTAGCCACGTTGTCGTGTTTTTAAAGAATTGATAATTAAAAACGATCTATGAATAAAACTTATTGCAGCCACGAGGCTAGAAAGCTCAACTTGAAACAACTTTTAAATATTCGTTTATTTTATGCTCCATGAACTGTAGCCATTAGTTGAATCAACCCATGGCACAGACAAATAGCTCATAGTTGCCATATTCAAATCAGCCAAAACATAAAACAAAAGCAATAACATGGTGTAAAGGCTGCATTTTTTAGCCGCTAGGTGGAGCGTGACGCGGTGCCATGTGAAACTCTTTGTGTTGCCAGTGTATAATTAAATGTTATTACTGCGATCGCATTGGTGCCACAGTGCTGCCAACTACCAGTAACTGGAGTTAATGTGTGGTGGTGTATCTCTGATGGATGTTTTTTATTATTCAAAGGGAATATAACAAAACCATATTTTTTTGCGGTTGAAGTATAGTCATCATTCGCTTGCCATGTTCATATGTTAAGTATTTAGGGTCGGCGCAGTGTGTCTCTTTCTTTTATACAACTCGGTCTTTCGTCATCGAATCATCCAATCCCTTCCCATTCATGCCATCCCTCACACAATCCATCCATCCTTTCTTTGGTCTTCCTCTTCCTCTCCTACATTCAACATGAGTGTTTAATTCATCACTCTTTTTGTCACAAGGCATGGTTGCCGTTGAAGTATTAGTAATGGTGAGTGTTTTAGACTTATTGGTTCGTTATTTTTATTTAGTTGTTTAATTTACAACATTATTCATTTTCAGTTATTTTTTACTTCAAGCGGATAACACTTATGTAAACACATCTGCTACAAATGTAGCGTAGACGTACCACATTACTCATAGTTTATTTGTTTCTGAAATTATATCTACAAGTTAGCGCATAACAATATGCAATCATGTCTATTAATAAACATCTATCGTTCTGATTTAATGCTATAGGTTGCCTGGAGTTAGGCTGGTATGATGAGTTATGGCTCGATCACCCCATTTGATATCGTCCATGTAGAAAAGATAGATCCAAGCAGTGTGACGTTTATTGACGTTTATAAAGTATGATAGTAAAATATACTTACTACGTTATTTTTACGTTTCACAGTTAAGCAAATGCGTCCATTATTGAAATTGCGTTTGCTAAATACGTGTAGATGATACAAACCCGGGCTAAGCGTCGAAAAAGTCAATACACGCTCTTTCCCCAATTTGGTATTGAAAGCCATAACCTACGGATATCAGGCCAAACGCAACAGAGACGTGAGTTCAAGTAAAACGAGTGAAAATAAATGTTGTGACACACAACATGGCAGGATTGAGACCCGTTCAACAGTACACGAACTTTTATAATACCACGTTTTACAAATTAACAAAAATGGACGTCGAAACTTTTGTAACAGCCGAACAGTGCGAGCTGAATACTCAGCCACAAGATCGTGGTATTGTGTTGGCTGATAAAATGAAAGTATGATCGATCTTCTGCCGCCCGCCTGCCGCTGTGCCGCAGTGCCGCAGAGTCGCTGTTGCTACGCGCAATTGTTGATGATAGCAAACCCATTGTGCTGCAACTTTTTGCCGCGCAATTTACAATTGAATTAAGTACTGTAATCTGCACCAGCGGCGGCTAACACACTAAATTCAATCGGATGGGGGGTAATTGACGACTCAACTAAACTTGTTTTCTACGTTAAATTTCTCTATAGCGTGTAATATGAGTGGTACAGACGCGTAGACGTAAGTAATTCTTAGGTGAAATGCACATTTTATTACTCTGAAAAGTAACACAATAAAAGTTGTTACCATTTTTTTATAAACTATTTTATTACAAACACTAAATAAATAGGTACCTATCTAACTTTATATGTGTGTGAGTAGGTACTATTGATTACTTAGGTACTATTTTATATATCCATGGCTGCTAGTAGCAATGTACTGATTATTGTGATCGGTACTTTGTACAATTTAAATAAATAAATAAGTACATACTAGGAAAGTCCTGATTTTGCCCTTTACGCGAAGTTGCCAGTATTGCCACCACAAGTACTTACTATACCACTATACATTCAGTCTACCCTGAAGTACTATTATTTATTCTGTGCCTGAAGCAATAGATATTTGAAAATAACTTACAAATCATATCCATAAACAAAAAAATATCATAAAAAAAGCCGAATAGGCTGAAAATAGTCGTCATTTGTGGCCTCCATCATTTCGTTCAACAAATCTGGCCAAGTTTTTTCAGCTGCGCCTTTTTTGTATTTGGTTATTTAATGCGGCACGGCGCGGCTGATTTATTAGCAGTTCGGCAATTAAAATGGTTCGATGCTAACTGCCGTATAAAAATACGGGCGCAGGGAGATGCTGGCAACATTGGAGCTCCACAAATATTGTAAACAGAACCGTGCACGCTGGAATATAATTTTTCCGTAGACTTAAAAGGATTTTTATAAGTACTTACCTATATGATTTTTATTGGTTTAAAAAGTAAAACGTGAAGGCAGGTACTTATTTATCAACAAATTCTACAATAAATGATTTTCACCGTATTGTTTGTTGATGCCATCTTCGTTAATGTAAGTATACTTATTGTTTAAAATCGATCACATTCTGTTTTATAGATTCAGCCATTTTGAATTTAAGCCTAGTATACCTACAGTTCATTGTAAGCAAGACTAAACTAACTTGAGTAAATCTAACGATATGAAACACTTTGGATGTATTTGTAAATATATTTCAATATTCCTTTTACTATGTACGGGTTTGAAGGTCGTGTCAGGATAAAATAATACTGTACTTACCTATGTGCTACGGATAGACGCGATACAAATAGTTTGTAGTTTTTATTGTGGTAGGTTTATTGGTATTAAAAATTACAACTGTAAAAAGTTAGAAGTATAAATCAACCGTTTCCAACCTATGTCGAAATAACATTGTAAAGGCTATCTGCAACCAACAGTAAAACCGCAAAAACTTGATAAATGATGCCTCGAGCAATAATTACTAATAAAACAAATAATGTCAGTTTTAGTCCTCGGCTTAATCACTTGCAAAGCGTGCAATTAACAAGCCTGCTTAATTGTGTGCTCTTAACATGGCATTAGCGTAATTGCAGCAAAAGAAGGTTGGATATTGCGCGCCCGGCTTAGGGCCCGACTCGTTATGACGTCACGCATCAGAGAAAGCTAATTTAATGCAGACGAAATGCGGAATTATCAAACGCCAGCAATCATAATAAAGGAGCTTAGCTCCCGAATTAGTTGCGTGGCAACGGGACGGACTCTGGGTAATCTTAAGTTTAAGTATGTTAGAAACTATAGTCCCAGCAATTTATTTGATTTCACAAAAATTTCATTAGAAAATTGGAGTTTATATTTTTTTATTTCTGTCGATCGATTTATGTCACTTCTTAAATTTCCGTTTATTGGATAATAACTACATTGTTTTTTACGACGGCTTTTACTCACATGATTCTATCTTACGATAAGGCCGAAGAAGGATATTGTGCAGAACTAATAATGAACTAACCATCTTATCTCTTACTGTCGGAACACAACATTACTACATTGTTGTTGTGGCCACAGACTAACAATATGATGGTGGCCGCAGTGGCGGTACCTTCATACAAGCCGAAAAGCCCGGCTTGCCCTAACAAAAACTCAATACCACTACTGGTAAAACGCAATTATTAAAATCACTTAATATTTTTTACCATTGTTAATTTTCTTTCATCAGCATTCAAATTATCAATTTTATAAGTTTCTCATATTAAGAATCACCAAACAAATCGCATAAAGCTGCTTATAAATCGTGCGATGCTTTACATCTCTCTCGCACAAGTTGGCTTGCAACCGGGCTTCGGATTTAAAGTATATCCGCTCTCTTCTAACTTTAACAAAATTGCTACTCTATAAACATAATACTGCGTAAGTATGTATAGATTCTATGAGAAATTCATACTCTTCGTCAAAGCCAGCTTGCGTTATGAAGTTCGCAAGTAAGGCCTTCTCCAAATCAGGCTTTATTTCTACCGAATCACGTGCAACTTCAACGCGGGCGGACCAATCAGAGGCGACCGACGACAGCTCGAGCTCGGGCGAACCAATCAGAGGCGAGCGTTAATACCCGATTGTGCTGTGTGCAGCAGCCACAGGCTGCAGCCAGCCATTTTTTATTCTTTGTTATTGTCACACTTCACTTTGTTTGAGCGATTGTTTTTAAGTAACAAGTGTTTGTTTTCGTAATTTGTGATAAAAAATGTGTTCTGAGTTCAGTTCGTCGCTTTATTGGTGTGACGAACTTAGATGTGTTGGGCGTGTGATGTGTTGCAAACAAATGTGTACTTAAACGTGTTGATGATTGGCATACAAAAGGCAGAGGTAAATAAATTCTTTGAACATCACACAATGATTTATGTATTTCGCAAACTATTAAAAGTCATCTGGGGCATTAATTATAATAGGTCTATGTAAAAGCTCTTTGGATTGTTGGTTGCTTCCATTCAAAATAATTAAGTAATAATTAATAAATTAAGCGTAGAGGCCTACATATCGACTGTGATTCCCGCGCAAAATGCTCATTTTCGCATTTTGTAGTAATTTTCCAGTTGTATTTATCGTTTTTATCGAAATTGGATAATAAATGCATGCTTAATATTACGAATCTCCACTCTGCGAGAATCAGCTGAGTTCGGACGGCCGGCGCATCGCATTTTGTAGTAATTTTGTACCTAGTTGTATTTATAGTTTTCATCGAAATAGGATAATAAAATTATTATAACATTTTTATTCCTCATGAAGCTTAGATTATAACAAAAAGGGTCATGAATTAACAATTATTCTGGTATAAATTTTACTCAATAATATTATCGTAGAAAAAAGAAATTCACAGTTAACTTAACGCGATTTTCGAAGTTTATTTGGTTTTGAATAACATTTTTTTTCTATATAAAATCAATAATATTTGTAAATTCCGTGGCCGCTACGCATTATACGACGAGATAACATTCTCATTTTTTTATTTAATTTAATCCAGGAGCCTAAAAAAGTGCCCTCGCGCAATTTATGAAAATCTTTCTCTGCAATTTTTGGTTTAATTAAAAAGTTAAGCGAAATTTACAAAAAGCGAGGCCGCTACGTACTATGCCAATAGCTATTCTACACTATTCAATAAGTAAATACTGTTAATGTATTTTTGTTTCTGAGATAAAGAACGCAAAAATTGGCCGCAGTAATTATTTGTTTCAAAAATTTCTCACAAAAATCACATTCAAGATGTAATAGAAGGTAATAGGCTGTTTTTTTACAAACGACAAGAATGTTAGGAATGCCACGGCCTATGACGATTTGAGTAAAAAATGTGGCTAGTGTCACAAATGGGCACCAACATTGTACCTAGGTAGCAAGATTAGGAACTTCAGGTTTCGTGGCTTGCCCCAATCTGAAGCTCTAGGCACGCCACTGGGTGGCCGTCTGTTCTGCCTCCATTACTTGATGATTCTACGTGAATAATGTTTCTTCTTTTACTCTTACCATTGTAGAAAGTATTTCTTAACATAAAAACGACCCTCGGTATACCACAGTAGGTAGGTACTTACGTTACAGTTTACTTTGATGTAGGGTAAAACTACATAATTTAAAAAAATCAAAATCGTTTTTTACGCAACTATTGAGCTCTTTTAATAATCACTACGGAATCGGGTCTACAATCTACAAAAACCTTGTACCGAAAAGAACCGACAAGAAACTTAGACTCGACATTTACTTTAGTGCTCTTACAAAAGTTAAACCTATGTTACCATGGGTCCCTAGAAATCTGCAAGGGCATTTTCTTATAAAAAAACTTTTAGCTATAGATGTTACCGTCGCGCCGTGGCCCCTCGCTCCGGCCCTGGTCCGTCATAACAAGTCGCAGTTCGCACAATGATGCAGGGTGTAGCCCCCGGCCCCGGCTCCGCTCGCAGCCGCTGATACGAGCCGCGCCCTCGCTCTCTTGAGTGCTCGCTATATTATTTCTATAGTATATGTAGGCACAGATGCGACGAGTATACCTACGTAAATTCAACTATTGAATTTATAAAATAAAAAAGTAAATTTTACTTAGAACTTTAATAATGACGAATCTTACGCAACCTACAGTTTACTTTGCCATAAATCAGTCCTCAAACAGTTGTAAACAAAATTATTTATTTTGTATTTTCCATAAAAACTTTTATAACTGAAGAGATTACTTTTTACAAGTTTCGCGCATAATTATCGTCGTGGTACAAAATAGGATTACCAAAACCATAAAGCAATCACAAAGACTTACGGGAGACAAATAAAAAGGAGAACGGATACAATGGCTCTGCGCGCTTCCCATATACTGCGCGGCGGTTCCCTTATTATACAGGGAGGATCGTAAAACGGGTCCCACCTATTTTGCACTCGTAAATGTGCCTCGTAAATTTCAAGTCACAAATGCTGCTTTTGTTGGCTGGAAGCGGCTGATAGGCGGGGATCGAACCCCGAACCTCGGCACACGGCCCGCGATAAGCCGACGGCGCGGATACGTACGCGTCCACACTTGACGGTTGGTATTTGTGATGTGTCACTCGATAAATTTATTCTATCGAGAGAGAAATTTTATTGGGAACAATGTTTCTGAACTTTAATGTTATTTAAACCGAACACACAAAGGGATCATTGGCACTGAAGACCTTTTCAGTTTCACACACAGATATCACAACTTTACCTTGATCATTAGGTTGATTAATTACTAATGTACCTTTTTGTGACCACCCCCTCTCTTCTCTTGGGTGTCGTAAAAGGCGACTAACGGACTAAAGACTGCACATACATCCTTAAGCGTTTAGCGGCGATGGGTTCCCCACCTGTCACGCTGAGCACATGTGCAGGCGCTAATTGGTAAAAAGTGGACTATGGTAGAGGACTGTTCTTGCGGTCCTCTTTGCTTGCCTAGTCTCTGACTCACCCTTCGTGGATATAATACTCGTGATTATATGTATGTATGGTAGTTAATTCGGTTTATTTTCAATACGTCTTTGATTACGCATCATTTGATAATAACCTCACTATAATTATTCACAGCTGTATAGATACAGAAAAACCGGATTCTACTGTCCTATATATTTTTTTTCATTGTTAATAAATATTTTTCTCTCTCTCTCTCTCTCTCCTACTATTATGTAACAGGCCGTAAATCGTAATGATTGTACTTTTGTTAATTTAGGTAAATGATAAGTTTGTAAAGATTAATTTTGTGAATAGCATAGACGGAAGCGACAGACCTCGGCGAACGCACAGACGCCCGCAGTTCAACTTAAGTACCACAAAATGTCAAATGTCTTCATTAAATAAACTTTATGATTCAGGGTTAATGTCGATTGGAGATAATATATATGACAATTTCGGATAGGACAAGAAGACGAGGACGTTATGAGAGTATATAGGTAATACGGTTTACTCGTGTAAAGTGCAGTCGCTATTTGGTGAAAAGTGGACTATGGCAGAGGACTGCTTTTGCGGTCCTCATTGCCTTGTCTCTGACTGACCCTTGATGGGGATAATAGTCGTGATTATGTGTACCTATATGTGTATGTATGTATGTACATAAATAAATTGTTCAAATTCTTCTTAACTATCTAACCAATATAACCGAAACAGAACCGAGGAGAATCAACAGTTCTTGCGTGCTCACTCAACTTCTTATCTGGTACAGTTTAGAAATTAAGTTACCTACTATTAATGAACTTAGCAGACGTAAGACGTTACAAATGTTTGTCAATGATTCCGTTTTTGAATCTTAAAAGCCTTGCTCTCTCAAAATAGCATATCGAAAGTCGATAAAGCCCGAGGATTAGAAAACAGGGCCCTTCCTTATTGGGCATTGGGCATAATCTTTCCCTCCTCCCCGCCCGCTGGCACGCCATATTGTTTTATGTTATGACCTTTTTGACAATGCCACGGACTTTTGGCAAGTTATGAAACTACTGGAGGATGTGTCAATTATTAATTTGGTAATATGTTCATGGTGTAAATATGGTAACTATCATAAATTCGAAACTTTCCTGTACGAATTTCAATTGTTCGAAAACGGTATGACGAAGTTTTAAATACCAGATCGTTGCTTTTACATAATTTTGTTAATCCATAAACTTATCATACAAACGTTTCATTTTCCAGAAAAACTATTAGCCGATTATCAAAACTGCTTATTTTCTTTTGGAAGATGTTTTGTTTACATAAATTTCATATCTAGAAGTATTAAAATTCGAAGTAACTTTTTCTCTAAAATATCATACTCATACCCAGTTTTTTTTGTGTTTCGTATGTTCATAATATTACGTTAATAAACTTAAATGTCTTAAAAAGTTAATACTTTATGTTTCCGGTAAGATTGTGTTTCAAAAGGCAGTGACAGAAACGAATCGCGGCAAAACCAACTCCACGTAGTCTTGTCTGCCCTACGCTAGAGTGTAATTCAAGCCCGCGTAGGCGCGGAGGGGCGAGGCGGCCCGCGAGCTGAGGAGCAGGTGGGTGTAACGTCCGCCGCCGTAGCTGAGGCTGGCCGGCGGAGCCAGCCAGCAAGCCGAAGCTGCGGTGGTGAGCGAAACCCATCTGCAACGATAAGCTCGCGTGGGACCGCCGGAGCCTCGCAGCGCCGGAGCCGTGACAGAAAACATGCCTGCTGCATGCTTGTTTGCATGCTGCATGCTTGCTTGCATGCTGCCTGCTTGCTTGCATGATGCATGCTTGTTTGCTTGCCGCAGCTTGCTTGCAAGCTCCAAGCTTGCTTGCAAGCTCCAAGCTTGCTTGCTTACATGCTGCATGCTTGTTTGCATGCTGCATGCTTGCTTGCGTGGTGCATGCTTGCTTCCATACTGCATGCTTGTTTGCATGTTTAAACGTTACTACGATTACAGGTTGTTTGATAATACTATGGATTTCAATTATTTGAAATGTTATATTTTATTAATATTGGAAACGTGTTTCTGGAAAATGAATCGTCTAGCAATAATATCTTCGGCCAAACGTTGAGTGGGATTTCAAAACATAGAGATTTAGAAAAAAATAACAATCGATAATCGGCATTTCAAAACTTTGTAAATTGTGTTTTTGGTAAAAAGGAAATTATGGAAAACAAAAAATTACAAAACGTTTTCGGCCAAATAAAATTCGTACAGGCAAATTTCGAATTTATGATAGGTAACCTGTAATAGTACATTATGATATGAGTGCGGTAAGTTGAAAATTACAGCAGAGGCGATATTGCTGGCCCGAGCCGTAGGCGAGGGCTACAAGAAAGCAGAGGCTGTAATTATCAAAGCGCACGTATGTCATACGACGTTTTATAACATATTTGCGAGGAAAACACATTTTCTGAAAATGACTACGTGTTTTTATTGTTTTTCTAGTGTGTAAATCTTTGGTAAGCCAACATGAATTTTTCTTTATACTTAGGGCCCGTTGTTTGATACGTAGTTAAATATGACTAATGGTAAATATAACTATTCGTTAGTTGACAATAGTTAAAGCCTTAACAAATAGTTAATGTGGAAATACGTTGTTTGAACTTAGTTTTAACTATTGTCAAATTTAACAATAGTCAATTGTATTGCTACTGTAATAAACATGTGGGACGATCGAATTATTGGGCGAATGTTTGGTTTTAGCTGGTAACACAGTTATCTAATGTTAAAAACACAATTTGACGTTTGCGTTAGTAGCGATTCGTGTTAATTACAAGCTTTTATTTGACTTCCACTGTTTGTTAGTTTGTGTGGGACAAGTCTTGCAACTGAATTTAAGTTCTCCTCAATCGATTGAGCTGAAATTTTATATACTTATATGTAAGTACGATGACAATGCAATGTTATGGTACCATTGAGCTGGTCTGATGATGGAATCTGGAGGTGGCCATAGGAACTCCTAAACGAAACGGCGGAATCGCATAGAGTTTGGGCTCGTTGGATTTGTCTTTTAGAGCACTTTAGTGCTAGATGATGTCCAGGGTCCTGATGATGGAGTCGGGAGGTGGCCATAGGAACTCCTAAACGAAACGGCGGAAACTCATCGAGTTTGGGTTCGTTGGATTTGTTTTTTCGAGCACTTTAGTGCTAGATGATGTCCAAGGTCCTGATGATGGAGGCGGGAGGTGGCCATAGGAACTCCTAAACGAAACGGCGGAAACTCATCGAGTTTTGGTTCGTTGGATTTGTCTTTTCGAGCACTTTAGTGCTAGATTACTCTAAATCCAATACTAAAAAGTAAAAAATAAATTAAAATTAAAAAGCTTTTATTTAAATGCGCTAAAAAGAAAAAATAAACTTTTACTATCAACTTATTTACGTCGTTACTCAATATATATGATATAAAAGGTTATATCATATATATTGAGTAACGACGTAAATAAAAAAGTAAATTTAATAACTTGATGTGATTGATTAAAATTTTCAGTCTAACCTATAGTTAAATACGAGTAAGTACCTACTTACATAATCTTGGTACAACCTTGTATATCATATAAATTGTGTAACGACGTTACAAGTTAATATTAAATGTTTATTTTTTTCTTTTTAGCCCATTTCAATAAAAGCTTGTTTTTAAAAAGGTTTTTTAAATTTAATTTATTTTTGTTGTTTAGTTAATAACTTGTTTTAAATCTTATAATACTATACCTAATACCTATATTATATACTAGCGGCCACTTGCGGTTTCACCCGCGTGGTTCCCGTTCCCGTTATATCGGGATACAAGATATAGTATGTGTTAATCCAGGTAATAAACTATCTGTACTTATACCGAATTTCATCCAAATCCATTCAGTAGTTTTTACGTGAAAGAGTAACAAACATCCATCCATACTTACAAACTCTTGCGTTTATAATATTATTAGGATATAAGTAAACTGTAGTAAATCAAAAAGGTAAAATTGGTAAAAAAAATTATTTTATAAATTTGTATGTTTAAGTAAGTACCTACACATCACAGTCTACTTATGTGATGTGTACTTATCCTACCTATATACATATATGTAGGTATGTACTTATTATTGATATTCAGTAAAATTTACATATCTGTTTGCATTTCCAATGACGTCTTGAGTTCACTGAGTAGGTATCCAAAGTAAGTAAGTACAGTACATTTGGACATTCTATATCTTTCAAAGAAATCAACTTCATCCCAAACGTCTGTCTGCAAGATCCTAGGTCGGAATGTTTTAGGGCGTCGATTTAGTATATAATCTATTACAATTTCGTCATCCGAAGAGTTTTCTGAATCTTTAAAATATCTTGCAATATTTAAATTCCTTTTTTTGTAAGTTACAAATACATTTACAGCAATAACCTCTCTTTTGTCAACAAATAGTTAAAGATAACTGCTCGGTCAATGCATAGTTAACTTTTATAACAAATTGTCAACATTTTTAACTGTAGTTAGCTTAACTATTGATCAAACAACAGTATTTTGTCATTTTTAAATAATAGTTAGTTTAACTAGCGCTTTTTAACCAATAGTATACTTAACTACTGATCAAACAACGGGCCCTTAGATGGTAATAGGCTGTCAATAACATTTTGTGCGCACTTATTATTTCCAGTGGTGTAGACTGCAAATTTAGTTCTTCATTACTAAAACTAGACATATTTATTTTTAAACTTTCAAGGTAAAAGGCGACTAACGGACTAAAGACTGCACATACCTCCAACAGCATAGAGCGGCGACCGGGCTCATCAAAATAATACTACCAACCCCTCCCTTACCTTCGGTGTCGTAAAAGGCGACTAACGGACTAAAGACTGCACATACATTCAACAGCACAGAACGGCGATGGGCTCATCAAAATAATACTACCAACCCCTCCCTTCTCTTCGGTGTCGTAAAAGGCGACTAACGGACTAAAGACTGCACATACATGCTGCAGCATAGAGCGGCGATGGGCTCATCAAAATAATACTACCAACCCCTTTCTTTTCTTGGGTTTCGTAAAAGGTGACTAACGGACTAAAGACTGCACATACATTCAACAGCTTAGAGCGGTGATGGGATCTTCAAAATAATAATAGGTACCAACCGCTCTCTACTCTTAGGTGTCGTAAAAGCGACTAACGGACTAAAGGCTCACCATCTAAGCACTTGTGCAGACTGTGCAGTTGTTTCTTGCTGAAGCGTGGACTGTGTGGGCGTGGTCTGTGTTGTCCATAGATTCAAATTATTACTAATTTTACATTACCGCACTAGTGCGTTATTACTAATTATACATTACCGCACTAGTGTGTAATAAGCTACATTACGATGCTGAAATCGGTGTAATAAGAGCCACTTTACGAGCAAATGTGTTATAATAGTACATTATGATATTAGTGCGGTAAGTTGAAAATTACAGCAGAGGCGATATTGCTAGCCCAAGCCGTAGGCGAGGGCTACAAGAAAGCAGAGGCTGTAATTATCAAAGCGCACTATGTCATACGACGTTTTATAACATATTTGCGAGGAAAACACATTTTCTGAAAATGACTGCGTGTTTTTGTTGCTTTTCTAGTGTATAATTTTTGGTAAGCCAACATGTATTTTTCTTTGGACTTAGGTGGTAATAGGCTGTCAATAACATTTTGTGCTTCACTTATTATTTCCCGGTGGTGTAGACTGTAAGTTCAGTTCTTCATTACTAAAACTAGACATATTTATTTTTAAACTTTCAAAGTAATTATTGAACACGAAGCCGCTATTTGAATCGACAAAATAAAGGTATGTGAAAGGTAGGAAGTCTTTCCATCCAATCCCTTGGGTGTCGTAAATCGACTAACGGATTAAAGACTGCACATACATCCTACAGCATAGAGCGGCGATGGGCTCATCAAAATAATACTATCAACCCTTTTTTTCCCTTGGGTGTCGTAAAAGGTGACTAACGGACTAAAGACTGCACATACATCCAACAGCATAGAGCGGCGATGGGCTCATCAAAATAATACTACCAACCTTCTCTTCCCTTCGGTGTCGTAAAAGGCGACTAACGGACTAAAGACTGCACATTCATTCAACAGCATAGAACGGCGATGGGCTCATCAAAATAATACTACCAACCCCTTTCTTCCCTTGGGTGTCGTAAAAGGCGACTAACGGACTAAAGACTGCACATTCATTTAACAGCATAGAACGGCGTTGGGCTCATCAAAATAATACTACCAACCCGTTTCTTCCCTTCGGTGTCGTAAAAGGCGACTAACGGACTAAAGACTGCACATACATTCAACAGCATATAACGGCGATGGGCTCTGCAAAATAATACTACCAACCCCTCTCTTCTCTTCGGTGACGTAAAAGGCGACTAACGGACTAAAGACTGCACATTCATTTAACAACATAGAACGGCGATGGGCTCATCAAAATAATACTTCCAACCCCTTTCTTCCCTTCGGTGCCGTTATAAATATATTTATAACACATTTGCTCGTAAAGAAGCTTTTATTACACCGATTTCAGTATCGTAATGTAATAAGTTTCGCACTAGTGCGGTAATGTAATTTAAAAATTAGTAATCATTTGAATCTATGGACAACATAGATCTTTAGCCCGTTAGTAGCTTGTACGACACCCAAAGGAAGAGAGGGGTTGGTAGTATTATTTTGATGAGCTTATCACCAATCTATGCTGTTGGATGTATATGCAGTCTTTAGTCCGTTAGTCGCCTTTTACGACAACCAAGGGAAGAAAGGGGTTGGTAGTATTATTTTGATGAGCCCATCGCCGCTCTATGCTGTTGGATGTATGTGCAGTCTTTAGTCCGTTAGTCGCCTTTTACGACACCCAAGGGAAGAGAGGGGTTGGTGGTATTATTTTGATGAGCCCATCTACGCTCTATGCTGTTGGACAAAGAAAAATATATGTTGGCTTACCAAAGATTCATGCACTAGTAGTAGGTACTCCTAAAAAATATTCTCTCGGTATTAGATCAGACTTATAAGTTTAAAAATTTCGTGCGTCGACATTTTGCTGCACTTTTACCATTGTTTAATTAGTAAGAAAAGTGAATCAAGTAGGTACTAAAGTAGAATCAATCAGTAACCACCAATAACCACCTCTAGAGTTCGTATAAGTTATCCACCCCTAAGCTGTCCGCATTATTATATTATATTTTACTAACATAGATACGAAAAAAAATAACTAACAGTCTATGGATAAATATGTCTGATAGTAAATGATTTTTATTTTATTATTATTACATAATGATTGGACTAACAAAACAAAATCATTTGCTTACCGATCTAACGAAACGGACTCAAATCAAAATTAGAACTTACAGGACATCGAATGCACGTTCTAAAACAGTTTCATTAATTGAATTGCTATATTCCGACAACCTGTTTTAGTAAAACAAGCTTCCAGAGGATCCCTCTTGTCCTCTCGGCCTAACATAGGCCCTCTTATTCAATATGAACTCGCCTGTTTATACTTGACCCCTCACAAGTATCCCCTTTCATACGACAACCTGAGTACGGAGAGCTTAAGTTATAATAGTCTTTGAAATACTTCTTTCGTCCACTAACTAGCATACGCAGACCTCTAATTACTAAAGAGTTCTTCAAAACGCAAGTTCTCGTATCCTGGACGTTTAGTGAAGGCTAGCACTGTTTGAGCTCTCGTTGCATCTAAATTAAAAGACACTCGAGTTTCAGGTATTTTGGACGTGTTAACATAGAAAGTTTGAGATGTCCAGCGAATTTGTAAGAAAGATGTCATTCTGGTCTGTCTTTGTTTTTAGTGAATGTAAATATTAGACTTACCTAACTATATTGTTACGAACAGAGCTTCATAATAATATTCCTATTTCCTACTAAGTAGGTCATCATCATCATCATCATCAGCCTATAAACGTCCACACACACACAGGGCACAGGCCTCCCACGTGGACAATAGCACGCGGGGATATTGGGCCATAACCCACCACGCTGGCCCTATGCGGGTTTGTGGATTCTAACGACTGCCATCTTAGGACAACAACCGGGACCAACGGCTTAACATGCTCGAGACGTTATTTAATTTGGTCACCCATCCACGACCGGGCATTGCGATAGTTGCTTAGCGGGCAAGTTCGCAAGCCGAACGCGCTAGCGCAATTATGGGATACCACAGCATACTCACTATAAAAACAGGACACTAAAAATAACAAGAAGCACTAACACCGAAATTACACACACACAAACTAAAACTATCGAATAAATTTTTTAGCTCTGGGAACCTAATCTTAAAGCCAAGGTTTTTCTGGTCTAGGGAAGATGTTTCGGTTGAGTGCGAGTACAAACAGTGGTTCTATCTCCCTCGCTCAGTTGGGCATCATTGGTCTAGCGTCCCACTGTTGGGCACCAACTCGAGGGAGATTGGGCCATAAACCACCAAGCTGGCCCAATGCGGGTTGGTTTTTAAACGACCGCCTACTAGTTATGACAACTAACGGGTAGCAACGGCTTTACGCGGGAGCTCGGGATGTTTGAATTCGGTCATCCATCCAGTCACCCGGCATTGCGAAAGTTGCTTAACTCACTCGCTTTATCGTAAACCGAATGTTGCACCATCTAGATCCTCGAGCGTATTTACAATTAAGTATTTGGAAAATGTAAATAAAAAACACGAGCTGGATTCCAACCTACATCTTTCTGACGACATTTTTCAAATTGTAGGTAATTTGTTAGTAACAAAATTTGCGTTTCAGAACATGGTAACACTGTGGTATTACTGCGTATTAGTAAAAATAATATTCTATGAATAATTTAAGTGTTAATGTTGATTCTAAATATTATTAAAGTAAGTATATAGGTACTTACAGTTTAAGTACCCATAAAATTTAATTTATTTAATTTATTTTTATTATTAGGTAGGTACGTACATGACCTACCTATTATTGTTTTTTATTTGTATATATTTTTAAACTTATGTAAGTTAAATTAAATGTTACATCAGGCTGGATTTGGCATGAAATTTTACATTTTAAACAATATAAATATTTTAATTTAATTTCCACAATCGCTTCAATAACATAATATTCGTACCTATTTATTTTGTTTACCGCAACTCTATAATAAAAAATTATGATATTAGGTATTATGCAAAACTTGTAGACATACCTACTTACCGAAATCATTTGAGAATCCATAACCAAGTAGCAAAATAAGTGCAGTTGAACTAGGTACCTACCTAGGTAAGTAATTTCTTTTCAAGTAACAAGAATAGAATCGGTTCATAGCACACTATAAGCCGCCGCTCGCCAACCGATAAACCGGTTCAGCGGCTCAGCGACTCAGCGCGCCATCTCTAGAGGCACGCTACAATGAGCGAGCTCCGCCTTGACGAACACACTCGAATGCCGAGCGAAATCGCGTTTATTCCCTAGCTCCCGAACGGAGCCGAAGCCGCCTCGCGCTCCGTGTCCCCACTCCCGCGCGCGCCAGTCGACGCTCGGTCCGCGCGCG